>NW_020769328.1:5773071-5805218 GCF_900518735.1 Pseudonaja textilis | reverse complement strand
TTCCTTTCTTCCTTGCTTCCTTCCCTGCTTCCTCTTTTTCTCCCTTCCTTCCTCTCCTTTTCTCTTCTTTCCTTTCTTCCTTGCTTCCTTCCTTTTTTCTCCCTTTCTTTCTTCTTCCTTCCCCCTTTCCCTTCCTATTCTTTTTTTTCTGAGCTGGAAAAGAAAAAGAAAGGAGAGAAATCAAAGAGGACAGAAAAACAAACCCCATCTATCAAGGCAAGAAACCTACCTGCTGGAGTTGTTGTGTGGGATAAAACAACAAGCCAACATGGTTGGGCCTGTGAAGGGCTTGGGGGGGGGGGGGGGGGGGGGGGGGGGGGGAGTGCCCAAAAGGGAACAGGGCAAAAAGCAACGTTTTGCCCTAAATAACTTTTCCAGGAAAACAGTGAGGTCGGTTTCTCTTCAAAAGACTTCTGGAAGTGCTTTTGAAGTGTATCACAAAAACTAAAATAGACCTAATTTGAGTGATTATTTTGGACAGAAGCCTGCCCCACCTCCAGGGCCTTTCTTCATTTTCTCAGTAATTACAAAAATTGAGCGCCTTGAGCAACACAGCCTGCTTCTCTCTCCTAGGTTGAGCTATTCTTGCAGTTCAGTGTTCACTGCTTAACACAATCCACTTTACTGGCATCAAATGAGCACTAGACAAGTTCAGCTCTTCGCAGACACAAGTCAGCAAGGATGCGTGTGTGTGAGAGAGACAGAGAGACACAGAGAAAGAGAGAGAGAGACAGAAAGAAAAAGAGAGAAAGAGAGGGAGGGAGGGAGAGAGAGAAAGAGGGAGGGAGAGAGAAAGAGAGACAGAGAGAGAAAGAGAGGGAGGGAGAGAGAGGGGGAGAGAGAGAGAAAGAGAGAGAGAGAGACAGAGAGAAAGACAGAGAGGGGGAGAAAAAGACAGAGAAAGAGAGAGGGAGGGAGAGAGAAAGAGAGACAGAGAGAAAGACAGAGAGGGAGAGAGAGAGGGGGGGAGAGAGAAAGAGAGAGAGAGACGGGGAGAAAGAGACACACATTGAGAGGGGGGAGGGAGAAAGAGAGAGAGAGAAAGAGAGAGAGAGAGAGAGAAATAGAGAGGGGGGGAATAAGGTAGAGAAGGGATCAGTTTACCAACAGGAGCATTAATATATCCAATGGCAACCTGGAAAATGACCACTTTCAGGGTGCTGTTTTAATTATGAGAAGGGAAGCAAAGAGACATTTACCTCCCTGTTGCTATAGTGATGCCTGTCCCTACCAACCTGGAGCTTAAGTTGCCATGGCAATGCCAACTGCCCGGCCTTCTCTCTCCATCCCTCCAAAAATGAAGAGAGATGGTTTTTGCAGTTGAAAAACGACGTGGCTCAGGCGTGCCCACTTCTGCAGTGGGGAGGAGAGAAAGGAAGAACGAAGTGGACTATATAGCCTGTCGGAATTTACGTGCATTTTGGGCCATGTAGCAATTCACATTCGGTTCCAAAAGGTGGATTTGGTCCAAATTAAGGATGCAAACCTCTTTAAAGCAGCCATGTTGTAATTCTAGGATGGGAGGAAAAATAACACATCTGCTTTAAAGAGCTGCAGCATGGGTTAGCTTTCAACTCCTGCCTTTTTTAAAGCTACTCATCCCCTAATAATGGCTTAAAATCTTGGCCGGCTGATAGGGCATGGTATTTTTCCACATCAGAGGCTGTGTCTACAGCAGGGCAGGGGTCTCCAACCTTGGCAACTTTAAGCCTGGTGGACTACAACTCCCAGAATCCCCCAATGAGCTTTGCTGACCAACAAGGTTTGCTGGCTGGGGGATTCTGGGAGTTGAAGTCCAACAGGCTTAAAGCTGCCAAGGCTGGAGACTCCTGGTCTACAGGAAAAAAGGGTGGCATAGATTTGTATTTCCTAGGATATTCACCTACTTAGGAAAGCAGCCCTCCCAAACTGCAAACAAATCTACTTTCCCATTATCCCAAAGGTGCTTTTTCATTTCATATAAATTTTATTGAATTTACAATTAAAAAAATAACATAACAACATTACATAAGAAACAGAGAGAGAAAAAGAAGAAAGAAAGAAGAGAAAGAGAGAGGAGAAAAAAAAAAAAAAAACGCTCGGTCTTGCGACCGAAAAAGGAGAAGAAGAAGTATAAAAGAGAGAAAAACAAAAAAACAAAAAAACAAAGAGACGGAAGAAAAAAGAAAATACGTTAAAACCAGACAAATATTCTTTTTGACAGTCTACAAGATCCAATTCTCCTACCTTACTTTAAATATACACATCTTATCGCTATTTATGGATATTTATGCTTATTTATGCTCATTAAACAGTTTATCTCTGATATAACCAATTATACCATGCATTCCAATTATTATCAAATGCTGAAGACTCTTTATTTTTAAGAGCTATGGTTAAATTGTCCATTTCTGCGCAGTCACATATTTTCTGAATGACCAATTGATCTGTAGGTAAACGGGATGATTTCCAGCACTGGGCAAATGCTAATCTGGCCGCAGTTAGAATATGAATTATTATGTATTTCGTCTTTTTAGGAAAATGTTTATCAGAGATCCCTAGTAGGAAGAACTCTGGTTTGTATTCAATTTGATCTTTGGTTATCTCCTCCAGCCATTTTCTAATTTTTTGCCAGTATTTCTGGGCTTCTTTACAGGTCCACCACATATGAAAGTAGGTTCCCTCTATGTTTTTACATTTCCAACATTTTGGACTAGAGTTTGGGTTCATTTTCGCTAACCTCGAAGGGGGTAAGTGCCATCTATATAACATTTTATACATATTTTCTTTGTACGCCGCAGATTTCGTAATCTTAATGATTCTATTCCAGATCTTTTCCCATTCTGTTAATGTAATGCTTCTTCCAATATTCCTACTCCACATTATCATGTTCCCTTTCACTATCTCTTGCTCTAATTCTACCTCCAATAAATATTTATAAAATTTAGAAATATTCTTTTTATTTGATCCTAATAAGATTTTATCTAAGTGTTGTAATTTGCTATAAATTCCAAACTCTTTGATATCTTGTTTGTATCTACTATGGATTTGTATATATAACCACTGATCAATTTTAAATCCCTGTTCCTGTAAGTCCTGTCGAGTTCTTAGTTTCCCTAAAGGATCTAATAAATCTTTATATTTAGTCATTTTTGTTATATCCAAATTGTTGGGATGAACCATTGCCTCCATTGTTGAAAGCCAAATCGGAATTTTTAAATAATGTTTTTTACATATTTTTTTCCAATTAGTTAATAGTGAATCTCTAATAAGATGTCTATGAAAGTACGCCTGTTTAGTTTTCCCCACATCCCATAGAAATGCGTGCCATCCTCTCTGAAGGTCGTGCCCTTCCAAGGCTAGAGTTCTTTTATTCCGTAAATTGACCCAGTCTTTTAACCATAGTAAGTTGGCTGCCCAATAATATAATTCCCAGTTTGGAAGCGCTAGCCCACCTCTACTTTTTGCATCTTGTAAGGCCTTAATACTGATTCTAGCTTTTTTCCCTTGCCAAATAAATTTAAGAGTTACCTTATTTATATCATCAAAAAATTTTTTTGGTAATTTTATTGGGATTGTCTGGAATAAGTAAAGGAGTTTTGGTAAAATGTTCATTTTGATTGTGGCAATCCTGCCCAGTAAAGAAAGCTGCAACTTATTCCAGGATTCTAGATCTTTCTTAATTTGCTGTAACAGTTTATCATAATTATTCTCTTTGAGTGATTTACTATGTGGTGTTAACCATATGCCTAAATATTTGACCTTTTTTGTTGCCTGTATCCCCATGGTTTTTTCTAATTCTTTCCTCTGGTTCTCTGTTAGATTTTTAGTCAGTAATTTCGTCTTATTTCTGTTGATCTTTAGTCCTGCTACTGAACCATATTGTTCTAGTTCTTTTATTAGATTATGTCCTTTCTCCATGGGATCCTCTAGGAAGAAAACCATATCGTCTGCAAACGCCTGTAATTTATATTCCTCTGCCTTGACCCTAACCCCTTGAATTTCAGGATTTTGTCTTATCCGCGTTAACAATGATTCTAAAGCAAATATAAATAAGAGGGGTGAGAGAGGGCAACCCTGTCTAACGCCCTTTTCAATGCTTAGTGGGCCTGTTTGTTCACCATTAATTAGTATATTGGCTTGTTGGGTATTGTAAATTGTTGTGATAATATTCTCGAATTTAGTGCCCAGATTCATGTTATAGATTTTTTGTATTAAGAAGTGCCAATGTAAGTTATCGAATGCTTTCTCCGCATCTAGAAACAAGAGTGTAAATTGTTTCTCTGGATGAGCTTCATAATATTCTAAGACGTCAATAACGGTTCTTAAATTGTTTTTAATTTGGCGGAATGGAAGGAAACCATTTTGGTCTTCATGAATGTATAAATTTAAAACTTGTTTTACTCTATTCGCGATAATTGAGGTAAATAATTTATAATCGGCATTTAAAAGTGAGATTGGTCTATAATTGTTGATATATCTGGCATCCACATCCTCCTTCGGAATTAACGCAATCAACGCCTCCCTCCATGAGTCTGGCATTTTGGCAGCCGAACCAAAGGTGCTTTTTCAAGAGACAATTGGATTTCCTAGATTTTTCTTCGAAGATGTTTTGCTTCTCATCCAAGAAGCTTCTTCAGCTCTGACTGGATGGTGGGGAATGGAAGGATTTATATTCCTTGCAGGCAGCTGGTCATTTGCATCCTTTTAGAGGGTCATTGAGGCCACTTGGAGGTGTATCTGTGTCCTCAGGGTCACCTGAGTAGGGCAAATAGGTTTATCTGAGGATACAGATAAACCTCCAAGTGGCCTCACTAAAAAGAATACAAATGACCAGCTATCTTCAAGGAAAATAAACCTTTCCGTTCCCCATCATCCAGTCAGAGCTGAAGAAGCTTCTTGGATGAGAGAAGTGAAACGTCTTCGAAGAAAAACCAGAAAGTCCAGTTGCCTCTTGAAAAAAAGCACCTTTGGAACAACCATGATCTGGAGGATTGAGAGCCTCCACAGACACTTACTCTCCCATTAAATTTCCCACAAGGCCACAGAGTGAAATCTGAGCTTAGAGGCGTTGTGGGTAATTTGAAAGCCAAGCAAACACAGCTAGGAGGCTGGACCAGGAAAAGTGATGGCAAAGGAAATCAGGAAGGGTCTTTCTCAGGGCAGCTGGCCAAGGTGCTGATGTCAGCTCTGTTAGGAAGATATCATTCAAATAGAGTAGAGTGGAGTAGAATCGGAATAGAAGAAGAAGAAGAAGAAGAAGAAGAAGAAGAAGAAGAAGAAGAAGAATGGAATGGAATGGAATGGAATGGAATGGAATGGAATGGAATGGAATGGAATGGAATGGAATGGAATAGAATAGAATAGAATAGAATAGAATTCTTTACTGGCTTAGTGTGATCGAACACACGATGAATTTGTCTTTGGTGCATAAGCTTTCAGTGTACATAAAGAAAAAAATAAAATATATTCATCAAGATTCATAAGATACAAGACTTGGTGATAGTCATAGGATACTAATAAGCAATCAAACCATACCAGGAAACAATAAAAACAATATAAGTTGTAAAGATCCAAGCAACATGGATACAGCCATAAGTGGGAACAGATAAGTGCTAGAAAGGATGAGAAGAAGAATAGCAATACAGTGTTAGTAGTTAATTTGACAGTGTTGTGGGAATTAGTTGTTTAGCAGTTGTCTGGCTTCATCATGAAAGATAGGGAGGAATCGTAGCCAATCATTGTCTCACTCAGCTTTATCTACCCTTGGAAGGTTATTGTGCAACATTACAGATTAACAGAGTTTGAAGGGACCTTGTAGGTTATCTAGTCCAACCCCCATCCCAAACAAGAGACCCTACACCATTTCTGACAAACTGCAGTCCAGTCTCTTCTTGAAAGTTTCCAGGGATGAAGCTCCCACAACTTAAGCAACCATCATTGGATAGTCAGATTGTGGGAGCAGCTCCAATGTGATTGCAGTGCCACCTAGTGGTGTATCCTGCTGATAGGTTGTCAGGTTATTGTTGGTTTGTATTTAAAAATATGTGTTTTTCTCTGATGGCAACATTTGGCTGATGCTGTTCGGAGATGCCCTTTTCTCCACTTGTTGATATGTTCGTTCTCTTTAGCATATGTCTGCTGTTGCTTTTTAGCAAGGGAATGTTTCTTAGCTTCGGCACAGAATCTGGTGTCTCCTGAAGGAATAAAGAGAGTGGTTTTGGTCATTTACTGAGACCAGCAACTACAGTAAATGTTAAAATGCGGGCATCAGGATGCCAGTAACCCTTTCTCAGCTATCTTGCACAAACAAGCATTGGCAGGTTGGTCTGTCTCAGTGCTGCTTCCTTTCAACCCCTGTTTTTATTGTATCCGTGGACAATCCTCCTTCCATTTTACCAATAGTTCTCATTTTGCAACCGCCTCACCTGTCCACAATTACGAGCCATGGTGGTGCAGTGATCAGAATGCAGTATTGCCCACTGCCAGGAATTCCATCCTGACTGGCTCAAGGTTGACTCAGCTTTCCATCCTTCCGAGGTCGGTCAAACGAGGAGCCAGATTGTTGGAGACAATAGGCTGACTTACAGACTACTTAGAGAGGGCTGAAAAGCACTGTGGAGTAGTACATAAGCCTAAGTGCTGTTGCTATTACAACAGTGATGAACAAGTAACTTCACAACCGATCCTCGCAATTTGCAACCCCGGCAGGTCTGCAAAGCAAAATAAAGCTGAAATAAGATCCTGGTGCACAGTGGCTTCACTTAACAACCACTTAGCTGAGCGACCAAACTGTCAGTCCAATTGTGGGTGCTAAACAAGGGTTACCTGCGGTTCTGCAACTCTTCATCCACCTGCTTAGCTCCATCCCATCCAGATACTGTTTGCAACCAGAGTCATTTTAAGCCCCTGAGAAATGTGGAGGGAATTGTTGACTGAGCCTCCAATATTTTATTGGGCAGTCTTTTGACAACAGGGAAGCCAGATTCAGCCATGGAACTACAACCAAGAAATTCCGTGATTCATTTAACAAACCGCAGAAAGAAAAGGTCACCCCATGGGCAAAACTCAATTAACATATGTCTCACTTAGCAACATCCATTTTGGGCTCCCTTGTGGTCGTAAGTCAAGAACTACCTGTATTGCAACCTGCTTGGGATTGGGGACAATGGTCCCATGTATTTTGGGGGTGGTGGCAGGCAGTACTGGCTTTATTATATATTTATTATTTTCCCCTATCCAAAGACTCTGGGAAGTCGATACTGGACTAAGATTCATACATGGCTTTAAAAAAACGATAAAACAGCATCTCTCCAGAGATATTTTTATTGGGTATCTTGCCTGAAGGATACAAGTAGAGAACTGACATATTCGATTATAAACGTGTTAACAGCGGCTAGAATTGCATTTGCCAGAAATTGGAAAAGTGAAAAAATTTCAATAGAGGAAGAGGTGATTAAGAAAATGATGGAATGTGCAGAAATGAGTAAGTTGACATTAGCAATTAGAGAGCAGGAAGATAAAGAATATTATAAAATTTGGGATTTATTTTATCAATGGTTAGATAAGAAAATAGAGAAGTAAACTATGTTATAAAAAGGAATAGTATAATATGTAAGATAATGTGATGTAATGATATTATATAATTGAACATAATAAAATATTGTATGTTACCAGATTTGTTAAAACTCAGACTCAGTTGATAAGAACTTTGTAAACTTATAGTTGAGTCTAATAATGATACAATAACAATACAATGTAATATAACATAATATGTATTGTTGACTTATGTAATATGAATGCATGTTTGGAAAGGGACGACTGTTGATATTGTGACATTACACGAAAGAAATGTACCAACCAACACTCTGTATTTTGGAAGATGGTTTTATGTTGTTTTATGTTTGTGTTTGTTAATGTTTGTCTTTAAAAAATAAAAAACCTTTTACAAAAAAAAAGACTCTGGGAAATCAAGAGCAACATCCTGCCAAACAGAAATTAAGTTTTTTTTTTAAAAAAATACTTTATTAAATAGATTTATACACATACAATAAGATCAAAATATTCCATTTGTCGCAGTGTAAGCAAATACTGTGTTCACTCTAATTAACAACTCTCTCATTGCATCAAATGTTCATTCACTTATTTAAATATAATACAGAATTTCATTCTAATTATTTATCACAAATCAATTTACATTGTAATATTGCCAATTTCTATCATATTCTTTTATTTGATTTTTTTATTCTTTTCTTGTCTGTCTTCCAGCCAATTATACCATAAGTTCCAGATCCCATAGTAGTCTGACTCCTCTTTGTTTCTGAGTTCAGTTGATAACCTGTCTATTTCTGCACATTCCAAGGTTTTCTTTACGATCATAAATTCAGGGCGGGAGGTATTTTCGCATTTCCAATTTTGAGCAAAGGCGAGCCTTGCCGCTGTTAATATATGAAGTATTATGTATAATAATTTTTTTGCTCACTTTCTGTTTTAGGATTCCTAACAGAAATAGAAATTAGGTTTTAGTTGAAAACGGGCTTGCTTCTTCTTTTTTCCAATGATCTAAGCGCTTAGTTTCACTTTTGGCCTATCTCAAGATGGAAACATGAAAGGGGCCCCACGCTGTTGGTTGTCGTCTTCTTTTCCAGTGAATCTTTGGAAATCTCTTCTGTTTCCTTCATTGGCTCTGCTTCAGCTTCAAACAGATTGCTGAAAAAACTTGGCTCCTTTTCCAGAAACTCCGCGTTGGAGGAGCCAATGTCATTCCTGCTCTGCCCACTGCTTTGAGATTCTAGGAAAACGGAACACCAAACAACTCTGGGAGGCGGCAAAAGTTCCAGCGGCGAGTGTGTGTGTGTGTTTGTTTTTCTCTCTCTCCTGCAACAGACCAGAGACATCAAGGACATGCAACTAGTCAATAGATGCAAAATGCAAGTTTTTTTTTTTTTTAACTAGATGCAAAATGTTGCAAAGGGCCGCTTTGGCTGCAGCACCCTGTGGCACGTCAGCCGCTAATTCTTAGGGGAGAGAGATTGTCAAGCCACACGTCCTCCAGCTGGACTTGTCTCTCTCTTGTCAAGTCCAGCCCTTCAGCTCAAAAGCAGGTGGCCCAATGTCAGCCTTAAGGAAAGGCGCTGGAGAATACCCTTGCGAGACCTTGAGCAAGCAGCTTGGTGGCTCTGCAAACTTCCCCCCGGATTGAATTCAGCAGCCTCGCAGCAGACTATAGAAATCTGGTTTCTGCAGGGAGCTGAATTCGTCTGCCAGAGAAGCAGATACGTAGCAAGCAAGACCAGCCCTCTGTCCTTGGCTTTTGCTCAAGGGGTTCCGGGGGATCTAGACACACTTGAACATTAGGCCAGTGGTGCAATTCAACCAGTGTAACCACCAGTTACACTGGTTGTTGGGCAAGCACGCAGTGCTTATTAAAAAATAGCAAGAAAACTTACCTTTTGCTGCAACCCCGGCGAGTAAAAACAGCTTCAAACAAAGGAAATATAAGACAGAATAGAGCAGGGGAAAGTGAACAGGGCTAAAAGACCTCCGGAACGACCGGTTTGTCCAAACTGGGCCATACCAACCGAATCCCACCCCTGCATTGGGCACTATCTAACAAAATGAAATTCAAGGGTGAAAAAAGCAAGGTTCTACAAGAAAAACCAAATGCACAAGTAAAATATACATGATACCTGGCTCAATAGTAGTAACTGTGAGAGGGATCTTGGAGTCCTAGTGGACAGTCGTTGAAATATAAGCCAGCCGTGTGCTGCAGCTGCTCAAAAAAGCCAACACAGTTCTAGGCTGCATCAACAGAGGGATGGAATCAAGATCCCGTGAAGTGTTAATACCACTTTATAAGGCCTTGGTAAGGCCAGACTTGGGATACTGCATCCAGTTGTGGTCACCACGATGTAAAAAAGATGTTGAGACTCTAGAAAGAGTGCAAAGAAGAGCAACAAAGATGATTAGGGGACTGGAGGCTAAAATATATCAAGAACGATTGCTGGGACTGGGTATGTCTAGTCTGATGAAAAGAAGAACTAAGAGGTGACATGATAGCAGTGTTCCCATATCTCAGGGGTTGCCACAAAGAAGAGGGAATCCAAAGCACCTGAGGGCAAGACAAGAAGCAATGGGTGGAAACTCATCAAGGAGAGAAGCAAGCTGGAATTAAGGAGAAATTCCCTGACAGTGAAAACAATTAATCAGTGGAACAACTTTGCCTCCAGAAGTTGTAAATGCTCCAACACTGGAAGTTTTAAAGAAGATATTAGATGAAGTGGTGTAGGGTTTCCTACCTAAGCAGGGGGTTGGACTAGAAGACCTCCAAGGTCCCTTCCAACTCTGTTATTCATTCCCAACTTTGCAATAAGCCTTGGTGTCTTTAGTTGCCCAGAGAGATCCAAATAAAGTCAAATTCCCTTGAGCTAAACCCAGATTTTTATTACAATATGGACATAACTGTCTACTGTAGTTTCTTGGGAAGATTTCAGAAAGGGTGTGTATCCGCCTACTTCCTGGAACTTTCTCCAACACTGAGATCGCTTGTTTGTCTCCCATCCAAACACTAACAAGCACAGGTGGTGGTACGGGCTAGATTCAAGATCAGCCAAGGCCGGGTGGGTGCTGCCATCTGCTGGAATGGCATGAAATGAAACGGTATGTGGTTATATCCGTGCATGCTTGCAGTAGTGAGAAAGCTCTTTTTAAAGGCCAAAAATGTATTTATTTTCCAGTTTATTGTTTCACTCCATTCCTAAAGCATATGAGACTTGTAGCCTCCAGGTGTTCTTAGTGATATTTCCCATTGGTCTACTACTTGAGCCTTTCTCAGGAAGATTGGGTTTTGTAGTCGGACTCTGTCTGAAGGCCCTTGACTTCAGTATCTCTCTACTCCTCCAGTTCTGCTGCACCACAGCTCCTGAGCAGCACCACGTTGCATGTTAATACCTGTTGTGCCTTTCCAGAAGCTTTGATGTAGCCCAGGTAATCAACATCAAAGCCAAGGAAGCAACGGGGAGGAAGGGAAACTGCCATGCACGATTGGTTGGTTCTTCTGAGCTGGGAGAAGTCGCCCGTGGAAAAGTAGAGCATCGGTAATCAGTTTGTCTTGGGATTTGCCTTTGGCTGCCCATTCTTCTCCAGGGGTAAAGGCTCCACAGTGGAGAGCAATCATGGTAGAGAAACCATGAGGGAGGAGGAGGAGGAGGAGGAGGAGGAGGAGGAGGAGGAGGAGGAGGAGGAGGAGGAGGAGGAAGAAGAAGAAGAAGAAGAAGAAGAAGAAGAAGAAGAAGAAGAAGACTTCTTGTTCTATTTATATAAGCTTTTGCTAAATCAAAAACATATCCAAAATTGATGCATAACAGTCAAAGGGGTTAGCTGCTGAAGAGGAGGAGGAGGAGGAGGAGGAGAAGGAGGAGGGGGGGTGTGCCTGTCCATCTTCATGCTTCTGGTTGCACTGAATTATACGTTTGAGTTTTCAGAATTATAGTATGATTTAAGGAGACATGCACCCTATTATGGAAGTTGTGAAGAAAGTCCTTGTAGATCTAACCTAACCTGTTAGGTAGATATTGACCAATGGGCTTCCTCAAGTCTCTTTCTCCTTCCTTCATTTTTTTTTCAAGTTCTTCATGGAAAAAGTATCCAGATAGTTTTTTCTTTCCATTTTCATTCATTTTGATAGAAGCTATTTTTGAAATGCCATTCCAAGAAGAATAGAACCATGGACCTGTTTTTGCCAGATGAGGGGACGTCCTTGTACTAAACTAATGGCCAAGGGTAGATGGGTGGGGACCTTTCTTTCATTGTATAATTTCCCCCCTAATAAGCTGCTTCTCCTGGCTTTTCCTGGTTCCATACAATTTCGATGAGTGGGATTTCCCCCAGGGAGGGTTTTTTTTAGACTGGGAAGTGTGGGTCGTCAAGGAGCCTGCAAAGGGAAGAAAAGAGGTGAAAGAGGAAGCAACCCAATAGAACTCCATCTACCACCAAAGACTGCTGAAGATCCCCATTGGAAGAAGCACCAAAAATATTAGTATAGAGTAGAATAACAGAGTTGGAAGGGACCTTGGAGGTCTTCTAGTCCAACCCCTTGCTTAGGCATGAAACCCTATATCATTTCAGACAAATGGTTATCCAACATCTTTTTAAAAACTTCCAGCGTTGGAGCATTCGCAACTTCTAGAGGCAAGTTGTTCCACTGATTAATTGTTCTCATTTTCAGGAAATTTATCCTTAATTCTAGCTTAATTATCTCCATGATGAGTTTCCACCCATTGCTTTTTGTCCTGCCTTCAGGCGCTTTGGAGAATAGTTTGACTCCCTGTTCTTTGTGGCAGCCCCTGAGATGTTGGAATGCTGCTATCGTGTCTTCTTCTAGTCTTCTTTTCATTAAACTAGACATACCCAGTTCCTGCAACTGTTCTTCATATGTTTTAGCCTCCAATTCCCCTAATCACCTTTATTACTCTTCTCTGCATTCTTCCTAGAGTCTCAACATCTTTTTTACATCGTGGCGACCAAAACTGAATGCAGTATCTCAAGTGTGGCCTTACCCAGGCCTTATAAAGTGGTACTAACACTTCACGTGATCTCGATTCTATCCCTCTGTTTATGCAGCCTAGGATGGTGTTGGCTTTTTTGGCAGCTGCTGCACATGGCTGGCTCATATTTAAATTACTCTCAACCCCCCCTGAGAATAAGACAGCAAAAGAGAAACTTTTTGCCTGAGACTGCAAGGCAGATTTTGCATGATATTTCTTCATTTTCTTTCAACTCTACTTGGTCTGAACAGCTCTTTAGAGGTGTGGGTCAGGAGTTTCCTTTGGCCAGGAGTGAGGAACTGTATATAAAAATTTAGACTGCAGTAAATAAATTAACTTGACTTGTCTGGGTCAACTAAAATGTTACCGAAGGATGATGGTGAGTGGAAATATTTTTAAGGAGCTGAGATGTGAAGTAAAATGTGGAACTGGTAAATTCCTTACTGAAGTGTTGGTGATGATGACCAACATTATCATCATTGAAAGGAATTAATCTATATCATCACTGAAAAGAATTAATCTATGAATAAAGAGCTACGGTAAAGGGTAACTACTGTAGAAAAGATCCCACATCAAACAAGAAATTGCAACTGGCAGAAAATAGCAAAAGAGTCTAGCAAGTTATGGGATGGAATAAAAGTTCCTTAAATGGATAATAAAGTTTAAAGCAACTTGGGGTCAAACCTATAAGAGAAAAATAGAAGTCACCTTGTACCCAAAGTCATTTCGGCTAACCTTGAAAAGTGGAGCACGGACACAAAACACAATCTGGCAATTGGTGTTTGGCACTACAAAAATGTTATACCACCAGTAATTCCTGACCTTGAATTACTGCAGATCCAAAAAGGGGAAAATAACTTATTAGCATCTGACCACCATACATTTGTGTCCCATTATTTAGCGGCTTATTCAACAAATTCTGAACTGTTCCTCCAAGAGGAGGCTTCCTGTATGCAAATCCACCCTACATTTAGTAGCTCTTTGATAGCTGTGACGCTAAAATGATATCACACGAAGCTTTTTGCAACCCGGAGCTTTTCTCAATAATTCTAACTCTGTTTGCATCATGATTACAGTACACAGGAGTGGAGGAAGAAGAAGAAGAAAAATACAATCAAAGCAACATCTCCAGACATTAAGAACCGGGTGCTAAAGCTTGACTTTGAGTCAAGGCTACCAGAGATCGGAATTCCTACTAGTGGGAAAACAGACCACTTAAAAACTCCGCAGGGTTTTTGCAAAGCAGAGGCTGAAAATCAGCTTTGTTGTACAATGATTTCAATTTAATCAGTGCCAAGGCAGAGATCGATTAAGCCAGCTCTTTAAGCAACTCACTTCATGAGATAGGATAGGACCAGAGCCGAAACATTTTATTTAATCAAGGAAACCAAACACCCGCGGCCTGTTTTTATATTTAGACCACCAGGCTGAAAGGGACCTTGGAGGTCATCTAGTCCAACCACTGCCCAAGGCAGGATTCCTTATACCATCCAAACAATGGCTGTCCAATCTTTTCTTGAATACCTCCAGTAATGGAGCACCCACAACTTCTGGAGATAAGTTGTTCCACTAATTCATTGCTCTCCCTGTCAGGAAATTCCTCCTTCATTCTAGAATGGATCTCTCTTTGATACTATTTCACCCTTTATTTTTTGTCTTAGGTGCTTTGGAGATATACAAAACCTTTGCCAGACCAATTCTTGAATGCAGCTCGTCCGCCTGGAACCCGCACTGGATATCGGACATTAACACAATTGAGCGAGTTCAGAGGTATTTCTCGAGAAAAGTTCTCCACTCCTCCACTCACAATAGAATTCCCTATGCCTCCAGCCTCGAAATTTTGGGCCTGGACAATCTGGAACTGCGCCGCCTGTGGTCCGATCTAAGCATAGTTCACCAACTTGTCTGCTACAACGTCTTACCTGTTAATGACTTCTTCAGCTTCAACCACCAGATGGGCAAACAACTGATGCAAGCTCAAGGTAAACAGCTCTAATCTCGATTGCAGAAAATACGACTTTGGCAACAGAGTGGTCAACGCCTAGAATGCCCTACCCGACTCCATGGTTACAGCCACAACCCCTCACAGCTTCAAGCTCAAACGGTCTACCGTGGACCTCACCCCATTCCTAAGAGGTCCTTAAAGGGGGCGCGTATAAGCACACCAGCGTGTCTACCGTCCATTTATCTGTATTTACTTCCTTTGTTCTTTTTTATGTTCATACCTATATTTGTTATCTTGTACATGTTTGGCCAACAAATAAATAAATAGGTCAATTATTTCTCTTTGTGACAGTCCCTCAAGTAGAAAACTGCTATCGTATCTCCCCTAATCCTTCTCTTCATTAGACTAGACCAGGGGTCCCCAAACTTGGCAACTTTAAGACTTGTGGACTTCAATTTCAGCTATGCTGGCTGGAGAATTCTGGGAGTTAAAATCCACAAGTCTTAAAGCTGCCAAGATTAGATATCCCTAGTACACACAAATTCTATGTCTTTGTGTACATTTTAATTATTATGATCTTGGTCATAAAAGTGACCTTATTCTTCAAAAACCTTATCCAAGCGCATGAACACCTTATCTATAAATCAACATGTCTTGGGTGAAAGCGATAGTGGGTATCATAGCTCCCTCTGGTGCCTGGCGCCCTGCGGATTCTGAGAAAAAATATAATGACACATGAACAATTAGAGAGAGAGAGAGAGACAAAGACACAGAGAGAGACAGAGAGAGACAGAGACAGAGAGAGAGAGAGAGAGACAGACAGACAGACAGACCGACAGACAGAGACAAACAGACAGACAGAAAGACAGGGACAGGGACACAGAGAGACAAAGAGAGAGAGTGGGACAGAGACAGAGAGAGAGAGACAGACAGACAGACAGACAGGGACAGGGAAACAGAGAGAGGGATAGAGAGAGACAGAGACACAGGGGGAGGGGGACCGGGAGAGACGGAGAGGGAGAGAGACGGGGGTGGGGGAGAGAGAGAGAGATTGTAAGGGAAAAACCCTGAAACAACCTTCTTAAAGTTGCCGGCAGTTCTTATCTCAGGATAACAGGAAGGTCTGAGCAAGGAAACATATTTGGCAAGCATCCCTGCACAGCTTCTAGCCGCTCAGGGCAAAAACCACACCAAGCGAAGCTCTCTCTGGCCACAAATGTGTTGCTAACGGCAGGATGTGGTTGTTAGAAACTGCTCTGCGGGGTCCGTGCATTCCTGCACGTTAGCAAAGTCATGACAGCTTCCCTCAAGGGGAGGGAGGGAAAGACGGGGGGGGGGAGATAGAGTATCCCAGGCAGAACCTCTGAGTAAGGCTTGCCATGCCTGGAAGGGTGGCGGGGGGAAGCGCACCAGCTGTCTGCCTGAGTGCCAGGGCCTTGGCACGGCCTGTGGAAAGGCGGGGGGGCGGGGGGAGGAGGAAGCCGCTGACTTTGCTGGATTTCAAGAGGGAGAGGTTGACGGCTCGGACCTGCAGGGCAAGATAGCTCGGTTCTCCTTTGATGAGCGTTTGGAGGCGCTTACATAATCAAGGCGGCATCTGCCTCCCGACTTCCTTCTCAAAACTTGGAAGAAGGCCATGGAAAAGCCAGAAGAGACCAGGAGCAGAGCGGGTCCTTCTCTTCTCTTTCGCTCTCTCTCTCTCTCTGGCTGTTCTACAAGCAGATCCAGAGCTTGGAAGGAGTATGCCAAGCCCGGGAGCCAATAGGGAGCTGCGTGTGCTGTTCTCATGGTTACCGCATCCCTGAAGGCACCAGAAGTGAGGCTGTTCCCAGAGGTGGGCCGCACACGTAACGATGCTTCCCTGACACAGGACTGCGGGTTGAGCAAGTGAAATGGTTGCTACCTTGGATTAGGGGGTTGCCTCGAAGATCCTCCGGTCTCACAAACTTGGGGTGGACTTCTTCCTCATCATTCTCTTTTAATGACCCCATAATCCCTTGCGGGATGGAGTCTAGGCAACTGAATGGAGCTAGCAAAGTGTTTACTGGCCAGATGCCCTTCCTGTTGCCAATGTGGAGGGTTGTTTTTGTTTTTTTTTAGTAGATATATTCTCAGTGTGGCCAGAGAGAGAAATATCTGCCTCTACCTAGGATCAAACTCACAGCCTCCTGATTGTGAGGCGAGAGATCCATCTCTAGGCCATTGCATCACTCTGGTGGGCTTCTTCCACATCTCCGCGCTGTCAGGACTCCAACAAATCCACCCCCATTCAAATCATAAGTCTCTAGCCGCATCTCTCAGAGAAAATAAAATTGTTTTATGAGAAGTGGCCATGTTGGCGTTAGCTGGGTGCAGCCAACCCTAAAACACATCATTCATTTCTCCCTTGACCCTGGTCTTCCCCCTACTCCCCGGATGTATATTCTCCAATGGGACAAATCCATAGCCAAGAGTCATCCATCATGCTCTCCAGTAATATTCTTGCGTGCTGACAATTTTGTACTGATTATCTAGGCACTTAAGGAATGTACTGTTTTCCCGCACTCCCTTTTTTGGAAGCTAAAAAGACCAAAGGAGTAGCTTTTTAGTTGACAGGCAGGCTGTTGCGTTAGATCCAAGCCTATAATGAGGGGTCCTTGATGCTCCCAGAGCTTGGGTGTTTACTTGCAGGGATTTCATTCCCCAGACTAGGTAACATCATCGGTGCTAGCAGGAATGAAATGTCTGCAAGAAAACAACCAAGCTCAGGGGAAGCACCAAGGACCCCACCGTTCAGTTCTGAGCTACAAATTGTTGTGGTTAGCCGGCAGCAGGTGTGGACGGCTGAGGAGAGCGAGGACTCAGATGAGGGGCCAGGACCATTAGGGAGTGGACAGCTGCCTTCAGAGATTGTGGGAGCTGACAGCAGCGATGAGGAGGTTCCCGAGGAGCCTGTGCCAAGTGCACATGCGCACAGGATTACTCGCAGGAAAGAGCAGCTGCAACAGCATGGGCGATTCAGGAGTAAGGCTGCAAGGTAATGGCCCCTCCTTCAAGAAGATAAAAGCCAGCTGTGAAGCGAACGTTCTTTGCAGGAAGCAAAGACGTTTTGAAACTCCAACCTCGTGGACGTTGCAGTGTCTTAAGTTGGTATTTGAAGACTCTTTGTGTTGTGAAATATTTCTTATCTGTTATTCTTGGCAGTCTCGCACCATTTTGGCAAGGCTTGTGCATATCAAAGTTAATTAGTTTGCAGCAGCCTTTTAACCGGGGATTCCTAAGAATCATTAAAAGGTTTCTGTTCCCTTTGGTTCGTGTTTGTTTTATTGGAAAAGGGTTTAGGTCAGAACACAAATATTCTCCTCTACGGGTAGTCCTCAACTTACAACAGTTCATTTAGTGACCATTCAAAGTTACAACGGCTCTGAAAAAAGCAACTCAGGAATGTTTTTCACAGTTACGACCTTTGCAGCATCCCTACAATCACGTGATCAAAATTCAGATGCTTGGTAGCTGCTTCATATTTATGACCGTTGCAGTGTCCTGGGGTCATGCGATCCGCTTTTGCGACCTTCTGATGAGCAAAGCCAATGAGGAAGCCATATTCACTTAACAACTGGGTGACAAATTTATCAACCCTGTTATTAAGCGATCCACTTAATAACTGGGGCAGGAAATGACACAAAATGGGAGTTAACAAATGGCTCACTTAACAACAGAAATATTGGGCTCAATTGTGATCATAAGTTGAGGATTATCTGTATTGATACCAAGTCTACAAGTCACTTGAGTCCCAACTTACCAGGGTAATTCTGAGCCAACTACTCTCACCCAGAATAATCACCTTCCTGGAACATAAAAGGAGGGAAATAACCTTCGTGTGAGCTGACTCAGGCTTTCTAAGAACACAGATACCGATAAGGGAATTAATATGACTCTTCCACATTTTTATCTTCCTAGCCTGCAGTTACAGCTGACAACATCTGGATTCTTCCAGGGGTTGGCTTCAAAAGTTTTAGCAGCATTGCTGGGTGGGCGTGGCCATGGTGGGCGTGGCCTAGTCGGCCTCCTGCACCATGGCAGGGGGGATTGTTTTTGTCCTCCCCGGATTCCGGAGGCATGCCTTGGTTGTCTGGAGAAAGCAACCACGTAAATTGTCGCCGACGGCTTCTTTTCTCCAGGGAGGTGGAGAAATCAAGACCGTGAATGATCTCTTTGGAATCCAAGAGGTTCAACCAAATTAGCAAGCAGGCCTCGGTCGGGACGGCAGTTGCCGCTTGCAAATGACTTCAAGGGGTCTTACAAAGGGAGCCCCCCAAACAGGGGTGGGCTTCAAAAATTGTAGCAAAGGGTTCTCCGCCCAGGGGCTGAGTGGGTGTGGCCTAGTCAGCCTCCTGCACCACAGCGGTGTATGTGTGTGTGTTTTTGCCTTCCCCGGGCTCCCGAGGCTTCCCTCAACCCTCCGGGAGGGTGAAAATGGCCTCCCTTGGCTCCGGAGGCTCTCTGGAAGCTGAATACGGGCCCATTTCTGGCCTTTTGAACTTCTGGGAGGCCCATTTTTTGCCTTCCTTGAGCCTCCACACACACCCTGCACTTACCTGCATCCAAAACAGGTCACATGGGGACTCCTGGGAGGGGAGGGGCAGGGTGGGCAGGGCCACCCAGGAGTGGGATTTTGGGGGTTCTCCAAACTGCATAGAATCTTAGCTAGGGGCTCCCCCGGACTCCTGCAAACCCCTAGCATGCCCACCCCTGGATTCTTCCATGTAAGGATTTGATTTGGACCAATAACCTTTTAGCTTAGGCATTGATTTGTTATGAATGTTTTTATTTTTAAAAAAACATTTTAAAATGCCTTTTCCAGGGGTGGGATTCTACCAGTTCACACCTATTCGCGAGAACCGGTTGTTAGCAGAAATTACTGGCCTAATCCTGTAAAGAAGGCAGGAAGGAAACATTCTGGTGTTGCTTACAGAAACGGCCTCTCCGTTAACCCTTATTCCATTCTTGGCAGGACTAGACTTCCTGTCTCCAAATTCTCTGGAGTTTTTTTCCCCTTCTTTGCTGGTACTTTGCTTGTGCAGAGGGACCATTCAAAGTTGCAATGGCACTGAAAAAAGTGACTTATGACCATTTTTCAAACTTACAACTGTTGCATGCTGCATAGCTCACAGTCGTGAGAGGCCAGGCGAGGAGATACGTGCCTCGATGTGAGGGATATTGAGTTGGCCACACCCAGCCAATTACATGACCACCAGCCACGCCCACAAATTTTATTACAAAATTTGAATCCCACCCCTGGCCTTTCCCCACTTTTAAAAGAAGTTTTTCTTTTTAAATAGACCAAAAAGGGGCAGCATTTGGTGTAGTGTAGAATAATTGGTTCCCCTGTAATATTGTCGCTTCCAATATTAAATGTTTTTTTAGAAAATCTTATAACCACGTATAAAATATGAAGAATAATCTTTGCTGACTCCAATTTCAAATCTTTGCCCTTTGAGAGGACTCTGCTCTTAATTTTCTTCACTCCCTGAAATTGCTGATATAGATATATATATTTTGAGAAAAAGAGATAAGAAGAGCAATCAGCACACCCATAAAGTGTTATCCAACTATCATTCCCTGCAGCTTAAGCTGGTCATTGACATACAGCTCAGTCCTTGACTTATGACCACAATTGAGTCTAAAATTTCTCTGGCTAAACGAGACATTCATTAAAGTAAATTTTGCCCCAGCTAGTAACACGGTTCAGTTAGTAACACGGTTGTTAAGTAAAGCAGGCGTCCTCGTTGACTTTGATGGTCAGAAAAAGGGGAGCAAAGGGGTATCATGTGACCTCGTTATAAATGTGAGGCAGTTAAATTTTGATCATGTGACCATGGGGATGCTTCAAAGGTCATAAGTGTGGAAAATGGTCCTGTCGCTTTTTTTTAGCGCCATTGTAACTTTGAACGGTCGCTAAATGAATTTTTGTCAGTCAAGGATTTCCTGTACCAGCAAATTCACTCTGTCTTTATGGGTGAATAAAATTGATTGCCAGATGCTTCCTTTGAACCCAGCAGCTTTATTTTATTTTTCTCAGCAGCTCTTTTTTTTACATTTTTAAAAACGTTCTTTTGATTTTTCTTATGATTTTTGCACTGAAATATTGTGACTAAAAGGCTTCCGTCAGAAAGGCCTTTTGTGCAGACTTGAAAATGGATTCAAAAGGAAAACAGGCTGCACTGTAAATAGAAAGAAATGGGCCACCCACTATCCTGCAAATATATATATATATATATATATATATATATATATATATATATATATGAATATGATTAAATAGAACCATCACAACATAATTAAAATACACAAATAAATCAACATCTACCCCTAGACAGAACTGAAAAACTGTAATCCATCTTAAATTACAAAATTGAGGGAGTGTGGGACAGTGGTGGGTTTCAAAAATTTGTACTAACTGGTTCTGTGAGTGTGGCTTGGTGGGTGTGGCTTGGTGGGCGTGGCAGGGGAAGGATACTGCAAAATCCCCATTCCCTCCCCACCCCACTAACCTGCTTTCCAGCTCCATTCTCTTGTGCAGGGCAACCAAAGAAGACCCAGCCGATCATCTGGGATTCAGGAGGCAGAGAAGAGATGGGGTTGGTGGGGCCAGTCAGAGGTGGTATTTGCCAGTTCTCCAAATGACTCAAAATTTCTGCTACCGGTTCTCCAGAACTGGTCAGAACCTGCTGAAGACCACCTCTGGTGTGGGCCATCGAGGTGGTGTTTATTCTTATTTATTCTTAGCAAACACATAGATGGATGGTGGTATTCTACCGGTTTGGCCAAGCCGGTAGCGGTAGTGAGCAGCGGAGACCATACCAGTTTTCTCCGATGTTCTGCTGTTGGGCCCACCCGCCTGCCTGGCCTCCCATACTAACCTTTATGTCCTGCTTTTGAAGCGCAGCTGCTGAAGCGACAGGGAGAGTGAAGGATTGCAGGAGATGAGTCAAAATGCCTCTGAGCCTGCACAAAGTGCTTGCACCAAGCCACGCTCACCGAACCGGTGATAACCATTTTTGAAATGCACCACTAACCCAGGATTGCTTCCAGGGGTGGGATGAAAACTTTTTTACTACCGGTTCTGTGGGCGCACACATGCACAGCATTCTAAAACGGGCAATTTTAAGCTTGAAAACTTACCTTACCATCAGCGCTGGTGAAGAAAACAGCTGAGCTGTGCAAATCAGCTGAGGTAAAAAAACAGGGAAATATAGGAAAGGGCAGGACCAGGTGGGTGGGGCCAACTGCTCACTGGTGCTACCGGATCGCTAAAACCGGTGCGAATCGGCAGCATACCACCGACGATGACGGGCCCCAAAACTGGCCCTTCAGATCTTCCAACATTGCAACCAATCACCATGTAATCTTCGACTCACAAAACTGCATTTAAGGAACTGTTCAAAGTTATAACGGCACTGAAAAAAAGGGTGTCCATTTTTCCACACTTGCTTACAAGCATCCCTGTGGTCGCGTGATTGAAATTCAGCCGCTTGGCCGCTGACTCGTATTTATGACAGTTGCAGTGTAAAAACAAAATGGAAAAAAAGGGGAAATTTTCTAGTGGCTCTCTCCTCTTTTTCTCTTAGCTGCCCAGAATTTTTATGTGGAGTCCAAGGGCCTCTAATTTGTATAAATAAATACATTGTTTAATCTTGTTTCTTTTACATATGGTTTTCATTAACCTCCCTTTTTATCATACAGTGGGCGGTAAGCCTGTCTTTCTATTTCTCCTAATCAGTAAAAGAATCATTTGTTTTGCATATTGGGAAAGGCTATTGAAGTGCTATTCTCCTAATGGAGAAAGGAGGGGGAAATATATGAAGTAATAAAGAAAAGAAATTAGTATATATGCTTAGACTTGCTGGGGATTGACAGGTAGCACATATACAGGTAATCCTTGACTTCCAACAGTTCATTTAGTGACCAATCCACCCATTTACATCACTCAAAAAGGCGACTTATGACCATTCTTCACTGTTATGACCATTGCAAGCTTCCCCATGGTCACATGATCAAAATTCAAGCAGTTGGAAACTGACTTGTATTTATGATGGTTTTGCCATGTCCTGAGGTCAGGTTTTTGTGATGTTCTGGCCAGCAAAGTCAGATTCACTTAACAACTACGACGATTCACTTAATGGCAGCAGCAGGAAAGATAGGAAAAATGGGGAGGCAAGACTCGCTTAAGAAGTGTTTCACTTAGCAACAGAAATGTTGGGCTCAGTTGTGGCCCAAAATCAAGGACTAGCTGTAATCTACCATATTGGGATGTAGGATGCTTGGCTTCTCTGGAGAAGATCCCTATCTGCATCTTTTGTTCTGACCAAGGCTTCCTGAAACCATATTTAAAACACTTAGTCAAAATAAATCTTGCTTTATTTTAATGCTGGGAATTATGTTCATTCCCAGCCAGTAATGAGTCCCAAACAGTCCCTCGGGATAAGCACCCACCTTTCTCTCCTTTGAATTGCTGCCAAGAACTAGTGCGAAGCCAAACAAAGTACAAAGTCCACACAGAGCTTCAAGGTTTGACGTTGCTTCCTGCAAAGGTTTCTCTGCCTTTGCACTTCCTTTATACCTTAGGGCAGGGGCAATCACCTCCCAGTCTTACTCTCGAGTCTCCCCTTTTGTCTTAGCAGCTCTTGCCTTCTAGCAGTTCTGCACACACACACACACTGGGAACAGGCTCCCCTTGTTCTTTGGCCTCGCTGCTGCCAGACTCCTGTGGCTCCAGAGTCAGCACCCCACTCCCAGATGGTCCTGGCCCCATCTCTGCATCGGACGCAGGACCCTCATCTGAGTCCACTCCAGACTCCTAGATTGGTCCCCGTTCTTCCCCACTGTCCGATTCCACTGTCATCTGCACTGGCTGCCAGCGAACTACAACATCTTCTATGAAGAGATCCATATGTCTCTCCCTGCATTATGTTCAGAAATTTGCTAAAATTCTGCCTTCACCTCTGAGATTTTGGTTAGGATGGGTGTCGAGCCCCGCGTAGAATTTATTTTTTACTCTCTGAGGTCTCTGTTTTCTTCCAACATTTATATGATCTGTGTTCTTAATCACTGCTGCTTCTTTAAAGTTGCAAGCTGGCCCCAGTCTTTTACCCCCTCCCTGATTTTATTGTTTTAATTAAGTAAAACAAGAACAAACAAAGCAAAACAACAAAAAGGGAAAGGAATACATTACTGTAAACGAAATACAACTAAGGCCAGAGTAAAGGTGGAAGGAAAAATATGAGGACTATTAAAAACAAATTTAAAAGGAAAAACAAGCCTCCCCTCTCAAAAAAAAGCCGCCCAGAATTTTTATGTGGAGTCCGAGGACCTCTAATTTGTATAAATGAATACATTGTTTAGTCTTGTTTCTTTTGCATGTGATTTTAATTAACTGCATTTTTTATCTTACAGCAGGCGGTAAGTCTGTCTTTCTATTTCTCCTAATATGATCAGTAAAAGAATCCTTTGTTTTGCACATTGGGATGTGCTATTCCCTTAATGGGGAGGGAAGGAGGGAATATTGCAATAGCACTTAGACTTATATACTGCTTTTATAGCCCTGTCTAAGGCTCATCATCAGAGGTGGCATTCAGCAGGTTCTGACCAGTTCTGGAGAACCAGTAGTGGAAATTTGGAATAGTTTGGAAAACTAGCCAATACCGTCTCTTATTTAGTCTAAAACTTGCTGGGAAATATTTTAGGATTCTATAACTATATAACTATAACTATAACTAACTATAACTATAACCATAACATATAACACACACACACACACATATATATATAATATGAATTATGCTATTATAAACTCTTTTTTTGGAGGATTAAAAACAGGAATGGAAATGAATTAAAATATATAGATAAACTTTGGCAAAGTGGAAAGGAAGAAAAAATATGATTATTAATGATTATAACTAAAGTGAAGATAAAATGAGACATATTAAGAAGTTATTTTAGTGATTTACTGGGGGGGGATACTTTAAAATATGTACATTTTAAAATATACAGTTGATTATTTAATGGATATTAGAAGTGTACAATGAGAGTATTTTATTATGATTAAAGTAGGGGGATGAAAAATACCATGTGGATCCTAAATACATTGACTTTATTTTACTTTTACTCTTTTTAGATTGTTTATTATATATTGGCTTCGAGAAAATTAAGGATAATAATCATGTGTAATATAAAATAAAATAGGTGGTAAGCTGAAAATGGAAATAATTAGGGGATAAAGAATTTAAAACCTATGTGTGGATGAAATGATATTGATATTGAATTAATGAATTGAAATATGAAATGCAAATTTATTTAAAGATGAGTGAAATGGATAATGATATGAGATGATATTGTATAAGATTAATGGAAATGAAAGTATGACTATGTACAAGTGTTATAATCCGTAATCATGTTGTTCACCTGAAGAGATGTGTAAAAATTTTTAAAAACTTTTATTAAAAAAAAAAAGAACTGGTAGCACTGAAGAGGTTACCTAGTTTGGTCATGAAACGCCTGCGAGAAAACATCCAGGCTCAGAAAGCACCAAGGAACCCTTCCTTTCAACCCTGAGCTACAAAAATTCTCCTTCACTTGAGAAAACGTTATCTCCACCATGGAAGAGCCCTCCAAAGCATTTATAAGTTCACAACTCCTTGAGAACATTCACACAGATTTGCCAAACATGAATTGTAGGCTAATTTTGTGCACTGGCCTTTAACTTTTCCCATCATCTACAACTAGTTTTTCCTTTGAGCAGAACAGAGACCAAAGCTAGCAGCCTGACACATATCAGATGTTTCCTTTTTACTAACACAGTTTGTATCTTGATGCAATTCGATCATCTCTCTCTCTCTCTCTCTCTCTCTCTCTCTCTCTCTCTCTCTCTCTCTCTCACACACACACACACACACACACACACACACACACACATCTAAAAACACTGAATCCAGAGGCTGTGAACTCGCCATTGGGTTTCCTTTTCAAATTGAACTATTATTTACATTTCAATGTTTTTTTTTTAAATCATCGATCGTTTCCTTTATTTTTAGTGGTGGTGTTGTTTTAACCCTTCCCTTTTTTGGCCTGACTGTTTTTATGAGGTGTGCCATGTTGCTGACTGCCATAAACTTCCTTTTTGTAACCTTCAGTTGCATAGGAGGTGAAGTTTCCTTGTTTACGCTTTGTCCCTTTGAGCTTAGCACCTCCCAGTGAAAACTTTGAAGTTTTTCAACCCAATTCTTTTTTTTAAAGGGGGGAGGGTTTCAATTGGAGTATATTACTCAAAGCAAGACCTCACTCCCGGGACTGTTGCCCAGCCTAAAACAAACAACTTCTTCCAACTTGATTCTTGCTTCTTGTCATTGCATTTTCTACTCCAACGGCCACATTTAGAGACTGTTGAAGTTCCTCCACCCACTTCAGATTCCAAAGACAAGACTTATCTGGTATAAACACCCTGGGCCAAGGAAAAGCTGGATCATCTCTAAGTCCCTCCTAGGGACCACCCAGAACTGATCTGCAACATTCTGAATGACGCCTAGATATTTGCTCTTTCCTTGCTACACTTTCATAGACTTCATGGGTTTCCTACCCCGGGTTGGCAAGCCTGGGCTCGAACCCAGAGACAACTGAAGTGTAAACAACAGAACTGGCTTCTCCTGTTTTGTTTTGAAAAAGCAGCATAAAAACACCAGTGTTCCGGAGGAAGAGGGAGAGGGAGAGGGAGAGGGAGAGAGAGAGAGAGAGAGAGAGAGAGAGAGAGAGAGAGAGAAGGAAGGAAGGAAGGAAGGAAGGAAGGAAGGAAGGAAGGAAGGAAGAAAGAAAGAAAGAAAGAAAGAAAGAAAGAAAGAAAGAAAGAAAGAAAGAAAGAAAGAAAGAAAGAAAGAAAGAAAGAAAGAAGGAAGGAAGGAAGGAAGAGAGGAAGGAAGGAAGGAAGGAGAGAAAGAAAAAAAGAAAGAAAAGAAATTGCTTTCCGACACTGAAATTTGGACTTTGCCTTTCTCTCTCTATCACATGCTGCAATTTGCTTTACTGGAGAAAACAGAAAAAGAGGCTGATAATCTGGAAGATTGTTTGGACTGTCCTGGACTGCACTTCCACCTTTGGAAGGTTGGACTCTCACCTGGCTGATGAATTAACCTGTCCCTGAGATTGTTCTCTTGGAGACATCACCAGTCTGAGGAAGGACATGGCCTCCATTTCTTACATCCTACGAGCCTGGATTTTGCTCTTCCTTCATGGTATGTATGGGGTTTGAGACCAGGACACTCTTTCCTGAAACTGAGAAACCAGGAGAAAGGATGTTTTACTTTGTGTTACTCTCCAGATTAGTTCTCGTGACTTCAATGGTATGGTGAGTACAGCAAAACTGAGAGGACTTCTCTGGGTGGATTTGACTCACCATGTAGCAACGAACAGTGACATTTCTTTCCTGGTCACCAGCTGCACATAGCATGGGATG
Organism: Pseudonaja textilis; assembly: GCF_900518735.1. The sequence goes on along the minus strand of NW_020769328.1, from coordinate 5,778,265 downwards.
CTTTTTCGTTGCTTTCATTTCCTTTTCTTAGTTCTGCAGGACCTCCTGATCTAGGGACCATGGGAAAAGTCTTGTTTAGATACACGCCAAAGCAAGGGTCTCCAACCTTGGCAGCTTTAAGACTTGTGGACTTCAACTCCCAGGAAGTTGAAGTCCACAAGTCTTAAAGTTGCTAAGGTTGGAGACCCCTGCTCCAAAGGACAAAGCAGAAAGGCATGGAAAAGTAGAATGATAACAAGTTGGAAGGGACCTTGGAGGTCATCTAGGCCAACCCCCCGCTCGAGCAGGAGAGTCTATTCCAAATATTAGCCTCTAACCAGGATCGAACTCACAGCCCTCTGATTGTGAGTTAGGAACTCCACCTTTAGTTCCCTTTTCTGTAATATTAATGTCATGTATTGAGTCTAATCACAGCCATTCAGAACTCTCTGGCCCATGAGATTGTCAGGACTAATTGATCCTATTTTGAAGTGAAGGGATGCAAATTATCTCTTGTTTTAAGTTTTATTTCAGTTTTCCACATTTTAAGAACATCTTTTTTTAGCGAACAGAATGATTCCAGGTTTTCACATTTCCATACAAACATGACTTTGATTACATACTCATCTTTTACATTTAGTTTCATATTAGTTTACATATTTTCTATTATTTTAGGGACGCAGATGATCTCTTAATGATATTAAATCCAGAGTCCAAACTAATTAGAGCTGGCAGGGATCCAACATTTGCTATTTTTTTGCATATAGTTCTAGCCGGGGCCAGTCCCTATCATTAGGTGAGATCTAATGGGTAATTACAGTACTGATACAATACCGTATCAGCAGACTGCGGACTCTTTGATGCATTAATATGGTATTTGCTACGGCCAAGAAACGAAACTGGAGAGAAACACTCATGAAATGTTTTGCCTTGACCGCTATAATAAGGTGACCAGCCTTGACTGCTGAATATCTTGAGCATGGAGCAGCACACCCCTTCACAGTTTGTTTTGAAAACTTTTCTCATTTATTATTACGCTAAAAATTTTCCCCGTGTTAAGATGGGTTTGTCTCCAGATTGCAGTTGACCCAATATCCTGCTGAGCAGAAAGGATGTTCCAATGTTGTGGTCACAAGCAAGGTCAAATCAAAAGAGAGTGACATAGATTCGAACACACCAAAGTATTAAATGTGCAAAATGTACATTTAGTGTGACTTTTTTTTTTTTTTACTCAAATGGATGTTTGTAGCCCTTTTCTTGCGGCGGTTCTTGCAGTCGGAATCAAAGTTGGGTTCGGATCAGAACTCCAGTTTCTAAAAGGGCATCAGGAAAATTAGGATCCTATTAGATTTGGAGGTGAAAATATCATCAGTAAGAATGACACCCAGGTCTTAAGTCCTTTCCACATTGCCAAGAGAAAGGACCTTGCTGTCATCACTTGTAGTGAGGGTTGAAAATTGTATTTTTTGCTGTCTTCACTGCTAACTCCTTTCTGAACCTATCTTGGGCTCAGCAATGAGTGGTGATGCCCTGGTTTCAGATCTACAAGAAATATTAAGCAAAATGCTGGCTGGGGAATTCTGAGAATTGAAGTCCGTATCTCTTATAAGATGCTGAGTTTTAGAAACCGTGCTAGAGTCAAGGGTGGGATTCAACCGGTTTGAACCAGTTCTATACAACTGGTTGTTATGATTCTGTGCTTTTCTGAGAACTGGCAAATCATGCCCCTGGCTGAGCCTGCCCCTCTCCGCCTGCCCCTCCCTGACCAGTCAGTTCTTATTGCACGTGCCTGACATCATGTCATGGCCGACATCACTGACTGCATTCTCCCTCCTCAGTAACTCCTTAAAGTGTTTCTTTTTTTTCCCCCTCCCGACGATCAGCTGTTCTGACGATCAGCTGTGCCAGGATCCCCCTCGCTGTCTTTCTGCTTCACCCGGAGGCTTCCCTGAGGCCCAGGAGGCCAAGAAAACGGGGGAAGGGAGGCTGCAAAAGAAGAAGAAACCACGCCCACCCAGTCACATGGCCATGCCCACCTAGCCATGCCCAGAGAACCAGTTGTTAAAAAATTTGAGTCCCACCCCTGGCTAGACTAGAGTGCCTTCATTACAAACATCTTCCCCTACATTGACCAGAGGCTTTGAACAATACTGGGTAGGTAGATTCAAGCACCCTACTGATTTCCCACAATGCCTTGATGATGCTTCATCCCAGGGCATCTAAATTAAAATGGTGCTAGATTCAGTCATCTTATCTTGAGGATGCACCTTCTCAAACTTCATTGATGACATTAAGGTGGCTCAGAATGTGAGTGTCTCTTATGGTGCCCAGCAAAACCTGAAAGTTGTGTCCTTAAAGGTAAAGGTTCCCCTGGCACCTACATGCTAGTCGTTTCTGGCTCTAGGGGGCGGTGCTCATCTCCGTTACAAAGCCGAAGAGCCAGCGCTGTCCGAAGATGTCTCTGTGGTCATGTGGCCGGCATGACAAACGCCAAAGGCGCACGGAACGCTGTTCCCTTCCCACCAAAGGGGCTCCTCTTTTTCTACTTGCATTTTTTACATGCTTTCAAACTGCTAGGTTGGCAGAAGCCGGGACAAGTAACGGGAGCTCATTCTGTTACGCGGTGCTAGGGATTCGAACTGCCGAACTGCCGACCTTTCTGATTGACAAGCTCAACATCTTAGCCGCTGAGCCACCACGTCCCCATTGGGTCCTTAGAGGAGACAATTTGCTGGAGGACACTTGTCTTTTCCAGCCTTCCAAGTGATTCCAGTCCTTTCATTTTACAGGGTTGCAGGAGGAAGTGGATGTGTGGTTTCCCCAGCCAACGTTTTGACAAAGGGAAAACAATGAAAAAGAGATAGTTGCAAATTACTTGGGTGGATGGCTGTTTGACTTCCCAGACCATTTAAAGAAGGTTTGCTTGAATGAGAGTTTTGTTCCTTTCACCCTAGGCTGCGTCACAGGTTATCCTAAGCAAACACGCTCCGTGTCAGCAGACACAAGAAACTGTATGGTTAACCCACCGGTGAGTTCCTGAATTTTGCCCCAAATGTGTGTTCTTCTAATATGTTAGAACAGTTTCTCTCCACCACCACCCTCCCAAAAAATGTTCTTGTCAACTTCTGATGCCCGAGCAAAGCCCCGTCCTTCCTGGTCAGGAGAGTCAATCCAGTTCCACTGTTGCAGCTCCTAAGTCCTTCAGGATCACGCCAATATGAAATTTGGGAGCCAAATCCCCGTTTTCAGTCATGTCTCTCCGTTTTTTCCTCTTCGCGGTTTGTGTCATAAAAAGTTGTACTGAACCAGTAAAAGAAAGTTTATATGCCTGTTTTCTATAAATTACCCCAAGCCAGAAATGTCCACAGGCAGATGGTCAGAAAAGTGGAGATGACAGCCAAAAACATCCAACTGAAGCCTTGTGTGGCTGCCTAGCAAGGAAGGAGGGAAGAAGGGAGGAAGAAGGGGGAGGAAAAGGAGGAAGGGAGGAACAAAGGAGGGAGGGACGGAGGAAGAAGGGAGGGAAGGGAGGGAGGGAAGGAGGGAGGGAAATGGGAAGAAGGAGGGGGGAAGGAGGGAGGAAGGAAGGAAGGAAGGGAGGGAGGGAGGGAGGAGCCCTGCACTTTTGAAAGGGCGGGGCTTTGATCACAATTGGGTCCCCCATTTTCCTTTCTTTGACCCCACCCACCTGCCCTGCGGACACCCCGCCCCAACCTCTAATGAAAAAAAAAAAACTCAGTAAAAATTATGATTATTCTGCTGAACTCCCTACTTCATTATCACATCCTGGGCTATATCATCCTGGAAATTGTGAATTCTTTTCACAAAAAGCCAGGTGCCGTTTCTTCTCGACTCCTAACTCAGCTGCTAAACTTGAGGGCTGCCCTGTGTTTGCACTTATTTATTGACCGTCATTTGTAGACGGCCTGCCTGCCCAACGGACTTGACAGGTCTTGAGGTTCTTAAGCCAGGTTATTTATTTTTTTTCTGGCAACGAAACAGAACTTGATGGTTCATCCTTTTTCTAACTTCTCAATCTCACCCTGGGGACTTTCTACAGATCTGTCACCCTCAAGCCCTAAATAACTCTGATCCCGTTGAGCTTTTCAAAATCATCTGGGTGCTGGTTATATACACAGCGATAACTGTGCCGTGGTGGGATTCAAACTTTTTGACTAATGTTTATGTGGGTTTGGCTTGGTGGGCGTGGATTGGTGGGTGTGGCTTGGAGGGTGTGGCAGGGGAAGGAGACTGCAAAATCCCCATTCCTGTCTCCACCCCACTAACCTGCTTTCCAGCTCCGTTCTCCTGTGCAGGGCAACCAAAGAAGACCCAGCCGATCAGCTGGGACTCAATGGGAGGCGGAGAATAGATGGGGTTGGCGGGGCCAGTCAGAGGCGGTATTGGCCGGTTCTCCGAACTACTCAAAATGTCAGCTACCAGTTCTCCAGAACTGGTCAGAACCTGCTGAATTCCACCTCTGGTACAGACGGTGACCTCTCTTATCCTTCTGTCCCTCTCTTCCCTCTCCTAACTCTCTGCTGCCATGTTTCACTCTGTTGTAAGTACTTGCCACCTACGGCGATTGTGACTAGCGAGCGGCTGAAGGCCCTGCGTGAGCGCATGAGAACGCACAATCTGACAGCCTATATTGTGCCTAACACTGATGCACACCTGGTAAGTCAAAGACGACAGGAACGGATACACCGGGTCTCCAGGGATGGAGCAGTGAGGCAGGGAGATGGAAATTCTAACCCTGGTTGAATTTCCACCACCGGATGAACAATAGCACTTAGACTTATACACCGCTTCACAGGGCTTAACAGCCCCCTTCAAGCGGTTTACAGAGTCAGCCTCTCGCCCCCAACAACCCGGGTCCTCATCTTACTGACCTCGGAAGGATGGGAGGCTGAGTCAACCTCGAGCCAGTCAAGATCAAACGGCTGGCAATAAGGCAGAATTAGCCTGCAACCACTGGGAAGGGAGGGAGGGAGGGAGGGAAGAAGAAAGGAAGAAGGGAGAAAGGGAAGGAGGGAGGGGGAGGGAAGGAAGAAAGAAAGAAGGCAGGAAGGCAGGAAGGCAGGAGGAAGGCAGGCAGGAGGGAGGGGGAGGGAGGGAAGGAAGGAAGGAAGGAAGGCAGGAGGAAGGCAGGCAGGAGGGAGGGGGAGGGAAGGAAGGAAGGAAGGAAGGAAGGAAGGAAGGAAGGAAGGAAGGA
>NW_020769328.1:5748672-5773061 GCF_900518735.1 Pseudonaja textilis | reverse complement strand
GGAAGGAAGGAAGGAAGGAAGGAAGGAAGGAAGGAAGGAAGGAAGGAAGGAAGGGCAATAACAATTAGATGCTGCTTCCTAATGCTTTCCAGCCCTCTCTAAGCAGTTTACAGAGTCAGCCTCTTGCCCCCCAACAATCTGGGTCCTCATTTTACCCACCTCGAAAGGATGGAAAGCTGAGTCAGCAACTTGTAAGCCCAGGGTTCTCTTTCTGCAGCCTTCAGACATGATCTTCCTTAGAGGACCCAGCTTCTCACCATTCTCAAGTGGTAAATATGCAGGTAGAGTCGAGGAAGCCCTGACAGAAGCTCGAATTTCAAACTCCTACCATAATTCAGTTCCACCTGTCCGGGGAGTCCATGTAGATTCCCAGTCTTAAGGGTCTATGACAATTCACTGCGGCTAACTCGTCACAGCCAACTTGCCATAGAACAAGTTTCTGTGGCCAACTCACTGCAGGACAAAGAATTACACTGATATCAGAGAAATGGTGGAATAGAATCATTAAAGAAAGGTCTAGAGAAACTCTTAGTCATCCAGGTCATGGTTGTCCCAAAAGTGCTTTTTTTTTTCAAGAGGCAACTGGACTTTCTGGGGTTTTTTTGAAGACATTTTGCTTTTCACCCAAGAAGCTTCTTCAGCTTCTTTCATAAACTTCTTCTGCTCTCAGAGCTGAAGAAGCTTCTCGGATGAGAAGCGAAATGACTTCAAAGAAAAACCAGAAAGTCCAGTTGCCTCTTGAAAAAAAAAAAAAGCACTTTTGGGACACTAAAGAAAGGATGCAAAAGGAGGGATGAAATGAAATCTGAATAACAAAAAAGAAAATATTTTAAATCTATTTTACATAAATTGAATTGATAAATTATCCTGTGCCGAATTGTCCTACAGCGAGTTGGCTGTGGTGAGTTGTTCCTGGAGAGTTGGCCATGGTGAGGTAGCCACAGTGAGTTGTCCATGGAGAGGTGGCCATGGACAGTTGGCCATGGAGAATTGGTCATGGAGAATTGGTCATGGAGAGGTGGCTATGGTGAGATAGCCACAATGAGTTGCTCATGGAAAGTTGGCCTTGGAGAGTTGGCCATGGTGAGGTGGCCATGGAGAGTTGCCCATGATGAGGTGGTCACAGTGAATTGGCCATGGGGAGTTGGCCATGGTGTGGTAGCCACAGTGAGTTGGCTCTGAGAAGTTGCCCCACTCCAAGTCTTAGCTACAAAAGATTACTTAGGGGATCTACTAAACGAGTATCGAGTTTTCTGAAAAGCGAAGAGGCTAGATAGGCCTGGGATCCTGTTCGCATGAGGCAGCCAGGAGACGTCTCTTGTTTCTGAAAACCTTCCCATCTTCCAGAGTGAATACATTGCAGAACGGGACAAGCGACTCACTTGGATGTCGGGTTTTTCAGGATCGTCTGGTGAGTCCTCTTCCAGATCTCCAGAAACCCTCAACCCCCTACATTTCTTAGTTGAACCTCAGGTCGTCAGGCATCAAATTAGCAGCTGTTCTGAATGCCCATCGGCGATCAAGTCCTTGACTTACAACAGTTCATGTAGAGACGGTTCCAAGTTGCCACGGCACTGAAAAATAAGCGACTTATGGCCATTTTTCACACTTACAACCATTGCAGCATCCCCACGATCACGTGAATCAAAATTCAGGCACCTGGCAATGGACTCCTATTTATGATGGTCGCAACGTCCCAGGTTCACATGATCATCTTTTGCGACCTTCTGATAAAGCCAAGACAATGGGGAAGCCAGATTCACTTAACAATGGGGTTACTAGCTTCAAAACTGCAGTGATTCACTTAACAACTGTGGCAAGACAGATTGTAAAATGAAGCAAAATTCACTTAAGTTTCACTTAGAACCAAAATTTTGGGCTCAGTTGTGGTCGTAATTTGAGGACTACCTGTAGGAACTATGAACTAGGCAAAAAATAATGAAGTATAATCCATACATCCCACCCTAAACATCTTTCCCATTGTAACTTCCTTGAAAATAGTACAGTGGCACCTCAGGGCAAGGCTGAGTAACCTGGATCAGGCGTCACCAACCTTTTGGACCTCAGAGACCACCAAATTCATAATTTTAAATCCCGCCGACCAGAAACCCTGGGAAAATCCCCCCAAAAAAAGTCTGCAGGAAAATTCCCCACCCCATTTTCCTACCGATCGATCATTCTTTATTTGGGATCACAGGATACCGTCTCCAGCTCTGTTCTCAGGGCGGCGGTGGGCGGGGGGAGAGACTTTTGGCTTCATGCAAGGAAAGCAGCAGAAGCAGCAGAAGTCTTTCCTTCTCTCCCCCCAAATCCGCCAGAAATGAGTCTTTGTGAGGCTTGTTGCAGCCTCTTGGAGCAGGAGGCCTTGCAGGGTCCCAAGGACTCATTTCTGGTGGAGTTTGGGGGAGAGAAAGAAAGACTGTTGCTGCTTTCCTTGCATGCAGCCAAAAGCAGAAGAAGAAAGAAGCGGAAAGAATCAGCCTGGTGGCCAGGCCAGGCACATGGGGTGAGTGGGGCAAGTTCCCCCCCTCCACCCTTTCCCCCCTCCCCTCACTATCTTGTGGTGCTCGCAATGCAAGCGACACAAGCCTTGTGTTCCCGCGGGCCATGTGGGCGGCGCAGCCTTGTGTTCCCACGCAGTACCGATTAACTGCTTTGAGGGTGACATTTCTCTGCAGACCACCAAAATTTTCTTTTGGACCACCAGTGGTCCCCAGCCCACTGGTTGGCAACCACAGACCTAGATCATATTTTTTTCTGTGTGGAATACACAAAAGCCACTTTTGCTGGGCTTACAATGGCTCATCTCCAGTCCCGGGATAAATGCAACGTCAGATCACTCCACCCCGTGGGTGAATTATGACTATGGTTAAGAAAGAAAAAACAAAAAAGAACAAATGTCTGTATGCAAAATAATAAAAATGAAAGGCATTTTTTTTCTTACTGAATCTTGCCTCAGCAGAACTGCAGGGCTACGGCTCTATTTAATGGCTTCAAGATGCTTAAATGTGTTAGATGCACTCCCATTTTGAGCACTCTCTAAAAAGCAAACAAAAAGGGAGATAAACCTCCCACGTGTAATTTCCCACATCTGTCGCCCAATCGCTGAACCTAGAAATGTATGTAAACTAAAAATGTCTCCACAGCTTTCTCTAGTCATCTGACCTTAGCAGATTTCAGAAAAGGCACACTTGAGATTTTAAAAAAACCTCATGCGTCGCATTAATTGGCAAAATATTTTCACCTTGCTTGGAAGATGGATTTCAGAGAGACTAATACTTACTCTCAGTTTAAACCTAAACATCTTAATCAGTGGTGGAATTCAAAAAAATTTATGACTGGTTCTGTAGGCATGGCTTGGTGGGCGTCCCCACCCCACTAACCTGCTTTCCAGCTCTGTTCTCCTGTGCAGGGCAACCAAAGAAGACCCAGCCGATCACCTGGGACTCAATGGGAGTCAGAGAATAGATGGGGGCAGGGTCAGTCCGAGGTGGGATTTGCCGGTTCTCTGAACTGCTCAAAATTTCCACTACCGGCCCAAAATTGGAAGAGTGGTAAAAATACCGATAGAGGGAAAAATAATTGAAAAAATATTTGAATGTGGAGAAATGAATAGATTGACGCTAGAAATTAAAGAAAAAGAAGAAACTGGATATTACAGGGTATGGAATATGTTTTATCAATGGATAGAGAATAGAACAACCTAAATAAGATTTGATGTATTTATAGAGCAATTAGAGAAATTTAAGCAAAGTTATAACATGTGATATTATTATGTATATGGGAATATATATGGGAACATTGATGTATTGTTAGATTTGATCAGAAGAATATCATTTATAATGTTTAAATAATTGAAATATGTAGCCAAGTCGACGCACGATTGAAATGGAATGATTGTTTTCTATGAAAACAATTAAAACGTTATTTTTTAAAAAAACTCCGCTACCAGTTCTCCAGAACTGGTCTGAACCGGCTGAATATCACCTCTGATCTTAACTTATAATAAAGATTCACATGCTATGAAGCCCATGCAGTGTGTCCCTTCATCACCAAGCAGAAAATGACATCCTGGGAAAACAGCAGTGAAAACTAAACTTAAGAAGAAGTTGTTTTCCAAATAGATTTTGTCTTCTCAGCCCCTCTGATTTTTAGCATTTCATCCTTAGGGACTGGCGTGATCACCCTGCAGAAAGCTGTTCTCTTCACGGACAGCCGGTACTGGATCCAGGCGGAGCGTCAGATGGACTGCAATTGGGAGCTGCAGAAATCAGGTATGTCCTTGTCTTAATTTTATCTTAGAGCTCCACGTTCTCTTTTCAGCTCCAGTGCTGCCAAACTATCTTTTAGCCAGGTAAGCAATGTCCTAAAGTAATGTTCCTCAGCTGGGCAACTTTAAAATGAATTGAACAGAATAACAGAGTTGGAAGGGACCTTGGAGGTCTTCTAGTCCAACCCCATGCTTAGGCAGGAAACCCTATACTACTTCAGACAAATGGTTATCCAATCTCTTCTTTAAAAACTTCCAGTGTTGGAGCATTTACAACTTTTGGAGGCAAGTTGTTCCACTGGTTAATTATTCTCACTATCAGGAAAACTCTCCTTAGTTCTAGGTTGCTTCTCTCCTTGATTAGTTTCCACCCATTGCTTCCTGTCCTGCCCTCAGGTGCTTTGGAGAATAGCTTGACTCCCTCTTCTTTGGGGCAGCCCCTGAGAGATTGGAAGACTGCTATCATGTCTGCCCTAGTCTTTCTTTTAATTAAACCAGACATACCCAGTTCCTGCAAATCTTCTTCATATGTTTTAGCCTCCAGTCCCCTAATCATCTTTGTTGCTCTTCTCCGCACTCTTTCTAGAGTCTCGACATCTTTTTTACATCATGGTGACCAAAACTGGATGCAGTATTCCAGGGGTGGCCTTACCAAGGCATTATAATGTATTGATTTCACCTCCCAGAATTCCCTAGCCAGCTAGAGAATTCTGGGAGTTGAAATCCACACACGTTAAAGATGCCAATCCCACCATCCTAAAGCAATCTTCTCCAAACTTCCTTGCTCCAAATGTGTTGGGACCACAACTCTCAGAATCTCCCAGCCAGAAGAGCATGTGAACTGGGTACCATTTGAGTTGCTGAGCTTGAGTTGCTGTGGGGTAGGGCAAGAAAGAGAATCCTAAGATGCTTTATTATAACCTAGGACTAGCTGGTTGGTTCCAATACAAAATGTGTCTCTGAAGGCATGAAGAACCAGGAACTATTGCAGAAGCTGCCGGACAACAATCCCCATGTCTTCTTACCGTCCCTTCTTACTAGGGGATTCTGAGAGTTGTGATCACAACACATCTGGGAAAAGGTAGCTTGGAGAAGAAGTTGAGCTGCTTCACAGTGGGTTGGTTACAGTGAGTTCCCCGAAGCGAGTTGGCCATGGTGAGGTGGCCACAGCGAGTTGGCTGTGGCAAGTTATCCCATTCCAATTTTCCAATCCTTCCCTGAAAGTCCTAGAAATCAATCTTGGGTCTTCTGCTTACTCAGAAAGTGCTCAGCCACTGTTCCATGGTCCTTCCTACAATTGATTCACAGGCTTGCTCTTATGACCCCTGAAATGGCACTCAGCTCCTGCCATGTTGGTCCTGTTGTGGCCCCCCCGGCGGCTGGCAGAGCTGGCAGAAGAGTTGGACAGTGAGGAGGTTGGGGAGGAACCTGGGCCAGTCCTAGAGGCTGAAGAAGACTTGTACGAGGGCTCTGTGTCAGAGGCAGAGATGGGGCCAGGACAGTCCGGCAGTTGTCAGTTGCCTTCGGATCAGACAGCAGTGAGGCGGCGGAGTAGCTGGAGCTGGTTCCCAGCTTGCGGATGCACAGAGCTGCCAAAAGGAAAGAACAATTACAAACTCAGGGTCAAAGTGGGAGTAAGCAGGTCCACAGGTGAACAATGAATGGCCCCTCCCATAAGGATTAAAAGAGGAGCAAAAGGGGAGAGGGCTTTTGCAGGAACCAATTCATTGTTCATTCCATCAATGTGAAGAGATTCAGCTCCTAGAGACTCTGTGCTAAGCCCTTCCTTGTCAACACTGCATTTGGAAATATTTACCAGGCAACTTTCCAAGATAGAAAAGGTTTGAGCTCCTAATTATACCCTTGAAAGAAGGCTAGGCCGTTGGCTGAATATAAATGCAAGAAATTCACATTTGTTTAATAAAAGTATTCGGTGGGGACCAAGAGTCTGCTTAGTGCTTTTTGGGGAAGCCCAGGGCAGAACAGGTCCATGCCTGCACAACCTAGTCCTGCTTCTAATTCAGAGAAAGAGGCATGGGTGCCTGATGTCTTCTCTTTTGCAGTGTGGGTCACCGCTATTGGACAATGGCTACTCAATGAAGTTCCTGCTGGGGAAACCGTTGGATTGGACCCCTTCCTCTTTTCTGTCGGTATGGAGCATCTTTGGAGTTTCTCGGGCACATCAGGACAGGCTCAAGAAGGAGGTGGTTGGTTCCCCCAAGGAAGACGAGGCTACCTCACTGCCCTGAATTAGCCCTGAAATGCTGAAATGCCAGCTGTTGTGATGTCCCGCATCTCCCATTACAGTCTCCTAGCTGACAACAGCCGTTCTGCTGTGATGTTTCAAGATCTCTCCTTCCCATTGTCTTTCCCTAGACACTTGGGACAGCTATCACCAGATCCTGGAAGATGCCAATAGGATCTTGAAAATGCCTGAAGTGAACCTGGTGGACCTCGTGTGGGGCAGCGAGCGGCTTCCTCCGCCTACCAACACAATCTATCGCCTTACAGATGACTTCATTGGTATGTTTGGGGTCCAAGGTGCCAAGTGGAGATTGGTGGGAAGGTTGGGCCACTTTGTCTGGAGACAAAGGATGTTTGTAGTTCAATATTTGTCTGGCACGAAGGATCCGGAACATTCGTTAAGTTGTGGCACAGAAGATTTATTCAAGTCTATGCACAAGAGTCTAGTCAATTAAAATTCAGTAATAAATTGGCGGCAGATAAGGGTCAACAAAATTCAAAAGAAGTTGGATTTGGAGTTGGACTTGGATCGTTTATGGCAACGTAAGGAATCTAAGCTGATGACATATTTAACTCCTCCAACACCAACACCACCCCAGCTCTGTCTGCTCTTCTGCAATATTTCTGGAAGGAACTCAGTTTGAGAAAGGTAGTCTTACGGCAATCCTCCTCACCTTAAATTGGCTACCTAGCAGTTCTGCTGTTTAATAGAAGCAGCACTTCAGGCCATAAGACAAAGGTATTGTTTTTCTTGCTCTCTTGGGCCAGACTAGTTGCTCTTTTATTGTGAAGGCCAGGAGATTGGCATTTTCATCAGTCAGACCTCCCACTCCTATGACCTTTCCTTCCTTTAGGAAGTACCTGGCAAGAGAAGGTTGCCCACGCTCGGTCGCAGATGGAGCAACACAGCAAGGAGCCCACAGCAATTTTGCTCTCTGGTCTTGAGGAGACGGCATGTAAGATGGCTAATATTTAACAGGCATCTTTTTATACCTTTCTCTCCTAGATCCCTCCTTCTCTCTCCCTCCCTCTCTCCCTCCCTCTCTCCTCCCTCTCCCTCTCATTCTATCTATCATCTATCTAGATATGTATCTGTCTATCGTAGATATCTATCTAGATATGTATCTGTCTATCTGTCTATCTAGATATGTATGTCTATCTGTCTATCTAGATATGTATCTATCTAGACATGCATTTATCTATTTAGACATCTGTCTGTCTGTCTATATCTATCATCTATAGATATGTATCTGTCTATCTAGATATGTATCTGTCTGTCTATTTATCTATTTAGATATCTAGATATGTATGTATGCCTATCTAGACATGTATCTATCTAGATATGTATGTATGTATGCCTATCTAGATATGCATCTATCTAGATATCTGTCGATCTGCATCTACCTATCTATCTATCATCTATCTAGATCATCTATCTCTATTTCTATCTCTATATCCATCAACTAGCTAGTTAGCTACTGTATCTCCAACCTTAATTTTATAAATATCTCAAGGCGTTGAACACCTACCTAATACTCCTCCCTCCTCCTTTGTTCTTCCCAATAACAACCGAAGTTGAGCCCAAAGTCACAAGATACTTTCATGTCTAAGTTTGTACTAGAATTCATAGTGTCCTGGTTTCTAGCCTGTAAACACTAAGCAGTTTACAGAGTCAGCTTATTGCCCCCAACAATGTGAGCCCCTACTTGACCAACCTTGGAAGGACTGAAGGCTGAGTCAACCTAGTCAGTCAGAATCGAACTGCCAATCTGCAATACTGCGTTCCAACCACTGGGTGACCACATCTCTGCCCCGCATAGGAAAGATTCGGTCGTGTGTCTTGTTTCCTCATTACCCAAAAGCTCTAGTTATCTCTTCTTCCTGTCTTTGTCTCGATTTTTTCTTCCTGGCTCCCTGCGGTGGCCTTGGCTGCTTCCCTGTCCTTCTTCTGCTCTCCTCTCTTCCTTTAATGGCTTAACGGCTATCCTGGTTTAATGAGGGAGACATTACAGACTGTTTTTTTGTTCCCCCGTAGGGCTCTTCAATCTTCGAGGAGATGACATTCCTTACACCCCCGTCTTCTACGCTTACACTCTTCTCACCAAGACAGATATCAGGTACTTGATCTCCCTGCAACAATTCAGACAACAGTCTGGTTCCCATCGTAAGTGGGAGCTTCCGCAAATCGTGGCCAGAGTCCAACTGAGTGGTCAGCCACCCCCTTTCCATTTCTTTCCTTTCCCTTCCCATTCTGTTTTTCTTTTGGCTTTCCATCTCTACCCCCACCGATGCTCAGACATCTTTGGTCTGTCTTTAGGAGAGAGAATCGCCTTCTTTATCTTCCCATGGTTTTGCAAAGACTTTTTTGCTCCCATGGGTTCTCTTAAGATCCCTTTTCTGGGCAGAGTCATTTGGGTGGCATACGCTGGAGTTGCTGAGGTCCTGGTAATCATCTCTGCAGTTCTTGAGGAAAATAGAGGAACTAAGGAAGCCCTTGGTACACATCTCCTGCATCCAGGAGATGCGGGAGAATCCAGCTATCATCCAGTTTTAGGGCTTAGAGCAAGGATGTCCAACCTCATCAACTTTAAGACTTGTGGACCTCAACTCCCAGAATTGTCCATGCTGGCTGGAGAATCCTGGGAGTTGAAGTCCACAGGTCTTTGTTGTGACCAAGGCTTCTGAGACCATCATTATGCACAAGCTTATTTTAAAAACAAGTCTTGTTTTATTGCAGTACTGGGAATTATTTTTATTCCCAGCCAGTAATTAATATCAAACAGTCCCTCAAGATAAGCACCCACTTTGCTTTCCTGTGAAATGCTGCCAATAGCAGAAGTGTCAAATAAACTAGAACAAAAACCAACCGAAGTACAAAGAGCTTCAAGAATGAGTCTGAACCGAACGAACGACTTTGCTTCCTGCAAAGATTTCATCATCTTTGCATTTCCTTTATCCCTTATGGGAGGGGCAATCACCTCCAAGCCTTACTCCCAAGTCACCCCTTTTGCCTCAGCTGCTCTCACCTTCTAGCAGTTCTGCGCACTGGGAACAGGCTTCCCTGGTTCCTCTGCCTCGCTCCTGCCAGGCTCTGGAGGTTCCGGAGTCAGCACACAACTCCCAGATGGCCCTGGCCCCATCTCTGCATCAAACACAGGACCCTCGTCCAAGTCCTCTCCAGATTTCCAGATTGGTCCCTGTACTTCCCCACTGTCCGATTCTGCTGCCAGCTACACCAGCTGCCAGTAAACCACAACAGGAAGGCCTTGCTACACATTTGAAAGCCTTGTAAGATCTAGGAGAACATCATGAGGCTGTCCAGTTTTAGGACTTAGAGCAGGGATGTCCAACCTTGTCAACTTTAAGACTTGTGGACCTCGAGACAAACAAAAAAACCAATAAAAATTATTTTTAAAAAGTCTTGTGGACCTCAACTCCCAGAATTGCCCACGCTGGCTGGAGAATACTGGGAGTTGAAGTCCACAGGTCTTAAAGTTGACAAGGTTGGACACCAGCGGTTTGGACCCCCAAGTTAAATGTTGCATCCCTCTGTTAAAACAACTTAGGATTGCATTAGCTTTTTTGGCTGCTGCTGCACATGGCTGACTCATATTTAGCTGGTTGTCCACTAGGACTCCAAGATCCCTCTCACAGTTCCTGCTATTGAGCCTGGTTTCACCCCAGTCTGTATGTGTCCTTTGGGTTTTTCTTGCCTAAATGTAGGGCTTTATTTTTCTCTACACTGAATTTCATTTTGTTAGATAGGGCCCAGTGTTGTAGTCTGTCAAGATCCAGCTGGATCTTGAGCCTATCTTCTTGGGTATTAGCTATTCCTGCCAGTGTAGTATCATCTGCAAATTTGGTAAGTTCCCCTTCTATTCTCTCATTGCAAATGGAATATAAGGACGTCAGGGCAAAGAGACTTTTGACCATTGGCAGCAACGTGGCATGTCCACATTTAGAGACAGCAAAAGGGTTGGTCTGTGTGCTTCCAAAGCCTCTTGGCTGGATTCCACAAAGGAATCCAAGTGCTAGCTGGATCTTTGAAACCAGCTGGTACTTTGAACCAGACTAGAACTCTGAACTGATGTGGCAAGATGAGGCTTATGTTCTTGAGGAAGAAATGGCTTACAGGGCTTGTAAAATAAAATTTAAAAAATCATGGCGAGAATGGGAAAAGAGCCATGTTTATATGGAGCGAACTTTGTGTGGTTGAAAGCAAGCATACATCTTGCATTTGAATTCACAGGCACACAAAGGCAGAGGGAAGACTTCGGGTTGTGAAAAGCCTGCAGTGGGTCTGCCTCACAGCTCTTTGTGGTCAAATAACTTCACTGTTTAGGATGGCGCAGATGGGGAGGTTTTAAAATAAATGAATGGTTCCACCGTCGTTCGTGTTATATTTGTATATATTTTCGGCAATCAGCAAAACAAATGCGAGGGAAGAGGTCAACCTGATGTCCTCCAGATGTCTTGCACTAAAGTTCCAAGAGCCTTTGAACATATGGGAATTGTAGTTCAGCGTATCTGGAACAGAGCGAGTTGAAGAAAGCTGACTTAAGCCTTTTTCGTCGTTGCTTGGAGAATAGTTGTGGAAATGCCTTTGAACCCCAGGAGAAGCCCATTCTTAGTCGTTGGTCAGTGGGTTGAAAGCTGCAAGAAGTGGGCTGAAATCTTGGCAGGGCCAAAATTCAGTGGGTTGACGTTATGTCAGTCACCAGCTCTTAACCGTGCCTGATTGGCAAAGAGGCTACGGGGCTAAAAGAAGGAAGCATGGCCAGGACATGCGACTCTCCAACCCCATGGGACAAGAGTGGGGTGAACAGGGATACTTCTAGTGGGATCGGAGCTGTCCTACGAACGCTGAACCACAACTCCCAGCAGCCTAGCCAGCATGGCCAATGGGAAGGATGCCGGGAGATGTAGCTGCCCAACATTTGGAAAGAATAGAATAGAATAGAATAGAATAGAATAGAATAGAATAGAATAGAATAGAATAGAATGGAATGGAATGGAATGGAATGGAATGGAATGGAATGGAATGGAACAGAATAGAATGCTGGAATGAAGAATAGAATAGAAGAATAGAATAGAATAGAATAGAATAGAATAGAATAGAATAGAATAGAATAGAATAGAATAGAATAGAATAGGGAATAGAATAGAATAGAATAGAACAGAACAAAACAGAATAGGGAATAGAATAGAACAGAACAGAACAGAACAGAATAGAATAAGGAACAGAACAGAACAGAACAGAACAGAACAGAATAGAATAGAATAGAATAGAATAGAATAGAATAGAATAGAATAGAATAGAATAGAATAGAATTCTTTTATTGGCCAAGTGTGATTGAACACACAAGAAATTTGTCTTGGTGCAAATGCTCTCAGTATACATAAAAGAAAAGATACATTCATCAAGAGTCAAGAATCATAAGGTGCAACAATAATAGTCATAGGGTCTAATAAACAATCAAATCATACTAGGAAACAGCAAATATAGGCTACATTTTCCCCATTAAACTCATTTCCAATGGGACCTCTCAAGTTTCCTTTGATTTGTCCCCAGTCTGTTTGTGAACCGCAGTCGGCTGAGCCCCGAAGCCCTCCAGATGTTGACCGCAGGATGTCCGGGATCTCTGTGTGTGAAGGTGGAAGACTACGGCCGGATAGGTGACAGCGTGAGAAAATATGCCCACCAAGATGGCGTGATGATCTGGATCGGAACAGAATACACAACTCTGGGGCTTTACAAGGAGATCCCTCAAGTAAGAGAAGAGAGATAAAGAAAGATAAGCTAATTCTTCTTCTTCCCCCAACTATCCTAATCTCTTATTTCTCCCACTATTATAAGGAGAATAGTATCTCCTAACCTCTCCCCACCGATGAGCTATCTCTTCTAACACCTGCAGTTAAGGAGAAACTTCCTAGCAGTGTGGGAAATGAACCAGTGGCTTGTCTTCAGAAATGGTGGGCGCTCCATCGCCGGAGACTTTTAAGAAGAGACTTGACAGTCACTTGTCTGAGAGGGTATAGGTTCTCCTGCTTGAGCAGGAGGCTGGACTAGAAGACCTCCAAGGTCCCTTCCAGCTCTATTCTATTCTATTCTATTCTATTCTATTCTATTCTATTCTATTCTATTCTGTTCTGTTCTGTTCTACTCTATTCTATATTCTAGTCTACTCTATATTCTATTCTATTCTATTGTACTCTATTCTATTGTACTCTATTCTATTCTATTCTATTCTATTCTACTCTACTCTACTCTACTCTATTCTATATTCTATTCTATTCTATTCTATTCTATTCTACTCTACTCTACTCTACTCTACTCTATTCTATATTCTATATTCTATTCTACTCTACTCTACTCTACTCTATATTCTATTCTATTCTATTCTATTCTATTCTATTCTATTCTACTCTACTCTACTCTACTCTACTCTACTCTACTCTACTCTTTTCTGTATTCTGTATTCTGTATTCTGTATTCTATTCTATTCTAATCTATTCTACTCTTATATTCTACTCTACTGTATTCTATTCTATATTCTATTCTATTCTACTTTATTCTACTCTATTGTATTCTACTCTATACCTGTTGAATCCAACAACTTAAAACCATTTTTAAAAGATCGGGATTTAAGCAGAAGCACATCATCATCTTAGAAGTTGTAAAACAAGGACAAAACAAATTTAGCAAGTAGAAGAGGATAACTATCAAATTCATGTCCATTATTACATCAGGCTATCAGCAATTTTAAAATAAATAAATAAAGAACTGGACCTGTGCTAACATTTGTACCAAGCTCCTAAGCGCAAAGCAAGGCCAATGTAATTCTTAATTTCTAGAAAAGCGGGGGGGGGGGGGGGAATAAATGCTTGATTTCCAAGTGAGGAGGGCTTTATTCCACTTCCTTTTTCCTCACTCTGATCCCTTACACCTTGAATCCTCCAGAATCATGACAAGGAAAGATATCTGTGCTGCTGTTCACTGAAAAAACTTTTAAAGATGAACTGCGAAGAAACAGAGGGCAGATTAATGTAACTGATCAATGGAATTTGCTGTCATGAGTGATACAGTTGGTTAATATTTCACCTCTGAATGAGCCTCCTGTAGTTCTGCTAAACTTTTCCCCAGTTTTTCTGACTTGAGTTTCTGGGGCAAACTCAGGCTCTGGGGACAAGCTAGTACTTTTTTCTCCTCTCTATCCCACATGAAGTTCTGATAGAGAGGAACATTGCAGATCTTCTGAGATTCGTGCAGCAGCAAAAAAAACTCTTGCAGGAAGTGTCCCATCCCAGAATAAACCTGACCTGAAATGAAATACTCCAACAGCAATAGCACTCAGACTTATATACCGCTTCATAGTGCTTTACAGCCCTCTCTAAGCAGTTTATAGAGTCAGCATATTGCCCCCAACAATCTGGGTCCTCATTTTACTGACCTTGGAAGGATGAAAGGCTGAGTCAACTTTGAGCCAGTCAGGATCGAACTACTGGCAGTGGGCAGAATTAACTATAGCAATAGCACTTAGACTTATATACTGCTTCACAGTGCTTTACAACCATCTCTAAAGAGTTTACAAAGTCAGCATATTCTTCCCAACAATCTGGCTCCTCATTTTACTTTACCCATCTTGGAAGGATGGAAGGCTGAGCCAACCTTTACCCTGGTCAGGATCGAACTGCTGGCAGTGGGAAGAGTCAGCCTGCAATACTGCATTTATGCTGTGATCACAGGAAAGGCTTGTTGCCAGTTGTGCATTTATAGGTGCATCGCTCAAGAAACTGCTATAATTCCCAAAGCGCTGTCTTAGGCCTATGAAATTTACCCTTGTAGTAGGCTGTATTGCTATTATCATCTTCTCTTTTCTCATCTTCTCATCTTTCCTACTATCTTCTCCTATTGGTATGAATTATGACTTGTTGGTTGTATCTTATGATTAATGATTGCTAACTATGAATTATGATCTATGACCTATTACTTGGTTGTTGAATATGTGTACATTGAGAGCTTGTGAACTGGATAGAAATTTCTTGTGTGTCCAATCACACTTGGCCAATAAAGATATTCTATTCTATTCTATTCTATTCTATTCTATTCTATTCTATTCTATTCTAGTCTAGTCTAGTCTAGTCTAGTCTAGTTTAGTCTAGTCTAGTCTAGTCTAGTCTATATTTTCTATTGTATTCTTATTCCTATTCCTATTTCTATTCTACTCTATTTATTATTTTATTCCATTCTGTTATATTCTACTCTATGCTACTCTATTCTATTTATTATTCTATTCTATTCCTATTCTATTCCTATTCTACTCTATTTAGGAATAGAGTAAAGTATAGAGTAGAGTATTCTACTCTATACTCTACTCTTATTCCTAAATTTATTCCTAATTTTGTTCTGTTCTATTCTATTATTATATTTTCTATTCTATTCTATTCCTATTCCTATTCCTATTCCTATTCTATTCTATTCTATTCTATTCTATTTATTATTCTATTCTATTCTGTTCTGTTCTATTCTACTTTATGCTACTCTATTCTATTCTACTCTATTCTATTTATTAGGGTTAGGGTTCTATTCTATTCCTATTCTATTCCTATTCTATTCTGTACTCTACTCTACTCCTGAATTTATTCCTAATTCTGTTCTGTTCTATTCCATTCCACTCCACTCCATTCCATGCTAAATTCCCACTTTCCTTTTTCGCAGGAAAACCTCTTAGAGGACGATTATTCTCCTGTCATGCTCTCCAAGGCTGTCAAAAACTCCAAGGAGCAGAAGATGATGGAAGCTGCTCATGTATGTAATCCACAGCAGGGACACTCATCCCCTGTGATGCAATGACCTTGAGAGTCAAGGTCCAAAAGGACCTTGGGGAATCATCTCCCACAGCTGGAAAGATTTTGAGTGTTGCATAATTGTGAAGCTCTGTGAAGCAAAGGGGCCTAAAAGCTGAAGGACAGAGAGGCAGGGAGGCGGACGTTAGAATAACGCAGTGTGAACTCATAAGGTCTCAGGGGATTTTCTGTTTTTTTTAGTTCCTTTTAAATGGGTGGCCTTAATTGCAGATATTTTGGATAGATGTGTTGCCAATTCTTTTCTCTGCAAGCTGGTTTTTCGCCATGTGCAAACAAATATATGCAGAGACCTCTTCTTCCCCATTCTGCTTTTATAAATCTCACTGAGAAGGAGAGTCAAAATGTGTGAGAGGCTTTTTTTGGTTAATGTTCTAGTTTCCACCGAACATAAAAATAGGCTTGGGAAGGCCGGGAGGCTGGAAATTGGTCCTGGAACCACACTTTAGTAGCTGTGTACACACAGAGTGTTTAACTTGGTTTTTAAATTAACCTATTTTGAAGAGGTGGGATTCTCCCAATGGACTGGATCGCACTAACCCCAAAAGCCAGATTTGCACATCAGGATAAACCATTAAAAAACCTGCAAACATTATTTCAAACTAACCGAAGCAGACTGTTGTGTAAATATAGCTCCAGGGGTTTTACTAACCCAGGGAAAGTGCTGAGAGAGCAGAACTAAAAAAATTCCCTGTTTAAATCTTATTCAGATTCCAGCAAAAATAAAAATAAAAACAAGGCACGTGTGTTTTCCTATCCAATCCTGATACTGCAACTTCTCCCCTCCTTGCTTGTTCTCCTGCTCCGGTGCAGGGTGAGTGACGTTGGCCCTTATCTGGGTTTCTCTTTGCTTTGCGTTGGCTCAGATACGCGATGCTGTGGCGCTGATCCAGTATTTGGTTTGGTTGGAAAAGAACGTGCCCAAGAACTCTGTGGATGAGGTGTCTGGAGCACATTACCTGGACACGCTACGAAGGTCAGTTTGAATGGGGTGATTTTAAGTGCTGCTAATAAGCAGAGGGGAAATAGTACAACTAGAGGATCAGCTAAAACATTAGCTGAATGAATGCACCCATTCCCCAAAATGAATGAATGAATGAATGAATGAATCTATCTATCTATCCTATCATTTATCCATCCATCCATCCATTTATCTTACCTTCTATCCATCCATCCATCCATCCATCCATCCATCCATCTATCCTACCATATATCTATCTATCTATCTATCTATCATCTTTTCTATCTATCCAACCTACCATCTATCCATCTGTCCATTCATCCATCCATCTATCTATCCTATCATCTATCTATTCTATCATCCATCCATCCATCCATCCATCCATCCATCCATCCATCCATCTATTCTATCATATCTCTTTCTCTCTCCCCCCTCTCTCTCTCATCTATCTATCTATCTATCTATCTATCTATCTATCTATCTATCTATCTATCTATCTATCATCTATCATCTATCATCATCTATCATCTCTTAGAGGCTGCTATGCAAAATTTTGTAGGTTTGTCCAAAATTGATTCCACAAATTGGTTGGCACCTTGATGCTTTGAATGGTCAACCAGAGATCTGATATTTCAAACTAGAGAACTCTCTTGAACTCATCGGATATTAAATTAATGATGCAAATCAACTAGAATATATCACATAATCCTAGTAAGAAATTGAGCTCAATTGATTCATTACCCTAAAGGATAACATGAATTATTCAAGTTTTAGCTTAGCGCGCTATGCGAACCCAGCGACTGAGAGCTAATTCAAGAAACTCTGATTGTTTTAACACAAGGTGAGGATCCAGTCACAGGATACCAGATGTTCTTTCTTTTTCCACAGGGAAGAGCTCTACTGCCAGGGGCCGAGCTTTCAGACCATCTCAGCTAGTGGCTTGAATGCGGCCTTGGCTCATTACAGGTACTGGGAGGAAGGGGCGGGGGGGGGGGGAAGGGGGAAGGTTTTAATGGAGGGTGTAGAACAGGCAAGTGTTTTGTATAGAAGCTCTTCCTTATTGAGCATATTAAACATTGGAAGAGTTCAGATTCTCAGAGGCTACTCATCTTCATGTGGTTTATATCTCAACTCTGGGAGGAAACGGAATCAGGTGGCTCTGGAACACCAGATCCCAGAGAGAAAATCCTTACCCTCCTATCCTGCTTGTAGGCTTCTGAGCAGAACCTAATAAGCTACTGGGAAAAACAGGATGTTTCCTCGAATCCCTCCAGATGCTGCTGGAGAGCAATTCCCATCTTTTCATAATTCCCCTGGTGGCTGGGACTGATGGGAGTTAGAGTTCAACAATATTTGGAGGACTATAAATTGCCCGTCCCTGCTGGATTCGTGGGATTTGTTTTGAACCGTTGGCCAGTTCAAGTCCTCTTAAGGAGCCATCAGGAAAACTATGTACTAGGATCAGTGACAATCTAGTCAGGTAGACATTCCACTCAACCAGTTTTAATCAGATGCGATGTCGATGTGTTGTAGGTATTTTGAAATCCCTTTGATACGAATTCATATTAATATATGATAGCCAAGTTTATCGTTGCTATCAGATGACATGCGTGAATCGGATGATCTTTGATCCTCTTTAGCCATGGGTCTCTTTGAAAGCAACGTAACGTTCCTTGTTTTTCTTTCAGCCCATCCAATTTTACCGCTCAAAAGCTGTCTCCCAATGAAATATACTTATTGGATTCTGGGGGCCAATATTTGTGAGTATGGCCATCAAGAGCCACCTTCTGGATCAGGGTCAGATGCCAACATTTGTTGAAAACATTTCAAAGGATCTTCCTGGCTAAGGGTTGAAATTGGGGTATACTCTGAGAACAGCTGTTTAATTATAATTTATTATGCCTCATTGAATTGATGTTGAGTCTTGGCAACCAGATAGATAAGAGTCTTCTCCAGTAGGATCTTGTCTTTTAGGTCTTCCAACCATACTCCCATACAATTGAATCCATTCACCTTGTGCTGCTTGGCATCTTCCCTTTCCTTCCTCAGCTCTTTAGCACAAAGTTGATTTTCTTTGACCAACCATCCACTTCCTCCTTGGCTGAAATTTTGAGATTGAGGGGCAGCAGAGCAGATCTATCAGAAGAACATTGTCAAAAATAAATAGTGATATTTGATCTTAACAGAGAGGAGTAAAACATAAATACACACACAAGTCATTCCTTGGAGGAACAGCAGAATACAGTTGTTAAAAATGTGTTTCAAAGGGTTCTTTTTCAGGATAGAAACAGGCAGGTATTACAAATCTACCTTTGAAAAGAAACTAGAAGCCTTCTGTTGTTAAAACCCACCCCTCTCCTAGGAAAATGAAATATTTTAGGATATACTAAAAAGGCAGAATATTTCCCCCTAAAAAGAGTAGAAACTCAGAAGCAGAAACTCACCTCAGAAGCAGAAACGCACCCCCCCACACCTTTGCTAATGGGCCATTACTCTGGCCTAGGCCGGTCTATTTTACATAACAAAGATCTACTCCAGATAGAGCTATAATAGGAATTGCCCAAAGCCCTTTCATTACATCATCATCCAGCAAGGTTCAACCAATCCTGGGACTCAGGACAGCCCACAGAGTTGCCCCTGCATGGCCCCACTGGAGCCTGACAACCAATCAGAATACAAGCTCAAATTCAAATCCCAACAGAGGGTATAAAACAATTGCACTCCCGGCATATCAGCCCTTCTTTCTTCACCCAAGGTAAAAGTTATTCCTTCAGAATCAAAGGATTTAGTTTTGAATTGCAGTATTGAAAGGACCCTGGTTAGGTACGATTTACTGTGCAACATTGGGACAATTGGTGACCATTCTTATAAAATAACCCAGCATCAGGAAAAGAAAAAAAAAACTATTTCGGATCTGCTGTAAATAATCCAGGGACCAGATACCAGACCTGGCTTTACTCAGCTCCCATCCTTTAGAAGTGCTAAAACAAAGATTTTGCTCTGGAAAGCAGTCACGGTGGCCACAGTCTCAGGATTCTCCTGGGAAAGTCTGAAGATCGGTGGCTTGCTAGCTCAGTGGAGGAAGTTCGGGCTTGAAGTACCTTCTTCCTTGTTTCTCCTTTTGTAGTGACGGAACCACAGACATCACTCGGACCATCCACTGGGGGGAGCCCACAGCTTTTCAGAAGGTAAGGCTGATTCCCAAAGACACCTGAAGTGGTACGCCTACAGTAGTATCCACTGCGGCTTTCCTCCCCCCGAAAAAATCTCCAGAAGATGCCTCACTTTTTACTTCCTCGCTGGAAGGATGTTGTTGGCTTGGAAGGTGGTTTTTTTTAAACACACTGCTATGAGCTTACTCTGGGACTAAGCTTTCAGCTGGCTTTCTCCAGGAAATGCCCTGCCCTACTCCGTGGTTACAGCCTCAACCCCTCTCAGCTTCGACCTCAAACTGTCTACCGTGGACCTCACCCTATTCCTAAGAGGTCCTTAAAGGGGGCAATGCATAAGCGTACCTTTGTGCCTACCATCCCTGGCTTACTGTCCCCATTTATCTGTATTTATTTCCTTTGTTTATGTTTATGTTCATACTTATTCTTGTTGTCTTGTACATGTTTCACAAAGAAAGAAAGAAAGAAAGAAAGAAAGAAAGAAAGAAAGAAAGAAAGAAAGAAAGAAAGAAAGAAAGAAAGAAAGAAAGAAAGGAGGGAGGGAGGGAGGGAGGGAGGGAGGGAGGGAGGGAGGGAGGGAGGAAGGAAGGAAGGAAGGAAGGAAGGAAGGAAGGAAGGAAGGAAGGAAGGAAGGAAGGAAAGAAAGAAAGAAAGAAAGAAAGAAAGAAAGAAAGAAAGAAAGAAAGAAAGATCTAACCTTCCCAAGGGAAGCAGAAGCAGTGAGGTTCCCACCACAGCATCCAATTCAGGGTCCCTGGTGAAACTAAAGGTGTCCCAGAAATCCATAATTGGCACCATGTGGGAAAAGGTACAAGCACCCACCATAAAAACAATCAAGTTTCTAGTATTTTGTCCAGCAAGGTATAGAGTAGAATATTCATGAACATGTACTGTGGTGTTTTCCAACAGCTATAGGAGAAATGCTTTTTATAAAGAGAAGAAAGGATACATTACTGATATTACCTTCAATAATGAATAATTAGAGAGATGGAGTATGGAGGTCTTGTGTGAGAGAAGTGCTACTCCAGCACAGAGATATTTATTCTGTTTAAACATATTTTAATCTGTAGCAATTGGGCTATTGTTCTGTATGTCCTTCATACAAGCCCTGCACACCAGAACAACTAGACACAAGGACAGTTTTTTCCTGAACGCCATCACTCTGCTAAACAAATAATTCCTTCAACACTGTCCAACTATTTACTAAGTATGCTCTACTATTACTATTAATCTTCTCATCACTCCTTATCACCCATCCCCTCCCACTTGTGATGTATGACCGTAACTTTGTCGCTTGTATCCTTATGATTTTTACTGACTGTTTCCTAGTATGACTGGATTGCTTATTGTACCCTAGGACTATCGTTAAGTGTTGTACCTTATGATTCTTGATGAATGTATCTTTTATGTATACTGAGAGCATTTGCACCAAGACAAATTCCTTGTGTGTCCAATCACACTTGGCCAATAAAGAATTCTATGCTATTCTAAGATTCTGTTCTATTTGCTGGAAACTGTAGTTATGTATATTCTGGGTTCATACTAAGCCAAATTCTAGGGTTACTATACATTCCACTCACCCTTTTCCTTCCAAATATGATTTCAGAACATCTTCTTTTCTTCTCTAGGAAGCCTACACAAGAGTGCTGATGGGAAATATTGACTTGAGCAGGCTAGTCTTTCCACCCAGAACGTCAGGTGAGAATTTGGGAGAGAGAGGGAAAAGAAAGCAAGGAAAACTGACATCCTTACTGGTGATTTCCCAGGTTTTCCTCTCTGGTTGTGAAGAAATCCAATAACGCTCACATTTTGGGCTTAAATATAAACCTGGATTTCCTCAAGGGGACAGAATTTGAGAGGTAATATGTAATCCACTCAAACTGATGCCAGCCTGATGGGATGCAGATGTATTCTTGAAATCCTTGGCCAGAAGGAACTGCAGCTATTTGAAGCATCTGGAAAACAGTATGTTGAAAGAAGCGGAGCTAGAATAATTATCGATGAATTTTCCCTTTTACCACACGTGTTTTGGACTGTCTTCTCTGCCTCCTAAACGTCTTAGGCTTTAGAATACTTACATGCCTTGGTTTTACTGCAACAGTCTAGAACTGCATCTCCTCCAAATTTCTACTTGGCGTAGGACAACCAGAACAACTAGACACAAGGACAGTTTTTCCCCCCAAATACCATCACTTTACTAAACACATAATTCCCTCCACACTGTCCAACTATTTACAAAGTCTGTACTACTATTACTATTAATCTTCTCATCACTCCTTATCACCCATCCCCTCCCACTTGTGACCTTAGGACTGTAACTTTGTCACTTGTATCCTTACTTATTGACTGTTTCCTAGTATGATTTGATTGCTTATTGTACCCTATGACTGTCATTAAGTGTTGTGCCTGATGATTCTTGACTCTTGATGAATGTATCTTTTCTTTTATGTACACTGAGAGCATTTGCACCAAAGACAAATTCCTTGTGTGTCCAATCACACTTGGCCAATAAAAGAATTCTAATTCTAATATTAGGAAGCTAAATAAAACAATATAAATCGTAAGGGTACTAGCCACAAAGTCATAGTCATAAGTAGAAGGAGATAGGGACTAGGAAGGATGAGGAGAATAATAGTAATACAATCTTAGTAAATAGTTTGACTGCGTTGTGGGAATTAGTTCTTTAGCAGAGTGAGGACATGGGGGGAAATTATTGTGGTGTGCAGTGCCCTATAAGATTGTTTTGACGATAGAAGTTGAAACAATTTATGTCCAGGATGTGAGAGGTCTGTAGATATTTTCACAGCCTTCTTTTTTATTTTTATTTTTAAATTATAAAGCGATAAACCTAAATAGTTTCCCTGCAGAGACTAAGGAAGGTTTTATTTTTGCATTGCAGGAAGAATGGTGGAAGCATTTGCCCGCCGGCCCTTGTGGGAAGCTGGACTGAACTATGGCCATGGCACCGGTCATGGCATCGGCAACTTCTTGTCTGTTCATGAGTGTAAGTGGCATGAAGGCCAGGTCAGACCACATACATGTCTTTGGCCGTTTGGTGACAGCAGATCTGGTGGGGAAACCACCACTGGTCAGCGTCAGCCAGGAATGGAGAAGCTGTGGCTTTCCAGGTGTTGCTACAACTGCTTTACAAGCTAGTGGGTCAGCTGAGAGTTGTACTTCTGCAGCATCTGAAGGGCTTGTTTGGTCATTTAATTATTCAATTCAATTCTAATTGGCTCAAGGGTTTCTCCAGTCCTAGAGCAACACAGTATGATTTCATGGAGAAAAGTTTGGGGCTTTTTTTATACATATGTTTACTGATAAAAGGGAATATCTGTAGCTCAGGGTTGAACTGTGTGGTCCTTTGTGTACTCTGAACTTCATCGTTTTCTTGCAGATGTTTCATTGCCTAACTAAGTAACCTCATCAGTACTAGAAGGGAGAGTGGTTTGCTGTCTGTTAGTATACAAGTGGTTTGCCCTGTCAATTAGCAACCCCATCTTCAGATAACAGATAATCAGAGTTGGAAGGGACCTTGTAGGTCATCTAGTCCTACGCCCTGCCCAAGCAGGACATCCTGCACCATTTCTGACAAATGGCAATCCAATCTCTTCTTGAAAGTCTCAACAGATGAAGCTCCCACAACTTCTAAAGACAACTTCTGTTGATTGCTCTCACTGTCACAAAATGTCTCCTTGTTTCCAGGTTGAATCTTTCCTTGGTTCAGTTTCCATCTATTCTTCCTTGTCTGGCCTTCAGGTGCCTTGGAAAGTAGCTTGATCCCCCCCTCTCTATGGCAGCCCCTCAAATATTAGAAGACTGCTATCCTGTCTCCCCTGGTCCTTCTCTTCCCTAGACTAGCCCTGCCCAATTCCTGTAACCGTTCTTCATATGTTTTAGTCGCCAATCCTCTAATCATCTTGGTTGCTCTTCTCTAGAGTTTCAACATCTTTTTTATAGTGTGGTGACCAAAACTGGATGCAGGACTCTAGGTGTGGTCTTACTAAGGCTTTATAGAGTGGTATTAGTACCTCCCTTGATCTCAATTGTATCCCTCTGTTAATGCAGCTTAGGATTGCATTAGCTTTTTTGGCTGCTGCTGCACACTGCTGGCTCCTATTTAGCTGGTTGTCCACTAAGACTCCAAGATCCCTCTCACAGCACTGATGCTGTTACCCAGTTGGGTAATGAAACATCTGCAAGAAGATAACCAAGCTCAGAGAGCACCAAGGTTCCCATACTTGGGTTTTCCAGTTTCTCACTATTCATCTCTACTTTTTGTTAAGCACATTCCCCCAAATACTTTCCTGGATGAACCAATATTCTTGGGACAACTTTGGGCTATCTGTCCCTCGGGTTCTGAAGAGTCCTTCCTTAGTGGGCTTTGCAAAGAGGGAATACATCCTTATGATTTGAGATGATGGACTCACCTTTGCAAAAGAGCCTCGTGTGATAAGAGTTCTCACCTTGTACCCAGAAAATTCCAGTTTAGGCATTAACACCTTTAGATATACTTGGAAAGATTCATCTCTAAAACTCCAAAGAAGGGAGTGAAGACCATTCAAAACTAGGTCTAGGATTATCATTTATGGGCTGGAAAAAAAAAATAAATCCAACCAGTCATTAGAAATCAGTCAAGGTTTATTGCTTTGCTGGCATCTAGTGGTAATTTGGATTTTTGTAGTTTATTGGTCCTAATTTAAGGCAATTTCCTCATAAGCTGCGTGAATGAGGTCCAATCTCATTAACTGAAATGATTGGCTTGATTGAAAGATCCACATTAATTCACTTTGAATTGTCACTTTGATCATACTATCAGGATAATTTCATTTAAAAGACCGCCTCGATCTGGATGATTCTTCTGGGGTTGCAAAAAAAA
>NW_020769328.1:5715917-5748662 GCF_900518735.1 Pseudonaja textilis | reverse complement strand
AAAAAAAAAAAAAAAAGTAAAAAAAAAACCAGAAATCAACCCACCATCACCCCGTTGCTGCTTTGCTACTTTCCCAGGTGTTTTGATTCTGGAAACTGCCGTTGCCGGTCACCTGATGCTAACCCACTTCCTTTGCCTGGTATTGATCTACGTGTCGATTCTGAGCAACTCTGCAAAAAAAAGAGAGAGAAAGTAAAAGAGCTTTGGAAGAAGGGGGGAGGGGCAGTCGGTCAGAACATAGCTAGATCAACTTAGAAAAAGCCTCCAGACAACCCAGGATTCCGACGTGAGCAGTGCTGACAAGGCTGAAAATTGGTCCATCCTATACAGGTGTGTAGAGGTACCCCAAGAAAATTCTGCTCTTGGATGTCATTTGTTGAGGGAGATAGGAATACACAAGCATTAAAAAAAACAAACCAACCTTGTAATGAGATTGCCAAAAAAAAAAAAAAAAGTAGAAATGACTAGGCAGAGGCAAGATGCTATTTGAAACAGCATCAAAAGCTTTAACCTTCACGCATGTATGAGATTGGCTGCCCACCAGTTTTGGTCATCGCAACATAAAAGATGTTGAGACTCTAGAAAGAGTGCAGAGACGAGCAACAACGATGATCAGAGGACGAGAGGCTAAAACGTACCAAGAATGGTTGATGACATTGGGTATGTCTGGTTTAATGAAAAGAAGGACTAGGGGTGACAGGATAGAAGAGGGAGTCAAGCTATTCTCCAAAGCAACTTGAAGGCAGGACAAGAAGCAATGGGTGGAAACTAATCAAAGAGAGAAGCAACTTAGAACTAAGGAGCAATTTCCTGACAGTTAGAACAATTAACCAGTGGAACGGCTTGCCACCAGAAGTTACAAATGCTCCAAAACTGGAGGTTTTTAAGAAAACATTGGACCACCATTTGTCTGAAGTGGTGTAGGGTTTTCTGCCTAAGCAGGGGGTTGGACTAGAAGACCTCCGGGGTCCTTTCCAACCCTGTTGTTCAGCCTTTCATTCAGGAGCAAGGGAGTCCGCGTAGTGATCCCTCTTCCATGATGTTTTCTCCTTGGTCCCTTGCAAGAGTTTGAGCTGAAAGGGAGCAAATGGTCCAGGATCACCCGGTGAGTTTCTGTGGATGAGAGTGGACTTGACTCCTATCCCAGCACTTTAACCACCAGACCACATTGGCTTTTTAATTAACTATCTTCCAGAATTCACCCTTCCTAAGAAGTCTTCTTTCCTTGTCTGATTTGTTGTTGTTAGTTGCGAAGTCGTATTTGACCCATTGCAACCCCATGGACAATGTCCCTCCAAGCCTTCCTGTCCTCTACCATCTTCTGGAGTGCATTTGAGCTCACGCCAACTGCTTCAGTGACTCCATCCAGCCATCCTTCTCTGCCGTCCCCTTCTTCTTCTCTTGCTCTCAGTCGTTCCCAGCATTAGGCTCTTCTCCAGGGAGTCCTTCCTTCTCATGAAGTGGCCAAAGTATTTGAGTTTCATCTTCAGGATCTGGCCTTCTAAGGAGCAGTCAAGGTGGATCTCCTCTGGCACTGACCGGTTGGATGGCCTTGCAGTCCAAGGGACTCACAGGATCTTCTCCAGCACCAGAGTTCAAAGGCCTTCTCTGATACTGAGTCATAATTCCACCATGTCAAAATCCTCGTTCCGGGTTGGGTTTTAACCTGTTCTTCCTTAAAACATAACCCTCATTATTATCATCATCCCTCCATCGGCAGATAGGCAGGTACACCATAGAACAGGACCTGGTCCCAAGGACTTTCTAATCTGAAAAAGTGACCGGTTCCAAACACTTTAACCTTAGACTTTCTACTATTGGCCTCACCCCTTTCCTAAGAGGTCTGAAGGGGGCGTGCATAAGCGCACCAATCGTGCCTACCGTCCCTGTCCTATTGTTCCTTTTATTTTTATTTTTTAATTTTTCTTATATGCATCCGTGAATTCATAACTATGTTTTTACTTATACCTATTATCTTGTAAGCAATTGACAAAAATAAATAAAATAAAATAAAAATAGATAAATAAATAAACAATGGGGTGGGGAAGGCAGCAAAATGTGTGTATTTTCAGCTACAGGAACCGCTTTGGAGGAAACGGAGGTGGGGAAGTAGAACTTCATATTTTTTAACATAACCTTCTGCATCATCCAGATCACTGATTGACTGCCTCTTCTTCTGGGGAAAGGGGACACATCTTTGCACACACGTGTGCCTTCCCGTGTAAGAGGCAACGAGGGATGGAGGAGGCAAAAGAATAATGGTCTCCTGGCAACTCCAGCCACTTCTAGCTGCAGCTCCATCTGCTAATCCCTCTAACTGAGAGGACCGTGAGTCGCCCAGAGCCACAGACCTGAGCTGGGCAGCTCCATAAATGAAACGAAATAAATAATGGCGGAGAGAGCTCCAAGATTCCCGTTGGCTTTTTCTGCTCTGCAATCCATTCTATTCCTGACCGTCTCTGCCTTCTGCCCACAGCTGTCGCTACAGCGGTCCAGCAGTTTCAAGGATTTTGCCAAATCCAAACCCAGTTCCCCGCTGGCGGTCAACAAGGCATTCAGCCTCGAAGAGGAAGAGGTAACAAGCCAGGGGTGGGTGGGCTGCTGAGGGTTTCCAGGGGTTTGAGAGATCATCTAGCTAAGATTTTGCGCGGTTCAGAGAATCCCCAAATCCCAATCCTGGCTGGCCCCGCCCACCCCAACCCGTCCTTCCCAGGAGCCCCCATGCAGCCCGATTTGGACGCAGGTAAGTGCAGGACATACATGGAGGGTCGGCAGGGCAAAAAACAGGCCTCCGGGAAGTTTGGGAAGGCCGGAAATGGGCCCATTTGCAGTTTCCAGAGCCTCCAGAGCCCAAGGAGGCTGTTTTCACCCTCCTGGAGGCTCGAGGAAAGCCTCCGGAGCCCGGGGAGGGCAAACACACACACACACACACACACACACACACACACACACACAGAGAGAGCCGTGGTGCAGGAGGCTGACTAGGCCACACCCACCATGGCCACGCCCACCCAGCAACCGGGCAGAGAACCTGTCGCTAAATTTTTTAAAGCCCACCCCTGGTAACACCCCATCCATCCCCCAAACCTTGGGCTCCTCTCTGCTGCCCTTTCAAGTGACGGCTTTGTGCGCTTCTCATCGTCACCAATGCTGGCCCATGTCCCTCTATGATCAGTAGTCAGTCCCTCCCGACCGTATCTTTACCTTCTCCATTGCTCTAACCTTACAGGTAGTTCTCCACTTTTACAACCAAGACTGGGAACTTCCATCCGTTGCTAAGCGATAACCGTGGCCAATTTGATGACTTTTTGGGCGGGGGCACCCCTCATTAATCAAATCACACCATTAATTATTAAATAAATCTGGTTTCTCCCGTTGGCTTTGCTTGTTGGAAGTCAACTGGAAAGATCACCAATGAGGATCCCGTGACCCCAGGATGCTTCCATCACGGTAAACACACGTTGCCAAGCATCCGATTTTTTTAAATCTGCACTATGACGGCACTGAGAAGGGCAAGACTGGTCGTAAGTCACTTTTTTCAACCTCATCTTAACTTCAAACGATCATTACACGAGTGGTAAATTCAGGGGTACTTTATAGTTGTAGTCCACCGGTTGGCCAAACTCTTTGCTTTCTGAAAGGCAGACTCAATTTGATATGGAGTCCAAAATTAGTGTCCCACGCTAAGAAGGGTCCATTTCTGAACTCAATTCATCCAATCCCAATCCCAATAAGGAGTCATCGTCTCCCTTCCTGGAAAGCCAAGGTCCTTGGTTCTTTCTGCAGGTTCTTAAAGACAACGAGTCCAACTCACCACCGAGCCCAGATGATGTGGGGCGCTCAAAGTTGGGCAAGAAATGGAGATCCGTCATTACCCGCACCATGAACCGGAAGACGGGCAAGGCAGTGGCTAAAGCATTGGCAGATCAGGTGAGAGGCAAAGCGGTGGACCAGTGGCGGGATTCAGTTATTTTTTTTACTACTGGTTCTATGGGCGTGGCTTGGTGGATGTGGCATGTCTTGGTGGGTGTGGCTTGGGGACGTGGCAAGGGAAGGATACTGCAAAATCCCCATTCCCTCCCCACCCCACTAACCTGCTTTCCAGCTCCGTTCTCCTGTGCAAGGCAACAAAAAAAGACCCATCCAATAAGCTGGGATTCAATGGGAGGCAGAGAATAGATGGGGGAGGAGCCAGCCAGAGGTGAGATTGGCCGGTTCTCCGAACGACTCAAAATTTCCGCTACCGGTTCTCCAGAACTGGTCAGAACTGGCTGAAGACCACCTCTGCCATGTCCACTCCATGCTGTGTCTTCATGTGTTTGAGCAAGAGAATTGTACAAGATGCCTCCTTCCAAAACGTCTCACTATCTCACCATTGCCCAGCATTTAACTTCTTCCTCTGAGCCTATTTGCATGCTCTCTCTCTTGCTCTCTCCCTCTCTCTCTCTCTCTCTCTCTCTCACACACACACACACACGCACTTCCTTTTCTGTGTGGTTTTGTGAAAGCAGAAAAAAAAAGAGCATGCAACAGTAAAGTCGTGCAGGTTCGGCTCGTGAGCACTTCAGCAGGTAACCAAACCCAGGACACGGGCTTCTATGACTACCTTATACTGAAGCCATTTGCACCCAACCGCAGCGCGAAGGTGCCTCTTTTCTTTAATAGTCTAAAATAGATTGAAGGGTGTTTACACGAAATGAAATCCGCTTTCTACCCCATGAAACAGTTCCTTTTGTTTTGTGTCATGGTTCTGTCTCATATCCCCAAATCTCACTGTTCCCCTCCCATGCCAAGCACAGCTGGGCAATGGTTTGGCCAGTCCGTAGAAGAGAGGATGAGACTCAAGTATCATGCTGCAAATGATTAACGAGGAGCTCCCAGGAAGGTGCCTGCAACAGTCACTCATGTCCAGGGGTGGGATTCTACCAGTTCGCACCTATTCACTAGAACCGGTTGTTAACATTCTAAGCAGTTTGGAGAATCAGTTGTTGGAAGAAATTACAGGGCTAATCCTGTAAGGAAGGCAGGAAGGAAACATTCTGGTGTTGCTTACAGAAACTGCCTCTCCGTTAACCCTTATTACATTCTTGGCAGGACTAGAGTTCCTGTTACAGGAACGTCTCTGGAGTATTTTTTTCCACTCCTTTGCTGGTACTTTGCTTGTGTGGAGTGACCATTCAAAGTTACAATGGCACTGAAAAAAGTGACTTATGACCATTTTTCACACTTACGACTGTTGCAGCATCCCCACAGTCATGAGAAGCCAAGCGAGGAGATGCATGCCTCGATGTGAGTGATATTGAGTTGGCCACGCCCAGCCAATAACATGACCACCAAGACACGCCCACCAACTAAGCTAAGCCCACAGAACCGGTTGTTAAAAATTTGAATCCCCATGGCATGGCATAGCATAGCATAGCATAGCATAGAATAGATAATGGAATGAAGAATGAATAGAATAGAATGGAATAGGAATAGAATAGAATTCTTGATTGGCCAAGTATGATTGGACACACAAAGAATTTGTC
The DNA here is from genome assembly GCF_900518735.1 of Pseudonaja textilis. The sequence continues at coordinate 5,743,134 of NW_020769328.1, read as the reverse complement.
TTTGGTGCATATGCTCTCAGGGTACATAAAGAAAAAATAAAATACATTCCTCAAAAATCATAAGATACAACACTTAGTAATAGTCACAGGTTACTAATAAGCAATCAAATCATACTAGGAAAAAAATAAAACAATATAAATTGTAAAGATACAAACAACGCGGTTATAGTCATAAGTGGAAAGAGATAGGTAATAGAAAGGATGAAGAGGATAATAGTAATACAAGAATAATAGTAATTATTTAGAGCAACCTGTTGACCCATGGAGTATGAAATGTGTAGTTCCTTCTTTTTAAACACTGTTGTGTGTGCAACATGTTCTTCCTCTTCCTCCCAGAACATGCCTGGAGGTCGTGGAGGGTAGCCCTTCAAAGGAAGCAAGGGTCAAACATAGCAACCATGAAGTAGTGGGATTCAAAAATGTTTACTACCAGTTCTTTAGGCATGGCTTGGTGGCCATGGTGTGACTTGGTGGGCATGGCAGGGGAAGGATACTGCAAAATCCCCATTCCCTCCCCACCCCACTAACCTGCTTTCCAGCTCTGTTCTCCTGTGCAGGGCAACCAAAGAAGACCCAGCCAATCAGCTGGCACTTGGGAGGCGGAGGATAAATAGGGGCAGGGCCAGTCAGAGGTGGGATTGGCCGGTTCTCCAAACTACTCAAAATTTCCGCTACCGGTTCTCCAGAACTGGTCAGAACCTGCTGAATGCCACCTCTGCAACCATGGCCAACTGAGTTTCTATCTTGGGAAGAAAGAGTTCACCATGGTTTCATGTTCATCTTGCAGGGACACGATGAATCGGACACTCCTACGTCTCCAGCCAACAGTCTTGTTGAAGAAGACCTTCCCACCTTTCCGGTTACAAACCAGGAGACTAACAGCCCCAGTGCCTCCAACGGTAAAACGGCTCACTCACCTTCAGTGTAACCTTGATTTAAGGCCTACCGTGCGTGGAAGTGGTAAACCTTGGGATAGACTATACACCGGTGCAAATTGGGGTCTATTCTGAACAAGGCCTCGTTCCCATTTTTTACGTAAAGCAACTGAACATCACAGAGGAAGTCCTGTGCTTCTCTGGCACTTGAGCATTTTTACTTAGCAGAAGCAAATATTCCTTGAGTAAGAAGGGCCGGTAAGAGATTCCTAGGTGTTGACTTCAGCTCTTGAAGGCTCCTCAGCCTTGCTGGTGAGGTTCTTCTTGACCACAAAAGGGAAGTGGCTTCTGCCTCTGGCTTCTTTGGGGATGTTTTGCCATTTCTGAGTCTCCGCTGTAACTCAGGGAGTTTCTGGTGGTCTCCTGTCCAGTTCCTTAATTTGACCTGACCCCCCCTTTTTTTTTGGAAATGTCCAGCAAATGCATTCCCAACCAGGCAGACTCTCACCCAGGAGGAGATATGGCGCAGTTGCAACTGAATCCAATCAGCTGCCGTGTGCAGGAATCCAGATACAGATAATCAGAGTTGGAAGGGACCTTGTAGGTCATCTAGTCCAACCCCCACCCACCCAAGTGGGAGACCCTACACCATTTCTGACAGGTGGCAGTCCAATCTCTTCTTGAATCCAATTCGAAGCAGAAGATTGTCTGGTCTGTACGGTGAATATATTCCACAGAGAGGGGGCCCATCTGTGGTCTTGGGTAGTCCGCTACATGCTCACACAGATGCTCTTGTTCAGTAGGGATCTGCCTTCCTGTAACATCATCCCTTATTCTATATCCTGCAGTTGGGGGCCATGAGAGAAGTCTGGACAGTCTTCAAATATCTGAAAAGATCTATCTGCCCCTTCCTTCCTTCTCAAGACTAAGCCATCCCTGTTCTCTCCTTGTCTTCAGAAGATTCAGCTTCTGGCCTCTGATCATCCTTTCCTAAACCGGTTCTAGTTTACCGTGTCCAGAACCAGATATAATATCCCAGAGATTAGGTCCATCTAATATAGAATCATCTTCTTCTTTTAAGGATCCCATAATCCCATGCGGGCAACTGAATGGAGCTGGAGTGTTTACGGGCCGGGTGCCCTTCCTGTCACCAATGAGGAATTTTGTTCAGCCGATACATTCTCAATATAGAATGAAGCGCAAATGTTACTTAACAAAACCTAGAACTACACGTGCAGAGAAATGATTCTGATGGCTCGTAGGAGGGAGAAACTCGCCCTAAGCCAAACTCAGTACAGAGAGTCCTCCACTTATGACCACAATTGAGCCCCAAATTTATGTTGCTAAGCGAGACATGTGTTAAGGGAGTTTTGCTCCATTTTATGATCTTTCTTGCCACAATTGTTAAGTGAATCACTGCTGTTGTTAAGTTAGTAACACGGCTGTTATGTGAATTTGGTTTCCTCATTGACTTTGCTCATCTGACGGTCACAAAAAGGGATCACAGGAGCCTGGGACCTTGCAACCATCATTAATACGAGCCAGTTGCCAACTCTCTGGGTTGCCGTGGAGATTTCTGCAATGACACGCGAAAAATGGTGATAAAGTCACTTTTTTCAGTGATGCTGTTATCTTGGAACAGGACACTAAATGAACTGTTGTAAGTCCAGGACTAGCTGTATTAAACTGTTTCCATGCTTCTATTGAGTCAGCTAACATTTTTTTCTTGTTCCCCCTCCAGAAAGGGAATTGTTCAGTCCCATGTCATGCAGCCTCGGCAGCAAGGAAGAGGCCATCTCGACCCCATACAACGGGCCCTTCTGTGGAAAAGCCAAGGTTCACACAGATTTTATTCCCAGCCCCTATGATAAGGACTCTCTGAAACTTCAGGTGGGTGCTTTGCGTTTCTTTAGGCAGCTTTCCAAAAGTGTTCCTAATGACACAAGTGAAAAAAAAAAAACAAAACAGGGCAGGTACTCCTTCTCCCCAAATTTCTGGCCTCTGGTAGTTCTTTCCTCAACCCGTTCTGGTTTACCATGTCTAGAACCAGATATAATATTCCAGAGATAAGGTCCATCTCATATAGAACCATCTTCTTCTTTTAATAACCCCATAACCCCGTGCGGGGTGGAGTCTGGGCAACTGAGTGGAGTTGAGTGTTTACTGGCTGGGTGCCCTTCCCGTCACCAGTGAGGAGTTTTGTTCAGCAGCTCCATAAGTCAGAGGCAAGAAAAAGAACAAAAGCCGGAGGAGAAAAATCACAGGAAGATTATACGCAGGAAAGGAAGAGGGTCTTCCAGTCCAGAAACAGTGCTAGGCCACTTAGAATATTGGGCTTAATAAGAACTTTGCGGTGGTCATTGTTTGGGAGATTTAATTTCACTTCCTGGCTGGCTGGGAAATTCTGAGCCTTGAAGTCCGCAGGTCTTAAAATTGCCAAGGTTGGACCCCCATGCTGTAAGATATCGCGCTGATTTCATGAAGGAAATATGCGCAGGATCTATTATTACTCCGATGCATTGTAGAGAAATAGCTACGGGAAGAGTAGTTTAGTTCTCTTGAAGGTTCACACTGCTGTTCTCCAGCAGTCCACGTTGCAACACAGCATGCTTTTGGAAATGTGTGGCTTTCTCACCCCCCACCCCACTTCTTCTTAGGAATAAGCGTCATACGAACCCGTAGCATGTTTTGATTTGAGTTTCCTGTGCTGCATGAATCAAGCTTGTAAACCACAGCTTAGGGCCATAACACATTGTGCAAAGCTAGCCCATTGTGACATGCAGAATGAACCATGAGGGTGCTGAATTGTACAACCAGCCTAGGATCTGGTTGAAAGAAGGTTGTTGTTGTTTTTTTAACGAGGTGGCATTTTTGGCACAGAAAGGGGACATCATCCACATCATTTCAAAACCTCCCGTCGGCACCTGGACCGGCCTTCTGAACGAGAAAGTGGGCTCCTTCAAATTTATCTATGTCAGCATCATCCCTGAAGAGACCGTCTCGGTTGCAAAGACTTATTCGCGGCATAGGAGCAAAAGGCCGAAGCCCAAAAGCTTGCAAGAGCTACTGCAACGGATGAACCTTGAGGTAGGAACAGGAGTGGAGCTGCTGGGGGTCTGCAGAGGTTCAGGGGAGCCCCTAGCTAAGATTCTAGGCAGTTTGGAGAACCCCCAAATCCCACGCCTGGCCGGCCCCTCCCCTCCCAGGAGTCTCCACACGGGGCCATTTCGGATGCAGGTAAGTGCAGGATGAGTGCGGAGACTCAGGGAGGGCGAAAAACGGGCCTCTTGGAAGTTCAAGAAGGCCGGAAATGGGCCCGTTTCCAGCTTCCAGAGAGCCTCTGGAGCTCGGGGAGGCCATTTTTGCCCTCCCAGAGGCCCAAGGAAAGCCTCTGGAGTCCGGGGAGGGCAACCTCTCCCCCTTCCCGCCATGGTGCAGGAGGCTGACTAGGCCACACCCACCCAGCAGGGAACCCATTGCTTAAAAATTTTGAGGCCTACCCCTGGGTGGGAATGTTGCCCTGACAGTGAAGCACTAACAGGCAAAGTGGGGAAAGGACTCGGTAGGACATCTAGCCCCCCCACTTAGAAAAGAAAGCCAGGTGGTTGACTTTGGGCAAGTCTGTTTTTCAGCCCCAACCTTACTTCACAGGGTGGTTGTGGTGGGGAAAATGGAAGGTTGGAAGCACCAACAGAATAATTACACTTGGGAGGGACCTTGGAGGTCTTCTAGTCCAACCTCCTGCTCAAGCAGGAAACCCTATACCTTTTCAGACAAATGGTTGTCCAACCTCTTCTTGAAAACCTCCAATGTTGGAGCATTTGCAACTTCTGGAGGCAAGTTGTTCCACTGGTTAATTGTTCTCACTGTCAGGAAATTTCTCCTTAGTTCTAGGTTGCTTCTCTCCTTGATCAGTTTCCACCCATTGCTTCTTGTCCTGCCCTCAGGTGCTTTGGAGAAGAGCTTGACTCCCTCTTCTTTGGGGCAGCCCCTGAGATTTTGGAACACTGCTATCATGTCACCCCAGTCCTCCTTTTCATTAAACTAGACATACCCATAGAAGATAATCGTTCTAATTAGGTAGTAGTATATTACATGGTGGGACACAGTGGCTCAGTGGCTAAGATGCTGAGCTTGTCAATCGGAAAAGTCGGCAGTTTGGCGGTTTGAATCCCTAGTGCCGTGTAGTGGCGTGAGCTCCTGCTACTTGTCCCAGCTTTTGCTAACCTAGCAGTTCGAAGGCACGTAAAAAATGCAAGTAGAGAAATAGGAACCCCTTTGGTGGGAAGGTAATAGCGTTCTGTGCATCTTCGGCGTTTAAGTCATGACGGCCACATGACCACGGAGACGTCTTCGGACAGCGCTGGCACTCCGGCTTTGTAATGGAGATGAGCACCGCCCCCTAGAGCCAGAAACATCTAGCACATAGGTGCAAGGGGAACCTTTACCTTTACTTCATACTACATGGATTGCAGAGGTGGTTCTAATTCCTGACATCTCTCGGTGAAGCTATGGGAGATCTGGTTGAAAGATCATGGTGGGTAGTCATTCTCGATTAGCAAGTAGAGGTTGATGATGGCCATGCTCTTGGTAATTGCTGAGGACTAAGGTAACCAAGGCCAATACATGCATTCAGCAGAACTAAATGGGTTTGACCTGGGTTAGGAAGTTTCCAGCATTCTTCTGCCTCATATGCATCAGAGGAGTGTTACTCATCACCTTCAACGCCATGATAGCGTGCCTGGCCAGGACAATACTTTATCAACAGGAAATGGCATTGGTCCATTTGCTGAACATCTCTTGTAATATTAAAGGGGAACTGAAGGAATGGCTTGTGTGGGGCCAAGGTTTGGACCTCATCCATGTTTCAAGCTCTTCAAAGAGTAGGAGAATGGATGCCTGCCTAAGTTTCATCTAGAAACATGGCAAGAAAAATCACAGGAGAACGATATATTGATACCCATTTCTAGCTACTGCAATTAGCAGCAGGGTAAATATTTCATAAAAGAGAAAAACTATTTCTTTAGATATATCTACTCGCTAAATACAGGTGCTTGCCTTGTCTGTTTTTTGTTTTTTTTCAAATCCTCTGCCTGAAAATATTAGGCTTGGTATCTTAAAAGATAAATAAGGCCTAATCTGTTATCTGAGGTTGATTAAACCACAACTTATTTTTCTTAAAAAAACAGTCTTGGATCGTTAAAATCTATTTCTAATGGGGTAGCATTTAGCATTCAATTATACTTGTTTTGCTGCAGCCTCTCTGGATTTTTTTTTTTAAAGTATTTAAGAAGCAATTTTCTCCCACACCTTTTGTTTGATACAGAACTAGAAATGTAAAGTTCTAAATGCAACCTGAAAAACAGCCAATTCAAACATTTGGAAAACAGTTACCGGAATCCTTATACCCCTGGTTCTCTACAGGGTTGGCTAGCAAACAATCTACATAATCACATTAAATGTGATTTCTTCTCCCAAAAGCATGAAAACAGCTCCATCATGGCTGCGATGGAGACTGCTAATTCTCATATTCGGCGCAAAAATAACGCGATGCAGAGCGAATGGCTCCTCTGCGCTCATTTCACGAGACCACGCCTGGGCGGGCCCCTCTTCCCAAAAAGTTTGCTCAGGTCTCATCTATAGTAGAGGATGCACAATTCCCCTTATTGGGCTGATAGCTTGAGCTGTTGAATGCCTTCCTCAATCAAAATTGAATCTGATTTGCTCTTCTCTTCTCTACATACATCGTTCCAATATAGGACTTAATCCTTCGGCAGAGTCTTTCTCCTTGAGATGCTGTACAAAGGACCCAGGATCTTGGTAGACTAACTTTCCTTACCCCCCCCCACCCGCCCCTCCCACAGTGGTTCCAAATATTACATGGTGGCCAAATCCAGCCCCCTCCCCTCCCGATATGCCATGCCTCACAGCGGGATCCTATGTTTCATTGTATGAAACGAAAGCAGAACTCGGGCTCTTCTTGATGGTGTGAATTGGGATTGTAATACCCAAGTAATGAGTATTACATTTTGCAATCTCTGGAGGACCACGCCCAGTTCTAAATCCTCTACGTAGGACTTAAGTCACTCCTACGTTCACCAAGAGCCCTGGTGGCGTAGTGGTTAGAATGCAGCCTTGCAGGCTAGCTTGGCTCACATTGCCAGGAATCTGAGTCCTCCGATCCTGACTGGTTCAAGGTTGACTCAGCTTTCCGTTCTTCGGAGGTCGGTCAAATGGGGACCCCGGGGGACAACATGCTGATTGTGTAAACTGCTTAGTGAATGCGGCAAAGCACTGTGAAGCAGCGTGTAAGTCTAAGTGCCATGGCTTTTCCTCCCTCCCTCGCTCTTATTCCCTTTCTCATTCTCCTTCCTGGTGGTGCAGTGGTTAGGTTGCAGTATTGCAGGCTAACTTGTCACATTGCCAGGAGTTCAACCCTGACCGGCTCAAGGTTGACCCAGGCGCTCATCCTTCCCGAGGTCAGTCAAATGAAGACCCAGATTGTTGGGGGCAATAGGATGACTCTGTAAACTGTCTAGAGAGGGTTGTAAAGCACTGTGAAGTGGTATATAAATCTAAGTGCTATTGCTATTGACCTACCTACCTTCCTTCCTTCCTTCCTTCCTTCCTCCCTCCCTCCCTCCCTCCCTCCCTTCCTTCTCTCCCTGTGGTTAGAGTGCATTATTGCAGGATAATTCTGCCCAATGCCAGCAGTTCAACCCTGACCAGTTCAAGGTTGACTCAGCCTCCCATCCTTCCCGAGGTCGGTAAAATGAGGACTCAAGATTGTTGGGGGCAATGTGCTGAGGACTCTGTAAACCACTTAAGAGAGGTCTGCAAAGCACGGTGAAGTGATAAGTGTTATTGCTATTACAGGGACAGCAATAACAGCAAATCCTTCCTACCCAGGTAATCTATCCCAAGTATTACAATGGGACTGTGTCTCTTCCCCCTCAGGAGCACACCTCTACACTGTTACTAAATGGTTACCAGACCGTGGAGGACTTCAAGGAACTGCAAGAGAACCACCTGAATGAATTGAACATCACTGACCCACAGCATCGCACCAAGCTGCTTACAGCGGCCGATCTACTGCTGGATTATGACAGTAAGTGCCCTTTGCCCTCCAACAGGGTTTTCTTCCTTCATCACACTGTGACGTGAAACCAAATTGATAAATCAGACTAGACAATGATGGGGTGGACCAGGGATCCTGTTGTAGTTTGCCGGCAGCAGGTGTGGACGGCTGAGGTCTCGGAGAGCGAGGACTCAGATGAGGGGCCTGCGTGTGATGCAAGGATGGGGCCAGGACCATCAGGGAGTGGAGTGCTGCCTTTGGAGATGGTGGAAGCTGGCAGCAGTGATGAAGAGGTCCCCGAGGAGCCTGTGCCCAGTGCGCATACGCGCAGGACTGCTCGAAGGAAAGAGCAGCTGCAGCAGCACGGGCAACTCAAGAGTAAGGCCCTCCCTGAGAAGCCAGCTGAGAAACCGCAGTTCTTTGCAGAAGGCAAAGAAATTTGATACTTGAGCCTGGTGGATATTAGGAATATCTGAGTTGGTGTTTGGAGACTCTTTGATTTATTGTTTAGTAACTTTATCTGGTGTTCTTGGCAGAAGTTTTGGCAAGGCTCTTTCTTATTGGAGCTAATTAGTTGGAAGCTGGCTTTTATCTATGAAGAAACGGAATTCATAAATGAAACATTAAAAGGTTGTGCTATTACCTTTGTCTCGTGTTTGAACCAGGTTTGGGTCAGAACAGGTCCCTAAACTTGGCAACTTTAAGACTTGTGGACTACAACTCCCAGAATTCCTCAGCCAGCCTAGCTTTGAGGTCGACAAGTCTTCAAGTTGCCAAGTTTGGGGACCTCGGGGGTGAACCATTACAAACCTTGAAATAATAGCTTCCTATGGCACGTGAACATGGCTCCATAGAGAGAGGCCCCACCGTGGAATTGTTTGGTGGTCCCAGTGTTGACCATGAGCTCCTGCTCGTCCCAAGCCTGGTTACAGAAACTTCTGTTCCTCACCCAATGGATCAGAACCGAGCTGGAAGGGACCTTTTGGAGGACTTCTAGTCCAAAGGGCGGGACATGTAGCAATGGGTGGAAACTCATCAAGGAGAGAAGCAACTTAGAATGAAGGAGAAATTTCCTGACAGTCAGAACAATTAATCCGTGGAACAACTTGCAACCAGAAGTTGCGAATGCTCCAACACTGGAAGTTTTTAAGAAGAGATTGGACAACCGTTTGTCTGAGGTGGGGTAGGGTGTCCTGCCTGAGCAGAGGGTTGGACTAGAAGACCTCCAAGGTCTCCAACTCTTGTTATTCTATTCTAATCCTCTGCACAGGCAGGAGATGCTGTACTATATTTCAGACAAGCCGCAGTCCAGTCTCTTCTTAAAAGCCTCCAGTGACGAAGCACCCGGGGACAACTGAGGCCAAAGCATCCTTCTTCCCTCTCCACCCAGGGACACTATTGGCCTCGTCCAACTCTTCCCCCCCTTTTTTTTTAAAAACCGCTGGCTTCTCTCTTCTCACAGCCAGCAGCGAGGCCGAAGAGGAAGGAGGCACCTTGGAGGGCCAGTTATTTCCCGGAGAGCTCAAAGAAGACATTCCCCGCGATTCCGGCTGTTTTGAAGGGGCGGAGACCTCGGACAGCGGGAGGGAAGAAGACGGAAAGCTTGAGGAAGGGCTACCGTGCCATTCTCTGGCCACTTTGGGCTGAGGGGAAGGCTCCTCCTCCTCCGCTCTCTGCATCAGGAGGCCCGGTTGGCTGGCAAGCACAAGCCATTGTTCCAGGAACAAGCCTTGGTTCCTCCCTACCCCGAAAGACAACTGCTTCAGGCCCAAATGCTTCACAGCCGGCAAGTGCTGGCTGGTAAATTAAAGAGAAGCTTCGGATCCAGAATCCTCCCTGATCACTTGAACCAAAAGACTCCGCTGCCACACTCTTGCACGCCAGGGGCTCCTCTGCCAGAGTTCTGCCTGCGGCCAGCAGGCGCTACCTTGAGACTTCCTCAGAAGCCACCGGACTCGCCTCTGCCTCCGGGCGCCCCGGGCTTCTCTTGCAAAGGGTGCCTGCTTGCCCCCACCAGCTCTGCACGGTATCTAAACACCAGCACCGAGATGGAACCATGAACTTCTGAAGGCAACCTCTGGAGCGTCTGGCTTCTTCCATCCTCCCATCACAGAGAAGAGGGTCCCAAGTCTGTGGTTGAGAAAGGCACGTGGGGGGGGGGACGGGGACGACTCTGCTCTGTTTCTTTTCCAGCAGATCTGTTTTATTGTAAATAGCTAGGTTTCTTGCAGCTGAAGGACAGACAGGTGCAATTTCTAAACTGGCTTACTCTGAGAAATGGCAAGCACTCACTCCTAGTACCAATCTTTCCAATAAAGCACATTTATCTTCAGCGTATAGAGCCGACCCTGCATGTCTGTGTTGTTGTTTTTTTTAAAGAAAAACTAAAAGGTAAAATATTCCTCTGCTGCCAGAGGGAGGAAGGAAGGGAGGGAGGGAGGGAGGGAGAAAAGGAAAGAAAAAAGGGAGGGAAGGAAGGAAAGCAGGGAGAAAAGGAAAGAAAAAAGAAAAAGGGAGGAAAGGAAGGAAAGAAAGAGGAAGGAGGGAGAAAAGGAAAGAAAAAATAAAAGAAAAAAGGGAAGGGATGAAGGAAGGGAAAGAGAGAAAGAAAGAAAAAAGGAAGGAAGGAAAAGAAAAGAAAGAAAAAAGAAAGAAACACAATAGGCCCAGGCCTCTATTATGAAGTACAACTAGGTAGCGAATCCCCCTTAAGGCTTCATCCCCCAAAAAAGGGTCCAAGATTTCAAAAGACAGGTTTTGGAGAACAGTGAAGCAGGCCTGAACTTGAAAACTAGCAGCAAAAGAGAGGAGATTTTTTTCTGCTCTGCACCCAGGGCTGGTCTGCTTAAGAACAACTTTCTTGGTTATATCAAAAATGGGGCAATGTACAAAAAGGAGCAATTTCGGGGAATTCTGAATCTGGCACAGAAACAGGAGTGCCCAGGCCTAGCTGCAGAACGGAGGTGAGCAGCAGGGGCCACCTGAGGCCAGGTCACACGAACAAAACTCAGGACACAATTTTCAAAATGTTCATGGAAACCAGAGGTGGACATACTAAATAGTTAACATTAGCCCATTTATGGAATAACCTGCCACAGAACATGAAAAATGGTATCTTAAACAGGGAAAAGCACCAGCAGCGTTTTCTGCTCTTGACACAAGGATGGACAGACACACTGGAAAAACAGTTGTGTTGTCTTTCCACAACGGGGCGTAGAGAGAGGAGGAAGCCCAGTGGTGGGATTCAAAATTTTTTACTACTGGTTCTGTGGGTGTGGCAGGGGAAGGTTACTGCAAAATCCCCGTTCCCTCCCCACCCCACTAACCTGCTTTCCAGCTCCATTCTCCCGTGCAGGGCAACCAAAGGAGACCCAGCCGATCAGCTGGGAGGGGGAGAATAGACGGGGTTGGTGGGGCCAGTCAGAGGTGGGATTTGCTGGTTCTCCGAACGACTCAAACTTTCCACTACCCCTTCTCCAGAACTGGCCAGAACCTGCTGAAGACCACCTCTACGGAAGTCGTGCAGGCTACCATGCCACCTGGATGCAGTACACACACACACACACACACACACACACCGGTCAATCATAGCAGCCATTAGGAAGGAAACTGCGTTTATTACTGTGACGCATTGAACCAGGTGGGGAGGGCAGGTGGCATTATTCTAAAATATGGCAGGAGCGTTACTGATCTGCAATGCCAACAGCTCTGTGCCCAAGGCCAGCAGGACCGTGAGAGATTTAATCGCTGCCATTCTCTTCCCAAGCATTATTCGAGATGTGCGTTTTTCCTGGGATTCTCTCCAGATCCGAAGCAGGGAACCTTCCCTGGGAAGTATCCCAAAGGGGCTTTTCCAAAAGGCACCCAGACTTCCTTTGTTTTGACTTGAAGGCGTTTCGATTCTCATCCGAGAGGAAGAACCGAAGAAGCTTCTTGGACGAGAAGCCAAATGCCTTCAAAAGCAAAAAACGTCCAGTTGCCCTTTGAAAAAGCCCTTTTGGGGCAACCGTGACCCAGATGACAGAGACTCTCCACAGATGTTCCTGGGAAGTAGGTTCAGGCATTCTCTGTTTCCCGCTCTAGAGAGGAGGTTAACTACAGGTAGTCCTTGACTTACAACAGGTCACTTAGTGACCATTCAAAGTTGCAAGGTGAAAACCGCGGGAACATTCAGAGTCGGTTTAATGTCAGGGTTCCAAGTCACACACCCATAGCAAACGGAACTCCAAGGCAGGATGATTCCTCAAAAGAAGAGTTTTATTTGGTATGTCATATTGGCACAAGCTGGGGAAAATCAACTCTGAATGTTCCCGCAGTTTTCACCTAATTAGAAGTTTTTTCCCCCCCTTGCCCAGTCAGTCAGTCACATGGTCCAATCAAGGAACCGTTCAGTTGCCTGGTAACTTCACTCCTCCTCTCTCTGACCACCTGTGGGATCGTCCTTGGTTCCCAGGAGAAAGTATTTTGTTTTGGCTACAAAACCCCAGGTCTCTCTATCTCCCCCCCCCCCCCCCCCCCCCGCCCCCCCCCCTGCAATTCCTCAGCTCTAAAGTGGCAATGCTGAAGCCAGCTTCAGGGTTGACCACGGCACTGAAAAAAAGGGACTTTGTGACCATTTTCCATACTTACGACCTTGGCAGCATCCCCATGGCCACGTGATCCAAATTCAGGTGCTTGGTTCATACTTATGACAGTGGCAGTGTCCCGGGTGTCATGTGATCAGCTTTTGCAAACCTCTGGCCAGAAAAGTCATTGGGGGAAGCCAGATTCGCTTAACAACCATATTATTATCTTAACAAATGCAATGATTCACTTAACAGCTGTGGGAAAGGACAGTCGTAAAATGGGGCAAACTCAATGTTTCACTTAGCAACATAAATTTTGGGCTCAATTGTGGTTTTAACTCGGGGGGCTACCTGTAAACTGTACTCAGAGAACAGGCATTCCTTTTTAAATTCACTCCCCCAAACATTCTTTTGCGGGGGAAAAAATAAACCCCAAGGGAAATGATTCTTAGCCAGCTTCCTCTCTCCACCAAACATTATTTTTCCATCACCTAGGAGATAAACATCCTTCAAAAACATATTCATCTCCCTTTTCCCCTCCGACTGGCACAATCACAGAAGCGTATAGGACAGTGTACCTTTGCAATATGGTTATGGGCAGAGACGATGCGTCCTGATTCCCCGTAACCCTAACCCAGGGGTGGGTCCCCAAACTTGGCAACTTTAAAACTGGTGGACTTCAATTCCCGGAATTCTCCAGCCAGCATAGTTTAAAGTCTTAACGTTGCCCAAGTTTGCAGACTCGCTGCCCACCCCACCCAAATTCAGAGCACACGGGGCTTCCCTGACATGTGGGTTCTCAATGCACATTCAGAGGGAGACGACTGAATAACACACAACGGTCTGGATTCGGTCATAATTTAGTCAGGTATTTCCCGAAGCAGCTTCCAGCACTGGATCAAAAGAGCTTAGAGCACAGACACATTATGGGCTGTAACAGAAGTCACAGACCGAAAGCCCAACTCGTCTTCTCTGTACAGCGATAAAAACTTTCTACCCATACAACACTGGCTCTTCTGCTTCCAGAGCATTAACGCTGCCTTTGGGACCCATTTTCCCAGCAGCCCCTTGGGCCCACGGCTCGTGAGAAGGAAGGTTCTACCCTTTTCCGGGACACGGAAGTCGAGCAGAACCCCTTCTAATCGAAAAGGGAGGCGGGAAAAGGGAGGGAGGAAAGGAAAGGTTGATACTGCACCACAGATTCCAATACCTGAACAGACGTTGGGGGTGGGACATGGGGAGGGGGGGGAGACAAAAGGACCCCGGGGGTCCCCTGGCAGGGTGTAATTTAAGGACTATTGGGGGGGGCTTCGAGCTGCCAATTGGCACTGTTTTGTCAGGAACACGGAAGGAAGGCTACGATTTCTGAACTTGGCGGGCGCTCCCTTCCATGGATCCAGCCCGACTCCATTGGCAAACGAGACCAGTCAAAACACACAATACTGCAGTCACAAGGAGAAAGATGGTGCAGATCACCGTCGCCAGTTCCATTCTTCTTCCCAGCAAATTCCACAGGCTCCAGGGCTGGGGGCCAGAGAGGCACGCGCCCTTCATTGGGGCTAGAGACGGCCGACGGATGAAGGGGGGGTCTGTCAAGCAGCAGCAGCAGCAAACGACTGCCCGGCCTCTGTGACAAAAAAGGGAGTGTTGGCAACTGTCAAGTTTGTAGATACTGTTCACAACCGCTGGCGAACAAACCGCCTGAGGAACAACGCGCCATGGAGCCAGCTGTTCCCCTCCTCGCTCGTGCTGCAGCTTCACAAGAGGCAGCCAAGTAAAAGCACCCTCGGGTCCATCTCAGAGGCTAAGGTGTCATCTGCGCAGGATCGAGTATCTGAGCAGAGGATTCTTCGTCTTCTTCTTCTGCAGCCTCGGCGACAGGTGGCTTCGTGGCTTCCAGGGGCACCTGGTCTGTTGGCCCAGGGAGCTGGGGAGGAAGAAAAGAAGGAAGGAGGACAATTTTAGATGTATAGATATGCCCAAGCTGTTGCAAGCGTAAAAAGGAAAAAAAGGTACATATTTTCATAGGTGGTGGACCTGCCCAGAGGTCAAGAAATATTGGAATATAATTAGATTGTGGCTAGAAGAAATAACAAAATAGAAAACTGAACCCAAACCAGAACTATTTCTATTAGCCATAATAACAGAAAAATATAATAAAAAAGATAAATAGATTATGCTACAAAGCTTAACAACTGCTAGGATTTCCTATGCGCAATTTTGGAAGCAGGAAAATGTACCATCAGAAGATGTTTTTAGAAAAAAAAAATTAGATTGTACAGAGATAGACAGACTAACAATGGAATTAAGAGACAAAGAAGAGTCGATATATTATGTCTGAGATGCCTGGTATGAATGGTTTAAGAATAAAAAGAAATCAAAATGTAAACTATAATATGTAAATACTTACATCTATATTCATATCTATCTATATATATTAAGCTGAAATTGAATAATGAAAGAAATGTGTATATAGAAAGATGATAAGGAAATGTAAAAAATGTCTTTAAATGTATTTAAAAAATTCTAAATTTATTTTAGTAGGTGCACTTCACTGGAAAAAAAAAAAGAATTCTTTATTGGCCAAGTGTGATTGGACACACAAGGAATTTGCCTTGGTGTAAATACTCTCAGTGTACATAAAATAAAAGATACGTTAGTTAAGAATCAAGAATCACAACGTACAACACTTAATGATAGTCAGAGGGTACAATCAGCAATCAAATCATACTAGGAAACAGTCCATATAAATATAAATCGTAAGGATACATGCAGTTACAGTCCTACAGCCACAAGTGGGAGGGAAGGGGTGATCAGGAGTGGTGAGAAAGATTATTTGTTTCGCAGAGATTCACAGCAGAGTCTCAACTGCTCCTTGAAAGCAAACCTGTCAATCTTATGGACCTTTGGACGCACGTTAGAGAGGCGGCTTAGTCTTTTGCCCGTTATACAAATCCTTCCTGGAAATCCACCCACCCAGCAACTTCCCTCTGGGCTAAGAAAACAGGGCTGGTGCCAAGCCTGGGAAGAGGCCATTTTCATCCTGAGTGCATCTGTGCTTTCCACACTTACCAGGCTTTGCTCTGGGAAGGCGCTGCCGCCCTCGGGGGCACCCCCGGCTTCCTGGGCACTGCGTTCCTCTGCGCTTCTCGCTCCTTGCGCTCTGGGCTCAGGCCCAGCTCCGCTCCCTGAGATAGCACTCTCTTGAACCAAGATGCCCCGTCTATCCAGCACGCTATAAAGGAGAAGCAGGAAATCAAGGGAATATACACTTTTGACAGAGAGGAGAACAGCTGAATTACCAATAAAGGAGAATATTTGTAGCTCGGGGGTTGAAAGGAAGGGTCCTTGGTGCTCTCCGAGCTTGGTGGTTTTCTTGCAGGTGTTTCCTTACCCAAACTAGGTAACATCATCAGTGTTAGTAAGGAGAGGAGGAAGAGGAGGAGGAGGGGGGGAGAGGAGGAGGAGGAGAAACTGTGGGGTCCTTGGTGCTCTCTGAGCTTGGTGGTTTTCTTGCAGATGTTTCACGATCCAAACTAGATAACATCACTGGTGCTAATCCACTGATTACTAAGATTGATGAATGCTACCTAGCTTGGGTAATGAAGCATCATGACTCAGAGAGCACCAAGGACCCCTCAGCAGCTAAATTCCATCTCAGATGTGCAGGAAGAGGCCCTTCCATCAAACCCCTCTCCACCACGAAGGCTGCACCGCTTCATACACAGGGAACAACATCAAGATACGGACTGAACCCTCACCTGGGAGGCAAAGGACCACACAGAACTTCGCAGCAATTCTTCACAATGTTTCCATGGCTGTAGGGATTCTGCACACGGTTCTTCCCTGTCCAGGAGCCTTTAATCTGAAAGAGCAAGAAAGCAGCTTCCAAAAATGCGGAACCAGTGATAGCATTGATCTACATGACGGTGTATATCCAGATCCCGAATGAAAAGCATCTTTCAAAGTTGCTTTGGCTCCTTCCAACAGTTCTCTCCTGGAACGCTTTGGCACCCGCTGTTTTTCTAATTACTTTGTCCCAACGAGGTGCCTTCCTCATCCACGGAAGAGCTTTGCTCCCCCAGAGCCTGATACATCAGTCAAAGGCTTTTTACTGCTTGCAAGTGAAAAGAAACCACACTGCCCAGTGGAAGAGGCGGGCTTTCGTCTGCCTAAGGGTTCGAGAAGGCCATCCCCTGAAGCCTGGCTGGAATGGACTCTGGGAGGGGAAGAAACACCGCAAATTGTACTAAAGGGACAGAAACGCATTTAGTCTTCACTCAAATAAATGAAGATTACCTTTTTCCTTTTTTAAATTGACATGTTTGGAAGAAAACTTATTGTGTTCTTTGGAAGGAAATCCAGGGGCTCCACAATCCATTCAAGGGAGAACGGATATTCTTTCAAGAAACTTAGTCACGCCTGTCTAGAGCAAAGCCAGACTTCTATGAAAACAGCTCTAACAAATGTTTCCAAAGAAAGAACATTATCACAGAGATTACAAGTGTGTGTGTGTGTGTGTGTGTGTGTGTGAGAGAGAGAGAGAGAGAGAGAGAGAGAGAGAGGGAGGGGCGGGGCAGGGGGAGAGGGAGGCAGGAAGGGAGAAAATGAGAGAATTTAGAGGAATACACGTGCCTTTGGAAGTACTTACATCTTCATTTGTGGTCTGGTTCAAGGCTACCAGGAATGTGTGGAATCCAGTTAGGCCCACCACAGACCAAAGAGTGAAAAAGCAGATCAAAACCTCCAGAGCCGTGGAAAGATCCATTAAGGAACACAAACTCTTTAAAGAACCATTAACTTCTATCCTACCCCATTCTCCCCCCACACCCACATTCACTGGAGAACAGGGCAGCATGATTTCTTTCTGGCCAAGTTAAAAAACGGCTACCGACCAGCGGAAAAGATATGTCCCTGGAGTTTCTTTCAGCGTACTCAAAAAACTGTTCTCCACGGATTCTACAAGGAAGGAAAACACAACGTATTCAATCCGCAATGCTTAACCACACCAAGAGGGAAGGGTCTTTTCCTCCCAGCCCCCACCCACCCTTTCTCCCTTCCTTCCTTCCCAAGATGCCTTTGGCCCAATTCCCTCCCCCGACTACAAGCCCTACTCACTCAGGGCGACGTAGACAATGTTGAAGGAGAAGATGTAGATGGTGAGGAGAGACAAGGAAAGGATGAAGAGGTAGAAATAACGGTAGTTCCTCTTTCCCACACAGTTTCCTACCCAGGGACAATGATGATCAAAACGCTCTGTTAAAAAGAAAGAAAAAACACACACGCACACATACAGAAAAGCTTGCTGCTTTTCTCTTCACTGCCGACACAGAAACTTCGGCCAGCATGGGGAAAAGTTTCACTCTCATACCAAACCCACGCTGCGGTCCTTCTGGCTAACTATGGAATTGATTCATTCCCCCCCCCCGCCCCCCGTTTTTGAGGTGGGAGGATTGTCAAGTGGGGCAACTTTTGCCTTCAAAACTCACTTTGTTTTAAGAAGCGCACCTCCGTGATAGTGTGAAACACACAACAACCTACAAGGAGCTTTACAAATTTTTATATGTATGCTGTGTTTTCCCAAAAATAAGACCCTGTCTTATAATTTTTTTGCCACCCCAAAAGGCACCAGGTCTTATTTTCGGGGGACAACACCCACGGCCTGACCTCACTTGTGCACTTCACGCCCAGCCTCCTTTTTCGCTGTCGGAGGCCTTCAGGAATGTCTTCTTCTGCAGCCAGCAAGACTCTCCTGAAGGTCTCTGCAGCCGATAAAAGAGCTCCGGATCGGCCCAGAGCTTTGTTATCAGCTACAGAGGCCTTCAGGAAAGCCTTGTCAGCCTTGCCAGCTGCAGAAGAAACGGGCCAGCAAGGCAGGTTTGAGGGTATGCGAGGGCTGGCTACAACCGCCCAAAGTAAATAGTAGGGCAGCTCCACCCCCCCCTGATTTTTACCCCTCTACTCTGGAGTGAGCAGGATCTTAATTAGGGCTTATTTTGAGGGAAGGGCTTATATTGGGTGCACATATAAAAATCAAGCAAGGACTAACTTTCAGGGTAGGTTGTATTTTCAGGGAAACAGGGTAGTAAACATGGACTCTTTGGGGAATGCAGAGGGGTCCGGAAACAATGTAGGACACGGTCTACTTTATCTGAACCTGAAAATAGTAGCAGAACACAAGCTCTGATGCTCTTGATTTCAGGTATTCTCATCCTCTTATTATAGGGAAGTTCCAAATGCCTGCAGATGTAGACTCTGTGGTGGCTGATGTGGCATCGAAATTGCTAACCCCAAACGAAACCCCTCCTTTCGTTTCACTGAAAGACTAGAATTTACACTTAAAGAGAGGTTTGAAGACTGACGACCATCCGTCCTGCATCCGGTAGGTGGAGTTGCCAGGTCTTCAATCTTCTTTTCCCTTCAACCAGCAGCAAAAGGGAATGCTTACTGCTTTAGAATGTCTTAAATTCTGCAGAGCAGCCCATGGGCCATCGGAAGAAGGTACTTAGGTGCACTTTCTCAGCCTCGAAGAGAGTCCTGAAGGGATTGGAGCCCAGCTCTGTCACTCACCCACACAGTTGTCGCAAATACTGCAATGTGAGGCCCGGGGTGGGCGGAAGATCTTGCAGGTATAGCAATACTTTAGCTTCACAATCTGGTTATTGATCTGGAAGTTCTTAATGCGCGGAGGTGGCCGCTGGCCGGGCGGCACCATTCCATTGGTTGCCTCTGAAATGAAAGCAGATTGTTCACTGCCTGACCTTTGCCCCTCTAGCAGAAGGGGGAGGAAATGGGGGTGGGGGTGGGGAAAGTAGTCTACATCCTCTGGCTGGCTGGTTTCGCCAATCGCCACCCCACGTACCTATTTCCATTTCAATGAAAGCTGCCTCATCAGGTAGGGCCCGTGGAATGACCCCTGGGTCACTGAAGCTTGTCCGCAACAGGGTTGCCATTACAAACAAAAAGAGAATTACAGCAAAGACGGGGATAGCTGGGGAGAGGCGGAGAGCAAGGTACCGGCACCTGGAATAGGAAAGAATTCCGGTCACTGACATCACACGCAAAGGTGGTCGGTTCCTCTGAAAACTTACAAAGATTCTAAAAAGGGCTCCGGGCAAGAATCGAAGCACTGTGGATTTCCACCCTTTCACTAGAGGCCATATAGAAGGGAGTTGTTGGAGCAGTTTGTATTTCAAGAATCCCTTTTCTAAAAACCATACTTGTCCACCCCACAGTCTGTAGAGATTCTCAGTCATCCAGGTCATGGTTGTCCCAAAGGTGCTTTTTCAGGAGGTAACTGGACTTTTGAAGACGTTTCACTTCTCATCTAAGAGGATGCAGATGAGCACCTGCCTGCAAGGAAGATAAATCCTTCCATTCCTCACTATCCTGTCAGAGCTGAAGAAGCTTCTTGGACGATAAGCGAAATGTCTTCAAAAGAAAAAAACAAAGTCCAGTTGCCTCTTGAAAAAAGAACCTTTGGGACAACCATGACGTGGATGACTGAGAATCTCTACAAACTTTTAGCGATACAATTTGGGATGGAAACCCTTTGAAAGGCGTGGGAGTAGGAATGGGTTTCCAGAGGAAAAAATTGCAGACTACAGGAACCAGGAGCGCTACTCAGCTGACCCCGAGGACAAAGATAAACCTCCAATTTCTTCAAGGTCCCTCTAAAAGGATGCAAATGTCAGCTGTCTGCAAGGAATATCAATCCTTCCATTCTCCACCATCCAGTCAGAGCTGAAGAAGCTTCTTGGATGAGAAGCGAAACATCTTCAAAAGAAAAAACAAGAAAGTCCAGCTACCTCCTGAAAAAGCACCTCTGGGACGTCAATCCCACCTTTGTTGAAAGCTCTTGGAAATATTCCAGCAGCTTCCAGTGCAAGCTTAGAACCAAATCACATTTGTATAATGACCTATTCTGATTTCTCCTGTGGCATTTATTGACACTCTAGGTTGGCTCTTATTTTTAGGGAGTTGGTTTTGAACAATCATGTGCCTGTTTTGCAAATGACTTTTTTTAAAAAAAAAGAATGACTGAGGAAAAGCCCACACAGAAATTATGCTTGTCTAGGCAGTTGATCTCATATTTCAACCAAAACAATCAGACATATTTAATGAGCTAAAATATCTGGCACTTTAAATATTGAGAGCAGAGAATAAGAGGAATAATGAGAGCAAGAACTTCTGGCTCAAGGATTATCTATGTACTACTGAAACTTTCATGTTTATAACCTTTAACTGGGTGAAACGATGAACGACGGGGAGTGGGGGGCAAAACGTTTTCAAACATTTGTATCTCAAATGGATATTCACTGAAACAATGGCAATGAGCAACAGGTTGTCTAGTTTTATATATTTTCACTGCACAGTAGCCGTTCAGAGGGATTCCAAATGGAACATTCCCAGCACCAACACCACATGATCTCTCCTATTTTGGATATTACATCATAAACACATACATGACACAATAAAAATGCCTGCACCACAAGGAACACATATATTTTTATATCAAATTTCCCCTTGGGGGAAAAGGCACATTGCCAAAATAGTGTTCCATGCCAACATTTTTAATCTGGTTGATCTAAAAGTGCAGGCAGGAAGTATACTGAAACGTAAACAACCTTTAAGCATTCATGGAAATCAGTTCACCTGATTTAGATAAACCTATTCACAACACAATCATTTTGATAACACCTGCTTGAAACTGAACCAACTCCGAAAGTCAAAAATATTGCTAATTTAAAAGACCCCATCGCTTAAATAGTCTAAATGAATCATCGTGATTTCTTTTTAAAAAATCCTCCTATAGCTTTCAACACTTCTGGAAACAAGGTTCAAGTGTGGAACATTCTGGTTTTTCTTTCAAAGTTCCATGTGAACCAGAAGCAAACTGAGTGTTTTGTTTGGAAGTGACACAATCAGCCAATTAACCTTGTCTCACAGGTTAAACATGCATAACAAAATCAACATTAAGTTGCTATGTACTTTCGCTCTTGTATAAGAGTCCTCAATGATATCCTTCACCATGTCCTTTCTCACCCTGTTCTCATTATTGCTTCAAGAGGAAAAGGCCAGGATCTTATCGAAATGTTAACAAATACAAGCAAAACTATTTTAAAAAATTCAAAGTTCTCTTTATTTAGAAACACTTTCCCAGCATCACAGGTGGTTAGAACATCATGGTCTTTACCTGTCTAATTTCTTCTTGCAAACGTGGAAAACAGATTGAAGATTCACATTGAACCAATAACATGAAGTTTTCCAACTTTCACTTTCATATAAATTGATTGATATGAATTAACCTTTCTAAAAGTCCACATACAGCAATCTGCTCTATGGTCTTTTAATGCTTAAGATACGTCTTCCCAGTTTTCAAACATAACCTTTCACATATTGGGCATAGCTATTTATTTCAAATATTTTGTATCCTCCATCAGGCAACTACATATAAAGTGCTGGACAAGATCTGTGGTGACTGTACTTCCCACTTCGTGTTAGTGCTGATTCATGCCAAAGTGCAGACTGGGGTAATATTTCTCCTAGATTTGTCAGTGAACGATATTAAACATTGATATTCCATAAATATAATTTATGGAACAGTTCTACACATTCACTGTTTTGCCAGATTCTTTAACCTGGGAACAGCTTACTATACAATGACAGTTCTGATATTTGCCATTCTTTACTCAAGGTGGGAGAACAGTATATTACTCCAGGAAAATACCAATACGGTTCAGGGACTAATATCAGAAAAGTGGTACAGAGACTCAGGTTCAGTTTCCATGCATATATGCCAGACACTTCTCAAATCTGGGCACCTGAAGGTTGCTCAGGTATGAACAGCTCTTTTTATCTAATCCCACCTTCTATGATTATGCAAGAATAAAAGGAATGAGAAGAACCACGTATCATCCTGAGCCCCTTGGAGGAAAAATCAGCCTAGTTTATTCAGAAGTGTTTCTGAAATTTTCTCCAAGGTAGGATTCTCTCTGCTTTCCAATTAGCATTGTTTAATTAATACAACAGTATTGGTTTTATTAAGATATATCCCTTCTCCTCCTAGGACTCTTGACAACTCACAAGAGAAAAACATATAAACTATCATAAAAGATAATAGTAAAATCAATAAATCTCAACTCATCACATAGCACTTAAGCTACAGAGTACTTCTTCCATAAGTTGAGTGTTTCCTTCCACCCCAAAAGGCCCATGGAAAAAGCAGTTTTGGCCGCTTTCCAAAATAAAAACGGGGAAAAAAAAACCATCCTCCATCCTTCAGTATGGAGACTATTTCAAAGTAAGGGAGCTATGATGAGAAGGGCTGGTTCCCTACTTCCTACTTTAAATAACATTAATTTGCCCCCGTGACCCTCCCTCGCCCATAACATCTTCCTATCTTGGGAACTGGGTGGGCAAATTGTACTGTGGATCAGACGCTACCCAAAATAGCAGCAACCTGAGCCATATGGAGCTTTTGTAAGTGATCAGCAAGCACCTTGAGTTGCACCCAAGAGGTTTCTGATAACGATATACCTCCTACAGAATTGTTGACAGTAGGCATACAATTAAGAGTTTCCAAATTGCCTTCAAGGACAGCTCCATGTACAGTAAATTGCAATAATCCAAATGCAACATGACAAGGCCACGAGTTACTAATCTCTTGATCAAAAGGAGGCCACACCTCGTGCATCATCAGTTCCTGAGTATGACCTTCCTGGCTGCAATTCCCAGCTTTGATCCAAGCAGGAGTCTCCAAAAGGACACACACACACACATACCCCGATCTTTCTGGACACAGTCATCCATCCCATTGCAGGGCTAAACAAGGAGGAACTCTGAGCAAATGCTAAGTTAACAAGAGACATTAAAGTTAAGGGGCCAAATGCCACTTAATTTTCAAGGATGAGGATGAGAAGCAGATTCAGACCTGACTGTCCCTCTCTCGCCAGCAAATGCTTGAATGGTCATCAAAGGGAGTTGAAAGACACGAGTGCCAACATATAATCATTTCTGTAACAAGGCTGATCCATCACTCTATTATCTTCATGAATGTAACAGCGATAAAACCCTAAGGAACCCATTACAGATCGAGGAAGCCAAGATTGGTAAGAGTGATGCACTGTCGCTACAGGAGGTGGAGGTAGACAATGGCAGAATCAAGATATATAAGATTGGCCTTGGATATACCCACAAAGCACCCAGAGGACCATAAAGGATGCTAAGCTTCCATAAATCCTCTTCATGTTCAACAAGCTATCTTATTACAGAATACCAGGAGATCTAGCAGCGAAGTCTTTATCTATATAAATGTTGAAAATGAACAAATCAAAAAGGATTAGTCCAAAGCAACAGGTGAAAAATAGGCATGTCAAGAATAAAAACTAGAAGTATATCTTCTTTAAAAAGCATGTAGACTTTTTTAAACAAATTCTTTGGGTAGAACTCTAAACAACTGTTCCAAAAGAGGCTGTGGGAGAAGATACTACTGAAAAGTCCTGTTTCTACTAACCACAACTGCAGCTGTGGATTTCAGATATGCTCAGAGCTTTAACAGAAAATATGAGAAAAGGTACTCATTAGATACTGTAGCTCCAAAGAGTGAAGAAATGGGGGATTGGTGCCATACATGCTAGTTTCCTCCGGGGTACACATTCCTTCCTAATAGATTTAGTTCCAAAAAAATAATCAAGAGCCAGTGAAGACAGCAGTCTACCAGCATAACAGAACTAGAATTCCCCTTCATCTGCAAAAATTGACCCCTGCACATATTGGTTTTTATATAATATGTATTAAACATCCTTTTCCAGAAGTGAGTGTTCCTTTGACCAACTGACCAAGTTATGAATCTGAGAAGTGAGGGAAGTGCATCAACTCCAGATAAACTCACATTTGTGTACTGGCCTTACAACTAAGCAGTTCCAAAAAGGGTCCCACAAATTATGCTACAAACATTATTGGCAGAAGACAACATCTTTTTATTATGCCATTTCCTAAGTTCACACTCTAAGCCATTCCTCTCAGAATATTCTCCCAAAGATGAAACACATTCTGGGAAAGAGGATCAGTAACAAATCCTCCCCAATCCACAATAGATATGACATCTCTCTAACAAGGCAGATGCATCCGGTCTCTACTATTCAAATATCTTTGAAATCTGACACAGTATTCCACACCAGGAAAAGATCCAAGAATTTTCTTCACTTTTTACAAGGGATTAAACATTACCGTATTAAATTCCTTCATTTGATTTAGCTCTTTCAAATAAGAAACCACATGAATGAAAGCACCCTTCAAAACAGATTTCTTGACATCATTGAGCAAAATCTCTCTTTAAAAATAATGGAGATTGATTGTTAGTATGTTCTGTTCTGACCAACTTCTTTTTGAAGAATGTGTGTGGGAAGGAAAAAAATGGAAACAACTTTGTCCCTTTAATCCAAAGCGATCAGGACAAAAAAAAGCAAACCCACCAAGTGGGCTGGGGCATGCTAGATGAGGGGTGTCAAACTCACGACGTCACGGTAGTGGCACGTGACGTATCGGGACTTCCCCCCCCTTTGCTAAACCGGGCATGGGTGTGGGGCCAGCACGTTGACGCATCCGGCCCGCGGGCCAGGAGTTTGACAGTCCTGTGCTAGAGCAACTGTAAGATAACCTTGTCATTTTTATTGGCACACATTAAAAATGAAATTCTGTTGCCTGCTCTCACGAGAAAGTACATAGCTACCCATATATCACACACAAACACATACACATACTATATACATATATACCTAGAGCCATACATAAATACATAAATACATACAATGTTAATCACTGTTCATTTTGAATACATAGTGGAAAGAGAAACTTGATAGTTCACACACAAGGTTAATTCTCTATGGAACAAAAATGTGATTGCATTTAGATGTTCTCCTTTGGATACCACGAAGTCTCCTCCGAGAAGGTAACAAGGAAAACAGGTTGTGAAGAGTATGTGCAGCGTCCCAGACAATGCCACGGACCCTGCTCAAGCAGCGCTTACATCTATAAGAATGCGGGCTGCTAATGAATTCCAGTCCCGCGAATAAAACATGCAAGCAAGCAGGCCAATCATTGTGAACTTACTCAAAAGCAAAGAAGAGAGTGCACGTTCCCACAATGAGGAAGAGTGTCAAATAGAAGATGCCTTTCTGACGGGCCATCATAATGCGCCCATCGCAACAGAATGTATTCCTTCCTGGCAGCTTCTCCCATTTCCGCGTCACTTTCTTCCTTGCTATCAACACAGACATGGCTGCACCTTCACCGAAGGTGGGGTAACTCGGTAATGGCCTGTCTCCACTCTGGCCACCGGGAAGCACACACCATCCTCAGCAATCCAGCCTCAGCCCCTGGAAAGGTAAGCAATAAGGAAAGGTCAACACAACTCCTCGGGAGCCACTTAAGATTAGGAAACTGATCCAAACTATTATTACTGGAAGCAAATCCTTTCTGGCACACCCACATCCTACATTTAAGCTTTAGTCACCATGCAATTTCATTAAGCAAGACAAGTGCCTGACAAAGAAGGAAAGAATACCTGCCGTGATTCTTGGTATGAAAGAAACCTGCTCCATCCAGTATTGGGTCATCAATCATGACTTCCTCTGGCAAAGGAGACTAGTTTAAAACAATCCAAACTCACTTGGACCTCACTATACATTCCTGACAAACCTTTCCTCTTATTCAGAGGATAAACAGAGAGAGATTAAGAACCACAGCGTTGTTCTACGGTATGCGAGGTTTGTTTTCCTCCTCCTGACATGTCAGTCTGGGCTACAGGGAGTAAAGCCCGATCCAGTCAAAATAATATTTCATCACTTACATTCCAATTGTAACCACAAAATGCTGCATGGATTTCTGGGCACTCATCACAAAGTTAACACCCTGAATTACACAGAGTACTCCAGTCTTTGGACCAAGCCCAGACATTCACACATGGCCTTAGTACTTCACTCCAAAGTTACCCAGTGATCAAACCCACCTGCTTCCATACTGAATCCAGTTCCAGAATGGTTAATAATCAACTCACTCCTCCTCTGTCTCTTTCTGCCCCACCTTTTCGCCTACTTGCTTTAAGCCACACAGACCGACAATTAGAATAAAGCATTTATTTAAAAAAAAAAAAGCCCCCCCTTCCCCCCCAAGCTTTGGTTTTTGCAAAGTCTCTACCGCCCACAACCTCCCGACTCCCCAACCAGGATCCTGAACAAATAAAGCCAGGAATGGGCTTGATGAAGAAGCCTTCAACAGACCCACTCAGATTTGGAATAGAGGCTCAAAATAACTTGGCTCTGCACAAAAACAAGTGCATGAGATCCACCTTTTTTTTAAAAGGCTCATCTCAACCAACCCTTCAAGGAAAGGAGTTTGAACCCATAGCAAAGAACATGGGGAGAGAAAAACACTCCACCAGTTAAGAGGAAAAATACGGATTCAATTTTTAAATATATACTTCTATATACATACACTTACACACATTAAATACACATACATATATACATACATATATACTACACACCACACATACATACACACACAATTTTGTATGTATGTATGTATGTATATTTAGGTTTCTTTGGGTATTTTCCCACGTCTTAATAGTTGTGCTTTTAAAGTTATAGCGACCTTTCGGCAGAATCTCATCTGCCATCCTCAGGCTTGTGTATTGG
>NW_020769328.1:5662716-5677238 GCF_900518735.1 Pseudonaja textilis | reverse complement strand
TAGAATAGAATAGAATAGAATAGAATAGAATAGAATAGAATAGAATACAGTACAATACAATACAATACAATAGAATACAATACAATACAATAGAATACAATAGAATACAATAGAGTAATGGAATGAAGAATAGAGTAGAATAGAACAGAACAGAATAGAATAGAATAGAATTCTTTATTGGCCAAGTGTGATTGGACACACAAGGAATTCGTCATGGTGCAAACGCTCTCAGTCTACATAAAAGAAAAGATACATTCATCAAGAGTCAAGTATCATAAGGTACATCACTTAATAATAGTCATAGGGTACAATAAGCAATCAAATACTAGGAAACAGGCAACAAAAATCATTAGGATACAAGCGACAAAGTTAGTCCTACAGTCACAAGTGGGAGGGGATGGGTGATAAGGAGTGATGAGAAGATTAATGGTAATGCAGACTTTGTAAATAGTTGGACAATGTTGAGGGGATTATTTGTTTAGCAGAGTGATGGCGTTCGGAAAAAAACTGTCCTTGTGTCTAGTTGTTCTGGTGTGCAGGGCTCTATAGCGTCGTTTTGAGGGAAGGAGTTGAAACAGTTTATGTCCGGGATGTGAGTGGTCTGTAGATATGTTCACAGCCCTCTTCTTGACTCCTGCAGTATTCAGGTCTTCGATTGAAAGCAGGTTGGTAGCAATTGTTTTTTCTGCAGTTCTAGTTACTCTCTGAAGTCTGTGTCTGTCCTGTTGGGTTGCAGAACCAAACCAGACAGTTGTAGAGGTGTAGATGACAGACTCAAATGATTTCTCTGTAGAACTGGATCAGCAGCTCCACAGTTGCCAGTTTGGGGAGCCTCCCCCGGAAGGAGTAGCTGACCTAAAGCCTCTCCTTGGGATGCATTTCCCTGGGCTTGGCAATGCAGCCAATAAAATAATGACTGATTTTCTTTCATTCTTTTACTTGCTCTAACGATACACTCCACGTCTGCTCTGGACCAATTGAGGAAACCCACACGGTTTTTGTCATTTATTTTTTTATTTTGTGCCTAGGCTAGACTGAACGTAGGGAAAATCGACGCACTTATCCCAGCCTCTGTCCGTTTAGCTCTGAGCTGACCTCCACGAACGTGTCTTTAGCATTCCCCAGATTGGGGCTGTCCGGGACATGTTAAAACCACAACGCTGGTTATTCCCAGGCGTGGGGAGGGGCGAGGGGGGGGCGAGGGGGGGAGAAGAAACACACGGGAAGCCATGCTGGCTTGGGTCCGCATTCCTCGTGAGTCTTGAATCAGGGCCAGCGCTTCGTCTGGGGAGAACCAAGCGGCTTTAATCCGTTCCCAGAACTGCTCCGAGTTGCAGATTTTGACAGCTTGGACCTTGCAGAGCTGCCCTGTGGATAGTTTCTTCCCTAACGTGAATTTTGGCTCAAGAACGAACAGTCCAAATGCAAATGAACGGATTTCCCAGGGCCCGTTTTGAGCGCCGGGGAGAGCTGGGATCCCTTCGGGATTAGGGCTGGATTACAGGCAGCGCTCAGCTTTCAACGACCCCAGTGGAGTCCCAACATTTCTATCGCTAAGTCAGACATTCGTTAAGTGAAGTTTTGCCCCATTTTTACGAGCCTTTCTCGTGAATCGTTGGCAGTGGATAAGGTAGTAACCCGGTTGTTAAGCCAATCCGGCTTCCCCGTTGTCTTTGCTGGTCGCACAAGGAGATTGAAGGACTCCGGGAGACGGAGACGGTCATAAATACGAACCCGTTGCCAAGCGTCCAAATTTGGATCGCACAGTGATGGAGATGCTGCTAGGAAGAAGGGCCCTAAGTCATGTTTTTTTTTTTCAACGCCGTCGTAAGGTTGGACGGTCACTAAATGAACGGTTGTAGGGCGAGGATGACCTGCGTTTATATTTCTTCCTGGGCGGTTCGTTTGTTTCCTTTCCAGCCTTCTCTGGATGCAAGAGCAGCTTTTCCCATCAAAGCTGATGGACCGTTGCAAACAATGTGCCTTGCTTAGCTTTGGGAGCTGCCGATCCAGCACCGACGGCGGCGGCAGCAGCAGCAGCACCGGAACCCCCCGAGCCTCACGGCGTGTCTTGTCTTTTTGCCGTTCCAGGCGGAGCCCCTGACTGAAGCGGACGCGCGGAGCGGCTGTCATGATCTCTGCGGCACCTCTCTACAGCGGGGTGCATAACTGGACGGGCGCAGAGCGGCTTCATGCGAGCAGCCTCGACGAAGAAAGGTGTGTGTGTGTGTGTGTGTGTGTGTGTGCGTGTGTGCCCTTGCGTGGGGCGGGGGAGGGCAGCGTTCTGCAAAGCACTCGTGTTTCTCTTCGGGGATGAGACGGGGAGAAGAAAAATGCTGGCCTCTTTCGAGATTTTAAACCCCATGGCCGCCTCTCTCCGCTGAATCCGTCGGCGATCCGAGGTGACACACAGACGCACACACACACACACTCAAGTTGCTTGCAAAATATTTGGGGAAGAGGTTATTTGTGTGTGAGAGAGAGCGAGAGCGTGCACATCTGTGCAGGGAGCATCCTGTTTCCTTTCAGGGATGAGACGGGGAGAAGAAACGCCGGCCTCTTTCGAGATTTTAAACCCCATTGTCTGAGATCACTCACAGACATACACAACTCAAGTTGCTTGCGAAATATTGTGTGTGCGTGGTGTGTGTGTGTGTGTCCATTTGCCTTCTCAAGCGGAAGCTTTAAAAACAGCGGCTGGCAGTTAATTTTCCCAAGGAACCGGCGTGAGAAATTGGGGACGGTGACGGAAGGCCGAGCCAGTAGGGCTGGGAAGGCGCATAGATATGCCACTCATGCATTCAGGCGCATAAGGTAAATTGGGGGGGGGGGGGGGAATCACAGGTGGTCCTTGACGACAGTTGAGCCGAATTGTATAGCTTAAAAAAAAAGCCCGTTGGATTTTTTTTTTCTTTTGAAGACATTTCACCTCTCATCCAGGAAGCTTCTTCAGCTCTGACAGTGATAAGTTGGTAATGGGAGGATTTATATTCCTTGCAGACACCCGACTTTCAGCTAGGCAATTTGGGATGAACGCCCTTGGAATGGTGTGGGAGTAGGAATGGATTTCCAGAGGGGGGAAAAATTGCGGACTCCAGGAACCAGGAGCCCCACTCAGGTGACCCCGAGGACACAGAAAAACCTCCAAGTGGCCTCAGCGACCCACTAAAAGGATGCAAATGACCAGCTGTCTGCCAGGAATATCAATCCTTCCACTCCCCACCATCCAGTCAGACAGCGGTGGGTTTAAAAAAAAAAGAAAAAATCCTACCAGTTGGGAGACCTCGCTTTGCCAGCTCACTTCACTTTGCGTGTGTTTGTGCAGTGCTCAAAGACTGCCCCCTGTATCCACGCTGGAAGGAATATATTGACGCTTGCGCACGCGCCAAACATGCATATCGTGCGTACACAGGGCTCAAAGACCGCCCTCTATATCAATTGCTGTTTTTTACCTCAGCTGAGGTAAGTCCCTTTTCTGCCACGCGAATCGGCTGAGCTAATAAACAACAAAGTATAGGAAAGGTTGGAAAGGTAAAAGAGCGGGCGTGTGGGGAGGGCCAGTCGAAATTTTCCCTACTGGTTCTCTGAACCAGTCAAAATTTTCCCTACCAGTCCGCTAGGACCGGTCAGAACCGGCTGAATACCACCTCTGCTGTCAGAGCTGAAGCAGCTTCTGGGCTGAGGAGCGAAACGTCTTCAAAGAAACACAAGGAAGTCCGGTTGCCTCCTTAAAAAATAAGCACCCTTGGGACACTGTGGTTTAAAGTCATATTTAATATTCCAGTCTTTAAAATGCGCCCAGCATCTCTGCCTTTCGAACAGGTACATGCGGGAACAAAATAGCCTTTCTAAAATTGGCTCTAAAAGGTGTTTTGCTGGTAAGTTTTATATTCAGAACGGAGGCAAAGGAAGTTCCGTGTCTTTTTAAAGCATCCCCTGGCCTCTATATTTCTTTTATTTTTACGGCCCGTTTTTACAAGAGAGGTAAGCTCAGGCTGACGGAAATGGTCTTCCCTGATCTGTAGCGGTTCCCAATCTGGCACCCGTCAGGAGACTGGGAAAGCTATCGCGGTGCTCTGACTTAAGGGCGGCTCTCTATTCAGAATTGTTTAGTAAAAAGGAGATGACGGGGTCCTTGGTGCTCTCTGAGGTTGGTGGTTTTCTTGCAGATGTTTTCATTACCCGACTGGGTTTTAGTATTAAACCAGTGCACTGATGATGTTACCTAGTTGGGTAATGAAATGTCTGAAATAAGGTCACCAAGCTCAGAGGGCACCAAGGTCCCCACAATCATTGTTTTCCTCTTCCTCCTCCTCCTCCTGCTCCTCCTCCTCCTGCTCCTGCTCCTCCTCCTCCTCACAAACCACACTCCCTTCTAGCACTGATGATGTTACCTAGTTGGGTAATGAAACGTCTACAAGCTCAGAAAGTACCAATGACCTCATAATTTCTTTTATATTAAACAATTCTGAATAGAAAGCCGCTCTTAAGAAAACCTCCAGCAGGTTTCCAGGAGTCTCCTGAAAGGGGCCAGATTGGGAACAACTACAGATTGGTCCTTTTCCTTCTTCTCCCTCCGCCTCTTTCTCTCCTCCTCCTCCTCTCCCTTTTTCACTCCATAAACTGTGGTCCCTTCTCGCACTGATGATGTTACCTAGTTGAGTTATGAAACGTCTGCAAGAAAACCACCAAGCTTAGAGAGCACCAAGGACCCCATAGTCCTCTTCCTTCCCCCTCCTCTCCTCCTCCTCCTCCTCCTCCTCCTTCTCCTTCTTCACAATCCCCTTTCTACCATTGATGATGTTCCCTAGTTGGGTTGTGAAACGTCTGCAAGGAAATCACCCAGCTCAGAGATCACCAAGGAGCCCTCATGTCAACCCTGAGCTACAAATACTCCCTTCTATCAGCAAGAGGCTATTTCTTACTCATTCCCCTTTTAAGAAAAGTCGGATGACAGCTGGATGTGACTTTGGCCACAGATGGGCCATGCCAGTCAGATCAGTGGCTTCACCCCCCGCACCTCTGGATAATTTTTCCATGTTTC
Organism: Pseudonaja textilis; assembly: GCF_900518735.1. The sequence continues at coordinate 5,672,194 of NW_020769328.1, read as the reverse complement.
TCTCTTTTTTTCTTTTAAACTTTTCTGTAGGAGAGCCCCACTTTCTGATGAAGAATCTGACACCAGCAGTTCCCAGCAGCTGGGCTCGACTGAGTTTTGCAACAGCTTTTCCAAGGTGAGAGGTTGGGTCGGAGAGATGGAGAGGGAAGGAGGGTGGGAATGGCCGGGGAGAATGGCCTTGTCCCCATGAAGGTGGCCGCACTGCCCCGCTTCTGATACCCCACTCTCTCTCTCTCTCCGCTCCCCCTTTGGCAGGTGGAGATCACAGCGGTTTCGGGAAGCGGTGGGGGCGCCGAAGGGTTTGAACCGGAGGGCACCGTGGAGACAGAAGCCGGCCCTCAACTCCGGGAGCAGGCCCACGAGCCAGACAGTGCCCAGAAGGCCTTGAAGGACAGCGATGCCAAGCCTGGCAACCTTCAAGAGCCAGAATTGCCCCAGCTGGACAACAATAGCAGCAGCAGCCGCAGCCGCAGCCTGGGCTGCCTGTTTCCTTCTGCTGCAGACACGGCGGAGGTGACCCCGTTTTGCCCCAAGGCTCTGGAGAGCGAGCAGATGGGCAAAGAAAAGGGACTCCCCACGCCCGCCGCCTCTGTCAACCCCATCACCGCTACCAGCAGCAGCAGCTGCAACACGGTGGCGCCGGCTCCTGCCACCTACACCCTGAAGAGCGTCTGTTTCTCTGCCTCTCAGGCCCCCCCTATGCAAAAAATGTCCCTCTCCCTGCCCCCCGGAGCCACCGTCCTGGCCCCCAGCCAGCCACTGGTTTACCTCCCTTCTCTTTCCAACCCGCTGGGGGTCTCACCTGCCCTGGCCCTCCCGGTCTCATCCTTCCAACAAGACCCTTGCCTGCCCGGTCTCCACCCCTATCCTTACGCTTTCTCTGTGGGCCGGCCCTTGGCTCCCGACCCCAAAGCCGCCTGTGTCGAGGCGGCTCCGTTAAGCTGCCCTCCTCCGCCTCCCAGAGAAAACGGCAGCGCCCCTGCGACGCCGGGCTCCGGCCCTCCTGCCAACGGCCCAGAACTGGCCTCCGGCACCCCTGCCTTGGCAGCCTCCTGCACCGGCGCCGTCCCAGTCTCAGGTCCCGCCACCGTGCTGCCCCGTGTCCCCGAGCGGCTGGCTGCGGGGGTCTTGGCGTCCCTCTCCCCGCTGAAGTCTCCTCCGCAGCTGGAGCGCGAGATGGTCTCCCCCCCGGAATGCAGCGAGATGCAGCCTCTGGATCTGTCCTCCAAGTCCAACCGGCAGAAGCTGCCTCCGCCGAGCCAGCGCAAGACGCCCCCCATGCCTGTGTTGACCCCGGTGCACCCCAGCGGCAAAGCTCTGCTGACGCCGGTCTCCTCCAAGGCCCAGCGAGTGGCCCAGGCCGCCGCCTCGCCCTTCGTCATCTTCCCGGAGCTCCTGCGCAACGGCGAGCAAAGCGCCTGGGTGAAAAACCCCACGGCTTTCATCGGCACCATTCCGGGCACCTACATGGGGGTGGCCAACCCCGTGCCAGCCTCGGTCTTGTTGAGCAAGGATTCCGGGACCGACTTAAGCAGCAGGGACTCCCGCCACCTTCCAAAGCAGGAGCCCATCTGCATTATCGACCAAGGAGAACCCCGGAGCGCCGGGCTGCCGTCCGGGAAAAAACCCGGGGCTGAGGGACAAGTGGACTCCACTAGGCGCACCCCGGCTCCTCCGTTACGCCCTCCCAAGGACCTGTCCCTCTGGAATCCCAGCCAAGCCAACCTTTACCCTCGGTGTTTGCTCAACGGGAAGCCGGCCAGCCCGCAACTCCTGCCCATCGGGTGGTCCCATTACCATCCGGGCACCTTGCTTTCCATTGGCATCTCGGCGACGGCACAGCTGTCCCCCAATCCGGTCGGGCCCTCTAAGACGCCCGGCCCCAGCGAACCAGCTGTGTTCCCTGCTGGGCAGCTGGCGGAAGCTACCCCGTCGGTCCAGAAGCCCCCCGAAGCCCCCTCCCAGGGCAAAGGCTGTAAGGCTGCCCTGCCCAGCACTGAGAGCCCTTTGTGCGTCTCGCCGGCTCTCCAGGCCAGCCCGCCCGAGGCGAAGGGCTCAAGGGGTCTCGAGCGACAAGAGATGGACTCGGCCGCTGAGAACGCTCTCCTGCCTCCGCCCGAAACTGCCCCGGAGGGCTGTGCCCACAAGCACTTGGGGGATCCCAAAGCTAAGAGCCCCTTTGTGACTCCCCACCTGCCCCACAGCCTGCCCGTAGCCGCCCAGGCAAGCCTCCGGGTCGCCGCCGAGTCGGCTTCCCCGGCCGAGAAACAGGGCCGGGAGTGGCGAGGGGACACTTCCCGCAACCCGCCGAAGGCCGAGGTGCCCCCCTGCCCCGTGCACCAGGTGGACCTCAGCCGGATCAAGAAGGAGCGGTTGGAGCCCGAGCCCCCCTTTGCCTCGGCCACCTGCCTGAAGGCGGGGGCCACCGTGCGGGACCCTCCAAAAGCCAAGCTGAAGGGGGTGGCCCACATCAAAGTCGAGGGGGGCTTCCCATGCAAATCCAAGCGGCACCACGAGGGGCCCGATCGGCCGGCCCAGAAGAAGCCGAAGTCACGCGGGGGAGAAGAACTGGCGGCCGCCTGCAAGACAAGCAGCCAGAATCAGCACAGCCGGAAGGTGACTTGGCACGGCTGGGCAGAAGAGAGGAGGGGCGGGGATGCGCTCTGGGATGGGGAGTCAGGGGCAGTGGGGTTAGGGGCCTACAGGACGGGCTAGCCCCCCTGCGGTTGGGTGGGGATGAGCTGAAGGGTGGTGATCCTTGCTGGGTGAGGGGAAGCTTGACAGTGGCAGAAAAACAAAAGGTTTTGGAAGCTTGGCATCCATTTTTTTAAAGGAGACATGGACGCCTTGTTTGTTAGCCTTGCAGGTGGGCTTATAGTTCTCCATGCATGCTTGGTTTGGTTAGAATGGGATGGAATGGAATAATGAATAAAAGGAATAAGGGCAGGATGGGACAGGACAGGACAGGACAGGACAAGAAGCAGGGAATAGAATAGAATAGAATAGAATAGAATAGAATAGAACAGAACAGAACAGAACAGAACAGAACAGAACAGAACAGACAATAATAGGAATTGGAGTGGAATGGAATAGAATAAGGAATAAGGAATAAATGGAATAAGGATAGGATAGGATAGAATACAATTATATAGAAAATATAGAATAGAATTAAGAATAAGAATAGGAATTGGAGGAATAGAATAAGGAATAAGGAATAAATGGAATTAGGATAGAATAGGATAGGATAGAAAATACAGGAAATATTGAATAGAATCAAGAATAGGAATTGGAATGGAAAGGAATAAGGAATAAAACGAATAAATGGAATAAGGATAGAATAGAATAGAATAGAATAGAATAGAATAGAATAGAATAGAATAGAATAGAATAGAATAGAATAGAATAGAATAGAATAGAGAATAATAGGAATTGGAGTGGAATGGAATAGAATAAGGAATAAATGGAATTAGGATAGAATAGAACAGAAATAGAATGGGATAGAAAATATAGAATAAAATAACGAATAAGAATAGGAATTGGAGTGGAATGGAATAGAATAAGGAATAAATGGAATTAGGATAGAATAGAAATAGAAATAGAATAAAACAGAAAAGAACAGAAAATATAGAATAGAATAAAGAATAAGAATAGGAACTGGGATGGGATAGAATAGGAATAGGAGTAGTGTAGAATAGAGTAAAACAGAACAGAATAGAGCTGGAAGGGCCCTTGGAGATCTTCTAGTCCAGCCCCCTGCTCAACCAGGAGAACCTATACTTTTTCAGATAAGTGATTGTTTTGTCTCTTCTTAAAAACCTCCAATGATTGTTTATATTTTGTTCTTTTAGCCCAACGTTAAAAAGGAAGAAAACCAGGCTGTACAGATAGTCCTCGACTTAACGCCTACCATTGAGCCCAGAATTTCTGTCGCTAAGCGAGAAATGTGTCGAGCAAATTTTCCCTCCATTTTGAGACTTTCCTTGCCGCCCTCAGTTCACTGTTCAGTGAATCTGGCTTCCCCGTGGATCTCAGTGACCATTAACAACAACGGTATCCCCGTGGCCACGTGGGCCAAATTCTTGGCAACGGGTTCATATTTATGATGGTCGCCGTGTCCCAGAGTCGTGGGCTCCTCTTTTCTGCGACCTTCTGGCGAGGAAAGTCCAGTTTATTTTACCAACCGTGTGACCAGCTTCACAACTGCACGTCACTCGCTTTCAACGACCGTGGCCAGAAAGATCGTAAAAACGAGGCGAAACCCGCTTAACAACCATCTCGCTTAGCAACGGAAATGTTGGCCTCCATTTTGACCGTAGGTCAAAGGCCACTACATGGCTAAAGAACATCCAGGGGGCCAAAAAAAATAATAATAATTCCAATCCGATGTAAAAACACGGAGCGAGAAACTCGGCCACACACTTAACCACTGTATCACCCCCACAGTGGCGGAAGCACCACAGCAACCTCCACGAGATCACGGGTGACGGCCGGCTGGGCTGCGTAAAGGAGCGGGGGAACCTGCGTGCCAAGCGCAAGTGCCGGAAGTTGTCCCGGGGCCACAGCTGCGAGGAAGGTAAGGGGGGGGGGTGTCTCGGGCTGGGGCGTGGCCGTTCCCGCTCTCATCCAAGGCTGTCCCAACCATCCCAGGAGGTTCCCGGAAGATGCTGTGCAGCAGCAGCCAAAAAAGCCAATGCGATCCTAAGCTGCGTTAACAGTGGGATCCAATGGAGACCAAGGGAGATACTCTCCAAATACATTTTTACTAGGTTATAATTTAGAAGTCAATTTATACATTTATAAGTTATTTATTAAGTTTTCTACTATAAAATACAAAAGCAAATAAGAGGTCAAAGAAAAGGGAGGAAGGGTAGGGAAAAAAAGAAAGAAAAAGAAGCACTGACTTCTGACTCTGTTAGAATAAGGCATTAACAACAAATCACAACTTTTTTAAAAAAAAAAAATTTATTGAATAAACATTAAAAACAATTGAACCCAGTGCAACTTTCTTGGCCATCGTTTTGGCCATAAAAGCTATAGTATAGAGATACACGTAACGGTTAATTTCCTTGTTCCCTTATGTATAGTGCTAGCTGCATATTAGTTCTATTTACATTTATATACAATTATATACATATTTACAACTCTCTTTTATACTCATACATTAGCTTCATCTCGTATTTGTCCGTTATATTCCATTCTCTTTGGTTTACAAAACTTTTTGTTATACCATAATAGTATGAACCAGTCATTTCTGCAAAATTTTATGAATCTAATCTGTGAAACCCCAAATCAAAGTTTCATTCTTCTCCACCTCGAGCGCGAAGTTCTGAAGCGGTTTCCATGTGGAAAGGAAAGTACTCACGTTCTTTTCTTTAACCAAAGAAAAGACTGCCATTTCAGTCCAACTCCCGTCAACTTCTGCAACCATTCTTCCAGCGTAGGCATTGAAGTGTCCTTCCAGTTTTGCATCTATAATAGTCTTTCTGCTGTCAACATATATAGTAACAAAGCTCCTAACTTTTTTTCCAATTCTTTTTTCCGTTAGACCCAAGAGGAAAAATTCTGGTTTCATAATTTATCTCCCATTTTCAGGATTTTCTGTATTTTCAAAACGAATTCCTTGTGGATTTGGGGTGGGGCAGAGAAGATTTCCAGGTCCCCAAAGTGGTAGCCCCTCTCCGATGGCTGTTTCTCAGTTTTATTTATGTTTTATTTTTAATTCTTTCAGCTTACGTGGAGAAGAAAGCCAAGAACAATTTTAGAGACTTCATCCCCATCGTTCTCAGCAGCCGGACACGCAGCCAGTCAGGTTGGTGGCTGAGCCAGGAGATGATGACTGGGTCAAGGGGTAAGGGAGCAGCGTGCCAATTATGGAGGAAGGGGAGAAGGGCAGGGTTATGAATCTGGTCACCCTGACTTGGAGGTTGGTTGCAGACAACCGTTATAGGGCCTTGTTGGTCCCCAAGGTGCCATCCATGATCTCAATGACAATTCTCAAACATTCAGATCATGGTTGTCCCAAAGTTGCTTTTCCCAAAAGGCAACTGGACTTCCTTGGGTTTTTCTTCTCTCTCTTGAAAATGTCTCACAAGAAGTGTGATGACCCGGGGTGGTGGCACAAAGGCAACACAGTCAGATAATCAGTAGGAGTCCCTTTATGAGAAAAACTCTCCCAGGAACAGCCTTTGGCTGCAGAGATTCAAGTCCAAAACATGGTCAACAAAAACTGTAACTGTAAGTCCAATCAAGGCAAGATGAGGTAATTAATCTGGCAGGGCAGGAACAAGAATTCCGGATCTGAAGACATGGCAATAACTCAACACGGTTGGGAAGATGCCAGGAACACAGATAACCAAAGTCAACACAAGATAATCTCATGTTTGCTCCCAGCAGCTGCTGCACTCAGCATGCATCTCTTTAAACTCTCTTCCCAGCTGTGGCTAATGAAGGGAATCAGGGCCCTTTCCTCCCCCGTAAGTCATGCAACCCACATTGCTCTCTCCTCTCTTCCTCCCTGCGTGCCTTAGGATGAAGAACTGGTGGTCCTGGGTCTTCCTCTGAACTCCCTCTCCCTTGTTCTACCTCTTCCCTGCTCTGCCCAGCCGGATGTTGCCCTTCCCCAGTTTCCTCCACAGCCAATGGGAGTATCCTCGGATTCAGACTCCCAACAGGGGCATGACAAGGTGCTTTAGTTCAGAACCGAAGAAGCTTCTTGAATGAGAAGCAAAACATTTTCAAAGGAAAAAAAAAAACAAGGAAGTCTGGGTGCCTTTTGGGGAAAAGAAAGTGACTTTGGGACAACGATGAACTGGATGTTTGGAGAATTTCCATAGACATAGGGCAGGGGTGTCAAACTCGGTTTCATTGAGGGCCGCATCAGGGTTGTGTTTGACCTGGGGGGGTGGGCGTGGCCAGCATGGCATCACACATGGGGTGGGGGGGCACAGTGGTAACCCAAGCACTCTGCCAGAGAAAACGGGGTTCCCGAGCTCCGTTTTCGTCTGCCGACAGCCTTTTGCGAGTCTCTGCCAGTGAAAAGGGGGCTGCGCACAGCCTTTGTGGGCTCCATTTTTGCTGGCAGAAGCCCCACAGGCCAGTCCTTCGCTGTTTCCACGGCAGCCCCACAGGCCAGATGTAGCCCCCGGGCTTTGAGTTTTGGCACCCCTGACACAGGGCCTCGTTCGATCCCCTGGCAAAGCTGCCAGGCAAAACAGCCAGGATCGGGACTTAACTTCGCCCTAAACCGTGGCTTGCTTAAGCAGAGTTTGCTGAAGAAACTGCAGGAGTGGTGTTCATACTTTGCAAACTGCAGTTGATTATGTTCCCACAAGACACTAAGCCCAGACCTCATTACGGTCTGAGGATGATGTATGAGCCAGAGAAATGACTTTGATTTGAGGAGCGTTCGTTCTTAACTGGAGCATGTTGGCTTTGGAGCTGTACATTCCTTCCACAGGTTGGCATTCAAATGAACCCATACTGAAGACCTGGTTCTGCCCTTGGGCCTGGGGGACCCAAAGTGGGGTGGAGCCCATTAAACAGCTTGTGTGATGGGTTGTCACCGGGGTGGAGGATTGGGGGCTGTTATATTATTGGATTAATTTTCTTCTGTTAGTTTTATTTTTTATACGTGATGTTTTTATATTCCTGTAAGCCTCTTTGAGTCGCCCATGTGCAAATAGGCACCAATATAAATTTTCTAAATAAATACACTGTTATTTCCCCTCCCCATCCCCAAAGATTTTAGTCAATTTTGTGCATTTGGGAAAGATGAGGATACCAAATAGAATATTTGTAGCTCAGGATTGAACTGTGAAATCCTTGGTACTGTTTGTCAGCTTGGTCGTTTCCTTGCAGACGCTTCACGACCCGACTAGGGAACCTCATCAATCCTAGAAGAGAAGTGGGGTTTACAAAGGAGGAGGAGGAGGAGAACTGTGGGGTCCTTGGTACTCGATGAGCTGGGTTGCTTCCTTGCAGACATTTCATGACCCGACTAGATAACATCATCAGTGCTAGAAGGATGTGGGGTTTCTTCCCCGGCAGGGCAAGGCGCTTGTGTCTAAACAGAAAGCAAACCCCTTCCCCTTCGAACACTGATGAGGCCAGCTAGCTGGGTAATGAAACGTCTCCAAGGAAACCAACCAAGCTCAGAGAGCACCAGCAGTGATGGGTTTAGCCAAATAAAGCCATCCCAGAGTAGAGCAGGGACAAAGCTCAGGTCCTCGTGGTAGTTTGTGTTACCTATTTGACGGGAGGGGGTCTTTCCTTATTCCTCCCGCCTCTCCCTCCTGCAGGGACCACAGGGGTCTCTTCCAGCATGTTAGGAGAATGTGACGGAGCCGGTCAGGAAACGGTGCCGCTGTTAGAGGAGGCGAACGAAGCCGAAGCCGAGGAACTGTCCCCGAAGCATCACCGGCTACGCAAGTCCCACCGCCTCTCGCCTCACTCCGGCTGCAAGGAGCGCTCTCGGTCGGAAAGGGGCCTCTTCCACCACCCCGTGAAGAATCAGGGACTTCTTTGGCAAGGAGAGGCCAACCGGCCTCCGTGGAGCCGCAAGGAAGCCGAGGAGGAGACCAGCCACGTCAAGAGGAAGAAAAGGAGGCGGCAGAAAAGCTGGAAGTACCAAAGCGGAGAATATCTGATCGAAAGGGACAAAGGGGAACACTTGAGCTGCTGCCGCCATAAGCGGCGGAAATCCAAAGCAGGTGAGAAAGGATGGGCCTCGGGGTGGGTGGGGGGAGGGAGGGAAGGAGGGAGGGAGGAGGGATCTCGAGGTGGCCGCTTTTCGGCTGCTAATCTGGCCTGGATTGCAGCTCCCATCGTCCCCGGGCTTCCAGCCTCCTGGTCCGGCTGGAATAAGAGGATCAGGCCAGGGACAACAGTCGCTGGCTGTGGGGGAAGCACAAACAAGAGAGATTCTCCTGGTCAGCTTGGGAACAAACAAACAAACAAACACACACACACACACACACACACACACACACACACCATCAGTTTCCTGTATTGGCTAAGCTGTGCCGGAGATTGCAACAGCCTCAGGGCCTCAGCGATGCCCACCCCAGTTCCCTTTGCAGGACCTCGCTGGAGGTCTCAACAGCCACCAAGGGTTGGCCGTAGCCCCCTCCTCCTTCCCTTCCTTCCTCCCTCCCTCCTTCCTTCCCTTCCTCCGCCCCCCTTCCCTCCAAATTGGAGCATTTCATCCTGTCTCGGCCTGCTTTCATGCCATTGAAAAGTAGCAGCAGTCGGCCAGGCTTTTAAAAAGTTGAAAAAGAGTCCCCGTTTCTCTCTCTCTCTTTCATTCTCTCTCTCTCATTCTCTCTCATTCTCTTTCTCATTCTCTCTCTCATTCTCCCATTCTCTCTTTCTCGTTCATTCTTTCTCATTCTCTTTTCTCTCATTCTCTCTTTCTCATTCTCTCATTCTCTCTCATTCTCTGTCTTTCTCATTCTCTCATTCTCTTTCTCATTCTCTCTTA
>NW_020769328.1:5634638-5647572 GCF_900518735.1 Pseudonaja textilis | reverse complement strand
TCCCCAGCCAGCTTTGCTGGCTGGGGAATTCTGGGAGTTGAAGTCCTCCAGGCTTAAAGTGGCCAAGGTTGGAGACCCCTGCCCTAGAAGGAGGGGACTTTTGCCCTCAACCGTTCCCAGCCTTCGGCTCTTCTCCAAGCGAGCCCTTCCTTCTCACGAGGAGGCCAAAGTCTTGGCGTTTCATCTTCCAACACCAAAAAAAGAAAAAGGAGGATTAGGCAGAGATGGTGAGTCTGTAGCCAGTTCCAAACTCCTGAGTTCTTATGGACTTAACCCACAACCCAGGCATATCTTTTGAACCTTGTCGCTTAGCCTGCCAGATACATTTAACCTACACAATCTTCCAGCCGGCATCTCGGAGCCCCCAATTAATTTTTTTTTTAAAAAAAGCTAAGCCAAATCTAGAGAGAGAGAGAGAAGTGACCTCACCTCATCCCCCCCTCCCAAAATGCAGTTTTGAAGGCTGCAGCGGGGCCTCCCCAACGCCATTGTCGGAATTGGGCCCCCTGAATGGCTGCCTGGGGCAGGCGTGCAGCTCAACGTCCGAGAGCGGCCGTCCCGAGGGACCCTCGGGGTTCCCACCCCGCCCGACTTCCGTTTGTGTCCCCTTTTCTCTTCCAGGCCCTGCAACTGGTTCCTCTTCTCGGACGTCCTGAAGCGCCTCAAACTCTCCTCCCGCATCTTTCAAGCTCGCTTCCCGCACTTTGAGGTGGCGACTCTGCCCCGAGCCGAGTTCCAGCACCAGATCTCGCTCAGCCAGGTCTTGGCTCCCGAAGAAATCCGGGAATACGTGTGTCGTCCCTCGGCTACTCCGGGCGCCCTAGAGACGGTCGAGCTGGTCCGTTACCAGCCGGAGCTGGTCCGCTTGCTGGGCTCCGAAGTGGCGTTCGAAGCCTGGAGCAGCTGACCGGGGGGGTGGGGTTGCTCCCCCACTCCCGCGTGACAGGCCAGCCGGAGAAGGCCCCGCCTCCCCCTCCCGCCGTCTCCCCACCCACCCCGTCGGACTGCACCCCGAGGCAATAACGGACCCACGAGGCCGCAGGGGATGGAGCGCAACTCTTCGATTGACTGGCGGCTCTCCTCCCATTTGGGGGGCAGGTGGAGGGGGGGAGGGAGATGGCCAGGAGCTGCCTCCTCCCTCGCCCTCTTTCTCCACCACAACAACCCCCCCCTCCCCGCTTTCCGCGGACTTCTTAAAGTGTGCTACCCCTCCCCCTTCCTTTCCTTCTTGCAGAACTTGGTGGGTTTTTTGTTTTTTTTGGGGGGGGGGTTTATTTTTTGGAGTGGAACGCATCTCCCTCTTTTTCCTCCTCCCCCCCTCCTCATTTTTAAACCCTGCCCCCTCCCCCCCCCCCCAAGTTCTTCCAGGGTATTTATTTAATTAGTATTTAATTTGTGGTGTTCCTTTTGAGTGGGGGGGGGAGGGGAGTGCGAGGGGGGAGGGGAAGGGGCGAGGGGAGGGTTTTCTGCTAGGTCTGTATCACTGTGATTCTTGGGAAGGGGGAGCGGCAGGAGGGGCAAAGCGGGGGAGGGGGGTGTCTTCCTGGAGCGCCCCCTCCCCCTTTTCAAATCCCGGCTGGACCAGACTGCTGCTGCTGCTGCTTTCGTGGACTTTATGAAATGTGAGGAGGAGGAGGAGGAGGAGGAGGAAGACAATGAGGTTGCCCCCCCCTTTTTCTTTGGTTTTGGGGGGGGGGACCTCCAGTTTCTGTTCTGGGGAGGGGAGGGGGAAGGATTCCCCCTTGGGCTCCCTCCCTCCGCACCCTTTTCCCGGTTATCTCATCTCTGCTGTTTTGGGAGAGGCGGACGGGGACCGAACCGGTTATGGAAGCCAAAGGAGTTTCAGTATTCTGGTCTAACTCCCCCCCCCCCCTTGTCTCTTCCCTGCTATTTTTTTTTGGGGGGGGGGGTATCTTTTTGTGGTTTTGTTTTGTTTTTTAATCTTCCGGGGGGCGGGTGGGGGAGAGTCGAGCTTGGCCCGGCCACCTTCTTCAGCCAGGCAGTGGAGCAGCAGCCCAGCTTGGGGATTTTTGGGGGGGCAGGAAAAGGGGCACAGATCGGGGTCTCCAACCTTTAGCAACGTGAGGAGCTCCCGGGAGTTGAAGTCGTCCTCCGGGCTTAAAGTTACTAAGGGTTGGAGGCCCCTGGCATAGATGGTACAGTTTTAATGTACAGGTGCTAACCAAGGACTGGGCCGTCCCATTTGACCAGCTGCCCCCCTGTCAACGGGACTCGGGGTGCCAGGATGCTTTGCTCATTCTTTTGTGTTGCGGTCCACCTCACACACACACACACACACCCCGCCGCCCTCCCAGTTGGTGTGTGGGGGGGATAAAGCTGCATTTCCTCTCACTTCTGTCTTCCCCCCCCCCCCCCTTTCCCCCCCCCCCCCAAGGAGGCTGCCTGCCTCTTCTACACCCCCCCCTTCCCCAATTCTGTTTTTTCTCTCCCTCTCCCCCCTTTTCTTCTTTCTCATGTCGAGGCTTCAGCCTTTGGGTGTTTTATTCTGGCTGCTGGTTCCACCCCACCCCCCCTTTCCCCCCCCCTTCGGTTTTGTTTTCTTCTTCAACGAGGCTTTTGGTGTCAAAAAAACACTTCTGTACAGAAAAAACCTGCATCAGGGCCCCCCGTCTCCCGTGTCTCATTTCTGGGGAGGGGGCGGGTGGGTCTTGCACAGTAAGGTGGGTGGAAGGACCTGGCATCGCCGACGACGCCGGCTCCTCCGCTGGGAAGAGGAGAAAAGGACCTCTGTGCTGCGTGGACGATTGGGAGAGGCAGAGGAGGAGGAGCTGGGATCCCCCTGCCTGCTGTCGCTTTTATCCTGGCCACGAGGGAAACTCGTCTTCCTTCCTTGATCAAACCCCAGCATCCTTTCTCTCTGCACGCCACGGGTGCCCAGCCCATCTGAGCTCGGTGTGTGTGCATGTGTGTAGCAGGTCTTTCCGAGGGACCATGTTGAATTTTGCTCTGTTTCTCAGAGAAGGGCGGAAGGGGGAATAAGTCGAAGGCAGCAGGAAAGTTGGTCCAGGAAGCGGGACCGCTATCTACGCGCGTCCAGCTTTTTCTCAGGCACCCTAAAGCCGTCGCCGCCTTTTGTGCCTGCCGTTCCCGCCAGCCAAATCAAACGTGGAAGGGAATTGCGGTTAAAAACAGCTGGGAGCTCCCGTTTTAAGAGCCGCCTTTTAACTCTTTGGTTTCCTGCCTTGCTCTTCAGCGCTCTTCCTGCTCCACAAAAGTGGCCGGGTTCCAAGCCGTGACGGGAGCCCTTAACCCTTTCAGCCGCGCCAGAGCAGCCTCAGCTGCGGATGTGCCGTTTTTTTAAAAGACACCTCTTTGTGTTTCTAAGAATCCAGGCGTGCCAGCCGGTGGGATTTACAGGGTCCTGGCTCTTTTTAAAATGTAAATATTAAGGGGACTGGTGCGGAAGGAGCCTCGGGCCTGAGGAGAGGACTTCACTCCATTAAAACATCAGCTGCCTTTGGGTCTTGACAGATACGTCAAACAAAAGAGGCAAGGGGGGGGGGTTGTCTCCAGGCCACTCAGCCTATTCAAATGGGATGGACTCAGCAGGAGACCAAAGCAGTTGCTCCGGCCTAGCTTACTCCCTCAGCATATCAAAGGGTTGCTCCAGCACCCGAACTTTGGCAAGCGTGTGGACTTCAAACGCCCAGAATTCCTCCAAGCCAGCCTGGCTGAGGAATTCTGGGAGCTGAAATCCACAAGTCTTAAAAAGTTGCCGAGGTCAGAGGCCTCCTGCCCAAGGAGAGTTTGCCCTTGTGATCGTACGGGACTTACAGAAATTTCCCCAAGGTGTTTTTTGTCCAAGAGGCCACTGGACTTTCTGGTTTTTCTTTTGAAGACGTTTCACTTCTCATCCAAGAAGCTCCTTCAGCTCTGGCTGGATGGTGGGAAATGGAAGGTTTTATATTCTTTGCAGGCAGCTGGTCATTTGCATCCTTTTAAGAGAGTCACTGAGGCGACTCTGAGAACACCGGCAAACCTCCAAGTAGCCCAGGGGTGGGGTCTTACCGGTTGTGTCCGGTTCTATAGAACCAGTCGCTCCGAAGAGCAGCTGTAAACCGCTGCCCCACTTAATATTCCCCCCCCCCTTCCAGTTAAGAGCAGAGAAGGGAGTAGGCCAAGGCCGGCTGGGTCTTCGTCATAGCAAAGTTAAATCTCATTTAATTCACGGTGCAGGAAAAGAAAAACGGGGCCGGGAATCTCCTATTCACATTTGCCCCAGAGTGGCAGGAAGACACAAACGGAGAGGATTGTACAAGGCTGCGCCCGTGTCTCTGTCACTCCACTTGCAAAAGGCAACCCAGACTGCCCCCCCCCCCCCAGCGTTCATTCTTCATGGATGTTAAAAAGTTTGGCAACTTCGTTCAGGTCAGCGTGTTCCTCCCCATCCTTAATGATCTGCAAGAGAAAAAAAGGAAGCATTTTTTTCAGTAAAAGGCCCTTGGGGCAGGCGTCTCTCTCTCTCTCTCTCTCCCTCCCTCTCTCTCTCTCCCTCCCTCTCTCCCTCTCCCTCTCTCTCTCTGTTGGATCTACTCGTGCCTTGCCTAACACAAGCCCACTTAAAAAGCTGGACAAATCTCTGGCTACTGGCTCCTTTATCCAGGAAGGGCAAGAAAGGAAAGAAGAAGCACAGGGCACTTCGCTTTAGCTCACTTCATCCTTCATTATTCTGCATTTTAGAAGAGTTTTGTGTTTGCCTGCTTCTCCGAAGTAGCCTTACCCGTAGATCCTTAGTTGCTGATGAATGGTGAGTAAGGGCAGAAGTAGTAGGGGGAAAAAAAGAATTAACCCAATCCATAATTATAAGGTCAAAAGAGATTTGGATGTTACAAGGTGGAAGAGGAATCGCTCGCTGCTGGAGGACTAGATTTTTATTAAATCACTGCACACTTTCTGTAAACCCAGCTGCCAACATCTGTATTTCCCACTGCCAGCCTATCACAAGATTCAGCAAATACTCCACTCTCCCTCCCTCCTTCATCGTCCTCGTCTCTATATGCTGGAGCTGAATCTCAAGGCTCTCTTTAGCTTATTATATGCTCCTTTCAAATAAGGGAAGTAAGAAATTTTGACCAAACTCCATCCAGAGGACGAGATATTTTCTAGTAGAGTCATATTTTCTTTCTCTGGGCACAATGAGAATATTTCTGGGGGGGGGGAAACTCCACATTGGTGACAGGAAGGGCATCTGGCCGGTAAACACTCCGCTCCATTCACTTGCCCAGAGTTCACCCTGCAAGGGATTATGGGGTCATTAAATGAGGACCTCTGATTCTTGGTGACTGCATGGACTAGTCCCTGCAGTTTCCTTGGCAAGGTTTTTCAGAAGTGGTTTGCCATTGCCTCGTTCCTAGGGCGAAGGGAAAGAAACTAGCCCAAGGTCACCCAGCTAATTTTGTGCTCGAGGCAGGACTAGATCTCACCATCTTGCGGTTTCTACCCTGTTACGTACATAACACATGTGTAACCTGCGTACATCGGCACGCTACAGAATTCCAAATCGGAGTAAACTGAACCCATCAATGCTCCTTCCTCCAACCCGGTTGGTTCCGTGCATGCACCCTACGCCCCCTCCCGGAGAAGAATTGCCCAAGCTGACCTTCCGAGCGATTGGCATCCGGTTGAAGATGTTCCACAGGACAATGCCTACCACCACTTTATCCCGGAGATAGAAAATGACGCCTTTCCCATAATCCTCTCCCTGCTGGGGAGCTTGCGGGGTGGAAAGGGAGGCCGCGGAGACCTTGAGTTCCGAGGCTTCCAGTTCGGTTTCGCTCTCTGAACGGATTCCAGTTCCTAGATGAACATCAGCCAAACACAAACTGGATCAACAATTGCCCCCCCCCCCCAAAGATATTGGGACCCTTCCTTCTCCCATCACACCCGGGAGGCCCCGTGCTTTCAAAAGACAGGCACTTCCATTTCCACTGGGTAGGCATGAGTAGCTTGTTCAGCCTTCGAAAAGAAGAGGCTACTTCCTCAGAGCACACTAGGCCCTAAAGTTAACCGCTTTATGGTGGCGCAGTGGTTAGAGTGCAGTACTGCAGGCTACTTCTCCCGCTTGCCAGCTGCCTGCAATTTGGCTGTTCGGATCTCACCAGGCTCAAGCTTGACTCAGCCTTCCAACCTAAATGAGGACCCAGCTTTTGGGGGGCAAGAGGCTGACTCTATAAACCACTTAAAGAGGGCTGTAAAGCACTGTGAAGCAGTATATAAGTCTTAAGAGCTATTGCTATTGCCCTTCCTTCCTTTCCTTCCCTCCCTCCCTCCTCTTCCCCCCCTTCCTTCCTTCCTTCCTTCCTCCCTCCCTCCCCTCCCCTTCCTTCCTTCCTTCCTTCCTTCCTTCCTTCCTTCCTTCCCAGTGCTTAGAATGCTGTATTACATCTGCCCACTGTCAGTTCAAACTTGACTGTCTCAAGGTTGACTTGGCCTTCCATCCCTCCAAGGTGGGTAAAATGAGGACCCAGACTGTGTTGAGGGGTGATAGGCTGACTGTAAACCACTTAGAAAAAAGGGTTGTCAAGCAGTACAAAGCTGTATAGACGTCTAAGTGCGATTGCTATTACACTGACACACTGGAGCACTGAAGTCTCTTAAGGGCTTTGGAAGGAATATCTATTGAGGATGTTTGAGATATTTGGATATACTCAGTCTGGAGATAAGAAAACCAGGGGGTGACAGCAATGTTGAAGTATATTAAAGGTCAAATAAGAAATGATAATGTGGGAGGAGGAGTGGCAAAACCTGGTGGGGGGGAGTTAAAAAAGGACTCTGCCTAGAATCTCTATGTAGTCATAAGCAAACTAAGTCCAACCTCCCCCTTGAATTCTACTGACCCTTATCTAACTCCAAGCAGGTGCTGACGGTCAGTTGAGAAGATTCCACTGCATAGGCACGAGTAGCAATAAATCAGTTTAACTGGACCTTCACCTGCGGATCTGGCCTTTTGTGCCTCGCAAATGGCAAAAATGGTTCACGGTAGCTTCAAAACATAGGACCCCAAAGAAAAAGGCAGCAGAAGTTGGCCTGGGGACCAGGATAAAATTCCCCATGGTGAGAAAACTGCCACAATGGAACAGATTACTTTAGGGGGGGTGGTAGCCCCTCTGCTGGGGGTGTTTCAACAGAATTTGGAGGCCCACCTGCCTGCGATGCACAGGCAGGAGAGGCTGAACTAATGACCGATGAGGTCACTCCCAAATCCTTACATTCTAAGATTTGGAACTCTGGGTCACACAAGGAGGAAGGCTTACACAAATAATAAAACCACAGTATGGCCTACCCAGGTAGCCTAGCGGTCCACCCCATGGAAAACAACCCCTCTAGAATAATTCAGACTGTTAACCTGATTCCTCCGTGGCCGATTTTGGAGTGTCCTTTGCTGTCCCTTTAGCAAACACCCCCACGGTGGGCAAGCTGCTGTCCACAAGGCCAATAGCTTCGTATCCAACATCTGGGCCTAGGTCGCTCCTAAAATGAAGCCAGGAGAGCACACAATATGGGGATTAGTTTAGAAAGGAATGATGAAATCCTGGGAATCTTGCTATTGACATAAAGGGATCTCTCTCTTTTTTTTTTTTTTTTGAACCTTTGGACTTAAAATGAACCTAACGCTGGAACATCGTTCTCTTTTGGTGCCACGAAAGAACAAATCCTTTTGCAGACACAAATCATACTCCAAATATTGTTCTTCTGACAGAAAGCCATTGGGGACCAAACTCCAGATCACTGACAAGCGAGCCGTTCCTTTTTAAGTATAACGAAGTTGATTACATATAATTAATACGATGCCTTCGGTATGTTTGGCATTTCTCCTTTCTGCCAGGTCACAAATGACAGCTCAGTGGCAATTTTGGGAAGGATTTGCAAGGACGTTCTGCAGCCACCTGCATGCCTTCAACCCAAGGCAGATCCACAGGGAGCAGAGATACTCAGAAACAAAACGGACAAGGAGCACTTAGAGGACAGCCTCTGGAATTCTTTTCACAGCTGTGGCCAGAGGTGGTCTGCATTTTATTCTGCGCTGCCTGTGTGTGCGTTGGGAAGCACAAGTTGGGCTACACACCCTGGGTAGAGGAGGGTGGGTGACATCAGCAAACTTGTGAGCTGCTGACCAGCCGCCTCCCCAGTGTGTAAAGAAAGCACTGGCGATTTATTTTTTTCTGGAATTATTTTGCTGCAGTCCTTGGCTGGATTCAGGCCTCTTTCAGTCCCTATTTTCTGTAGCTTCTCTCTGCCATTGTTAGTTCCCTCTCCGTGGAGTGTTCCCCTGCTGCCAGGTATCAGGTAAAGGAGGCTGGGCGTGGCTAGTCTAGTGAGGAAAAGGACCAGGGGAGGCAGGAGAGCAGTCTTCCAATAGTTGAGGAGCTGCCACAGAGAGGAGGAAGGGGTCAAGTTATTTTCCAAAGTGCCAGAAGGCCAGACAACAATGGATGGAAACTGATCAAGGAGAGATTCAACCTGGAAATAAGGAGGAATTTTCTGACAGTGAGAGCAATTAACCCATCGAACAGAAGTTGCCTTTGGAAGTTGTTGGATGTTCATCACTGGAAGCTTTCAAGAAGAGACTGGACTCCCATCTGTCAGAAATGGTGTGTAGGGTCTCCTGCTTGGGCAGGGGGTTGGACTAGATGACCTACAAGGTCCCTTCCAACTCTGTTAACAATCCATAACCTGTAATCTAATCTCCCCTTTTGCATCGTTTTTCTCAACAGTCCTTGGACTGAAAGAAGGAAAAGGAATGAAAAGTTACCAAAACATGGACTGGTGCCAATACGGCTTTGATGCTCCCGTCATGTTTTCTCCCGCCAGCCTTCCACTCACAACCGCGTGATCGTGATGCTCCACTCGCCTCCGGCCTAACTTAATGTCATAAAAACACGCAGCATCTCCTGCCTGTATGGGGGTGGGTGGGGGGGGGGGAGGGAGACAAAACAAGGAAGGTGAGAGAGATAAGGTGCATTTTCACCCTCGCCTTTCAGTTTGCTGGGATGGCTTCACTTTGGGATTATATTTTTGCTTGTTTGATTTACAATAGATCCTTTGCTGACCGTTCAAAGCTAACAACGGCACTGGGAAAAAAAGGAACCTGCACGCATGTTTTTCACACGTACGACCGTTTGCAGCATCCCTGCGGCCACAAGTTCAGCCGCTTGGCCACTGACTCCCATTTATGACGGTTGCATTGTCCTGGGGTCAGCAACTTCTGACCACGGGGAAGCCAGATTCGCTTAAGAACCGTGTTACTAACTCAACAGCTTGCAGTGATTAACAACTTTGGCACGAAAGGTTGTAAAATGGGGCAAAACTCACTTAACGACTTGCTTAGCAACAGAAATTTCAGGCTCTGTTGGGTCGTAAGTCGAGGACTACCTGAAGCTTGATGGTGGGATTTTGAGAAGCTCCTTCTCAGATCTCATGGCTGATCTACATGTTGGATTCTTTGTGGGTCTTTGTGAGGACATCCAGACTTACCACCCAGATATTGGACCGGGCCTGTAGCTCGGCGTTCACTCTAAAGCCCCCGAAGTCAGAATCGACTTCCAAGCCGGCCGACTTTGCCAGCTCCACGTTGGGCTCCAAGCCCACAGCTGCCACAATGTGATCCGTCTCCACCTGAGCGGAAGGAAAAAGCAGACACAACTGTTTGCACAGCGCATTTCAACGGGGATTTTAGGATACAAAGAGAACCAAAAGGCCATCTCTGCCCCCACACCGCCCCAAGGGGCAGGTTACACCGAGGAACGATCGTGAAGAGGCACGGGTGGTGGACAAAATAATATGAATTTGGATCCGTTTCCCACGATCGGGCCCGTGAAACGGATCAAACTTTTCTCTAAGTGGGAGTCCTTTTACAAATGGGGTCTCCAACCTTGTCAACTTTAAGCCTGGTGGACTTCAACTCCTGCAAACTTAAGACAGCTTTGCTGGCTGGGGAATTCTGGGAGTTGAAGTCCTCCAGGCTCATATAGTTGCCAAGGTTGGAGAGCCCTGCTTTAGAAGTCTGACAGCTACTATAAAGACATTGTCCCAAGCCCCCTGTCGTGCCCTTGTTAGGGTCGGACTCTGAGGGAGAGGAGGGAGCCCACAGGGAGTGGGGATGTGGCTCCGGAGGTTGTGGAGGAGGCTGAGGAAGGGCAGAGGCCGGCTGGGCTGTCAGAGGAAGAACCAGGCCCATCCCCTCTGCATCCTAGGGCACGCAGAGAGGAATGGAGAATGAAACAACTTGGCTTATGAGAGAGGAAGCGGCCATGAGCCCCATCATTGGCTGAAGCTATGGTAATATATAGTATATAAGAGAGACGGTTAAAACACAGCATTGCCAGAAGCAAAGCATGTTTTATTTTGGGCTGAAGTTATCTTGGTTGGCATCCTTCCAACAGACTGTGCCTTGTTATCTCCTTGAAGTTGGTAATTACTTATCCTGGTCCGTTGTGGAAATTCCTTCCTTGTAGTTTGTTTTGGTTTTTTATTTCACCTCTACCTGCTCACTGAGTTCGGACTGTATTGCTTTCTTTTGAAGACTATTTTTGAGTAAGTTTGATCTCCAAGAGAGAATTATTTGAACAGTGGGGCCAAGTTGGAGGCATTAAAGGACATTTATTTACACTCTGGATTTTGTTACGTTTGTGTTAACACTCTGGATCATCACACCCCCTCTGGGAAACTCCACAAATTTTGCATTAAATGGAACTCACAGGCATCTAACCCTCGATGTCTATGCAGATTCTCAGCCACCCAAGGCCACAGTTGCCCCAAAGGTGCCTTTTTTCTTTTTCAAGAGGCAAAACTGGACTTTCTGTTTTTTTTCTTTGAAGACGTTTCGCTTCTCATCCGAGCAGCTCCGAAGAATGAGCTGAAGAAGCTTCTTTCGATGAGAAGCGAAACGTCTTCCGCAGGAAAACCAGAAAGTCCAGTTTTGCCTCTTGAAAAAGAAAAAAAGAAAAAAAAGCACCTTTGGCACAATCTAACCCTGGAGAAATACGCAAGCGTTGTTTTGCATTACTCACTTTCCTCCCATCCTTCAACTCTATGAGCAGCCGATCCCCGGCTAAAGATACCGACTTCACCACGGCGTTGGGAATCACGTCGACCCCCTCTGAAAATAGAAAGGCGGAGGTGGAGAATCCTAGAGGCGGAGCTCTCGCCTCACAACCAGGAGACTGTGAGTTCGATCCTAGGTAGAGGCAGGTATTTCTCTCTCGGGGCACAATGAGAATATATCCACTGAATATAACTTCGCATTGGTGACAGGAAAGGCATCCGGCCAGTAAACGCTCAGCTACGTTCAGTTGCCCAGACTCCACCCGCTAAGCCTCCAGCCGCACTAGGAACAGTGGTGGAAAAGAAAGCAATTGGCAGTCTCACCTTGCTTAACTTTGTTGGTGGTCCAGTTGCTCAGGTATTCAGGAAGGACTCTGCCCATATTGCCATTCTCTGGGAACATTTGGATGACCTCAAGGCCCTTCGACTGCGCTGCAAAGGGAAGGGGAGAGCTTAGGTTGCCTACTTGGTTTTTTTTCCTGGGAGTGATTCGTTCAGCCTGGAATCTGGGCATCGGGGGTTTCTGTGGGCCCTGCAAACATGTCTCTCTTTTAACGCGTGGCCATTAACGGCTTCACTCCGGTTTTCTTACTAGGCAGAAAGTAACCAGGAAAAAGCCGACCTGCCTGTGGATGCCTAGGCTGAATTATACCATTGGAAGACATCTGGAGGAGGCTTGACAGGCTTTGGCAGAAAAGGTGCAGACAATATGCCGATTTTTAAAAAAACTTTATTGCCGAGCCTTTGGTTTGGTTTGGTTGTTGCCTTTTTCTTTCCTCTCATTTGATTTGACGCAGCTATAGTCTCTTTTTTTTTCTTGTTTGCTTATTGCTAGCTGCCTTGAAGTGAAAAAAAAAAAAACTGAAGATCAAGGGCAAATATTTAAACACATGGACAATACACACACACACCAAATGAAGGCCAGGCACAAGGCCAATGAGCAGCAACACCAAGGAATCTGGGCTGAATGGTTTGGAAACAGAGGGTTTATAAAGCCAGCCAGCCAGCCAGCTACCAGAGGGTATTGCTGTTTCTTTGGCATCCAAGAAAACTAATGTGCTAGGCTGCAATAAAAAAATAAAATAAAATAATTTGGTTTATTTAGCTGAGTTAATGCCCGAGTACCAAAAATACACCGGAGTAGGAGTTCAGTATCTGAAGAAATGCCACGTTGTGTCAGGTAATTTTTTAAAACGTCTAGAACTAAGCCAAAATTCAGGAGAGAGAAAATCAAAAGGCACAGCACACAGGGCAGCGTTGTAAAATTCTTGGACATGGTAAAAGTGCCCCGATGACAATGGGTATCACTGTTACATATTTCATCCATAATCGTGTAGTTTCAATGGTCAGGTCGCGATATTTCGTGACTTTTTTCCAGTTTTTTTCCAGATTTTTATTATTATTAATTATAGACATTATTCAGTAAACATGAAATGCAGTCAACTGGACATTTAAAAATATATCACGATTATTATTAACTGGCACTGATGGGTTGCTGCCAGCATCCTAGGTATCAACCAAGTATTTTCTTAAAATATACGATGTTCCGAGTAGCGCAGTATTTTGCTGTTCTGGTTGTTGTTGTTATTATTATTGGTTAATCTTTAGTGAGATTCACAGCCTTTGGGGTTGGTTGCTAGCTCAACCAAGGACCTAGGAACTGTTCAGGTAGCGTCGGAGGATATCGGCTGTTCCAAGTAGTGTGGTTTTTTGCAGAATCAGGGTATTCAAGTCTGATAAATTCAGGATTTCCAAATAGAGAGGTAGCCCTTTAGGTATTGCCCCAAGGGCTCCAATTACAATTGGGATAACACATGATATTATTATTATTATTATTATTATTATTATTATTATTATTATTATTATTATT
>NW_020769328.1:5549746-5634628 GCF_900518735.1 Pseudonaja textilis | reverse complement strand
TTATTATTATTATTATTATTATTATTATTATTATTATTATTATTATTCCTGATAGGTCATAGAAAACAAGAAGAGTTGTCTTCATTAATAGATGTCTTACTGATATATGCAATGAATATATCATTAATAGATGTCTTACTGATATATGCAATGAAATTTCATAAGGAAAACAAGGATTTAGATACATTTGAAGTCACTGGTTCCAATACCTTAATTAAAAAAACCTAAGAGCCACTTACAGCTGCTCTTTCTGGGTGACCACACTCACCTTTTCGCCCCAAAGCACAGGCCAACTCGCTCCCTAGGAACCCACCACCAATAATGGTGACTGATTTGACTTCTCTGGAAATTTTCTCCAGTGAACGGAAATCCTCAATCTGCAATGAAATTGTGCGAGTTTGTATCCGTTTTTCTTTTTCATCATCAGGTTTAATAAAATTCCTATCTCTCTCTTTTTTTGTTTTTAAAGTCAGATCAGAAACATGCCACAGGACAGGTGAAAGAAACAAATCTGCCTTCTTAGACCCACTGAGATCTCCGAAAAATCTACTCCTTATCTCAAGTTTTGGTTGAACATTTCATAGAATAGCTGTACTGTATTTTTTTTCTCCTTCTGCTCATGGAAATACAGAGACCAGCCAAGTAACATACAAATGAAATAGAATCAATGAAATTTTAATGCATTTTTTTTAAAAAAATCTAAAACTCTGCTCATTGCACACTTTTCAAATTAAGAGGTAGATGAGCGCAACCAACAAAGGCACTTCCTCAGATTACCTTCCTGAAGAGCGTGAGCCTCTTTTGCACCTCTGGACCTCCCCTCTCAAGCACAGGAAGGCTCCTTGGAGAACCACCTAAGGAGGGAAGGTAGAATAAGCTCACCTGAGGACTTCAGGTCAAAGCTCTTCAGGCCATCACCCAAGAGGGTCTGTAGCCAATGGCAGTGAAACCAGTACACAACGATGTCATCCCGCCGATGTAACTACAGACAGTCTTCGCCTTACGATCCGTTCAGGATGTTTCAAAGCGAGGACAGTTTCCGGAAAAGTGACTTCCGTCTCAAAGTTATGCCCCTCGCAAACCCCCATGATCATAAAGTCAACCTAGCAGGCCCTCCTCACCTGTAGCAATTAAGCATTTGTCGTAGGCGATCTGCAGGCCATTGTCAAGTTTCACCGTGTTGCCTCTGACATCCATGTGGACCACCTGCAAGTCAAACAAGGCTGCTTTTTCTCTGTGTTCAGAATGACTCTTCGCATCTCTGGAGCAGAAACAGAGCTCATCCCTAGTTTTAGTTTTAGTTTACTTGTCATTGCACCTCGTTCAACGAAATTAAATACCATCTTCGGTGTACATTATGACTATGAAAATAAACACAAACACACATCCTTCGCATTCTGTACAACTGAACTGAAAACCCCTGATACTGCATTAGTGTTGCCCTATACAGCATAATTCAGTAGAGTTACTGCCCTGGGATAGAAGCTGTTTTCAGCCTATTTGTCCTTGTTTTTATTATTCTGTAGCATCTGTCAGATGGTAACAATTCAAAAAAAGGGTGCCCAGGGTGAGATGGATCTTTGAGGATGTTTTAAACTTTCTTAAGGGTGTGGGAGCTATAAAGGTCTTCCAAAGAGGGGAGAGGGCAACCCATGATCTTCTGGGCAATGACATTAACCCTTTGGAGCACTTTCCTATCTGCCCCTATGCAATTGGCAAACCATACAGAGGTGCAGGATTAAGATATTCTCTATGGTGCAGTAGTAGAAGGTCACCATCAGACTGGTAACTGGGACTGGTCCAATAAATCTAGGCATCTGAGTCAAAGCTATAAAGAGCATCGACCCCACCTCTGTCAAAAAGTTTATGCTGGCAAAGTTGCCCTCACGCACAGCTGGGTTAGCTTTTGTCTGAAAGTCTTGGGTGAACTCAGCTACTGAGATTTATACAGAATAGTTCATGGTTCAGCGCTGGGCCACCGCGGCTTGCTCAAGGGATTTTGGTTTTGTGCCATCTGTGCTCCTTTTCACCAAACCAGAACAATTGTCCTAGAAGAGTCGTGTTACTAGGGATGGCCAGAAAGTATTTATGTTTCGAATTTATGGTGCACTTTGAATGTTTTGGCTGCCCTTGCCTGCAGAAAGAAAAATGAACGGGACAGAGTAAAAATGGGCTGCAAACCAAGGTCTGATCCTTGTTCCACTCACCTTCCTTCCGCTGAGGACGGCTACACCACCATTCTCTACAAACATCAGGTCGCGAGGGGATGTGTAGAAAGAAGCGGGCTGAAAGTACACGCTGCAGGGAGGAGAGAAGAAGGAAGGTGAGTTAGGAGGAAGAAAACGAAGACTTTGTGAGGAAGTGCCAGGATTTTATTTTTCTGTGAAGCAGAGGAGTACTACTCGAGACGCAGCCACGTCTTCTCTGTGGGCTCCTGGATAAAGGCTTTAAACTTGGGCATCTCACAACTACTGTGGCAGTCCTCCACTAACAACAACTGAGTGCAAATTATCCATTGCTAAGTAAGACAGCTAAGGAGTTTTTGTCCCATTTTACAACTTTTCCTGCTGTTGTGGCTGGCGGAGCTGGCAGCGGAGTCAGACAGTAATGAGGAGGTTGGGGAGGAACCTGGGCCAGTCCTGGAGGCTGAGGAAGGCTCGGATGAGGGCTCTGCATCAGAGGCAGAGGTGGAGCCAGGGCAGGTTGGCAGTCATCAGCTGCCTTCGGGCTCGGACAGCAGTGAGGAAGGGGAGCTTCTGGAACCGGTTCCCAGCCTGCGCATGCGCAGAGCTGCCAAAAGGAAGGAACAATTAAGAACTCAGGGAGTAAGGCCACAGGTGAACGATGAATGGCCCCCTCCTATCAGGATTAAAAAAGGAGCGAAAGGGGAGGGAGCTTTTGCAGGAAACAATTCGTTCGTTCCAGCCTCATGAAGATCTGACTGTGTGCCCAGCCCTTCCCTGTCAGCACTAAGCGTGGAAATATTTACCGGGCAGCTTTCCAAGTTAGAGAAGGTCTGAGCTAATAATTATACCTTTGCAAGACTGTTTGCCGGGCCGTTGGCTGAATGTGAACGCAATAAATTCACATTCATTTAATAAACAGAAGTTTTGCCGGGACTCAGAGTGGGCTTAGTGCTTTTTGGGGAGGCCTAGGACAAAACACCTGCACGGTTGTTACGTGAATCTGGCTTCCTCATTGACTTTGCTTGTCAGAAGGTCACAAAAGGGGATCACATGACCCTGGGACGACGCAACCATTCATAAATAGGAGTCAGATGCCAAGTGTCTGGATTTGGATCACACTGATGTCATGCCCCTGTCAGAGTCTGAATCTGAGGAAGAAGATGAGCAGCTGACAGGAAGTGCAAGTGTGGCTCTGTTGGCTGTGGGGGAAACTAGACAAGGGCAAAGTCCAGCTGGACAGAGCAGGGGAGAGGTAGAACAAGGGAGTTCAGAGGAAGACCCAGGCCCAACCCCTCTTCATCCTAGGGCACGCAGGGAGGAACAGAGAAGAGAGCAAAGTGGGTTGCATGGCTTACGGGGGAGGAAAGGGCCCTGATTCCCTTCATAAGGCACACCTGGGAATGAGAGTTTATAAGAACTGAATGTTGACTGCGGCAGCTGCTGGGAGCAAACGTGAGTTTATCTTGTGTTGACTTTGGTTATCTGCGTTCCTGGCATCCTCCCAACCGTGTTGAATTACAGCCGTTCCTTCACATCTGGAATTCCTTCTCCTGCCCTGCCAAACTTAATTTCCTCATTTTGCCTTGATTGGACTGATAGTTACAGTTTTTGTTGACCACGTTTTGGACTTGATCCTCTGCAGCCAAAGGCTGTTCCTGGGAGAGTTTTTCTCCAGCCCAGAAGGTAATCAGGACATTGGGGGCAAAGTTGGAGCTCATAAAGGGATTCCTACCGATTATCTGACTTGGGTTGCCTTTGTGCCACGCCCTTTGCGTCATCACGCATGACTGTGGAGATACTGCAATGGTCATACGTGTGAAAAATGATCATGTTCACTTTTCCCGTAACTTCGGTCAATGAACAAATGGTTATAAGTTGAGGACTGCCTCTTATCATTTCGGATTGAAAGGGGAGGGAAAAGCCAGAGCCCACCTCCGCTCCTTGCCATTCCATTGCTTGAACCGCAGAGTTTCCGTCACATCCGCATCTTCAGAAAACCAAAGCTCCTTGGAGAGAGGAGGGCGCATGTAGGGAAGCTCAGGGTCTTCAGACACAATTAACACCTGGGGTGTGGGAACACAGGAACACACAACATTCAACACCTCAACAGGCCCCAGAAAAAGCCGCCAAGTAAGAGTGAGACATTCGGGGTGCTTACGCGAGCTGCAGGATCTCGAGCCCGGATGGATCTGGCAGCAGCAAATGCGGTGGTGCCTCCCCCGATCAGCAGGAAAGGAACATGGGGCGGGACTTCTGGACGAGGACCTGCCGGTGCGGCTGCAGGAAGTAATAAAAATGTCATGAACAGAACTTAGTTCCGGAGGGAGGGAGGGAGGGAGGGAGAAAGAAAAGGAAGGGAGGGAGGGAGAAAAAGAGAATGAAAAAGGAAGGGAGGAAGGAAGAAGAAAGAAAGAGGGAGGGAGGAAGAAAGAGGGAGAGAGAAAAAGAAAAGAGGAAGGAAGGAAGGAAGGAAGGAAGGAAGGAAGGAAGGAAGGAGGGAGGGAGGGAGGGAGGGAGGGAGGGAGAAAGAAAAAGGAAGAGGGAGGGAGGGGGAAAAGAAAGAAAGAGAAAGGAAGGAAGGAGGGAGGGAGGAAGAGGGAGAGAGAAAAAGAGGAAGGAAGGAAGGAAGGAAGGAAGGAAGGAAGGAAGGAAGGAAGGAAGGAAGGAAGGAAGGAAAAAGAAAGAAAGAAAGAAAGAAAGAAAGAAAGAAAGAAAGAAAGAAAGAAAGAAAGAAAGAAAGAAAGAAAGAAAGAAAGAAAGAAAGAAAGAAAGCTGAAATGCAGGAGTTCTTAGCCTTACTCTTGTCTTCCTGATACCTGTGAATTCCTTTTTCGGAAGCAGCTACAATTGCTTTTGTTTTGAGGACCCCTTAGTGTTCTTGAGGTTGGTTTTTTGTTTTGTTTTTCCTTATCCAAACTAGGCAACTTCATCAGCGCAAACCCTCCTCCCTTCTAGCACTGTTGAGGTAACCTAGTTTGGGTTAAGGAACCGTCTGCAAGAAAACCACCAAGCCCGGGCAGCCCCAAGGACCCCTCCTCTCAACCCTGAGCTACAAATGTTCTCCTTTAATGCTCTGGTTCCCCCTGCATCAAGAACCGCATCCCTAAGTCCACCCGCATTGCATACACATTGTTTTAGGGTCTTTTGCAATCCGAGGCAAAGAGCAAGTATTGCTACAGATTGGGTTGGCAACTAAACCTGATTTCAGCACTTCCTGGAGAACCATCCAGCACAACACGGCAACCTTTTGCAGGCAGGTTTGATCCCCGGGGTGTCCTAGCGGGGCTCTGAGAAAGCTTTGCAAAGAGCAAAATCTGTTGCTCTGCCACAAGAGAAGCACGGACAACTTTTAAGAGTCTGGAGTTGCCATCAAGTGTGAGGAGCCAAACCGAGCAAGGCCAGGACCAATAATCCCCTGACCCCAGTATCAAGTTTAAACTGAATTCAAATTTATGGTCCATCAAGATTAAAATGTAGTAGAGGTAGTCCTCGACTTGAAACAGTTCATTTAGTGACCAAAGTTACAACGGCACTGAAACAGTGACTTACGACCGTTTTTTTACATTTATGACCGCGACTGCAGCGTCCCCACATGGTCAAGTGATTCATAACGGGATGCTTGACAACTGACTCATATTTATGACGGTTCGGGTATCCAGGGGTCATGTGAGGAAAGTCAATGGGGAAGCCAGATTCACTTAACGACTGTTTCCCGAACTTAACAACTGCAGTGATTCGCTTAACAAGGGCAGGAAGAAGTTGTAAAAAAAAAAAACGGGGCAGAACTCTTTAACAAATTTCTCGCTTAGTAACAGACATTTTGGGCTCAATTGTGGTCATACGTCGAGGTCTACCAGTGAATGCTTAAATTAACAGACCTCACTTCAACAGGCTTTGGATGCAAAGAATAAAATGTGTGGCTAGATGTCTCTGAAATAATGGGAAGAGTTCATTCTGCTGAGATTTCTGCTTCCTGGTTCAGTGGCATGGCCGGCAGAGTAATTGGCCAACAATAGTGGCAAAACCCAGGTTAAGATGAGAGGCAGGCAGGCAGGCAAGTGGCTCAACATATATATGCACAAAATATGTAATGCAATATGCACAAAACTGCAGTCAGACTTTTTCCATGTCTACAAAAATGCCCTTGGATTTAACCGACATTGGACGAAGAGAATCTCTTCCCTTCAAATAGTTCATTAAAACAGTGATTTATCCGAGGGAGGGAGGGAGGAAGGGAGAGAGAGACAGAGAGACAGAGAGAGAGAGGGAGGGAGGGAGGGAGGGAGGGAGGGAGGGAGAGAGAGAGAGAGACAGAGAGAGAGAGAGAGAGAAAGAGAAATGTGTGTGCTGAGACTGACAAGGGAGGAACCAACCACAAAAGATAAGCCTCCTGTGACTAACATGACTGAAACAAAAAAGTTACGATTACAGATGGGAGGTGGTTGGAAGGGCTAAATTGATTAATAATATAAAAAGGCAGAGATCTCTGTAATGGTAACTTAATATTCTGACGATGTCAGCAAAGGCTGACGAAAGCTTAGTAAGTACAATAAATGTAATTTTTAGTTCCAGAGATCGCAAGATGTCTGTTTCATATATATAGACACACACATGCATACATATTCAGCCATAAGTGTATGATTCTATCTTTTGATGACATTCTCAGTTTATGAACAACTTTTAAAGGGACTCTGAAGGAACCAAAGCCAAGCCTTGTAGATCAATTTATACGATCTACAGTTAAGCTGCGAGGACCAACGGTCTTGTGCAGTATTAAGCATTTCCCAAGTTCCCCAAAGGGTCCAAAGTCGACCAAAATGATCAGCTATCAACTCTGCAGAAGCAAAATGTAATAATCCCCAGTTGCACTAGTTTTTATGTCCGCTTTTGCTGTGCGACTCTTCACTGGAGTGGAAAAAGAATTGTTTTGTTGTGCTATAGGACGAAAAGGCTAAATTCAAGTGGGGCTGGTGGTGGGACAAACCATATCTTGCTTTTAAGAACTCTTGCTTACCTTTAGTGCCTTGGGAGGAAGAATCTCCTTCTAAAAAGAGAGAAGATAAAGAGTCTGGCAGGATATCAAGTACAGGACCACAGGGTACAATTTTATGTCACAGAACATGCAATGTGCTTGTTATTTACAGTTGTCTGGTGCAGCTAATAAGCGCTGAGTCCTAATATGGTGGTAGTTTATTCCATTTCCCTGGCTGACATGAAGAGTTTCTCTCCACTAGTTTCCTTCATTCCATGAGCCTCCCGGAGTCGCTCGGTAGTGAGGTGGGTGACACAGAAATTTAATAAATAATGGGAAATCAGTCTCGAGGACTGCATTGAGATGAACTGCACCACCGTGTCCGAAACCTTTGTCTCGTATGCTTTCTCAGGCTGCGAGTAAATACAGTGTCCAGGTCTTCAATATTTTTCTAGTCCTCTTTTATTTTGATTGCTTGAATGCAGTCTTGCAGGTTGACTTTGCCCACTGCTAGGAGTTCGATTCTCACCAGCTCAAGGTTGACTCAGCTTTCAAACCTTCTGAGGTTGATAAAATCAGGACCCAGATTGTTGGGGGCAATATGCTGACTCTGTAAAGTGCTTAGAGAGGGCTGTAAAGCACTGTAAAGTGGTATATGTCTAGGTGCTATTGCCCTTCCTTCCTTCCTTCCTTCCTTCCTTCCTTTTCCTTCTTTTCCTTCCTTCCTTTCCTTCCTTCTCAGTGGTTAGAATGCAGAATTGCAGGTTAATTCTATCCACTTGCATCAGTTCAAATCTCATTTTAGCCACCTCGGAAGGATGGGAGGCTCAAGATTCTGCCTCCCATCCTTCCGAGGTGGGTAAAATGAGGACCCGGGTAGTTGGGGATAATATGCTGACTGTAAACCGCTTAGAGGGCTGTAAAGCACTGTAAAGTGGTATATAAGTCTCAGGGCTATTGCTATTGTTGCTGTGTTTACTATTTAAGAGTAGCAATGTTGTCTTCAAAAAGTTGTCATCTCTGATCTTCCAGTTGGTCTAATCAGGGTCTATTGCTCCAATTTCTGAAACTATGTTTATGGACAACTAAGGCTACCTTAGATTCCCATGGAAATTTTGTGCGTCCTCAAGTGCTAAAAACCCACTTCAAATTCAGAAAACCTACAGAACCGAGCTATAAAAGCCAATTTGCTACAACTTGGCGCCTACCTGAGAGGGATTTCATCTGGCTAGCCATGCGCTCGTTCCTCTCTGCACGGTCTACATCTCGTTGTCGAGCCCTCTTCAAAATCACGTAGGCCTGTAGAACGAAAAGGGCACGTTTTTCACAACCCTACAGGGGCACAGGGGGAGCACCATTCCCCCACTCACACAACTTTGCATTTTGCTACAGCTTAGCTTGCGATTCCAGTGGCAAGAACAGCAGCTGGGAAGCCTTTCCTAAAACTGTTGTTGAAGCTGAGAGCTTCTTTCGTTAATAGCTAAATTGGACACCAGTTAACTATTGATTTGTAGGACCCGGGTTTAAAAAACCAGAATCAAAAAAGTTTTGTGGAAGTGAAGAAATTCATGCTGTGATCTTAGGACACAGTGAGTGGTTGAGACCGTGAGAGGTACTTAGTTCATCTCTGTTTCAAGGCCACTGAGCCAGCGCTGTCCGAAGACATTTCCACATTCATGTGGGCAGCATGATGTCATGGAGTAGTGTTACCTTCCCACCAAAGTGATACCTATTTATCTACTTGCGCTTGCATGCTTTCGAACTGCTAGAATGCCAGTAGCTGAGGTGAAGATGGGAGCTTACCCTGTCACATGGCACTTGGGTCTCGAACCTGGGCTGCCGGATTTCCAGCTGACATGCCCAGCATCTTAACCACTGAGCCACCGCTCTGCCCATTTGATGGGATATGGCAGCAGAATTATTTTTTCCCCCAATCATCCCAATTTCTGTCCTCAATATTTTTAGGGGGAAAAAACCATGGGAAGCCAGAATACAGGCTAAGAGGGCCACCTGGTTAGATTGGGTTCCTTTTTTCGGTCATCCAGGGTCTACTTACATAGAACGCATTTCCAATTGCGAAGATGCCCAACGCCACGGAGGTATAGAGTGTTTTGTTGTGCTGCCATGAATAATTAGAGGTCGTCATTTGCCTGCAGGGATGTCTTTCTGAGGGAATCTTCCATCGCTGGAAGAGGCCTGGAACCACAATTTATTAGGAAGATTGTCAGTGATGCACTTTCATAAACCATGGATGAAAAGAAGGCCAACCCTCCCACAAGAAGGCTTTCCTCACAGGACAACCAGTTGTCTGGCCAAAGATGACAGTGATTGACATCACAACATCCAGCAAGCTGGCTGGGGAATACTAGGAGTTGAAGTCCACAAGTCTTAAAGTAGTGGACACCCCTTAAAGTTGGTCTCAAGCATTGGCTCACACGACATAGCCCTCTTCTCAGAAACAGATGGTCAGAATAGGACTCATGCATCCATTTTCGTTGTCTTCTGATTAATTTGACCATCTATTAAGTCATTAAATATCTTACGAAACAGATGGTCTCCTACCAGAGGGCCAAGATTGCTTAAGCTACAGTTCCCAGGGTGCCATGTGTAAGTGGGAACATGCCACAGCAAAACCTCAGGTTCATGCTCTTTCCCCCTTATCTTTCACATGGTTAGACTTTACAATGTTTATCTTAACTGGTCTATTATGCTAAATTAAAAACAGGAAAAAGAACTTTTAATTCTTTTGGGTTGCCTGCAAGAGGCAAAGGAATGTGCACGAGGTGTGTTAAACAACTGTTCAAGGCAATGCGTGATAATCTCCGATCCAAGTTCACAGTTCTAATGAAATAGAATTTAGACAGGAGAGGCATTTGATCCTCTTATTATTTTAATTATTTTAATGTGGCTTCTTTAATAGTGTCTTAAATGCCACATTTCACCCATTTCTTGCTGAATAACAATTATGACTTGGTAGTTTATAATAAAGTAACAACTTCATTATAAATTGTTCCATATAAGACATGGAGGGCAAATAATTGAAATAAGATCAGGGTAATTTTATATGCAATAATTAAGTTTTATCCATTTCTTTCTCAATTGGTGACATTTGGCAAACAGACACATTGATCTTGGAGATAATAGTTCTAACCTGTAAAATCGAAACACCCGTAGACAGACCGCACTTGTGCAACACTATGCACTGAGACTTAATTCAAGAAGCCCAGTATAACCAAGGAGAACAAGCACTGATAGAATGCAGGAAGTCCTCAACTTATGACCACAATTGACCTCAAAATTTATGTTGTTAAGTGAGGAATTTGCTAAAGTGAGTTTTGCCCCGTTTTATGAATTTTCTCACTATTTTTGTTAAACGAATCACTGCAGTTCTTAAATTAGCAACATGGTTGTTAAGTGAACCCAGTTTCCCCATTGACTTTGCCCGTCAGGTCGCAAAAGGGGATCACGTGACCTCGGAACACTCTAACGGTCATAAATGTGAGTCCATTGTCAAGCGTCTGAATGTAAATCAGGTGACCGTGGGAATGCTGCAACGATCCTAAGTGTGAAAAATGGCCCAAAGTCACTTTTTTTCCAGTGCTATTGAGACTTCGGTCACAACAAATGAACTGTTATAAGTCAATGTATACAACTCACGAATACCAATGAAAGCCTTTGAGGAATAAGCCAAGTTTCCCAAAAAAAAAAAAACAACAACCCTGCAATGACAGACAGCTTCATTGTCTCTTTACAAGCCCTGTTCTGAAACTTTGGAAAAAGTTTGGGCTTCTCTGCAGTGGAAAAGTGGCATTTTGCAAAGACAAGGCAGAGGAAAAACTGGAATTTCTATCCCAAAGGTGCTTTTCTAAAAGGCGAGCAGGCTTTTTCTCCTTGAAAGCATTTTGCTTCTCTTCCAAGAAGCTTCTTTAGTTCAACTAGAACATCCCAGAGCTGAAAAGCTTCTTAGTTTACTTTACCTGTCATTGCACCTCGTACAACGAAAATAAATGCCATCTTCAGTGTACATTATAACTATACAAATAAAACACAAACACACCTCCTTCGCATTCTGTACAATTGAATTGAAAACCCCTGATATTGCATTAATATGGCACTGTACAGTAGAATTCAATATAGCTACTCGTGAAGTTCTAGTTGAACTAAAGAAACTTCTTGGAGGAGAAGCCGAAATGTTTTCAAGGAGAAAAAAAAAACCCCAAAAGACCATTTGCCTTTCAGAGAAGCACTTTTGGGGACTGAAATCCATGGTAAACTAAAGCGAAACTAAACTAAATTAAACTATAAACTATAAACTCAACTCAACTAAACTATAAACTAAACTATAAATTAAACTATAAACTAAACTATAAACTAAACTATAAACTCAACTAAACTAGAAACTAAACTAGAAACTAAACTAAACTAGAAACTAAAGTATAAATTAAACTATAAACGAAACTATAAACTCAACTCAACTAAAGAAGCTTCTTTAGCTCTTGGAGGAGAAGCCAAAACGTTTCCAAAGGGGAGAGGGGAACCCAAAGAAAGTCCAGTTGCCTTTTGGAAAAACACCTTTGGAGGACAACCATGTCCTGGGTGATTGACAACCTGGGTGATTGACAACCTGGGTGATTGACAACCTCCATAGAGATTTAGCCATGCATTTCTGCCTGGGCGATTCTAGCAAACAGCCCAGGTTCAGGGCAAAGCCAGATCGGGAGATTCACCTGATATTCCTCCCCACCCGATTCCACCAGGTTATGCAAGGAGGCTCCTCCAACCTGGCGCCCTCCGGGGCTGCTCAATTCCCCCCCCCCACCTCTCCGGCCCAAAGCAGCTTCCTCCCCGGGAAGGGACTCTCGAGCAGAAGCTGCACCCATTTCCTTCCTGTGCCTGTCAGAACGACCTTGGACCGTTCAGCGGGTCCTGCGGAACTCGCGGCCACTGGATTTCCCTCGTTAGGGGTTGGGAGGGGGGGCTTGTACCTGCGGGGCGAGGGAGGGAGGGGGCTTTGAGGAGCAAATGAGGGGCCACTTAAAGAAGGGGGGCCGGCAAGAGACAGACCCCAGCCCACCCTACCCCGATGAGCCCCTCTGAGGGGAGGGCAGGATGAGGGGAGCGGGTGTAAGGGGAGGGGCTCTCCACGGGTTCTGCACCCCTCCGTCCGACCCGCCTCCACCGCTCCCAGCGAAAGCTCCTCTCACCTGGCCCCGCCACAAAACACGACCTCCGCCCGAGGCCCTGAGCCGCTCGCGCGGCTAGACGGTAGCGGAACATGACGACCTGCGGGGCGCGGACGGGACTCCCGGTCACCGTCCCTTATGGAAGAACCGTGTTTCCCCCCCC
Organism: Pseudonaja textilis; assembly: GCF_900518735.1. Next base: position 5,622,124 of record NW_020769328.1, on the reverse strand, counting down.
CCTCCTTTCTGCGCAGGCGCGCCGGTGCCTGGCCTTGCGCGCTCTCGACGCCATGCTGGAAAGCTGGACCCTGCCCGCCTTTCTAGGCATTCGTACTCTATGCCTGTGGGGAGGTGGGGGGGGGCAAGGGAGTGGGGAAGGGGGCGTGGCTGGCTTCGGGCTACAGCCGGGTTTTGTAATTCTAGAAATGTGAAGACTGGGCGGAGGTGGATAGATTGACATTAAAAATAAAGGACAAAGAAGACCCAGAATATTACTTAACATGGAATAGGTTTTACGAGAGGTTAGAGAGGAGAGGTGGAAATTAAATGAAGATTATTGCTACTATGAACTGAATATAAAGATGGTTTATAACAGAGGTCTAGCTGGCTGGAGAATTCTGGGAGTTGAAGTCCACAAGCCTTAAACTTGCCAAGTTTGGAGACCTCTGGTTTATAATGATAAATACGCCAGTATAAATAAGTTAATATAAAGAGCTAATATAAATAAATCTAGTTGAAACTATTCTGTTACACGATTGCAATTGGTATTAGCATCTGTGTTAATACATCTTTTTGTTCTTTGCTTTTCTGCAAATGATATGCCCTGACAATACACTGTATTCAAAATATTTATTGAATAAGAAATAAATGATACGCACTGCATTGGGGAGAGAGCCGGAGGGAGGGTTGTGCAGATCCACGCACAGGGTCTCTGGGAGCAGCCTCTTCTTCTGCGTGAATGGACCTGCCCCACATCTCTAACTCAGTCAGCACCAGCTGGACTGCAAGGGAGGAGGGCTGGTACAGGTCTGCTGGAGAGTCTTTGGGCATCAGGGTCCAAGGTTTTTTTTTTGCAGCCCCCAGTGTCATTTTGTAAGCAAGGAGTTGGATAGAAACTCCTGGGTGAAGCTTGGATCGAGGTAGAGGAAGCTTTTAGGGAATCCGTGCTTGCTTTCACCAGTGTAAGCGTGCGGGGGTGGGGGTTAGGGGATTTACAAAAATAGCACCTTTTCTAACCAGGAATGCAAAAGATCTGCTGGAGAAGCCAGCCTTTCCTTCTCCTTGGTCCACTTGGTGGAATGGAATGGAATGGAAATAGAAAATATGGAATGGAATGGAATGGAATGGAATGGAATGGAATGGAATGGAATGGAATGGAATGGAATGGAATGGAATAGAATAGAATAGAATAATGGAATGAAGAGTAGAATAAAATAAAATAGAATAAAATAAAAAAAATAGAATAGTGGAATGAACAATAGGAATAGAATAGAAATAGAATAGAATAGAATGAAGAATAGAATGGAATGAAGAATAGAATGGAATGGAATGTAGAATAGAATGGAATGAAGAACAGAATAGGAATAAAAGAGAATAGAATAGAATATAGAATAAAATAGAATAGAATTCTTTATTGGCCAAGTGTGATTGGACACACAAGGAATTTGTCTTTGGTGCATAAGCTCTCTGTATACATAAAGAAAAAATAAAATACATTCATCAAGAATCATAAGGTACAACACTTAATGATAGTCATACGTTACTAAATAAGCAATCAAATCATACTAGGAAACAAAAAAAAACAATATAAATTGTACTTGCACCAAGACAAATTCCTTGTGTGTCCAACCACACTTGGCCAATAAAGAATTCTATTCTAAAGATTCAAGCAACACAGTTATAGCTATAAGTTGGAAGAGATAGGGAATAGGAAGGATGAGAATAGTAATAGTAATAGAGTCTTACTAAATAGTTTGACGGTGTTATGGGAAATAGTAGTAAATGCAGTTGCAACGCAATGGGAGCATGGGCGATGAATGTGGCTGCACAGAGGACTTCAGATCATCCAGCTTCTGAGCCCTGTTGAAGTCAAGGCTGGTTGCTGAAAATCCATTTGGAACACCTTGATTAGTCTACTTTTGATATTTGGCCCTGAAAGGGCTGATTGGGGGCAGAAGGAATGCTCAATCTAGATTAAATGGATCAGAATGTGGAAGAAACTGAGTTAAGCTTTGATTTGAATTTGGCTTATGGTGTTGTGCGAATGCTTATGGTTTACCATGTACTATGACCCCATCTTGTTATGTTGCATCAATAAAAATGGCTAAACCAACCCTAGCTTAGTCCCTTAAGTAAACCATTTTTTTTTCCAGAAAAGCTCTGTAGCCAGGTATGGTAGCTCTGGGCAGATTTTGTTATGACTGGATAGACCGCTTCTCACTGCTCTCTCCTGTTCCCACCTAGCAGGTATATTTTAACCGAGAAAAATAAGCTACTCGTTGCGTGTATTGAAAATTTACTCCATTGTTCTGTTTAGCCCTCTGATTTGCCAAGACAAGGATTTTATCACAGGATGCTCAATTGTTTTAGATCAGTACTGTAGGATTCAGGTTATTCTCCTCTGGTATTTTTTAATCCTGATCACTCAAAGGTAGCAAGATTCATAAATATTTCATGCAGCAACCAGATTTTGTTGCCATGGTTCCTCTTATGCCTTTCCCCACTCTCCCAAAGAAACTGGTAGGTGGAGAATATTTTGCAAATATATGAAGCATTTATTACCAGGAAAATTATTTTAAAAAATTATGTTTGGGGAGGAAAAAATCTTAGTGATGATTCATTTCATATGAATGAAACAACAGAGCTAAAAGAAGATACTGAAGTTATTGTTTTGACAACAGGAATAAAGCCAAGTAGCCATTTTTTCTCTATTGCTATACAGACAAAGAGGCTTTTCTGTGCTTTCTATTCATATGTATGCATGTCTGTCTTCATAGATGACAAAATGTAGAGGTTAAAAGAAAAAATCCCCAATCACTCCCAAGTCTTCTAGCATAACGCAGTGTATGTGTATGCTGTGTAACATAGCACAGGATTCTGTATTCTTTCCACATGTTTTTATTACTTGACACTGCTTCAAAATACAACTGTGTCACTGTGAAAAGTTTTGTGTTTCAAGTAAGGAAACTGCCACCAAATCTTTGACTGCAGTGTTCAACTGATCTTCATGGCTGTTTCTGTATTCTGGAGTTACAATCCCCATATTAATTATTTACCACTTTGAAGAACCAGGGGGGATGTAGCTTTCTGGTGCTGTCAAGCTCCTGGAAAAAGAATAGGAAGTCAACAAAGCTGCAACTAGTAGTAAGAGAACATAATTTCTACAGATTTCTTATTGGCTGATCAAATGGCAATTTTGCTTATGTTCCTTTTAGCTTTATGAATGCTATAAAATTCTTGGCTCTTGGATTTTTTATTTATTTTTTGCTTGGCTGGATTTGAGAGCGACCATTCAACACTTTTAGAGTGTGATAGGTTGGAGAAGATTGGTCCTTACTTAATGTAGAAACTGGGACCCATGTTCTGGCAGTGGGATTAAAAAAAAAGATAAACATACTACATTCAAAAAATATGATTGTAAATTAATCTGTAACATACCATGCAGGAATTAAATAATTCTACATGAACTTCCACAGGAGTAATAACAGAGAAAGAAAACAATACTTTGCCAATGAAAGATTTGGATGAGTCAACATGTTGGAAGTGTAAATCAACAACTGGTACCTTCTTTCATATGTGGAGGTTGTGCCCCAAAGTTAAAAAATTTTGGAACAAAATTAGAATTTGGCTAGAAGAAATAACAAATGAAAAAATAGAACTCAAACCGGAAATGTTTTTATTAGGAATAACTAGAAGCGAATATAAAAAAGAAATTGAATATCTTATAATACATATTCTAACAGCAGCGAGATTAGCCTATGCTCAAAATTGGAAATCAGAGGATAATCCCACAGACACTATGTTGATTACAAAAACTATGGATTGTGCAGAAATCAATATGCCTATGATGGAGTTACAAGAGAAAGAAAAAAAAGTATTTTATACGGTCTGGGAGAAATTGTATGTTTGAATAGACAACAGGAATAATAAAGTATAAGGTAAATACAAATAATGTAGATATGTAGGTATGAATAAGGGAAGATGGGGAAAACCAATGCTATGATAAATTGCAAAAATTGTAAACATGATTTGTGTGGGGGGGGGTTGGTAAAACTTTAATAAAAATTATTTAAAAAGAAAAAGAAAGATTCGGATGAGGCACTTGGCCTCTAAGTGTTGGACATCTTTGATCATACAGAGCTCAATAAAGGGAGAATGTAGTTTGACAAAGCTCCAAAGCACTAAATGTTTCATCCCTAAATCCCTGGGTGTAATTACTCCAGAATCACTTCAAGATTGGTCCTTTACTTATTATTGTTGGAGACCAGCAGTCCATGGAAATGTTCATGCTTAGTCTACAAAAGGCCACTTAAGAGTTCCTCCTCTGAGTAGAAAGCCTACAAATCCAAGTTATAAAAAGCCAATTTGTTACAACTTCACTCCTACCTTAATAGTTATGAGCCCTCAATTGGGCCTCCATGCGTGCGAACCTCTCTGCACGGTCCACATCGCGCTGTCGAGCCCTGCTCATAATTTCATATCCCTGTGCAACCAAAAAAGTAATATTTAACATAATACTATAGGGGGCAGGGGGGAAACTCCAACTTTTCCCAGTTTGTATTTTGCTATAACTAAAAAAGCTCTATTTTAGAAATAAAAGTATTTTAATCTCTAACAAATAAGCTGGCATCATCAGACGGAGAAGAAAGCACAGTAATTTCTATAAATAAAATATGCAAACTGTTCTTAAGCTGTTTCAAACCGATGGCAAATTTATGTTCTGAAAGGTAGAAAACTTTCCAGTGTGGTTGTGTGAACACTTCTTTAAAACTATTCGCCCTCCATTCCCTTGCCTATGCCTGATAAGTAGAGACTGTGATGGACAGTTTTAAAAAGCAAAGTAATGTTCACTTGGTGTTTGCCAATCCGTACATACATCTCCAAATTAAAAACAGTTTTGCATGCTAAAGTTTGAAGGTCAACAGCCAAATAAACTGAGCTGGGATAAAGAAGCTTGCCATAAGCCTACAGCAATCCTTTGAAAGTCTGTTTCAACATGAGATTTGAGTTGGATGAAGGGAATATCTTTTCCTTGGTGGACAGGAAAAGGCCACCTGCCATCACCCTTCCAAACTCAAATCAGTGACATTCTCTAAGTGGCTGCCTCAACAAACATTTCCTGAATAACGAAGTAGTGCCCTTGCATTCTCATTACCGATGTCAGGGCCGCATCCAACCAACTTTTCCAAAGTGTACAACACCAGGTTCTTTAAAAAACGGAAACTGTCTGGTTTCTGCAGCATCTAGGACTGCAGGTGTTGACTTTTATACATCAGATAGCGAGAAGGCATTTATTTCATTTCTCTGTGTCTTCCGAGGGACCTTCTAGGAAATTAACTGAAACAATGAGAGGAGAAAGGGCAAGGCTCAGCCAAGCCCACCACGGACTCCTTAGGTTTAAGCTTCCTCTTAAGATTCTGCAGAGAAAGCCATATGGAGGAGAGGGGGGAGACCCATGGGAAACAGACAGTAACCACTATATTAGAAGAGCCTGGACTCCTGCTCTAAGGAAGCTTCTCTACTTACATAGAACACATTTCCAATTCCAAAGAGGCCCGTTGCTATGACAGTATAGAGTGTTTTGTTGTGCCGCCATGCAAAGCTAGAGGTGGCCATTTGTCTGCAGGGTGGTGCTTTTGAGGGAGCCTTCCATTGCTGAAAGAGGCCTGGAAACACAATTTATTAAGAAGGAAGATTGTCAATGATGCACTTTCATAAGGCATGGATGAAAACAAGGCCAAGTCTCCCACAAGCAGGCTCTGCTCCCATTACAACCAGTTAGTAGGCTGAAGATGACTGGTTGACATCATACAATGGTTGGGTAGGCACCAGGTCAGAAAACGAGAACATTTGTGGCAGTATCTCCCATGATTCTGCAAGCTTACATGGGACCCTGAAGGAGAAGCTGCTGGCTGGAGGGGAATTGATACACTAATAGAGGAAGCACCCTGCAGCTCCCCCTCCAAGCCCTTGTTATTTTAGCTTGCTTGTCATTTTAATTCATTTTTATATTTACAATCATTGTTGTACATCTTTTTATCCTGATCTAAGCCGCTCAGGGTTGCCAGAACCACGAAATGGGAGGCAAATACATTTGGTCAATAAATATCTGCCCACCAGTTAAATCTAATAGGCCTGGCTCTTCATTCATCCCCTTGATTAGAGAGTGTCACCCATGGGGTCCTAGAAACATGCTTTTTTTTTTTTAAGGTGCCGTCTCCCCTCCTCTGGGACAGCATTCCCATGTCCCTTCTTCGCAATCCTCAGAAATTGAGTGAAAACATAGCTCTTTAATCAAGCATTGGAAGGCGGCTGTTGTAATGTTCCTCAGAAGGAGTACTCGCCTTAATTAATATATAATAAATATAATAAACATAAACATATAATAAACATTAACCAGGTATAACATAACACACACTATATTATATATTATAATTATATATTATATATATTATATATTACATAATATACATATTATATATAATATATATTACATTACAATATATAACATAACATTATATTATATATTATATTATATTAATTGCATTACATTAATATATGCCTCTGTGTAAATTTAAGGGCACCCACTTCCGCCCTGCGCCTGTCACGCGACCTTGGCGTCGAGCGGACGGGCAGCCAGGGCGTTTAGCGGATCCTGCGGAACTCGCGGCCACTGGATTTCGCTCGGGAGGTGGGAGTGGGGGGGGGTCCCGGCGGGGGCTTTGGGGAGCGGGCTGGGATGAGCAAATGAGGACCACTAAAGAAGCCCCCAAGCAAGAGAAATCCTCCCCCCACGGTCCAGACGATCCCACCCCCCCACCGTTAGGGACGAAAGGACTATGCGGGGGGGGGGAGGGTTTCCACTGCTTCCGCACAAGCCCCGCCCCCTCGATAAGCCCCGCCTCCCCGACACCTTTTCAAGTTGTCGCCCCTCACGGCGATGCCCCGCTCACCTGGGCCCTCCAGGAAACGCGCCCTTGGGCCCGCCGCCCGCAGCAGGGGGGCTCCCAAGCGGGACATGACGGCGGCGGGGTCGGCTGCAAGCGGCGGACCTTGACAAGCTCCTCAGCGGCTGTCCTTCCGTCCGCTCCCAAGAACGGCCCTCTCGTGCGCAGGCGCGCCAGCGCTCGCCCGCTTTGTCCTTGCGGGGGCGCGCGGGCGCGCCGCTCTAGGTATCCGGCACTCTATCCTTTGCTCCTCGAGCGGGGGGACGGTGGGCGTGGCCGGAGGAGCGAAGGAGGGGCGGGGCCGTCCCGGGCAAATGCCGGCGATGCAGGTGTTCCACGCTCGCGCCGCGCGCTGCTTTCTCCGCCCGGGGCTCCTTCGGCGCTTGGCGGAGCAGCCGGGCGGCGGTCTCCGGCGGAGTTCTTGCGGGTCCCGGCGGCGGTTGCTGCTGCTCTCCACGCCCATCTTCTATGTGAACGGGCCGCCCCACATCGGGCATCTCTACTCGGCCGTCCTGGCTGATGCTCTGCACCGGCATCGGGAGTTGCTGGGCTGCGAGGGAGGGCGGCTGGCTACAGGTTTGCGGAGCCTTGTGCAAGGGGTTTTTGAAGCCGCCGGTCTGCTTTGCAAGCGAGGGCGTCGGCTAGGAACTCCTGGGTGAAACTTAGATCAACGTGGAGGAAGCTTTAGGGAACCCGCGTGTTTGCTTTCACGTGTGGAGGCACGGGGGCTTCCAAAAAATAGGTTTATTTCTAACCAGGATGCAAAAGATATACTATGAATGGAGTAGTAGTCTGTTTTGCAAAGCAAGGGAGTCGGCCAGAAACTCCTGGATGAAACTAAAATAAACCTGGAGGAAGCTTTAGGGAATCACGAGTTCAAAAATAGGTTTCCTTCTAGCAAGGATGCATAAAAAGCGCTATAAAGGGAGAAGCAAGTCCTTCGTCTTTCTTTTCTATTTGCATTTCCAGCAACGTTTGGTCTAGGTAGGACTAGGCGGAGTTTTTCAAGCTGGCCAACTTTTAAGATGTATGGCCTGGGGACTTCTGGGAGTTGAAGTCCACTCAGCTGAATTGCCTAGGTTGAAAAACTACTGCATTAGCCTTATTGCAGTACAATATATTATGCACAGTGTTGGAGTGTTGGCGTGATGAATATTGGTGCAAAGAAAAGTGGGCCGCATATTATCATGCTCCAGTCCTTTGCAATAGTCTTGTTGTAGTTGAAGGCTAGGTTGATGGAAACTCATACATGACACCCTAACACAGGGGTCTTCAAACTTGGCCAGTTTAAGACGTGTGGACTTCCACTCCCAGAATTCCTCTTCTGGTCATGTTAGCTTAGGAATTCTGGGAATTGAAGTCCACACGTCTTAAACTGGCCAAGTTTGAAGACCCTTGCCCTAACATTGCATCTCTGATTTTTTACTAGTGGGGGGACTTGCTACCTCACACTCATCTCTTTAGGAGTGAATTTTTACTGGTGGGAATGACTTTTTAAATAGAATACAAAACAACCTTGTTTTTCCAGAGTGTCTTGTTTCCCCTCAGAAAATTGGCAAACATCCCTTTTGGTAACCTCACTTTTCTGATGAGTTTTTCCATCCTGGCTGATGGCATTAGATGTGAATAAAGTTAGTAGCATTTCTTCAATAAACCATGCATTTATGTGTGAGAAAGTCTCAAACTTTTTGTTCATTGTATAAGCTTCCACAGCCTCTATAAAGATTCTGGGAGCCCTGTTTGCAGGTTTGGCCTTGCTTGCTGGGAATGAAAGCATTTATGTATTATTCAAATTTATATAGCTGCTCATCTCGTTGGTATGACTCTTGAAGTAGTAGCCCTCCCAGCCCAGGATGGGGAAGGCTGCCTCTTGGCTTCTTAACCTGTCCTGTTTCCTTTGCCAGGAACGGATGAACATGGCTTGAAAATTCAGACAGCAGCGGCAGCTGCCGGCATTTCTCCGGAAGAGTTCTGTGACCGTGTATCGGCCAAATTCCGGGAGCTCTTTGCACAGGCGGACATCTCCTACACCGATTTTATCCGCACTACGGAACTACGGCACCGGCAGGCTGTGGAGTGCTTCTGGGCTGCCTTGCAGGATGGTGGCTGGCTCTATCAAGCTGACTACGAAGGGTGGTATTGCACAGCAGAAGAGAGCTTTTTGGCAGCCTCTCAGGTGACAGAGTCTGTTGATGCCCAAGGGAGCAAGCAGATGGTTTCCATAGAGAGTGGGCACCAGGTATGGTACAATGTACCCTGGCAAGTTCTCTTAGTGCCTTTACTCAGCTTGCTTTGCCTTCATGCACATGGTTTAGTCGTAGAGTTGTGTGAATCCAGTTACTCTGTGTGGTGCTTTCTTCACATAGCCAGCCAATAACGCACAAGTACCACATAGCATAATATTTTATCTATTTATTATATGTTTCTCCCGCCTGTATTACTTTTTAGGTAATTCATGCCTAATGCACCTTCCTCTTTCTATTTATCTCACAAAAGTGGTGGGGCTCAGAGAGAGACTGGCCCAAAGTCACCAAACTGGCTTCGTGCCTAAGGCAGGACTAGAACTCACTGTCTCCTGGGTTCTAGGCCAGCCCTTCGAGCACTGCACCAAACTGTCCGTAATAATAATGTGTCCCATGTCTATATTGGAGAACCCATATCTATATAATCTACAGTTATTATTATTATTATTATTATTATTATTATTATTATTATTTGATTACTCCATATATGTGTGTGTGTGTGTGTGTTATATATGTCAAGGCGGTGAATATACCTCATACTCCTTTCACTACCTTTTCCCCCCACAACAATCTGAGGGAGGTTGGACTGAGAGAACAACGGGCTCAAAATCGCCCAGTTGGCTTTCGTGCCTGAGGGAGGCCTAGAACTCACTGTCCCCTGGTATCTAAGCCGACACCTTCGGCGTTACATCAGACGGATAAACAAAGATTAACAGAATAGAAAAGTGGGATAGTGTGAAGAAAAGATGTGGCCCAAGAAAGCTGTGAAAAAGCAGACTGGAGGCGCTGGAGCTGCTAGCTTTTTGAAGCTAGGAAGACAAGATCCTTGGTGAGAGGCAAGCTTTCTGGTGCATGCGTGCGGCCTTCACCTCTAAAGAAGGAAAAATAGACATTAATATAAATCAGGAGTCCCCAAACTTGGCCACTTTAAGACTTGTCCCAGATTTCTGGGAGTTGCCGAAGTCCACAATTCTTAAAATGGCCAAGTTTGGAGACCTCTGATATAAATGCTTGGGTAAATACATACTGTATGGGAGAGGCTGATGAAACCAGGAAAAACCTTGTGATAACTTCCCTCCTGCATCTTAGGTGCACTGGACCAGGGAGAAAAACTACATGTTCCAGCTGTCCAAGTTCCAGGAGCCATTGCAGCGATGGCTGTGCGAGAATAAGGGCGCCATCACCCCCGAGCCCTACTATCAGCAGGTCCTCCAGGGTCTGGAAGGGGATCTCCCAGATCTCTCTGTATCCCGTGACCGAACCCGGCTGCACTGGGGCATCTCTGTCCCTGGGGACTCGACCCAAACCATCTATGTCTGGGTGGATGCCCTGGTGAACTACCTGACGGTGGTAGGTTACCCTGAGAAGCATGGGGCCTGGTGGCCCGCCGTTTGCCACATCGTGGGCAAGGACATTCTCAAGTTCCACGCCGTCTATTGGCCTGCTTTGCTGATGGCTGCAGGCCTGGAGCCCCCCCAGCGGATTTGGGTCCACTCTCATTGGACGGCAGAAGGCCAGAAGATGTCCAAGAGCCTGGGCAATGTGGTTGATCCAAAGGAGTGCTTCCGGCAGTACACGGTCGATGGTTTTCGGTACTTCCTGCTGAGACAGGGGGTTCCGGAGCGGGATTGTGATTACTACGACGAGAAGGTGGTTAAGCTGCTCAATTCGGAGCTGGCCGACGCCTTAGGGGGCCTCCTGAACAGGTGCACGGCCTCTGCCCTGAATCCCAGGGGGGCTTACCCCCTCTTCTCCGAGACCTGCTTCCCTAGGGATGTGGAGATTCCAAACAGATCTGGCAAGGCCCTAACAGAGGACTACAAGCTGGTGTCGTCGGTCGAGAGCCTGCCCGTGACAGTGAGCGCCTTTTTCGATCGCTTCCAGATCTACAAGGCTCTGGAATCCATCACGGAGTGCGTGAGGCAGACCAACGGCTTCGTCCAGAGGCACAGGCCGTGGAAGCTACGCCGGGAGGATCCCGCAGAGAGAGAGTGGCAAGAAACCATTCTCCACGTGGCTCTGGAATGCCTTCGGGTATACGGGCTCCTGCTGCAACCGGTGGTCCCGGCCATGGCTGACAAACTTCTCTCACGGTTGGGCGTTTCTCCTACGGAAAGATCTCTAAAAGATTTGGACTTCCTCCCCCGCTATCATGGCAGAAGATGCCCCTTTGAAGGCAGGAAGCTGGGGCCGGATCCTGGCCTCCTCTTTCCCAGGCTTGAGAAAAACCTGAAGCCGGCGAATAGAATAGAATAGAATAGAATAGAATAGAATAGAATAGAATAGAATAGAATATTTCTATTCCAGTGATGGCGAACCTTTTTGTTGTGGTGTGCCGATAAGGCACGTGTGCTCGCACCCACAATGCAATGCGCCCCCCCCTGCACATGCACGCACAACACCCCCACCCCTTTACCTGTACTGCGCATGCGTGCACCTCCCAGCATGCACCTCCCAGACCGTTTTCGTCCTCTCAGGGGCTCGAGAGAAGCCTCGGGAGGCTGAAAATGGGCCCGTTTTGGCACTTCTGGTATTTCCGGAAGGCCTGTTCTTTTGGCCTCCAGAGGCTTCCCTCAAGCCCCCGGGAGAGCGAAAATGGCCTCAAACAGGCCGAAAATCAGCTGGGAGATGCGTGCATGCGCAGTGCAAGTAGGTTTGGCTGGGGCTCGCGTACCTGCACAAATGGCTCTCCGTGCTACCTATGCGTGCCATAGGTTCTCCACCTTGGTTCTGTTCTTTGGCGGTTCAGGGGCTAAGTTGCTGAGCTTGTCGATCAGAAAGGTCAGCAATTTGGCGGTTCGAAGCCCTAGCGCCGCATAACGGAGTGAACTCCCGTTACTTGTCCCAGCTTCTGCCAAGCTAGTGGTTCGAAAGCATGTAAAAAATGCAAGTAGAGAAATAAGGACCACTTTGGTGGGACGGTAACAGCCTTCCGTGCTCCTTCTGGGGTTTAGTCCTGCTGGCCACATGACCACAGAGACGTCTTCGGACAGCGCTGGCTCTTTGGCTTTGTAACGGAGATGAGCACTGCCCCCTAGAGCCGGAAACGTCTAGCACGTATGTGGAAGGGGCACATACCCCTCTATTTTACCTCTACTTTTAGAATACTTCATTGGATACACAAGGAACTTGTCTCCTGGTGCAGATTCTTAAGTTGTTGTTTTTTTTAAAAAAAGAGAAGAACGGGGAACTAAAACTTCTGAGAATGTGCAGTCAGGGTGAACTAAAATAAGGGGGGAAAGGATTCATATAATATGCAACTAACTCAGATGTCTGAGTTGTTATTTTTAGCTTTCCGTGCCTTGTGGGGTTACCTTTTTTTTATATTCTAGTGTAATTCACTTGAATTTCGACAATATGTGTCTTCTCAAGATGTATGGAATTAAGAAGATTAAGTAAAGAATGAGCGTTCTACTCAATCGAAATAACCGTGTTGAAGGAAAACAACTTTTATGTTGAGCACAATGTTAAAGATTGAAAATATCAGAGTTTGTATTTCACCATGCATTGCCAAAACCTTCCGACATGGCAACAAACTGCACAGTCCTTTGTTGTTTCCACAGATATTTATTCTTTCTACACATGCGTTATTACTTCACCCTCTTGCCTTCTCCGTTCTGGAGTTTTAAAAACCCCATATTAATTGCTTGATTTATGTACCACTTTGAAGAGCCGGGGGAGACCAACGTTATCAGATGCAGTTTGAGGTGATATATTCCTGTTGTGCTGTTGAAACTCCTGTAAGAAGATTTAAAGACCTGAATTTAAAAACCTGAAACCAGAAAGAGTGATTTCTACTGCCTTCTTATTGAGTGATGGAATGCCATTTTTACATGTGTGCATTCAATTTATGGGTGCTATAAAAGTCTTTATAGCAGCTAATTCTGGAAGCTATAAGCAGCTTTTTCTCCAAAAGGCAGTTTGTTGGCGCTGGTGTAATTAAACATTGGCATGCAAATAAGCATCGAACGGTGCAAGCCTAACCACGTTTATTCCAAGTTCTTAAAAACGGGAAGTATATTGGTACGTAGGTCTTTAAAACTGCAGGTTGAAATCTTACAAGTGAACCCCCTTTTACTCAAAAAATAAAACCGAGGTTAATGCAGTTTCAATGGAGCAAAACAGCTCCAAAAGCCTAAAGGAAGCTCAAAGAATTGAGAATTAACCTAACGGAGACACTAAGGCCCCAAAATGATACGTTTCCTCTCTTTAATCCTTGGCGATGATTTCTCCAGAATCTTTCCAAAACATTAATTTTTCAGTGTGTCAGAAGGCGAAAATATATGAATTTGGCAGCCAGTCACCATATTAGCTTTGTCTGAAATGCTATAGGGTTTCCTGCCTAAGCAGGGGGTTGGACTAGAAGATCTCCAAGGCCCCTTCCAACTCTGTTATTCTACTCTAAGGTGTAACTAATACATTTTTTTTAACATGTTAGTGTGATTTTTCTTTCTTCCTAGTGTTACATCAGAGATCAAGTGTTGGTTCATTTCTAACGGGATATCACCTAAGTGTTATTTTCATGGTGCAATTCTCACAGTTCAGAGACAAGATCTCTTAAAGCTGTGCCTAAAAATTGAAAATTACGATTAGGAAAGCAAGCATGCCTCCATTTTATTATTAGACACTGAGCCGTCTCTTAAATAAAATTCCATACTTCTGCTCATACCTGTTCAATGCAGGATGATGGGAACCCCTAACTAGTATCCTCTTCTCTCCTAGATTTTAAGAGCCAACACAGGTCATCCTTGATTTACCACCTTTCATTTTAGATAGTGAAGTTACAGCAGCACCGAAGAAAGTGACTCATGACAGGCCCTCACACTTACGACTATTACAACATCCTCATGATCAAAAGTTTGGCGCTTGGCAACTGGCATGCATTGATAACAGTTGCGCCATGCCTGGGGTCACGTAATCATCATTTGTGACTTTCCCAGCCTGCTTCCAACAAACACAGTCAATGTGAGAATCTTGATTTGCTTAACTGCATGATTCACTTAGCAACTGCAGTTGTTTGCTTAAAAACGGTGGCAGAAAGGGTCAAATTTGGCCTGACTCACAGAGCACCTACCTTGCTTAGGGAGGGAAGGAGGGAGGGATTAGGTAGGTAGGTAGTTATACGGTAGGTAGATACGGTAGGTAAGTAGATGGCAGGTAGAGAAGATGGTGTGTGTATAGGTACATGGTATGTATGTGTGCTATGTATATGGGTAGATCTATAAAGGTAGTTCTCAGTTTGTTCAGTGACCGTTCAAAGTTACAACGGCACTGAAAAACGCGACTTCTGACAGTTTTTCAAAGTTACGACCTTTGCCTCATCCCCACGATCCTGGGATCAAAATTCAAAGGCTAGGCAATGGGTTCCTATTTATGACCGTTGCTGAGCCTCAAGGTCACGCGATCCTCTTTTGAAACCCTACAACAAGCCAAGCCAACGTGGTCGCAAGCCAGATTCGCTCCACAACTGAGTTAAACGGCTTAACCCACCGCTGCCACAATCTCCTTCACAAACCCGGGGCAAGCAAGGCGGTGTACAGTGGCTGCCCAGCTCTTAACCGACATCTGGCTGGCCATCAGGAAGGTGGGGTTCGAATCGCGGTCGTAATCTGAGGATTGCCTGCCCTTTCTTTTGAATTTATTTGTTAAAGTGCTCACAGGGGGGGAAAAAAAATGACAATGAAGGCTTATCTTATTTTAAGGACATGATGGCCCATAGTGGTGGATGGCCCTTCCCTAACCAGCTGCAGTCCCCTCCCCTTCTTTAAGCAAGACCACCACAAGAAGATATTGGACTGCCCTTTACGCTGACAAATTTAAGACTTGAAAAGGTCATCCAGTTCAACCCCCACCCCGGCCCAAGCAGGAGGCCCCCATTTCTGATAAGCAACGCCACCGCAGGAAGAGATTGGACTGCCGTTTACGCCTGCAGATTTAAGATTTGGAAGGGGCTTTGGAGGCCATCTAGTCCAAACCCAATCCCCCACCACCAGCCAAGCAAGAAGCTCCCATTTTCTGATATACGGCAGTCCAATCTCTTCTTGCCTTGGTGTTGCTTATCAGAAATGGGGGGGGGGCTCCTGCTTGGGCGGGGGGGGGGAGGCGGGGTTGGACTAGATGACCTCCAAGGTCCCTTCCAACTCTTGTTCAAATCTGTAAGCATGAAGCGCTCTTGTGGGTCCAATAGCCCAAGCCCTGCCCACCGCCCATCTCGAGAGCGCCGGAGAGAATGAAAAGCCCGGCTTGCGCAACGCCCCGCCTGGCTCTTCCTTTACACTAAGGCTTAGCGAAGCAGCAGCCCGGTTGGTGAGTTCGAGACCCGGCGGAGAGGCTGGGGTGGGAAGGGAAGGCAGAGCCGGCCAAGAGGCAGCCGCCCGCCCCCACCCCCGGGGCCGAGCCTGCTTGCCTGCCTGCCGGTCCCAGCTGCGTGCGGGCCCCCACCGTAGGCTCCGCCTTAAGCCGGGCTGGGCGCTGGGAAACCGCCTGGAAGCCCGGCAGCCAATGGCCGAGCGGCCCCAGGGGCGGCTCCCGGCCGGCGAAGCGAGCTTGCTCGGGCGGCTGCGGCTCGGGCGGCCGTCGTCCCTGGTCAGGTTGGTGCTGCCGGTGCAGCGGAGCTGCTGCTGAGCCCCGCTGGTCCCGTTGCCCACCCCGCGCGGCTGCTGCTGCTGCGGCGGCGGCGGCTGCTGTTGCATCCTCCTCCTCCTCCTCCTCTTGTCCTCCCCCCCCTCCCCCGCCGCCGGGATGGAGCTGGAAGCCTCCCTGGAGCAGTCGGTCCAGGCGCGCATCTTCAAGATCATCGTCATCGGCGACTCCAACGTGGGCAAGACCTGCCTGACCGTCCGCTTCTGCGGCGGCACCTTCCCCGCCAACACCGAGGCCACCATCGGCGTGGATTTCAGGGAGAAGGCGGTGGAGATCGCCGGCGAGCACATCAAGGTAAGGCGGGGACGGAGGGGCGGCCAAAGCGGGGCGTGTGAGGGGTGGGGAGACACCGGGTCCCGCGGGAGCATCTTCCCCGGCGGAGAGATGCTCGGTGCCCCGGTTTCCTTGGAGACCCTTTCCTCCTCCTCCTTCCTCCCTTTGGCATCCCTGCCTTTGGACCGAATCCACCGGGAGGGCTTCAGGCTGGGAGGAAGGCCCTTCCCTGATCAGGGGCAGCCCCCTCCCCTTCTTTAACCAACCCCACCACAAGAAGAGATTGGATTGCCCTGGATGCTTACGGATTTAACAGGCTTGGAAGGGACCTTGGAGGTCATCTAGTCCAACCCCCCCTCCCGCCCAAGCCGGAGGCCCCCCATTGGTGATAAGCAACACCAGCAAGAAGAGATTGGGCTGCCGTTTACACTTATGGATTTAATGGAAGGGATCTTGTAGGTCATCTAGTCCAACCCCCCTCTGCCCAAGCAGGAGGCCCCCATTTCTGATAAGCAACCCTACCACAAGAAGAGATTGGGCTGCCGTTTACACTTACAGATTTAACAGAAGGGACCTTGTAGGTCATCTAGTCCAACCCTCCCCTGCCCAAGCAGGAGGCCCCCATTTCTGATAAGCAACCCCACCACAAGAAGAAAGAGACTGCCATCTGTCACAAATGGTGTAGGTAGAGTCTGCTGCTTGGGGGGGAGAGGCGGGGTTGGACTAGATGACCTACAAGATCCCTTCCAACTCTGTCAAATCTATAAGCGTCTCTAAGCCAGGGCTTCTTCCTTCCACCCATCCTACTGAAGCCTTCCTGTGACATTATCTCTGGATTGTCCATAAACCGGGGATGTGTGTCTATATAGCCAGCAAGGCCCCTGGGGTTTGGGTTACAGAGGGTCGTGTGAATGCAGCCAGATAGCAGTGACATGATAGCAGTGTTAGAAAGGCTGACACAAAGAAGAAAGGGGTCAAATTATTCTCCAAAGCACCAGGATAGGAAACAATGATTGGAAACTGATCAAAGAGAGAAGCAACCTGGAAGGAAGGAGAAATTTTCTAACAGTGGGGACAATGAACCAGTGGAACAGCCTGCCACCAGAAATTGTGGGCGCTCCATCACTGGAGGCTTTTAAGAAGAGACTGGATAGCCACTTGACTCAAATCGTGTAGGGTTTCTTGCTTGAGCTGGACTAGAAGACCTCCAAGGTCCCTTCCAGCTCCATTCTATTCTAACAGTAACTTATTTGAATTTGAAATAAGGGAATTTGAAACAGACTGGGAGAGCGCGTGATCTCATTCTCTAAACGGCTGGAAGGGTCAGTCAAGGAGATGGATTGGTTCGTGTCCTGGCTGGGATTTGAGTTACCTGCTGTGTGAAACCTGGCCACTCTCCCTGTAAACAAAGTTTCTGAGTTATCGGTGTATGTGTTTGTACCTAGCTTAGATGTATATGTCTTGTTCCAGAAATCCTCTTGTTCCCCCCCCCCCGCCCCCGCCCCCAACCTTGTGAGGTAGGTCAACCTGGGAAAGTGACGAGCCCAAAGTTTACCTGTTGAGCTTGGAGTTGAATTTAGAAGAGCAACTTTAAAAAAAAAACATTATTCACACCAGTTTTCAGAACCAGGATCTTGCATAAAACAGCCCATTGTTCAGAAAATGAGCCATTGAACGAATCCTTCTAATGCAATGTGTGGTTAATGCAATGCCTGGCTCTAGTCTGTTTTGCATTTAAATAATTGATGCCTTCTCCTCCCCCCCTCCCCCATTTCCTCCCCATAGCCCTGTCAAGTGGGAAGGGGGAGTGTGAAAACCACTGGCCTGAAGTCATCTACTGAATGGTGTGACTAATTAGGATATTCAGATTTGATTTTCCTGGTTTGGTACTCTTAAACAATGACTTGCCCAGTATAATATTTTTGGAATTGTTTCACCACACCCCAGTTGCCAAGGGATCCAAATCACTATTTTCCACTGAGAAAACTCAATAAATCTGTGTATACGTGTTTTGTGTGCATTATAAATTGGTATATAAAATCATGTTAATACATACAATATTTTTGTCATCCATCTTGACCAATTGACTGGATTGATTCCTGCCATTTTCTTGGAGAGGGTTTTCAGAAAGTGGTTGGCCATTCCTTCTTTCCTAGGGCTAAGAGAAAGTGACTGGCCTAAGATCACCCAGCTGGCTTTGTGCCTAAAGTGGATGTTAGAATTCCCAGTCTCACAGCTTCGAGCATGATGCCTTAACCACTCAACCTAAGTGGCTCTTTCTTTTATACTATATATGAATTTTTTTGAGGTTGCACTGACATGTTGAAGGAATAATAGACTATAATCTGGGATGCTGGTCCAATGTGAGTTGGCAGATGTGAGTGGTGTTAGTCTGGGGCGAGGGTCTTCATGCCCCTGGTGGAGACTGACTCTGAGGAAGAGGAGGAACAGCCGACAGGGAGTGGAGGTGTGGCTCCAGAGGTGGTTGAGGAGGCTGGGGAAGGGCAGAGGCCGGCTGAACAGTCAGAGGAGGACCCAGGCCCATCCCCTCTCCATCCTAGGGCACGCAGGGAGGAGAGGATCAAAGTAAAACATAGTCTACTTGGGAGGAGAGGGCCATGATCCTCTTCATAGGTTGTAGGTGTGAGATTTGCATAAGAGTTTGGACCTGCGTGCTGACAGACGCTGGAGACAAATTAGTGTTTCATTCCTAAAGAAGGTGTATCTTGGTTGGCATTCTTCCAACGGACTGTACCTGGTTATCTTCCTGAAGTTGGCAATTATCTATCCTGGTCTGTCGTGGAACTTTATTCAGTGCGGTTTGTTCTGGGTTTTTGCTTCGTGATCAGCTCTTTGAATTTGAACTGTGTTCCTTTCCTTTGAAATGTTATTTTGAAAATAGTTTACTCCTTCACTGTGAACAATTAAACAGTGAAGCCAAGTTGAAGGCATTAAAGGACTTTATCCATAGAGGAATCGATGTTTGAGCTGTCATGCTTCATTCATAGATTGCTGTTTTGCCAGATCAGATGACGATGCATGGATGAACCGATTTGGTAATGTTTGGATGCACTCATGATGAGGGCTTTGTTTATCCCATTGGCAAAAATCTGATAAAAATGTGGGTGTGGATCTTGGCAAAAAGGAAGAGAGATGTGAGAACACCAAGATTACAAACCCATCTGTTTGAACGCAGGTACTGCTGAGCATCCTTCTGTTATTTCTATGTGGAAGAAAACAGGATGAGATGCTTAGGAGTAGCTTTTTCTTTTTCTTTCACTTGGCACATTAGAGAGGTCATCTGTAAACTGTAAACCCTTTGATCATATCTGCTATATCCCGGATAGCCAGTCAGAATTCTAGTGTTAATAAAGGTGAATGTATAAATAGGAGTCTGGAAAAGTTAGAAAGATACTTTTATTGGAATAACTGCAGAAGGGTTCAGGTTTTTGAATTACCCTGAATTCTGGAAGAAAAACACAGGCTCTGTATTCTTCGATTCTTTAAAAGTAGCAATAATCTTTAGTTCCTGTTTTTTTTTTAAAAAAAATATTTTTTTAAAAAAAGAGAACATTAAACGAACAGAAACTGATACAAATAAGGAGAACAAAAGAACAAAGAGAGAGAATTTTTTTAAAAACTGCAGAAAGAAAATATAAAAAGAAATAAAAACATCCGATTTCCTTTGCAGCAAATACAAAACTATCTCTTACTATATGATTACAAAAAAGCTAACTCTTTCTATTATCCCATTTTTTCCCAATCATTGTAACCACAACTTTTAAATGCATTTCCCCCCCTGTTTCATGCAAAAAAGTTCACACAGGGTTTCCAGTCAGTTATAAATGTGGATATTTTCTTTTCTCTAATCAAAGATAGCCACCTTTGCAAGCTCTTTCATCTTCCCCAACCATTCCTCCATTGTGGGTGGTGTCAAACCTTTCCACTTCTGAACATCTAACAATTTCACTTCTATTATACAGAAAAACAAAACTTCCATAACTTTTTGCTAGCGGACTGCCCACTTTTA
This sequence comes from Pseudonaja textilis, assembly GCF_900518735.1. Next base: position 5,602,008 of record NW_020769328.1, on the reverse strand, counting down.
GTTCCTATTTGTACTATAAGACCCAAATGTTACTCAAAACCTGTATTCATATATTTTAAACTTGGGTTATGGAAGCACATAAGCAAATCCACCAGAGGTGGTATTCAGCAGGTTCTGACCAGTTCTGGAGAACCAGTAGCGGACATTTTGAGTAGTTTGGAGAACCGGTAAATACCACTTCTTACTGTCCCCGTCCCCATCTATTCTCTGCCTCACACTGAGTCCCAGCTGATCAGCTGGGTCTTCTTTGGTTGCCCTGCACAGGAGAATGGAGCTGGAAAGCAGGTTAGTGGGGTGGGGAAGGAATTGGGGATTTTGCAGTATCCTCCCGCCGTCACGCCCACCAAGCCACACCACACCCACCAGGCCACACCCACAGAACCACTAGTAAAAAAAAATTGAATCCCACCACTGAAATCCACCATATTCTGGTTTGGTCAGAAGGCATGGTTTAGAGATCATATTGAGGCCGGAGTTCGGGTCTATCTATGATATACAGAATTTGCAAAATGTGATCTTAGCCTTCTACTCTAGCATATGTGGAAACCCATTCTATTCCTATTTTCTTCCTTTTTCTCTCTGCCTTGCCCAGATGTGGATGAGAGTAAGATGACCTGAGTTTATTCCTGCAGGAGGAGGAGGTTCTATGGAGCAATGCTGCTTTTAACCTTTTAAGTAGCCAGGAACCATCCCAGCCAGAAAGAAAAAAAAACCTTTGATTTTTTTCCCCCCTATTTATTTTGCAAAAGGAGGAATTTTGAACAGAGAATTATTTAATGGTCTGCATCCATCATCCAGTTGTAGCTGTGGGGCAACATTACTTTAAAATGTCTTTTAAGTAAAGAAAGGATAAAAGGATGTTCAGGAGATGGGAATAGACTTTAAGGAGCAGGCATGAGGCTGCCTTTTTTTTAAAAAAAGATGATAATTTTATTACAGCTCAAAAATGCAAAGAGAAATGAATAATGCAAGCTGAGAAAAATAGAAGAAGTAAAGAAGAAGAAAAATGCAAAAGGCTGAATATTTTCTGTCTGATGAATCCCTGTGTCCTTCCAGGATGTTTACTGTTCCTTTGTTTGATGGTCCAAAGTGACTTTCTGCCCCCTCGTCTGAAATTCTCGAAGCTATTTTATCACCTTGTTTTGCTCTATGTGTCAGTGCAATCTTATACACCCTCTGGGGACAAACGATAGCTTTCTAGCCCCAAGGAGCTGCTGAGACCAGAATACAAAGGCCAGCTTGTGCTGTGGAAGGAATGAGATGAGGGGAGTGGCAGCCTCTATTTGCTGAGCCAGACAACGGGTCTATCATGCTGTGTGCTGAGTTAAGGAAGCTGGGATCAATGCTGTCTCCAGAGCGTGCAAATATCCATGTGCAAATCTGCTGTGGAGGTCCTGAAATCAGGGTGAACCCCTCTCGGCCAAGACAGGGTTGTTAGGAGAATAAAATGAAGGAAGAAAAACATTTGCGTTACCCTTGCAAGAAGGACATCGAGTAGGTAGATAGTCCTGGGGTTAAAACCATTCGTTTCGTGACCATTCAAAATTACAACAGCACTGAGCCTCTTGGGTGGGGATGGTGGGAAAAAAGTACCTTTGGGACATAGCAAGGGGAAATTTAAAAAAGCAATACGGAGCTCGGGATTCCCGCAACGGAGGCAGGAACGCCATTATCGGTAGGTTTTGCCAAGTTGTTGTGCTCTCTTTTACAGGTCCAGGTGTGGGACACAGCAGGCCAAGAGAGGTTCCGGAAGAGCATGGTGGAGCATTATTACCGCAACGTCCACGCTGTGGTGTTCGTCTACGACGTCACAAAAATGGCCTCCTTCCTCAACTTGAAAAACTGGATTGAGGAGTGCAACGGCCACGCGGTCCCGGCTCTCGTCCCCAAAGTGCTTGTGGGAAACAAGTGTGACTTGCGGGATCAAATCCAGGTCCCGTCAAGCATGGCCCTGAAGTTTGCCGATGCCCACAATATGCTTTTGTTTGAAACCTCCGCCAAGGACCCCAAAGAGAGTCAGAACGTGGAGTCTATTTTTATGTGCCTGGCCTGCCGGCTGAAGGCTCATAAGTCTCTGCTCTATCGGGACATGGAGAGGCAAGGGAAGGGACACAAAATAGAGTTGGCCCCGGCCTCTGGCAATAGGAACACCTGTCCTTGCTGAAGAGCTGCCTTGACCATTGAACCGGAAGGGCCGGGCAGATGGTTTGGTGTGGTGCCTCAATAAACGGAATCAACGTGGCTCATCTCCAATGAATTCCATGTTAAATTAAGAATAAACGTTTCACACTTGGTTTTTGGGGTTTAGCTTTTTCTCTGCCCTCCGTTGAAATCCATTGGCTGTAATTGAGGAGTCCTTGGGGGGGGGGGGCTCTCTGAACTTGGCTGTTTACTTGCAGATGTTTCATGACCCAAACTAGGTAACATCATCAGTACTCAAAACTACCAGTAGTTTGAGTAATGAAATGTCTGCAAGAAAACAACCAATCTCAGAGAGCACCCAGGATTCTGTAGACCTCCTCGTCCTCTCCTTCCTCCTATTCCTCCTATTCCTCCTCCATTCCACAAACCATACTCCCTGCTAGCACTGATGAGGTTACCTAGTTGGGTAATGAAACACCTTCAAGAAAACAACCAAGCTCAGAGAGCACCCAGGACCCTGTCCTCCTCCTCCTCCTCCTCCTCCTCTCCAAAAACCATACTCCCTGATAGCACTGATGATTGGGTAATTGAAACACCTTCAGGAAAACAACCAAGCTGTGACAATCATAAAGTGGACAACATGGGACTGTGCCCCATTTTGTGACTTGCTTGTGGCAGTCATTAAGCAAATGTGGGGGTCATGAAGTATAAAATTCATTAACTAAAAAGAACAGTGGCAGCGCAGTGGTTAGAATGCAGTATTGCAGGCTGATTCTGCTCACTGCTAGGACTTCGATCCTGACTGGCGCAAGGTTGACTCAGCCTTCCATCCTTCCGAGGTTAGTAAAATGAAGACCCAGATCGTTGAGGGACATACACTGACTCTGTAAACCACTTAGAGAGAGCTGTAAAGCACTCTGAAGCGGTATAAGTCGAAGTGCTATGGCTTTTGCTAAAATTGTTTGCTCTGGGGTGGTCCAAATGCTGTCGCAGGGGGATGGAGGTTGTAACTTTTAAACCAGGTTGTAAGTCCTATTTTGGGGGTCCGTTGTAACTTTGAAGGGTTGCCAAGTAACCAGTCATAAGTCAAGGATCATCAATATGTGTTGTCTGGGCTGCTCAATTTCCCTGGCTGGATTCACCTGACAATGATGCTTGTTGCCAAATCTTATTGTTGGTTTATTGAATGAACCACGTTCAACTGGACAAGATGTAGCTTATCAGTGAAAACACATTCATAGCCTATGAATTGAGGCAGCAAGAACAATTTAAGGCACATTTTCCTGACTGGTTCAGCTCCTTGTTTCGCTTGCAAACAATCTTGCAAAAGTTCTCACACAGCATGTGACTGGCAATAAGGGCGTCTGCAGTGTAAAACAGATAAGTTGTGTGGCTTTGCGCTCCTCCTTACACCAAACCTCTTAAGAGGTCTGAATGGCATCTTTTAACGTTTGAAAAATATGTTCTCATTCATAGATGAGAAGGTGACACTTAGAGGTGTTATCCTCATGTAAGATACATTCTTAGATTTGTGGCCACCCAATATCTGAAGGGCATCAGACTATGAGTGTTTATATGTCTTAACAATTCACCACTCTGTCCCTTTTTTAATCATGATGGTTAAGGATGGTCTAAGAATGCTTATCAAAGTTTGCTTTATTGGTTTACCAACAGTAATTGGGAGGAGAAATTTTGTATTCTCTGCAATGGAAACATAAGCTGTCCTTAGAGTACCAGGAGACTTAAGACCTTGGTTCATCTTATATGGATTGCTTATCAAGCTCCAGTATTCAAGCCATCCAGACCCATTCTGTCTTCACTAATACATCAGTAGATCTGATATAGTTTATTTATTTTATTGGCCAATTCAAATGCCACAGCTGGTCTGGTTAGGTAAGCAACCTGTTATTCTAACTCAGATTTATTTGGATCTTGCCCATGCTTTTTTTTAATGCCAACGTCTGGTTATTTTCTTACATTGCATTGATCATAAGTATAAAAACTATTTGAAAAATATCAGGGCCACATTCACATTGTTCAGGAAGAATTTTAAGCAGGAATGATACAGGATAAGCAATGAATTGATATGCACACGTGACGTGCAATTACAGCCACAAGTGATTTTAGCATTTCACCGCAAGTACAATTCGTTTATAAGTTTCCAGGCCAAAAATGCAGAATTTTCACCATCGATAAGCGAAGTGCTAGACCGGCGACGTCTGAAAACCGATCTCTCCTCCTGCGCGGAATTGAAGCTTTGTGTTATCCTACCATTTCTATCTCTATGGTTTCCTGCTGAACTCCGGAGGAAGAGAGATCAATAGGAGATGAAACGGAAGGAAGAAAAAAATCATTCATTACCAGCCCAGGAGGCGTAGCCTATCGGAGAGAGGGAGAGGCGGGCTCACGCTTGCGCAGTGCAGCGGGCTGTAGGACGTATGTACAAATCCGGGTGGACGCTTTCAGGATGAAGTAAGTGGCAATTGGATAATGACAAAAAATAAGAATATTTTTATGGAAAAGGGAAAGTGGGAGCAGGGCTTTTGGGGGAGATACATGTTCAACTTTGGAACTCCATGGGGAATATAGCGGAAGTGGAATCGATGCAATATTAATGCGGAAGAGAGTTTCTGGGCATACACAGAGTGTGTTTTCATCTAGCAGTAATAGAACGACAGAGTTGGAAGGGATCCTGGAGCTGGTCTGGTCCAACCCTCTGCTCAGGCAGTAGTAGTAGTTGCCTTTTTTTTTTTTTGCTCTAGTTAAGTCTATCTTTGAGCTTAAAGATTCATCTCACCTTTTTTTTAAACTATTACCATCTGGCAAGTGGTACAGGACAATAAAAACAAAGACAAATAGGCTGAAAAACAGCTTCTATCCCAGAATTGAATTGAATTCTGCTGCATAGTGCAATTTTAATGCAGTATCAGGGGTTTTCCATTGTACAGAATGCGAAGGATGTGTGTTTGTGTTTTATTTTTTATGGTTATAATGTACACGGAAGGGGGCATTTAATTTCCTTGCACGAGGTGCATGACAATAAAGTAAACTAACTTAACTAACTAACTAGTAGGATAAGTATACCACATATAATGTATATAGGGTAGAGGCAAATAGAGTATCAGTGGGCTAAAAGTCTGTAGAGATTCTCAGCCATCCAGGTCATGGTTGCCCCCAAAGGTGCTTTTTCAGGAGAAACTGGATTTTGAAAAATAAAAACAAGCAAGTCCAGTTGCCTCCTGAAAAAGCACCTTTGGGACAACCATGACCTGGATGGCTGAGAATCTCTACGGACTTTTAGCTATACAATTTGGGATCGAAACCCTTTGAAGGGTGTGGAAGTAGGAATGGGTTTCCAGAGGAAAAAATTGCAAACTTCAGGAACCAAGAGTACCACTCAGCTGACCCTGAGTATACAGATAAACCTCCAAGTGCCTCAACGACCCTCTAAAAGGATGCAAATGACCCGCTGTCTGTTGCAGTAGCTTCTTGGACGAGAAGTGAAACCTCTTCAAAAGAAAAAAAGAAAGTCCAATTGCCTCCTGAAAAAAGCACCTTTGGGACTATCAGTGGCTAGAAAACGAGGATGCCTGGGGTCAAATACGTCTGCCCATCCAGGCCCCCTCTTTCTGCTGGCCTGTGTGATGTGGGCAGTAGAGGTGGAGGGATAAAATGTGTGCATGTAACTCTGATCTCTGGGGTGAAGTTGGGATAAAATGAGTAAGCAGTTTCTTGGGATCACCACCTCTTCCTGGGAGGCAGGGGTTTAAAAGGATTGTGAGCTGTAGATTAAGACTCGTGGTTGTTTATTCTTCTTTCCTTCTCCAGCCCATTAACCAAAGTGAAGCTGATCAACAAACTGAATGAGCGTGAAGCAGAGCTGGGAGTGAAGGACAAGGTCTCTTGGCACGCAGAGTATAGTGACAGCGCCTGGGTGTTTGTGGGTGCGTAGTTGTGCCTAGAGGCATCTTCCCCTGTCAAGCCCCTGCGGCCTTGTAAACTATGATTAGTCATACAGGAAAATTGGCTAAACGTTTAACCATCACTTCCCTTCTGTTCTCCTTTTAGGGGGGTTGCCATATGAACTGACTGAAGGGGACACTATCTGTGTATTTTCACAGTAAGTAAGAAGAAGGAAAACTTAACTCCAGAAAATGAGAAGCTGTTTGTTTGAGATTGCTTTAAATGTTGCTTTTCAATTAAAACCAAACTATAATGCAAATAACATCAGTGAACGGGAATGAAAAGGGTAATTGGCGAAATTAGCTTTAGTGAAATCGCATCTATTTGGAGGCAGCAGTTATTGAACTGAATAGTGCTTGCTTCAAAATAGTGCAGTGTAGCCTTGTAGTTTTACCAGTGATTTTGCCAGCTCTTGTCTTTACCTACTGCCAGGGAGATGCTGCTATTATAGGCTTTACAGTGTAAATGTGGAATTCCCTCTGTTGGGAAAATCCACATGGACACCATTTTTTTATTTTTTTAAAAAAGCTCTGAACAATAAAAAAATATTTTATTTAGCTAAACTGATGCCTTTATTTTTTACTTAAAACATCAGTTTAGCTGAAACAAATCTGAAAAATAATATTAAGTGTTTTGTTGGAGAAAAGCCAGGTCTTCTGGAACAGCATCTATTCCAGGGCAGGTTTTTTTCTGAGATTATTTGTTAAAGCAGAAGTTTAGAAAATAAGTAATATTCTTATATTGCTTCTGAAAGGCTTAGTTGATTGAAAATGCTGGATGAGGTATAATCTAGTAAAATAGCTCTTAATCTCAGCATATGGAACAGGGCTACAGTCTTTAAGCCCTACATCAACACTTGTATTTTCTCAAAATCCTCCCATGCTTTTTTTTTGTTCTTTAGACCCAAGACTAAATAGTTTACTTTATTGTCATTGCACTTTGTACAACGAAATCAAACACCATCTTCAGTGCACATCATGATCATGAAAATAAACACAAACACACATCCTTCACCCTCCACACATTGAACCGAAAACCCCCGACACCACACCAACACTGCACTATACAGCAGAATTCAAAAGGAGCTACTGCCCTGGGATAGAAGCTGTTTTTCAGCCTATTTGTCCTTGTTTTGACAAGTTCCTTTTTTCTGTTCAGGTATGGAGAAATTGTGAATATAAACCTGGTACGTGATAAAAAGACGGGGAAATCCAAAGGTTTCTGCTTCATATGCTACGAAGATCAGCGAAGCACTATCCTTGCAGTTGATAACTTGAATGGGATAAAGGTTAGTTTCACCGCCAGAGATCCTCTGGGTATTTTGCTGCTCAGATTGGGCTGTGATACAGTTTCACGCAAAATATATATTTAGAAACACTTCTTTAAGAAAGGATGCAGTGAATTTATGCAGGGTTTCATGGACGTAACAGAAAGGGAACAGCAGGCTGGAAATCCTCTTTTTAAATCAGCAAAAATAAAGCCTCTTTCATAATAATCCAAAGATTATCTCAGGCTTCAGTGTGTCTTAAGCCAAAATCTTAATTGCTTATATTTGATGGTTACCTGCTCATATAGTAATAGCAATAAGCACTTAGATACTGCTTTATAGTGCTTTACAGCCCTCTCAAAGCAGTTTACAGAGTCAGCCTGTTGCCCCCAACAATTTGGGTCCTCATTTTACCTACCTCGGAAGGATGGAAATTTGCAGTAGGAGTAGCTTGCAGTACTGCACTCTAACCATTGCGCTATTGAGAGTCCTTATAGATTCCATGAGAAAAACAATAGTTTCACAATGTTTTTTTAAGTTTTTTTTTAAACTTGAACATACCTTCCATTAAACAGCATGTCATCTAGGTTCAAATGTCTCTGTGCCATTACAGTCAAAGTTTACAATATTCATTACATTGATAATAATTCTCTAATCTTACAATATTAATAATCAGCATTATAACTCTATTCATTTCTCCCTCTTAACATACCTTCTAATAAAAATATAATATTGTATTGAGTATGGTCACCTTAACAATCATATTTAATAATCATCGTATTGTTTACATCTCTATCTCAACATATATTCTTTATTTCACTAATCTCTAGAGATAAAAGGTATGGAAATAAAAAAGAACAGTATAAACTACAGGCATTTGCAATGACGTAGTATTTATTTTGGAAGACCCACAAGAAACGGCCTAAATTAATTTTAACAATAGAAAAATATGGGGAAGTAGCAGGACTGAAAATAAAGAGAAAATCAAAATTTTAGTGAAAAACATTACAGATAAGCATAAAAAAGAGTTAATGAAGAGAATAGATGTTCAGATTGCTAAGAAAATAAATATTTAGGAATTTGACAGTAAGATGTGTAATGATTAAGGAAGATAATTATCAAAAATTGATACAACAAATTAAAACAGATTTGGAAAATTGGAAAAAAATGAAACTATCATTGATAGGAAGGATGGCTACAGTTAAAATGAGTATATTGCTGAGTAGTTTCACAATGTTTGTAATTTCATGTTTGCAGATAAAAGGAAGGACAATTCGTGTGGACCACGTGGCCAACTACCGCCCACCCAAAGATTCTGAGGACATTGATGAGATTACAAAGGCTCTCCGAGAGAAAGGATGCGGTATTAAAACCCCTCCTCCAAGTTCAGCTGAATCCTCAGAAGATGAGGAAGTGCAAGTAAAAAGGCACAAGAAAGGTGAGATGTCTTTCTTTGGCCAGAATTATATAATCTGAAAAAGCTAGTAGTTCGTTTAATCACATTTGATTAAGTCACAACTGACTTGATTCACACAATGTGCTGTGCTACAACGTGCCTTATTTGAACTAGGCTGTGTTGTGTGTTTCTATGCTGTGTGCAAACCTCAACTTTAAAACTATAGGAAGCTTCCAGATGTAGGAATATACATTTCAGTGAAGAAGAATGACCTGGAGATCCAGAATCCTGTTAATTTTCTGGCTTTTGAATTATATCTGATTAGTGTGAATTATACCTGCATCAATATACATGTGGTGTTTCAGCCTCTATTAACTGGAGGGCTTTTAGAAAACAAAACAAAAAATCTTGGGATGAAGGAGAAAAGGCTAATTTCCTATTTTTAAAAAATTTGTTGCAATATAAAATAAAATTGAACATTGTTTCTCATTCTGAGCCACTGTAAGTTGCCTGTATTTTGGCTCACGCACTTTCCCAGCTAAAATTTGGGGAATTGAAATTCACACATTTGAAAAGTTGTTGAGACTGAGCAAAAACGAAATAGAAAGTGCTGGTCATTTTTGTTTAGTTGAGGTACAATAAACATTAGGGTTAACATTTCGGGGTAAGCAGGAGAAATACAACATTAAAGGGAAAAAAAGAGTCAATAGATTCAAATCTCTTTGAAAGAAAGTTGCCTGCGATTTGAAAGCTAGGAAAGAGTTTCTGGAAAGTTGGAATACCAGGAAATATAAAAAGGAGGCTTAGAAAAGCATCTGAAAGAGAGATTTGTGGAAGTCTTTTTGACTACATTTCCTGTACTTTCAGAGAAAAAGAAGAAGAAGAAAGAAAAGCAAGAGCACCGGAAACATCTGAAAGAGGAGCCTGCTACAGGTGTGCTTTTCCCCAAATCCAAGATTAAAGTGGAAAAAGAGGACCCGGACTATGAACGTTACGCTGGGACAAACCAGGAAACCTGGGGCAGCGCATCTGGGCACCGCCAGCAAAGTAGGATGCCACAAGGACAAGAGCTCAGATACGAGAGCGGGACAGAGCGACCTCAAGAAAGAGGGTCAGAAAGAGACAGGCACGAACGCAGAACACTCTTAAACGAGGAAAAGCACAAGAAAACAGAGGGCATGAAAGATAGGCACTGCTCATCAGGAAGCAAATTGCGTGATCGTTCAGAAAATAGAGACAAGCCTCCCCGGGAGAAATCCTCAAATCGTTATTAATTCAACTGCTGTGTATGTTCTCTCTCTGCACACACGAGGAAAGGCTGCTGTAGGCTGTGTGCTCAGAACATTGGCTCTATGAAATGTAGTAGACAGGGCAGACAGCACAATGTTAAAATTTGAAAATGCAAGGGGAAACTCTGGTGTGCTCTTTGGAGCAGCGGTTTGTCTTTCCAGAAAGGAAAACTACACACACAAAACAAAAACCCAGGTGCTACTTTGCCTCCCAGTTGCAGTAAAGGCCTGAATTCCAGGTGCAAAGCAGCAGTATGAGCCTTCCTTTCCCCCACTTCAAAAATCTAAGCTTTAATAAATCCAGTTTTGAACCGTGTTGCCATGTCTGCAGCTTCCTATGCCAAACTCATTTATCCTCCTTAAGTGGCGTTACAGAGGCGTGATGGTTTCAAAGGAGCTCGAGAAGGTCTGTGCTCTGGCAGTTTAGAGTCCTACTACCGTATGATGGGATGAGGTCCCGTCATTTGCCTTTGCTCCTGCCAACCTAGCAGATCGAAAGCATGTAAGTGCAAGTAGATAAATGGGTACCACTCCCGTAGGAAGGCAAACAGCGTTCTGTGTTTTGCACTGCAGCATGATATCATGCTGAAGAGTGGTACGATGGCCTAGAGGTGGAGCTCTCGCCTCATGTTCAGGAGGCTGTGAGGTCAATCCTAGGTAGAGTCAGATATTTCTCTGGGCACAATGAGAATATATCTAGTGAATAAAACTCCGCATTGGCGACAGGAAGGGCATCCGGCCAGTAAACACTCAGCTCCATTCAGTTGCCCAGATTCCACCCCGCACAAGGGAGTATGGGGTCATTAAAAGAGGATGTCATGCTGACCACGACTGCAGAAACATTGGGCAGCACGGGCTCAGTGGCTTGAAGAAACAGATATGACCACCGCCTCCTAAAGTCTGCTACGACTAGCGAAGTAAAACTCGCAGGAACACCTTTACCTTTGCTTTGTTGCAATATAACTGCATGGCAAGGGATGAGCAGTCTTTTCAAGACGGAGACTGCATTCCCTTAGCTAAGCAATTGGGATACGCGCACCTGGCGTTGATTGGAGCAAAGCAGAAAGTTTGGTTCATGTCCTCTCTCATCCCGTGGATTCATCCATTCATCTTCTCACATACACATGCACCCACATTCTAACAGATGCACCTGTGTGTGTGTGTTTGCCAGCTTGTATTCTCTCACCCTGTCATGTTTCCTGGCTCATTTCTTACCTTTTTCCTTTCAGGCACTTCCTTTTTTTTACTAGCACTGGTAGAACATGTGCTGTTTCTATTGGTAGCAGCAGCTGGTTTTATTTTTTTCCCCTGATAAGGGAAATGTGCATTTTGCAGCCTTATCAGGAGCAAAAGGCCCCAGGGAGTGTGACTTAGGCCCTTATCACCACCAACTGGGCCACTGAGTACATTTTAGATACATATGCTATTTAATACTAGAATAGAATAGAACAGAACAGAAATTCCCTTGTTCTGGACCTTTCTCCCAAGTGGAGATGCAAAGGTGAGGTGAGGTGGGAACTCACCAATACTGTGTTTTGGGTGGGAGGGGCTTCTCGCCTTGCAGAACAGCATCCCCCCAAGTGGCTTGGTTGTTATTCAGCTTGGCACCCTTGCAGTATTGCAGGCAGTGCGTCAGAACTTTTCTACACTTTCAAGAATGCTTGCTATGCACATTGGGGATGACAATGGTGAGGGTTATTGTTCATTGATCAATGAACATTGCTTCTTTGTAATACATTTGGTTTCCCTGCTGCTAAATTGTCAAGAGCTGGTCTGACTTGGCAATACATAAACAGCCGAGCAGAGGACATACTCAGGATGTGAACTGCCAGTGGGGCATCAGAGTAAAAGTGCATGAGCCTTGAACTGTGTTTAGCCCCCAAAAGGCCTGTTACAAGTTTTAAGGAGCTCCAAATGATCAAATTGTAATTTTGTATATATCAGCAGGACGTTTTTAAACACGCCTAAGATGTATTATTGTATTCATTTTATGTTTAATTTAAAAATAATGGAAAAGAGATCCGTGAATTTGCCTTGGCTTTCCCACCCTTTTTCGGAGTGGGGAAATACATAAAGTAGAAATACAACAAGCAGCACTGAATGAAGATCTGATATGTGTAATCAACACAGAAGCTAATATGTTTTGGATACAGATATCTTTGTAATCTTTGAATCCCTTTTTTTCCCCTGCAGAGAAGAGATTAATATTTTGTTAAGAATTCTAGGATATTCTGATGTAAGAATTTGCAAACTCCTTCTAATGTTGACGTTACCGGGTTGGGTAATGCAACGTCAATCCGAAGCTACAAATATTCTTTTTTTTTTAATTGACCGAAGAAAAGGTGCATTTCTTCTGACTTTCAACTAAAAACACTGTACTTCAGACATTTTGCAAAGGGGCGGCAAGTGCTGATGAAAGTGAGAAAGCCATAAAGTGTGACAATCCAAAATGCGTTTGCAAATGATGGTTGGCATAATTTGTTTTCTGAGGCTGCACACTACACTGAACCCTAAATATAACGGGCTTCATGTGCAAAGCCACAAAAACTAAAAAACTAGCCGGGCTTTGCCTGCTGCATGTACACATCTTGCCTGACCTTTTAGCAGGTGTGAATGCGGCCAACCCTCCATCCTATTATTAAAACTCTCCTTCCATTGGTGAATGCCCTACCAGCGGGAACTTTAAGCAAGATTTTCCCTATTATAGATGGAACTGCAGTTGCCTGCTCTTCCAATAGCATCATAGATGATTAGCCATTATAATTCCAAATTGTATGTGTGTGTTGTGTGTGCAGGCAAAATATTAATTTATTTATTGTTTATTGCTTTTAATTTTTGCCTTCTTTTCGTGTTAACATATTCCCTTAATTTAAGTCTGCTTGGGCTCTTGGGATCCTTGATCTGTTAGAAATGGGGTAGGATCTTCTGCTGGGGGGGGTTGGACTAGATGACCTACAAGGTCCCTTCCAACTCTAAATTTGTAAACTCTGGCCATGGGACCAGCCAAGATGGCTCCTATGCATCCTTCCTGCTGGTTTGTTCCCCAGTTTGCAGATGATGGAAAGGTGCCCTTGGCAAGATCAAAGCCTTCTCTTCTCCTCTGGCTCCGCCCCTTGTTGGTTTAGCCACACCTCCCGCGATCTTGCGGACACCTTACCAGAGAAGGAGGGTGGTGGGGCAGGTACTTCTTGCCTCGGCGAGACTTTTGCTCTGCTATTGGCTGCTTTTAGCCCCAGCCCACCAGCTCGTCCAATCGCAAGGCTCGAGATTCTTCTCCGCATTTCTCCCAGGCCGCTGAGACCGAACCCTTTTTTTTTCTTCCCCACCCTCCTTTGTAATACTTTTGGCCTTTGCCGGCTGCCGTCCGGACCAAGCGCGAATCCTCTCCGGCGGGCGAAAGAAACGAGGGAGCCCGGCTTGGCGATCGGGAAGAACGAAGCTGCACCGGGAAAGGGGGGAGGGGGCCCGCCGGCTCTCTTCCTCCGCCGCCGCGATGTCCGTCCTCAGCTGGAAGCCGTTCGTCTACGGGGGATTGGCCTCGCTGGTGGCTGAATTCGGTGGGTGAGAGAGATGGAGAAGAAAGTCTGGGCCGCGCACGCATGCGCGGTTTCTCGGACGCCTCCCCTTTCGAGTTTCTGGGCTGTAGGCCACGCCCTTTCCCCCCGGCGCCTAGCAACGCCCCAGCCCTGCTCCTCTGCGGCCTAGTTGTTCCGCCTTGGTCCGCGGAGACTGGGCGAAGCAAGGCAGGAAAATCGGTTGGGCGGACAGGTTTTGGCCCAGCTCTTTTCCCCCACCCCAAGTCACTGTCCAACAGTTGACCTTAGCTGCCCAGTCTTTATTTTGGAGAGAGCATCACAATGCCAGAGTTGTTGCTGTGTAAACAAGTGTGACACCTCAAAGGTGCTGTTTTTTTCAAAGAGGCAACTGGACTTTCTGGTTTTTATCTTTGAAGACGTTTCGCTTCTCATCCGAGAAGGTTCTTCAGCTCTGGCTGGATGGTGGGGAATGGAAGGAGTCGCCACCCAATCAGAGCTGAAGAAGCTTCTGGGATGAGAAGCAAAATGTCTTCAAAAAAAAAACAAAGAAAAAAACCAGAAAGTCCATTTGCCTCTTGAAAAAAGCACCTTTGGGACCACCCTCACCTGGATGACTGAGACATGCAGGTGTGACACTTATTGTCACAGGAGCTGATGTGAAGCCTGTGGAAACTTTCCTCCTCAAATTTTCACCTGACAGGATTGAGTACAGGTGGTCCTCAACTTATGACCATAATTGAGCCCCCAATTTTTGTTTTGCTAGGCAAGCCCCACAAGAAACAACCTTGAACTATGGTAACTCATGGGTTAGTCTTTCATAACGATCCCAACAATATTGCTGTACAGGTAATCCTTGACTTAACAACCACAATGGACCCCAAAATTTAGGTTGCTAAGTCAGAAATTGGCTTTGTGAGTTTTGCTCCATTTCTTGCTAGAGTTGTTAAGTGAATCGCCACAATTGTTCAGCTAGCGACCCTGGGGCTGAGTGACTCGGTCTTCCCTGTTGACTTGGCTTGTCAGAAGATTGGAAAAGGAGGATCATGCGATCCTGGGACTCTGCAACCATCATAAATATGAATCAGTTGCCAAGTATCTGAATTTTGACCACCTAGGAAAGCCGCCGTGGTCGTAAGTGTAAAAAATGGTCATAAGTCACTTTTTTCAGTGGTGTTATAATTTTGAACCATCACTAAGTGATGTGTTGTAAGGCGAGGACTACCTGTAGTCAGTGGAAAGACTTCCCACCAGAAATTGTGGGTGCTCCAACTTGGCTGGAGGTTTTTAAGAAGAGATTGGACAACCATTTGTCTGAGCAGGGGGTTGGACTAGAAGACCTCCAAGGTCCTTTCCAACTCTTGTCATTTTGTTAAAATGTTAACTTACCTTTGCTAAGTAGAAACAGGAAAGCAAGGTATGTTACAGGTCTTCTCCCATGAAGGAGGTCCATCTAGTGGGATCAAGAAGAAAGGCCTGCTCCATGATGGCTCCTTTTCTTTGCTACATCATCCCTGGAAAAATAAGATTTTTTCCCACCTTGATACTGTTTTAAAAGGCAATCCAGGAAGACATGGTTCTGCCAATGGACCTGGAGACCAGGGAGATACGGAGCCCATCAAGCGATTGATTTGATTGTTGTCGCCTGGCAGCTGAGATTTATTAGGTTTTGTATTTGGGGATTTTATTTCTGTAAACTTCGGGGTCACTGAATTGGGCAGCCATAGACATTTTCTTAATAAATTTTAATAAGAATTATACCCACTAGAGTTGCCCTTCTGAGAATCAGTCAGTCTGCACAAAGCGTAAGATGGAAGACTCAAAGACCAAAATCAAGAAAGACGTGCAAAGAGACTTTGAAGCAGATTCCTTTATTGTTCCTCACCTCTAGACAGAATCTTGCCAAAGTAAAGCAATTACTTGCATCATTAAATATATACTCTGAGGAGGTCTAGGAAGAGTCTTGTCTCTCTTCTTCCCAACCAAAAACTACTTACTGTCTCTTATTCTTTTGCAATGCACTCCCTCCCTGCTGGGAATCTGGACTACATTTCACCACAAAGACCATTGCAGAATCCCCTTGTTAATTCTTTACAGCTCTTGGGGCGCTTGTACTATGAAGAATTTTATTAGATCAAGATTAATAGTTTGGCTACCTTCAAACCCCCTTTGGCTCTAGGAAAAAAAGGCAGATCTGTGACTGTGCTTTAGTCAATTCTACAAATTGCAGAACAGGTAACATGTTTGAGCAGTTATTAGATCATTTCTGCTATGTGACTTCTTCTATCCTAGGGACCTTCCCTGTGGATCTCACCAAAACACGGCTTCAAGTCCAAGGACAAAGCATTGATTCCCGTTTCCGAGAGATCAAGTATCGGGGCATGTTCCATGCCTTGTTCCGCATCTCCAGAGAAGAAGGCATTCTAGCATTGTACTCTGGGTAAGTACAGTTTCCATTTCCTCTATGCGCAGCTTCTTTCCTACCACACAAAGGTAGTCCTCGACTTACCACAGTTCAGTTAGTGACCCAAGTTACAACAGCACTGAAAAAAGGGACTTATGGCCATTTTTTCATGCAGAATCCCCAGGGTCACATGATTTATGTTGGGATGCTTGACAGTTAATTCCCTTTTGCAACCTTCTGACAAGCAAAGTCGATGGGGAAACCAGATTGAGTTGCGGTGGCGCAGTGGTTAGAGCGCAGTACTGCAGGCTACTTCTGCCGACTGCTGGCTGCCTGCAATTTGGCAGATCGAATCTCACCAGGCTCAAGGTTGACTCTCAGCCTTCTTCCCTTCCGAGGTGGAAAAAATAGGGACCCAAATCGTTGGGTGCAAGAGACTGACTCTGTAAACCGCTTAGAGCGGGCTGTAAAAGCACTGTCAAGCGGTATATAGTCTAAGTGCTATTGATATTGCTATTTGTGTAAGAGTTGTGGTATTAACTTAACAACTGCAGTGATTTCAGTTAACAAATGTGACAAGAAACGTCATAAAATGGGGCAAAACTCACTTAACCAATTTCTGAACTTAGCAACCTAAATTTTGGGGTCAGTTGTGGTTGTATGTCGAGGACTTGTACTACGTGTACAGCCATATTGTTGGGTTCACACGAAAGACTAACCCATGAGTTAGACAGTTCAGGGTTGCTAGTTTGGGGGCTCGGCAAAATGAAGTGTGGGAGTGCTGCTGTTTTCCTAGCCGGATCATCGTTGTTCTTTGTGTGTTGCAGCATTGCACCGGCATTATTAAGACAAGCATCTTACGGCACCATAAAGATTGGTATATACCAGAGTTTGAAACGACTCTTTGTGAACCGTTTAGAAGGTTAGTATACTAAGGAAACCTTGTGGGTTCTTCTCCCCCCAGCCCCTTCACAAAGCTATAAAATGTCAGATCTATTAATTGATAATCAATCTGGCTGTGGCTCACCTGAGCTGCTGGACTTTCAAATTCCCAAGATGGGCAAAGCGAGTGCTGGAAATTCAAACATAAAAGTGGGAAATCACCTACGTTCCATATCTTTACGTGCTTTCATTAGTTTTTGTTTTTTTTTTTAACCCTGAGACTGAATTAGGCTTTTCTCTCCTCAATCTATACTTCTGATTCTTCTTCCTACATCATTTTTGGGATGATTTTCTCTTGTTGCATTGAACTCAGACCCCAAAAGGTGTTCATTGTCAATCATAAGAGCTGCGGTGGCACAGTGGTTAGAGTGCAATACTGCAGGCTACTACTGCTGACTGCCAGCTGCCTGCAGTTCGGTAGTTCGAATCTCACCAGGCACAACGTTAACTCAGCCTTCCATCCTTCTGAGGTGGGTAAAATGAGGACCCAGATTGTTGGGGGTGATAGGCTGATTTTGTAAACCAGTTAGAGAGGGCTGTAAAGCACTGTAAAGTGGTATATAAGTCTATGTGCTATTGCTATTCATCAATAGCTGTATTGAAGCAAATATCCTGTACAGATGTTTTTATCCGAGACAACCTGGTCTCTTTTCTAGATGAAACAGAGGGGACGAAGGGAAACTGCTTGTTCATGGAGCAGGAAGGTTGCTGCAACAAGCAAAGTTCAGGCCTTCATTCCCCTCACTTGTTTCTACAGGTTGTCCTCGACTCACAACACTTCATTTAGTGACCATTTGAGGTTACAAAGCTGCTGAAAAGAGTGACTTGTGACCATTTTTCACCCTTACTACTGTTGCAGTATCCCCGTGGTCACCTGATCAAAATTCAACTGCTTGGCAAGTGATTCCCATTTATGACGGGTGCCAGGTCCCAGGATCATCTGATTGCCTTTTGTGACCCAGAGTCAACAGAGTGGCCAGATTTCACTTAAAAACCATGTTA
Source organism: Pseudonaja textilis (assembly GCF_900518735.1). Next base: position 5,584,070 of record NW_020769328.1, on the reverse strand, counting down.
CTAACTAAACAGCCACAGTGGTTCACTTAACAAGTGTGGCAAGAAAGATCGTAAAACGTAGGAAAAAAAATCACTTAACAGGGGGTCTCACTTGGCAACATAAATTTTGGACATAAGTCGAGGATTACCTATACTTGATTTCCTCTTGATTCCCCCCCCCTTTTTTTTTTTGACATTTTCATAAATCAGGATCAAGTCCCCGATGCAGCACAGTTCTGTTTTCCTTGATGAAGACTAGAATCCAGTCCCAAAGGTGCTTTTTTTTTCAAGAGGCACCTGGAACTTCCTGCTTTTTTTTTCTTTGAAGACGTTTCGCTTCTCATCCCAAGAAGCTTCTCGAAGAACTGAAGAAGCTTCTTGGAAGAGAAGCAAAACAAACATCTTCAAAGGAAAAAAAACAACAACAGAAAGTTCCAGGAGCCTCTTGAAAAAAACCTGGATGATGAGGAATCTCCGTAGACCTTAGAATCCAGGGCTTTTCTTAAAAAAACACACACCTCTGAATGTTGTCATTTTGACACTCGTTCCAAAATTCAAAACGGGAATGTCATACTGATAAAAATCCCAAGTGTTTTGCTGCCCTGCCTGCCTTTTCATCACCCACCGAATTGCCTCTGCCTGACACTTATCACAATGTGCTGTGTTGTGGTCTCTGCTTATGGGAACTATGTCTTAAATGTTTGTTTTCCTGCAGGCCCTGGGCAAAGAGTGACCCGGTCTCTTTGGAGAGTGCTGCGGTCAGTACCTGCCCTCCCCAGCCTAACTCCGCTCTAACTCTTGGCTCTTCCTTTCTGAACTAATTCTCTAATCATGTTGGCTGGGTTTTTTTGTGTGTGTGCTTTTTTTTTTAGTTCTGGTTCTCAGATTCTACTGAATCTCTATGAAAAATTGTCCCAAAGGTGTTTTTTTTTCAGGAGGCAGCTGGACTTTCTGATTTGTTCTTTGGAAGACGTTTTGCTTCTCCTTCAAGAAGCTTCTTCCGCTCTGAACAGGAGAGTGGGGAATGGAAAGATGATCTGTGTCTTCAGGGACAGACTTTTAGCTATACAATTTGGTATGAACACTCTCGTGGAATGGTGTGAGAGTAGGAACGGAGGGAAAATGGCAGACTATAGGAACCAGGAGCGCTAGTCAGATGACCCTGAGGACACAGACAAACCTCCAAGTGGCCTCAACGACCTTCTAAAAGGATGCAAATGACCAGCTGTTTGCAAGGAATATACTGGTAAATCTTTCCATTCCTTACCATCCGGTCAGAGCTGAAGAAGCTTCTTGGATGAGAAGCGAAACGTCTTCAAAAGAAAAAACAAGAAAGTCCAATTGCCTCTTGAAAAAAGCATCTTTGGGACAACCAGGACCTGGATGACTGAGAATCTCTACAGGCTTGCTATCCAAAATTCTTTCTGCGTATACACCCTCCCGGGAACCTTAAAGGATTGGGTGGCATTCCTTTTTTTTAGAATCTGAACAATTCTGGAAAAAAGCAAGGAAATTTGGTTCATCTACTTCTTGCTTTAGACTTTAACGGTCTGGAAAAAGAATGGCTTGAATGGAATCCTGAAGATTTGCAATATCTTTAGGTACAAGAAAAGAGATGGTTAGAAAATCTGAGCACCTGGTCTTTCCCTAAAAATAAATAAATTTATGTGTGTGTATATTCTTGTTCACCTTCACTTTTCCTTCCTGAAATCTACCTCTGTTGCTTTTTCTTCTTGAGACGAGTTTTGGGCTATACCATGTTCTTCCTAATTGCAGATGAAACGTTATTAATCAATGTCATATGTGGAGTGATTTCAGGGGTGATCTCCTCTGCTTTGGCTAACCCGACAGATGTATTAAAGGTAAGAGGAGTCTTCCTTGCTGGGTACCGGTTGCTTCTGGGCTCATCCCTGGTCTGTTTATGCTTTTTATTTTTTACTTCCTGGCATTTTTCAAAATTCTATAACTATGATTCTAGCAGCCCTGCTCTATCTTTTTTTTTAACAGTTTATTTATACATTTTGGTTTAACATACCTAAGTGCTTTGGGAACAGTGTATTGTCTGGGTCAATTTGCTTACATAATAATGCTTTCCCAGCTCCTAATTTCTACCTCTGTTATCCAGCCATTTATGAAACAAGTCCCATGTTCGAAAACATTCTATCTTCTTTTTCTTTTATCTTTAATGTCAGTCTGTCCATTTTGGCACAATCTAATATTTTTTAAATTACATCTTCGTCTCTCGGTATTTCCTCATTTTTCCAGTGCTGTGCAAATACAATACTTGCTGCTGTCACAACATGTAGTATTAAATACAAATTCCCCTTATTGTACTTTTCTGGCATACCTAGCAAAAATATTTCTGGCTTATAATCTATATGTAGCTTTTACATTTTTTCTAACCACGTATGTATTTTTGTCCAACATTTCTTCGCTTTCACACATGTCCACCACATGTGATAGTATGTACCCGGTGTCTGGTTACATTTAGCAGCCTTGCTCTATCAATACAGGTAGTTCTCGACTTACAACCAGGGGTGGGATTCTACCTGGTTGGACCAGTTCTATAGAACCGGTTGTTACAATTCTGTGCAGTTCGGAGAACCAGCAAATTACATCAGTAGTGGATCCGCCCCTCCCCATCCCGCCCACTCACTCCTTACCTGGCATGCGTGCCATCAAACTTGTCTGCGTAAGTTGCTATTTTTTTCCCCCGACCATCAGCTGTGCTGCTATGCCGGGAGATTTAGATTAGCTAGAAATCAGGAAATAGTTGGGTTTCTTGCTTTCGAGCTAATCTAAAAGCAGCTTCCTTAGGACTGAAGCTTCTATTTTTCAGTGCAGACTCAGGCAGCAGATTGCAGAAAGGTAGATCTCTGAGTGAATCTGTGATTCTGCAAGCAACTCAATCTGCCTGCCTGCTTTGCCTGTTTTTGGGTGAAAGTTGCTCTTTTTTAATAAAAAATTCAATATTTACATAAATATTTATAGTATTTACATACAAGCCATGCCCAGCCAGACACATGACCACCAAGCGACACCCACAAATTAGACCATGGCCACAGAACCGGTTGTTAGGAAATTTGAATTCCACCCCTGCTTACAACAGTTCATTTAGTAACCGTCCAAAGTTACAACATCCCTGAAAGAAATGACTTATGGCCGTTTTCACACTCAATGGCCATCCCAGCATCCCCGTGGTCACGTGGTCAAAATTCATCTGCTTGGCTACGGACTCATATTTATGAAGGTTGCAGTGTCCAGCAGTCCCGTGATTCCCCTACTGTGACTGTCTGACAAGACAAAATCAATTGGGAAACTGGTTTCACTTAACTCTGCTACTAATTTACTAACTGCAATGATTCACTTAACAACTGGGGCAAGAAAAGTGATAACATCGGGGCAAAATTCACTGAACAAATGTTTCGCTTAGCAATGGGCATTCTGGTGCTCAATTGTGGTCGTATGTGGAGGGCTACCTGTAGATTGCAGATAGTCCTCGACTTATGACTAAAACAGGACAGAATTTCCTTCGTCAGTCACGATGTCATAAATTAAGGCACCTATATAACTAACCCGATTTTATGACCTTTTATGCAGCAGTTGTTAAGTGAGCCAATGCACTCCTATGGATATTTTTTGCTGGTAGTTTCTGGCCAAAAATGTCATAAATCATATCATGTGACCACGCAATGCTGAAACCAGCTGTAAAAGGTGAGATGACTGCCAAACATCTGAAATGTGGCTATGTTGCCATGGGGTTTGTGTGCTGCGTGCCATTTTGGGGGGATCTTTTCTAACTTCAAACCGTTGCTAAGTGACTAGCAAGGACTTTTGCTATATCCTGAGGAATCTGCCTAGTAAAACTTTTAGAGCCTGATTTGCAGACTGGATCCAGCTATCGAAGACTAGCAATGGGCAAGTCTTCACTTCTCTTCACTAGACTAGCAATGGGTATGTCTAACCTAGTGAAGAGAAGGACCAGGGGAGACAAGATAGCAGTGTCCCAATATTTAGGGGCCTGCCACAGAGAGGAAGGGGGGCGTCAAGCTATTTTTTAAAGCACCCAAAAGCCAGAAAAGGAATAATGGAGGGGAACTGAACAAGGAGAGATTCAACCTGGAAATAAGGGGAAATTTTCTGACAGCGAGAACAAGCAACCCATGGAACAGAATTTGCCTTCAGAAGTTGTGGGAGCTTCATCAATGGAGGCTTTCATGAAGAGACTGGACAGCCAGCTCTCAGCAATGGTGTAGTGTCTCCTATTTGAGCAAGGGGTTTGTATGACCTACAAATGAACCAGTGGAACAGCTTGCCACCAGAAATCGTGGGCGCTCCATCACTGGAGGTTTTTAAGAGTCTAGACAGTCACTTATCTAAGATGGTTATAGGTTCTCTGCTTGAGCAGGGGCTGGACTAGAAGACCTCCAAAGTCCCTTCCAACTCCTATTCCGTTCTATTCTATTCTATTCTATTCTATTCTATTCTATTCTATTCTATTCTATTCATCTAATATCTTTTCCAGATCCGTTATTTTGTATTCGGTATCTGGCCTTTCCCAATCTACGCTAGCCTGGGATTCTAGAACCTCTGATCTCTATCCACCTAGAGAGCACCAGGTGGAGGAAGGCTGGTGTAAAGTAAATGGTTATAGAGAAAGTGGGAAGCAGCTGTAAAAGTTTGAGTTACCCTGCAAGGCTGGGAATGAATATTCATGCTTAATACCTTGGACTCCAAGCAATAAAAGTTGGGTCACAGGTGGCTCCCCTATTTCCAGCGACTTCCCTGCTCTCTTCCTTTTCAGATTCGAATGCAAGCTCAGGGCAGCCTGTTCCAGGGAGGGATGATCGGAAGCTTCATAGACATCTACCAGCAAGAAGGCACACGGGGCCTCTGGAGGGTAAGGGCTTCTTGTATCCCCTCCCACTCTCCATGTCTTTTGTTGTTGCTTCCAAAGGAAAATGGGGAGAAGGCTTGTCTTAAGATGGTTTTTATCATGTTTACATTCTGACTCTGCTCAGGTGTCAATACTCTCTGAATGCGATTGGGGTTGTTGTTTTTTTTGCAGGCGTTTCATTACCAAACTAGATAACTCCATCAATGCTAGAAGGGGCTGGGGTTTGTGGAATGGAGGAGGAGGACTCTGGGGTCTTTGGAAGTTTCTGTGCTTAGTTGTGTTCTTGCATGGGTGTTTCATTATCCAATTAGGTAACATCAGCAGTGCTCTGATTTTCCTCTGAGTACATATGACAGTGCTCAAAAGAATCACCCCTCATTTCATTGTCACATAATGCTGTGAGTTTGGTAGTTCTAAAAAAAAGAGTATTACTGGCTCAAACTTATGAGCCAGGGTGGCACAGTGGTTAGAGTGCAGCATTGCAGGCTAAATTCAACTCACTGCCAGCAGTTCGGTCCTGACTGGCTCAAGGTTGACTCAGCCTTCCATCCTTCCGAGGTGGGTAAAATGAGGACCCAGATTGTTGGGAGCAAGAGGCTGACTCTGTAAACTGCTTAGAGAGGGCTGTAAAGCACTAGGAAGCAGTATATAAATCTAAGGGCTATTCAGTAGACTTGAACCTGCTGTCCATCAGCTTAAACATGTTGAATGTAAGATTCGGTCCTTAGGCAGATGTGGCTGATTCTAGAATTTTTAGAATCACAGTTCTGTATGAAAGAAATTTATAAACGTGGTGGTAGCAATTGCAAAAAATTTAAAAAAAATTTTGGGAAGAGAGATCTCTAATAGTGGAATAATTTTAATACTTTCCCTCAATTGAAGTGTTGTCCTTCTTCATCAGGGCCCCTTATTTTTGATTTTCAGGGACCTGCCAGTAAGAGTCTAATTCTCTAGAGGAACAAGAATGGCAAAGCAAGCAAGCAAGCAAAATAACGTAACCCAGAATAATGCATAGCAAATAATAGATTTTAATTTTGGATATGAAATCAGGGTTTTGCCCAAAGAGAAGTTGATCAATCAGGTGTACAGATCTGTCTTTTTAAAGGAGTATTGTCTTGAGATCAGATCTAAGAGCCAGTGGACTGTTATTTTCCCTCTGAAAAATGAAGCAACCCCCAAATTTTCAAAACAGTTAAGAATGGGATAAAAATGGAAGTTATATGATAGTGGGTTATTGATTGAGATGTCGTGGTTGAAGCCATTCTAACTTCTTTTCTTTGGCTAGGGTGTGGTTCCCACTGCTCAGCGAGCTGCTATTGTGGTAGGAGTTGAGTTACCAGTCTATGACATCACTAAGAAACACTTAATACTTTCAGGACTCATGGGAGACACAATTCTGACCCATTTTATGTGAGTACCTGCCACTGTACTGGCAGTTAATCTAAATATATTTTTCTCAAGTTCTGTGGGCTGTGAAACGAAGCATGGATTATGGGCATGGAGTAAGTAGTCAAGAGCTCCCATTTTGGCATTGTGGAGTTTTCCCTGTGACTTCTGGAAATCATACATCCTTCCAGTGGGTGGCTACTGGCGTTCCACTAAGCCACATTATGGACTAGTTTAGTTCTGATTCAGTGTGACATGTGAACCCAGCTCTATAAACCAAGGTTTATGGTTCAGTATTATGCATAATCTAGAGCTTGTAGCATTTAAATATAGCAAGAACAAACGTGAATGCATGTTAGAAACTGTAAGGAGCAAAGAGATTTAACACCTCGATCAAAGCCATCTTCTAGGGAAGCACTGGCATTACTGTTCTTAAAAATTTACGTGAATTGTGGAAAACTCAAGAGGACGAATCGGTCGTTCTGCCACACGCAATTAAAACTTGTGGTTCCCTTCGCACATTTTCTTCCAAGAATTACCCTGAGCCTGTTCCTGAAATCAGTGCCACATTAGAAGGAAGGAATTCAGTCTCTAGTTACTCTGTGAGATGCTTTTAAACAGGTTTCTTCTATGCTTGTCTGTCCAGTTCCAGTTTTACCTGTGGATTAGCTGGTGCCATAGCTTCGAATCCGGTGGACGTGGTTCGAACCCGGATGATGAACCAGCGGGCCATAGTGGGAAGCGTGGAGCTGTATAGGGGAACAGTAGATGGCCTGGTAAAGGTAAGAACTACGGGGTAACCATCTTGAGGGAGTGGAGGGGAGCGATTCAGGGATGCTGGACTAAATAGTAGGGGCACCTGGTTCATTCCCACCCTAAGCGATGGAAATGCCTTGGTCGACTTGGTCCCTATCTCCTTCTCTACAGCCTACTTTTCTTGCTGTGGTGGGAGCAGTATATGGGGGTGAAATGGGAATCCCCTGATGGGGTGCTCCAAGCTCCTAAACAAAAGCAGGATGTAAAACTAAGAAATGTTGGGGCAACACAGAAGGTGTAAATCAGGATGTATTTTGAATGTGGTTTCTTATCGCCTGTACAGACTTGGAAGAGTGAGGGTTTCTTTGCACTTTACAAAGGCTTCTGGCCAAATTGGTTGAGACTTGGTCCCTGGAATATCATTGTATCCTTTTGTACGCCGGGCAAAGGCCCCATCGTGCAGGGAAAGCTGGGGAAGGTTTTTGAAGCAATTATCCATCACAGCCAAGAGTTTTGTAGATGTGGCAAGTTTCCTGCAAAGGCTGAAGTTACCCAAACCTATTCTGATCTAATTTAGTGTGTTGTGTGGACCTGTTTGTTATTATATACCAGAACAATGACTCATTTTTTACTGAGCTAGGTGAGCCTTGCATGTTAAACAACATTTGCTCTATGCACTTAATTTGGATTGCTGTATCAACTCACGGGTTTAGACAGTGTTTTGAGTGGTTAATCGATCGTGTTTGATTCACACCACTAGCTGAATCACAAAAACGAAGAAAGCTAGGGCCAACTTGAGGCACCCTTGAACTGCTGTGCAAAGGGAGTTTCTGAATTTTTAACTGATATGATGAAGGAGCAATTTAGTTTTCCCAAGCGATTTGTTCTGCAGAGACATCTGAACAGTGCATTTTGTTCAAGGTGTGCTGATGTATTTGGGAGCTGAATAATTCTACATACTTCGGGGAGCAGAGACGAGCTACTGAATAGATTCTATCCTTATCCGATCTGGTTGCTGGATCATTAAGGCCTGAGAAAGACACCTGTTCAAGTGACAGGAGAACCCTGCCAAATTTGATATTCATGATGCACTTGGGTTTGTAGCTCATCTTTGGGTAGCTATCCAGAGCTGTTCCTTCTATGGAAGCTATATAAAATATCCCCTCTTTTCCTATCATGGTTCTCCAGGATTAGTATCATAGGTGATGATTAGCCATTATAATTCCAAATTGTGTGTGTGTGGGGCGGGATTTGTTTATTGCTTTTAATTTTTGCCTTCTTTTCACGCTAATGTATTCCCTTGATTTCTGCAGTTCTAACCCTTTAAGTCTGCTTGGGCTCTTAGGATTGCTGAAATGCAAATCTAGGCATGTTACTTAGCTGGGAATGAGACCCGGAGGAGGGAGGGAAAGATTAGAAATTCCTCCTTTGAAAGTTGTTTCTTTAACCGAAGGGCAGTTTTTTATCACCTACGAGCAGCTGAAGAGGCTCCCTTTTTAAGATGCCGGTTTGGATTGGTCATCCAGCTGCCCTTCCCGTCCCCCTCCGTTCCTGCATCTTCATGTATTTTTATTTTTATTTTGGTCTCCATGGACTTCGTTTCGCCCTCCCATGTGCTGAGTGCTCAGTATTGGGAGGGCGGCTTAAGGGGGGAAGGGGAGGATGGGTCCACAAATACAGTATTCAGAGCCTGGTGCGCGTGCTTTTCCCCGCCCCGCAAGGGAGACGGTGGAACACGGAGGGAGAGCACTTAGGTCTGTGTTTGTATCTTCCATGAAGAGAGCTGTGAGTTAAAAACCCTTTTCGTTGCCATGTGGCTTTTGCAGCAGGCAATTCCTCTTCCCCCTTTGGCCCGTGCCAGAGGAAAGCGGGAAAGAAGGGTGCTGCTGCAGGCCTCCTTTCATTGCCATAAAAACCCCATTAAACTATTTATTGGAACCCAATCCTGTGGTGCGTGTGCCTTTTGTATTTCTGCAAATATTAAAGTTTTCTTCAGTGACGGCAGGCGGCTGCCTGTTTAAATGGGTCTCTTTTTCAAAGGAGGAAATTAGAACTGCCTGTCCAGCTATGTGATGTATACACCCGCCAGGCTTAAATTAATATCCCAGAATCCTGATCTGGTACTGTTGCAAACCAGTTCAAATCCAGAGAAAGGATCCACCTGGGTAATCGTCAAAATTCATCCAGTGAATTGTAAGTTTCTGGTTAACTGCAGGAAAACACGCCTGATAACAAAAAAAAATCAGAAAGAGCCTGAATTTTAGCAGCTCCTAAAAGCTTGTGCCTTTTAATAAAATCAGTTAGTGGATGCTACTGGAACCTAAGCCTGATTTATTATTATTATTATTTTTGGCTACAATCAACCAACGTGGCTCCTTTCCTACAAAGAACCTTACATTTCCCATCACCATTTAGCATTGAGCAGATAAAAGTAGCTTTTTAGAATCGTGGCTATGCAAGTCACGGTTACGGAAAGAGATGTCACTAGCAAAAGACAACGAATCCCTGACCATGCAATTCAGCTGCAACAGGTGCAGGACAACACAGTGGGCAATAAAAATAGCCATGCAGCATGTCCCTGGGGAGGCGGGGCGGGGGGTGTTACTACGATGAAAGAAAAGAGAACAGGGCTTCAGCCTGATGGATTCTTCAGCCCTTCAAGCAAGCAGAAACGTGTGTGACAGTTCCGTGCATAACCCAGGATCTCCACAATACCGGTCACCATAATCTAGCAAATGTATAGAGTTGGAATGATCCCTCTCGACTTCCTTGGTCCATCGGAAGCGGTTTGCAGAATTGGCACTGGAAGTTTTCCCAGTCACAACAGTCTCCACCCACACTGGAGTTGGACAGACATCTTTGTCACGCTTTTGGGACAACACACCCAACTGCTGTCGATAAGATGACTGGCATTTCAGCTCGATTCCCACGCCCCCTCCCCGGCTCCGGCTCTTTCGCTAATATTCCTCCTTTTGTGTTTTTTTCAGCCATCGTTCACTCCTCCATAAGCTTGTTTTTGTAAGGGCAAACATAATCAAGGGACAATAAAACGGACTCAACGGGTAATTGCTCAGAGCTTATGTTTGCATACTCCAGACTTTCTTTGACATCATTGGCACAATTAAGCACCATGAGTTATTAAAGTTTAGATAAAGGCTCTCCTTCCTTAGCAGCGATATCCCACAACATTTTTCATTAGCCAGTGATTTGCTAACAGAGAATGGTTGTTTATCACCTGGAAGGAATTTTTTAAAAAGGCATTAATTTCCTCCCCTGCTCTGTGTTGTTCCCCAGTGTTATGGTCACCTAGATCTGAGAACTGTTTACATGGATAACCAAATGGTAGCACTGCCAGAAAACCCTGTAAAGCAACTTGAAGACACGTGGACTTCAAATCCCAGAATTCCCCAGGCAGCAGAATTCTGGGAGTTGAAGGCCACGAGTCGTAAAGTTAGTCACGTTTTGGAGACCTCTGCTTGTAAACCATTGTTGCCTTTCCTTCTAGGCTGCAAATCTGCAGGGTGGAATAAAGCATCCCTAATTCGTGAGATTGTAAGAAAGATTTGGAGAAGATTGACATCAGTCTGTGTTCCATCCTGCGTTTGCATGCTTCATTTTGTTTCCGGTTTTCTTCCCAGGGAGTTAGAATGATAATGGACCCAACTGCTTTCTCCATCACAGCAACATTGTGAAGTAGATTCGGTCAACCCAAAGATGCTTTTTCAAGAGGCAACTGGACTTTCTGGTTTTTCTTTAAAGACATTTCGCTCCTCATCCAAGAAGCTTCCTCAACTCTGACAGGATGGTGGGAATAGAAGGATTGATATTCCTTGCAGACAGCTGGTCATTTGCATCCTTTTAGAGGGTCGTTGAGGCCACTTGGAGGTTTATCTGTGTCCTCAGGGTCACCTGAGGAGTGTAAATAAGTGTGGAAGGACCCATTTATCTGAGGACACAGACAAACCTCCAAGTGGCCTCACTAAAAAGAATGTAAATGACCAGCTATCTGCAAAGAGTCTAAATCCTTCCATTCCCCCACCATCCAGTCAGAGCTGAAGAAGCTTCTTGGAGGAGAAGCAAAATATCTTCAAAAAAAACCCCCAGAAAGTCCAGTTGCCTCTTGAAAAAGCACCTTTGGGACAACCATGACCTAGAGGACTGAGAATCTCCATAGACATGTAGATCAGGTTAAGGCCGCCTGCTCAGGATCGCCCAAGACAAAAGTATAAACTAGGAACTTCTGGAGCAAACTTTAGCCCTCTACTTTGGTTGGGGTCTTGGAGTCTTCACTGACAGTTTGCTGCCATGTTGGGGTGCAAATGCATTGACATTATCATGCAAATCTTCTCTAAGAATAAGAGCTTGAAACACAAGACAACCATTGAATGCTGCCAGAGGGAAGAGAAAAAAAAACCCCTCGACCTCCTTCCAATATTAAATGTGGCCTTTGAACATCCCCCATCTTAATCTCACACTGCCCCAGACATCAATTTAAACATTTCCCACTTTGGCCTCTATGAATCCGGCTTGCTTGGTCCAGCTGCATCAAGTGGCCTATGTTGTCACTGTTAATTGCACAAAAACAAGGCTAATTCAGTTTGTGTTCAACAAGGTGCGGTTCCTGTCCTCTGTTTCCATAGAGAAGATACACAAGTGTTATATAATTGGAAGCTTTTGAAACCTTAAGATTCCACTTCTTGCTTTGCCCATGGCTCATTTATCTGGATCCAAGCTATTAATGTCGGGGAGTAAATACGGTCCATCTGCCAATCTAAACGAACAGGAAGTCATCAGGATGCAATCTCTTTGCGAACGGCGGAAAACAAGCGATTTTATCAACTTAATGGAAAGGGTCTCCATGTTGGTTTGGCTGCATTGTAAAAATAAAATGTGTTCTTTTTTCTGTCGTAAAGAAACAGAACTTCATAGTAGTACTGTATTTCCCCCATTTTTTTTTATTATGATATATTTATGGGAGCCAAAGAGTAAAAACCTCAAGACTTGACCTCATCTGACTGCAATTGACCTTGTTCTTGTAAAAAGCAGCAGTTAATCCTCTGTAGAAAATCAACTGTATGTTATGACTAAGCTGCCATTATTCTTTTGTCAGAACCCATGAGCCAATAAATGCATAGATAACCTCAAGAACTATCCAACATCTTTAGATGATCCAAAATGGGAGCTTCTTTAGGACCAAGGTTCTTGATTCCTTTCCAGCGTTAGGTCTAAAGTTTGAGATTCTCTTGGTCAGGACTCTTCAAACTTGACCGCTTTAAGACTTGTGGACTTCAACTCCCAGAATTCCTCCTCCAGTCATGTTAGCTCAGTAATTCTGGGAGTTGAAGTCCACAAGTCTTAAACTGGCCAAGTTTGAAGACCCTTACTCTTGGCACTGCCATCACCGCCCTTTACAGCTTAGTGATAATGTACAATTATGAAGAAATAAACAGCTTCATAAGTTGGAGATACACCCAGCGGTCAGTGGCCCTGAACTTCTTACTGCTATGGGGTGGGAAAAAAAATCAGGAAACCTGATTTCTGCTCCCATTTACCTTGGAATAATATTGGTTCTGGACAGAAGACTGGGTGAAACATAAGAGAAGAACCTTACCACGAGATAATGTCCCCAGAGTGGCATTTTTTAAAATCTACATCAGTCCTTCAGCTAAGCTAGTGAGATGATACAGACTGGTTCCCCAGGCTGGGCGGGAGCAGCATCAGACTGACTGTCAAAGTGAAAAAGAGGAAAGATTTTGTTCTTCAGGCCCAGACACATCTGATAGATCTCCAGGCGCACTTCCTTCTGCCAATATCCATAGATGAGGGGGTTTGCTAGAGAGTTGCACACGCCCAACACCCAGAGGTAGTGTTCCAGCAGGCGATGGAGGTAGCAGCGTTGGCAGGCAATCTGGACAATGCTCACCACAAAGAAAGGGGACCAGGAGAAGGCAAAACAACCCACCAGGATGGCCACAGTCCGCAATGCTTTGGTATCACTGGAAGGCTGAGAGGTTGGGCAGGCATCTGGCAGGCCCACGGGTGCCAGTTCTCGGATGTGCTGGATGTGCAGCGAAGCAATCTGGAGCAATCGGCAGTGGAAATAGAGGAAGACAAAGAAAACGGGGAAGAAGCTGACGCAGAAGACCACCAGGGTGTACGTCGGCTGAAACACGGCGAAGAAGGTGCACAGACCTTGGTAGTTCTTCTCTTGGAAGCTGTGGACCATCACAGGGAGGAAGCTGATCAGACAAGCCAGCAGCCAAGGACCCCCAATGCAAATCACGACCACCGGGCCACACATGATTCTGAAGTAGCGGAAAGGATGCGTAATAGCCAGGTACCGGTCAAAGGTGACCAAAATCACCGTGAAGATGGAGGCAGCAGAGGGGCAGGTGATGGAAGCCATCTTCAAGACACAGTACTGCTGAGGGGTCTGGTATTCAGGACCAGAGAGTTCTTCGTTCACCAGGCCCGTGATGGTGAAGCCCACGAAGTAGTCAGAGATAGCCAGGCTTAAAACAAAGCACAGCCCAGGGCAATGGTTCTTCCAGACCAGCCGCACCAGCGCAATAACCGCCACACAATTGACTAGCATAATCAGTGAAGCCAGCAAAGCAAGGATGACGCCAAAGGCAACGCTTCCCATACTGATGATGCCTTTTCCGGAGCAAGGTAGGCGTAGAGTCCCTTAAAAGTCAGTCTAAACGCAGACCCTTCTTGGAGCGTCTTTCAAGGGGCTTCTCCAGATTGAGAAGCCAGCTAATAAAAGCTCAGAACTCCTCGGGAGGTGAAAAGCTGGGTGCATCCTTAGCCATCCTAGCCTGCTGCCTTCTGCAGCCTTTTCGCCGATCACATTGGATATTGCTGTTGCTTTGCCTAGTCCCACCCCTGGTTTCCAGACAACGAGAAAAGAAGCCGCTTCCTGAATTTGGCTCTTCAAAAATATTTGAAAAATGGTCTTTGGCCTCTAAAGATGACCTCACAGCATGTGCGTGTGTGTGTGTGTGTGTGTGTGTGTGTGTGTGTGTATGTGTAGATATCTGAAGTCATAAATGATTTCATTATGTTCCTAACTCTTTATAATGAATTCTGTGGAATTAGCACAACGGACAAACTTCTTCTAAAAGAACATACTACCGTATGTGGTGGACACATATAGAAGCTAAAAGATATGGTTGGAAAAGATGACAAAACAACATATAGATTTAAAACCTGAGATTTTTTATTGGGGATTTTACCTGAAAACTACAGTAAAGAAAAAAAAAACACATTTAATTCTACATATATTAGCAGCTAGAATTGTATTTGCACAAAACTGGAAAAATTAAAAGATTCCGATAGAGGAAGACATGACTATGAAAATATTGGAATGTGCAGAAATGAGTAGATTAACAATGGCAATTAAAGAACAAGAAGAAGCAGAATATTATGATATGGGACTTATTTTATAAATGGTTGGAAAATAAAGTTAAGAAGTTAAATAATATTCTTATAATAAGATAGATAAGGTTGAGTAAGTTATAACATGAATGTAATTTTAGTAACAAATGTATACAAAATATAAACATTTGAACAAGATATGTACCCAGCTGACACACTGTATACCTGAAAGATGGATTTGTTTTAAAATAAAAAATAAAATAAAATAAATAAAATAAAATAATAAAATAAGATAAAATACACCGCAATAAAGGCACCTCCATATAAGAACCCCTCTCTCCTCCTCCTCCTCCTCCTCCCCCCCTCCCTCCTCCTCCCCCCTGCTCCTCCCTCCTGCTATTCTATTCTATTCTATTCTATTCTATTCTATTCTATTCTATTCTATTCCTTATTCCATTCTCTCTTCTCTTCCTCTTTCTCTTTCTCTTCCTCTTCCTCTTCTAATGTATCATTTCTCCCTCTCTTAGAAAAAAAACTTCTCTTAAACTACATTACCCAGAATTCCCGAGACAAAGCGTCTTACGGTGGCCTCTCGACTTGGCCAATCAGCGAACGCAGAGCAGAACCTTCCGTGACGCTTCGAACCTTGGAAGTCGCCCTCTCGACCCCGCCCCTAGAGACCGGCTCACCAATGGGAGCGGGCGGAGGCTGCTTGGAGGCGGGGCCGAGGGAAGCGGGCGAGGCCTAGCCGGCGGGGCGGGAGCCGCAGAGGAGGCGAGGGCGAAGACCCCGATGTCTCGGGGGAGCTGCGGACGGAAGCCGATCGTCGGAAGCGTGGGAAGGCGAGGTGAGGCGGAAGGCAAGGCCAGACCCGCCTTCCTCAGACGCCCCAGTGGCTCGAAGCAGCCGCCCGACCTTCCAAGGCGTCCCCCGGGAGGGACTACAATTCCCATGGTCCCCAGCCCCTCCCGGCAGATCTGGAGGAAGAGCGTGCGGGCCTTGCCGGCAGGGAATGAAGGGCCTTCCCCTTCCCGGCGCTTCCGGGAGATGCCAGCTGTCCCCAGTTGCATCCCTCTGCTGGCTGGGAAGCATGGGCTTTAGAGTCCTGGCGCATCCTGAAAGGCGTGTCCGCCTGGGCTTTCTACATTGCAGCCTTACCTGCTTCACCGGGGCCGCATAGTTAACTTCCAGTGCAATGGGAGGGATGCTGCAGTTTTGGCACTTAAAAAAAAAAGCCAAAAAAAGAAAAAGAATAATAAGATGAAGAGATCCGAATTCAGATCCTGGGAAAGTCCTTGGCTGACTTGAAACAAGATTTATATTCTCGGTTAGAGCAGCTAGCCTGTTTCCTAAAATGCTGGGAAGGTTTTAATTCAGATGTTCAGAGCGGATTTGGCATTTCTGTCCACCTAGGGAAGCCGTCCCAAAGACCTGGGATGCTTAAGAGAAAGTTGTAATTCAGCATCCCAGCAGAGATTTAGGGCGTTCACAGATTAACAGAGTCCAGCCTCTTGAAAGCTTCCAGTGATGAAGCTCCCTCAACTTCTAAAGGCAAGTCACTCCATTGAATATAGAATAACAGAGTTGGAAAGGACCTTGGAGGTCATCTAGTCCAACCCACCAACCAAGCAGGAGACCCTACATTTCCGACAGAGGACAGTCCAGTCTCTTCCTGAAAGCCTTCAGGGATGAATCTCCCACAACTCCCAAAGGCAACTTCTGTTCCATGGGTTGATTGCTGGTTTTACTGTCAGAAAATGTCTCCTTATTTCCAGGTTGAATCTCTCCTTGGTCAGTTTCCATCCGTTATTCCTTGTCTGGCCTTCAGGTGCCTTGGAAAATAGCTTGATCCCCTCCTCTCTGTGGCAGCCCCTCAAATACTGGAAGACTGCTCTCCTGTCTCCCCTGGTCCTTCTCTTCCCTAGACTAGCCAGACCCAGTTCCTGCAACCGTTCATCGTATGTTGTTTGATGTCTATGGAGATTCTCACTCATCCAGGTCATGGTTGTCCCAAAGGTGCTTTTTCAAGAGGCAACTGGACTTTCTGTTTTTTTCTTTGAAGACATTTCACTTCTCATCCAAGAAGCTTCTTCAGTTTCTGGGATGAGAGAGCTAAAGAAACTTCTTGGATGAGAAGCAAAACGTCTTCAAAGGAAAACCAGAAAGTCTAGTTGCCTCTTGAAAAAGTACCTTTGGGACAGATGTGGTTTGATGATGATAAAGGTATTGTTGCAGGATGTAAGCTATTTTTATAAAGCTGCCTTTTTGCAATTGACTGATGGTGATTTTGTCAATAGCGATGTGTTCAAGTGATGTATCATCTTCATCTGTGAATATATTTTATCATCATCATCATCATCATCATTTGTGGATAGATCTGTGGCCAGTTTGTGAAGTTCCTGCCGGAGTATTTTATTAATCTTATACAAGGATTAGGGTGAAGATTATGTTGCTTAAGTCCTTTCTGTATATAGACATCCATTTCTCACTCTGGTGCCTTCAGAAGGATTTTATCTCATGTGGCAAACTACTGGTTGACTTGGTAGGATCCAGAACCCAATACACACAGAGAACATTAAATTGGGTGCTGCAATGGTAAAATTCCCAAATGGCTACGCAAGCATGCCTAAATTTTATTGAACTACTCCAAAAAAAGCACATACATGCTGTTGTTCTCATCCTGTGCTCAAAAGTACTTGCAATATATCTCAGTTTTTAAAGATTTCTGTTGATTCAGTTCTGAATTCAGTATCACAGTTGGCAACCCTAAACTTCAAGCTGTACAATATTGTACTGGGGTATCAAAACAGTATAAAATAATTTGGTATGCATCTGGTCCCAACTGAAAGGGTTTTTGCTATAAGAAAGGGTGCCAATTATGCCATTCGGGGCTAAGGGTCCAAAAGTTAGACTTTATGATACTTTGATGCTTATCATACTTAAGATATTTAGATTTTAAGAATGATGAAAGGGCCTTGTCAATCAATCTGGGAACAATATTGTCAAGCAGTGCAGACCTCATATAATGCCACCCAGCGCAAGATCTAGGAATTATTCTAGTGCTACATTCTGAGCAAGGGCGATTTCTAAAAACCCCTTCATATGGAGCATGTATGTTGTAGTAATTTTATGTAGATATAATCTGATCAGAATGTCTAGTTGGATATCTTGACCCCTTTTTTTAATGAAGTTTAACAATGCAGGATTAAACTCTTCTAAACAGTATATCGTGTGAATGCTGAAGCGTTGGCATTCTTGGCATGAGAATTGGATAGTTAACATCTGTTCCTATTTTAATCTGCGAAGAGTGCATGGCATCTCTCTGAAATCAGACTCCGAGGATGAGGAAGACTTTAACTTTAAATGTGCTGGCATTAATCTTTCAACTCATTATCAGTATTACGATATACAAACATTTATATGTAAGCCCAGAGTTACCCTATGGTGTTAAATTTTACAATAAATTAAGTCTGGACAGTTGAAGAGAGTTTCTTATCCTTCCTTCCTTCCTTCCTTCCTTCCTTCCTTCCTTCCTTCCTTCCTTTTCTCTCTCTTCCCTTTCTTCCTTTTCTCTCCCTTCCTCCCTCCCTCCCTATTGATACTGTTCAGCATAATGTAGTAAATGCCTCCTGTGCTTTTAATAAATAAGCCACCTCAAATCCCCATACATGATAGCTGCACAATGAGCAGGGTACACAGTTTTGTACTTTGCATTGTGGACGCTAGTAGAAAAGAGAAAATAAACAGCTGCGCAGTGGGTATGTTCTGTAGCACCCAAGTCCCATTTTCTAATTGATACTAAACCTTGTACATCCGTTGATCCGTGGAGTTTGATTCCTGGTGCCCATGTATTCCACTCCCAGGGGGAGTCCATCGGGGGTGCGTGTGTGTATGGGCAGAACCCCGGTTTCGAATGCTGAATTGCGAATTTAAATTCGGCCAATTGAATATTGAATTTCACCCTGAGAAGCCGTGGGGTCCTTCAGGCTGTCAAGCTGGGGCTTAGCTTGTCTGTTAAAAACGACTGCTTTGCCAGATCATGGAGCGAGATCGGGGCTGGCCAGCTGCCGTTCCATTTTTCAGCAATTGGAGGCCCGAAATCAAATCCTTTCCAGATTCACAGATAAGCATGCTGCTAATTGCTTCGCCACCTGCTCTCTCGACTCTCTTCTCCAGAGTAGACCAGGACTCGCTCTGCGAAGTATCACGGATTGTTAACTGACAAGGACAGGTGGAGAACTGGGGGCCGGTCAGCGCTTTTTTTTTTTTTTTTTTAAGTCTCCTCTTTAGCATCCTGGTGTTTCCAGTTGGCTGCAATCACTGTGGCTTTATTGACGTTAAGCTCTCCTCTTGTTATTCTTATTCCTGGCACTTGAATGGCTTTTTGGAATACCTGATTGGTCACTTGAAGTGTGGTTCTCCTGGGTGATGTTTGTGAGCAGTTGAACATATTGCAAAATATTTGCTGGGATTGAAGGTTTCGCTTGGGCCTCATGTTTGTGGTGCAGTTCACAGGTAAGGGTGTGAATTGTGGAAGAGGTGAGGTTAATCCAGAAGGCCTTTTTCTCTAAAAGGTTGCTTTTCAACAATATTTATCAAGGCTTGGCGATGTTAAAACCAGGTTAAAAAAAAAAAATCAGTATTCCGTACAAGGAGCCTGTCTGCCCTGGAGTGTAATGCTTAGTCTTTGATCCCTGATCCTTATTCTCAGATTACATGAATTTAAGTGGTATTTGCAAGAATGCCACTTAAAAGGTGAGATTATTAAATTAAATCTGCACTCGATTAAGTTGGTAATTACGCCATCCCGAAGGCAAAGCTCCCGTCTTTTTAACTTTCCAAATCAGTTCTGGATTTACAGAGAGGGTTTTATCTTCAAAAGAACCGTTCAATAAGAATGTTCTTAACTTCTTTTTTTTGTCATCGCCTTTTACATTTCCTGATTCTTTGTGCCTTGAGAAGTTTGTCAGCGAGGGATTTAAAAACTCTTTTTACCTGTTTCTCAGCACGGATTGATGTTAAAGGGGAAGATATTTCAAGATCGTGGTTTGAAGTGGGATATTCAAAGAAATGAGTGGTTATAATGAAATTTGGAGTTTGGTAACAAATGATAAATTAACAACATAAATTAAATTTTACAAAGGGACGATTAAAGCAAACAATTATAATGAAATATGGGGGGATTTTATAAAAACAGTTTTGGTGGAAAGCAAACCTACTCAAGAATATGCGTTGTTTTGAAGGGGGTAAGGGCACAATTGGAATATATTGTATATCTTTTAATTGTTACAGAAGAAGAAATATAACGGGAAAAATGGTCCCCGGGGGTGGAGTTGCACTGTAATATTTGTATTTTGTCTTTTTCTGTATTTACATGTATATGTACTATGTTTGTATTATTTGTATTTAAAATAAAAAATATTTTTAAAAAATGTGGCTTGAAGTGCAGGGAACTGAAGGAAGGAAGTAATATAGGGATTTTAAAATTTGAATTTTAAACTATTGAGAAATAAATACTATAAAGTGCTTGGCTTTCTTTAAATCAATCCTGTTGAAAACTAAGCTCTATATTTTATGCAATATAGGCCAGGGAAATGCTCCATGACAAGAGCTATATCTTCTGCAAGATATATCTCTAGAAGATATAAAGTTATTTTACAGGGATTCGTAATTTGGAGACTGATTCCATTCTCTACAAACTTGCTTTATAAATAAGATTGGATTTTTTTTCTCTGTGAAAATCTTTGCTGAATGTTTTGAGGGCAGGTGATAAACCCTGCAGATTTACAGATTCTGAAGTATGTAGTTAGATCTCCTAAGGGTATGGTGGTTGTTGTTTTTTAGTCAGCTTCTACAGATTCAATCTAAGTCATTGCTATATGTACTTCGATTAATTTAGAATGAGCATGATTTGCGATACTAGTTTTTGTGGCTGGTAAATCATGGCTTCCGGCTTAATTATGGGCTACATCTAGTTACCATTGTTTGTTCAACAAACTATATTTTAAACTAAAAAGCGGAAGGCTGTGTTAACTGCACCTTAGTCTGTAGATTATTCAGGTTCATTAAAAGATCTTCAGGCTGAAAAAATGTAGAAATCAGCAAAGTGATAATAGAAATCCAAAGAGTAGCATGAGCATAATTTTTGTTGTTGTTAAAAACCTTTTGAAAATGCTGGAAAGTCTTGTTCTGATTCACACAGTGTCTGGGGGAAAAAAAGGAATTTTGATAAATACTAAAAGAGTAAGGTTTTTCAAATTGTAATAAGTAACGATCTTAAAGTTCTACTTCAGAAGGTTCTGACTGGTAAAATATAAATCTCCCTAAATTTACTGGGTTTACGCCCACTTATCACAAGTACGTGATATCAGTCTTAGTTGTTGGCCAAGGGAGGAATATAAGAAAGCCATTTCGTAGCTGAAAATATTTTTAGAAGCACCAGTTATTCCGACTTGCCATCATCTATCACTGATGATATTTTTCCCCCAGGGAATGTCAAATTTAGCTGTCAAAAAATTACTGAATTAGAGGCAGATGCCCTGTTGCATTACAGTGCTGTGATTTAACGTATATTCTTGCCTGCTAATTTGTGCTAAGAATGCAATTCTTAGATGCCCGGAGAGCACAGCCACCAGCTGATCCAAGATAGGTTTCTTTTCCAGTTGTCTTTTACAGGGGGAAAAAAATAATGTAATTTAGGAGAAAGAATTCTATGTCGTTTACTGACCTGGTAAATATTGTGTGAATTTTTACTCGTTCTAAAACAGTTGCGTGACTAACAATTCAATTCAAACGTTGATCTCCGCATTTAGGTAAAAAGGTAGTTTCCCCAAGTATGAATTGTCTATAGCAAAATCAGGTGGCTTTTTAAGACCTTAAGACATATCTGAGGCAGAGGTGATATTCAGCCGGTTTGGACCGGTTCTACCGAACTGGTAGTAATGATTCTGCGCAGTTCGGCGAACCGGCAAATTGCACGTTCGGCACCACCAGCTGACCCTGCCCTATATATCTTGCCTTCGCCACGCGGCCCAGCTAATCTCCACGCCTTGCCCACTCTGCTCACCAAAGGTAAGCTGCCTGCTCAGCCTTCGCCTTGGCCCGGACGCACGCTTACATTTTCGGCGAACCGGTGGTGGAATTATTTGAAAGCCACCACTTATCTGAAGGGTCGGTTCAATGTGATGGGTCACAGCTCCAGTTGTAGGTGATGTTGATTAGAAGTTGGTCATTCATTGTAACCACCTGGGTTCTTCGCAAGAGGAAGGATATTTGCTTCCTCTGTTCTGATTCTAATACGGGAAGCAGAGGCTCGATTATATAAATATATTTATCATTCTGAAGTGGCTAAGTCCCTCCAACCATTCCAGGAATGGCTGAGGTTGGTTGCTTGCTTCTCTCTTGTGGGCCTTCAAGGGATTAGCATGGTGCGACCTGACACCATCCTTTAAAAATTCTGTCAGCGAGAGGCAAGTTTGGTCGAGATGGGATTTGACAGCAGCATTTTCCCCACACCACAGGAGTTCATTTCCGTAGATCCCCAGGAAGTGGTCAAGAATGCCCATTTATCCAGACACCTCCTCTGGCATTGGTAGGTCTCTGAGGTATGGGCTTCAGTCAAGGAAGCATTCCTGTAACTTTCAAAGCTTTGTTCATGGCCCTTATGTTGTGCATTGGATAAAATAGAGGTGTTGGAGATACCCCAAGGTTCACGTGCAATGAAATTTCCAAAGGGTGTCATTTCAGGTGACACAGGCAAGGCTGCAAGACAAAGGTGATTTTTTTTTTCTCCATTCATGAGCAAGTGCTTAAAACAGAGGTCTCCAAACTTGGCAACTTTAAGACTTGTGGACTTCAACTCCCAGAATTCCTCAGCCAGCACAGCTGGAAGTTGAAGTCCACAAGTCCTAACGTTGCCAAGTTTGGGGACTCCCCTGGTTTAAAACATCCAAGCCCTGGACAACAGGAACGAATCAAAGAGAATAACAGATTAATAAAATTGGAAGGAATCTTGTAGGTCATCTAGTCCAACCACCCGAATTAACTCTCATAAAGCAACTCATGCTAAAGGTACTGACTCTGAATTTTGGGGGGCACCAAGTGAAACCTTGATGCTCTCAGATTTTTAAGCTGCCCCTTTTTTAGGAGTCGGACATTTTCTGCTTCTCAAATTATGAAACCTGCTTTGATTGTATTGTTTTTATCTCAGCTGCCCTGGGTAGAATTCTCCAGATGCTTTTGCCTATTTTAATAGTTCTGTGTAGGCTACGTTGCTAAGCCCATTTTCCATCTCCCTCTTAGGGTTAAACCAGCTGCCCTCTGACCTTGGTAGCAGCCAACCCCTGCCACCAAACAGCAGGGCAGGATTTGCTGAAAATGGAGGGAAGGCAAACCCGAAGAGAATTAATCTGCTGCCAGGTAAGCTGATAAATTGGGCTGCCTGTTTGGGGAATATAGAAAATGAACTGAACTTGTTCCTTGGAGACATTTGATAGTGAAGTGGGGATATCATCTAAGGAACCCAACCAACACCCTTCTCAGAACTGGGGGCCGGAGGAAATTTTGGTATTTCTAGTTCATTCACTGCCTGAATTCTGATATTTCTATAGCTGGTCATCCATTAGCTAGAAGTCAATAAGGTAAAACTTTGCCCATGCTTGAGTCTGTATACCTGGGTTTATTTGGCTTAGCCAGTTTGATCAGCTGAGTAAAATTGAAGATTATGTAAACCTAACCCTCATTTGAAAAGAGCCCCAAAGTGCCACAGAGAGTGGGTACCAGACAGAGCACTGTGTGGGTGCCATGAAGTAGGAAAGGAGAAATAGAAGAAGTGGTATTGTCTAATAAATTATCCTAAGCCGATATCAAGTTGGCTTATATATAGCATGTGTGTATATATAGATGGATGATTGAGAGAGAGAGAGGGAGAGAGAGAGAGAGAGAGAGAGAATATAGATATAGATACAGAAGAGTTGATTGGAGAAGACAGTTCCTTGGTGGTGCAGAATGGATTTGTGCAGTTCTCCAAGGAGATGTGTTCTTACGGTTGGATGTGAGCAGGAGTCCAAAAATAATCAGAAGACCACTTGACCTTTCTTTCGTACTAGCCCTTTAGGCTGTTAAACATATGGACCAGAGATCTAGAGCAAGGGTCTTCAAACTTGGCAAGTTTAAGACTTGTGGATTTCAGCTCCCAGAATTCTTGAGTTAACATGACTGAAGGAGGAATTCTAAGAGTTGAAGTCCACAAGTCTTAAAGCGGTCAAGTTTGAAGACCCCTGATCTAGACAGCAAACTCTGACCTGATGCACCCCTGAGCAGTTTCAGGTCCCCAATTTTTTCCCCCTTCACTGTTAAACAAGATGAGAACTGTCCTAAGAATAAGGGGAAGAAACAGAAAAAATATTTTCCTGATGAAGGCAAGAATTCCGTACTGTTGTCTTACAGTTCGAAGTCACCCCAGCAATTTTCTCTCCTATTGCATCCCTTGATGGGTTTCAATTTCTGTCACTGCGGTATGGACCGAGATGATCTTAACTCTGTTCTTAATCTGGGTTTGTTTTTCAGATCAAGAATTTGGCAGCAAGAACCCTTCTTTAAGGGAATTTTGCCAGATGGCTTCTTGGGTGTAAATAACACATGTCCACCACTCTGGCCTGCATTTTAGGGGGTTGTGCAACTGCCAACCAGGGGATTATTAGCAGTTATGAGAGGTGCCCATAAAGTTCTATTTTGCAAACTTCTATTTTGAGCTTGAACTTTGACACCTCAAGTTCTGGTGTCTCGAAGACCACGTCCTTATTCGAGGCGGGGGGGTGGGGCGTATATTTTCCACGGCGTTAAAGGCCTTTGAATCTCTTGTTACATCCTGTTCTGTAATTGGAGTTATCTGTAAGAATGTTTTCTCTCTGGCTCCATCGCACATCCTTCCCCCAAAAGATATCAGTTTTTTTTTAAAAAAAATCTCCCTTCATGATGAGTAGGTTCACAAACACGTGGGATCCTTTTGCAAATTATGACTTTCTCTGCAGATAATATCCAAACTCTGAGTCTTGATTCTTCCTCGATGGACTTGAGTATGTCTGACCCAACAGCCTGGACCACAGCGATGAATAATTTAGGGATGGCTCCAATGGGAATGACAGCAGATCCCCCTTTACCTAGTAAGTAGAAATCCAAAAGAATACAAATTGGTCAAATATCATCATTTTTAGATAATTAATACACCCCCACCCAGGTGCCTGAGATTTCTGCCCTGAAAGGTTTAACCTTCCCTTCTTCATGAAAAATAAATACCTTTTATAATACCAGAAAAATATGACAAAAGGAACATATATTTAATACTACATCTTAATGTAGACATGGGCATTCTACTGGAAAAATATGATAGAGGGAAAATATACTTTACGTGTATTAACTGCAGCTAGAATGTGTTTTAACATGGGATTCGTTTTATCAATGGTTAGACAATAGAGGTAGAAATTAGAAGTTAGAAGATTATTAATAAGTGAATAATATTATTATTGCTATTATTATGTAAAAGTAAATTGACCCAGACAATACACTGTTTACTAAGCGCTTATGTATGTTAAAGAAAAATACATAAATAATTTAAAAATAAAAAAAACAAATACCTCTGTGCTGGCATGCTACAGCATTGCTGGTGAGACTCCCCATCTCCTATTAATAAAACAAGTATAAACTGAGTTATTTGGCCACGTACAAATTGTTCTCTGTTTTTTTTTCTTACTTCATTTCATGGCAACACGTGACTTGGCTCAGTGGCTCAAGTTATGACAGGGGCTATTTATATGCCTGGGCTGTTTTTTTGTGCTTGGTTTCTTGGCGGCAGAACTATCAACATGGTTGATGGCCCATATCGCAGGGATTCTTATCGTAACCCATGTTTGTAATACAGATTCTAATCGGAAGGTATTGAAAACGGTGATTTGGGCAGTGTTTTGATGTGCCAAAGGCTATTTTACTCCGCCCAGTTCGAGCCCAAGTTGGCTTTCCTCTCTTCTTTCAATTGGGCTGTGGTTCTTGGTGCCTGGAAATCATCTTTTCTAAGTGTTTCTTTTTGAAACAGCAAAAAAGAGCAACCCACCCAACAGTGGAAAAAGTAGATGGGAGAGTAACTAAGGAAGTGTACAAGAGGGTGTTAGGACAACTCGCCACAGCCAACTCGCTGCAGGACAAGAGTTACACTCATATCGAAGAAACATTGGAATAGAATCATTCAATAAAGGATGCCAAAAGAGGGACGAAGTAGAACGTGAATGACAAAAAGTAAAATATTTTAAAAATTATTTCAAATAATTAAATTGCATTGTTGAGAGTGGTGCAGTGGCCTAGAGGGGGAGCTCTCGCCTGCCAATCAGGAGGCTGCGAGTTCGATCCTAGGTAGAGGCAGATACTTCTCCCTCTGGGCACACTGAGAATATATCTGCTGAACAAAACTCTGCATTGGCAACAGGAAGGGCATCCGGCCAGTAAACACTCAGCTCCATTTGGTTGCCCAGACTCCACCCTGCAAGGGATTATGGGATTGTTAAAAAGATGATGATGATGATGATGAATTAAAACGAATTGTTGAATTGTCCCACGGCGAGTTGGCTGTGGCGAATGGTCTCGTTCTGGCGTTCAGCACGTTGGCATCCTCACCCTTCATTTTAGCCACACAGAAGGAAGAAAGAATGGCGGGCAACTTGAGAAGTGACTAGACAAGCTGGGGATGCTTCCTCTTCCAGATCTCCTACTCTTCCCAAACCAGGAGAGCCAGTTTCGTGAGATGGATTCCACGCTGATAAAACGAGCTCGGCTCTTTCCGAGCTCGTGGTCTTCGGAATCTCTCACAATCCGGGGCGTCTTGATTCTTAGCGGGTGCGTAATCCGCGTGGAGTCTTCCTGGGGGTTCTTGTGCGCTTACGTCTTGAAATCCTTGTGTCTTTCAGACTTTGACCCCGCCCTTGGAATGATGACGGGCATCCCGCCGCTTAATCCGCTGATGCCCGGCTTGGGAATCGTGCCACCGCCCATCCTGTCCGATATGCCAATGGCCAAGGAGATCGTTCACTGCAAAAGCTGCACCCTCTTCCCACCTAATCCGAGTGAGCCTCGCGCTAGTGCTTGTGACCGCCCTGGAGGGCTGCGAGAAATGCTTGGAATTTAGAGAAAGTCACCCACAGCTATTGCCTGGTTCTCACGGTAGATCAACGGGAGGGTTGCGGCGTTGCAGGGATCTGGTTTTAGAGACCTTTGAAGGAGGTGGGAGGTGACAAGGTCTGCTAGAATCAAGTTGACAGCTGCAGATACGGCTACAGATCCATCGTGTAAGGGAAAAATAATAATGTATACCTTTGTTTTTTAAATCAAGGCCAATTTACCTGCGCTGCCGTGTGTATTAAGAGCTCTAAGGGCCTGAAATAAAATCTATATATATAAAAGTGAATACCATTGACGCATCATCACAAAATCTCCAAAACCGTAAAGCCTACACATTTGAAATTTGGCACTTATGTTCCTCCTTGGCTTCTAGGTGCTCACTAAGGAAGGATTTTTCGAAATGACCATCAGAGTATTAGTATTTTGTATATTATTATTATTAACATGCTCTGATGCTAAGGAGTTCTACTCCCCCTCACCACCTGAAAAAAAATCTCTTCCAAATGCAAAACCCAAGCAGAGGAGAGGAGTTTCACAGCTTTAGTACAGAACAGTTGATTTAAGCCATGCCCAGGTTCCTTGCTGTCTCCTTTTTGCTCACATAGCAAATACTGTTTCAGTTTCCAAACAACCCTCAATTCTCTCACACACTGACAGGGTGCCAGCCAGATAAATACCGATGGATGCTGGTAGGCAGAGGCAGAATTTGGTTTCCCTTATTTTCCTTCCCAAAAACTAAGCCCAACCACATAAGTTTCGTAGCGAAGCACGGGTATCGAGCTGGCCAATGTTAATCTGGGTGCTGAAATTGTGACCTTTAAGTATATGTCAAAATGGCGCTTTGCCACACTGACAGTTGTTTAGCTTGCCAAATGTTGTGGACAATAGAGGAGGTGCGCAGTTAAAGTACATGTACAAAAATAGCCATGTTGTAAGATTTAGGTTGGAGGAATGGACCTCTGACCCTGTCGCTCTGCTCAATGGTAGAATCCTGAAAGTCTAGTGGTTTTAAGGTAGATAATGAAATGTTGAATAATGGGAGGTGGCCAATCGGCCTCAAGCTGTCCCTCTGGACGGCTTGTCCGATTGACCCTCAATGCATTGGGATGTAAGTGCCTACAACAAAGCGTGTCAAACTCAATTTGAGGACCACATCAGGGTTGTGTTTGACCTGGGGGGGGGGGGGCTGGGGGGGAACATGGCCAGCCTGGCATCACTCATCGAGGCTCCGTTTTTGGCCGCAACGGCCTCCTGCAGCCCTCTATCAGTGAAAATGGAGCCCAGGGAGGCTGTATGTCAGGATTCCAGCAATCGCCCTAATTAAATCATGATTCTTGAGCCAAACTTCAAAAAACTGCAAATTAGGGATCCATTAGAGGCGACATACTGGCACTGCCCTGTATGAAGCCAACTCTGGCACAGGTAATTTACAGTCCCTTGTGACCCTGTTTCCCCCCCTCCCGCCCACCCCCGGATGTCTCATAAACCAGATTCTCCACTTGAACCACATTCACAGGGCTGGGTGTCATCATTCATGGTCTCCAATTCAATATATTCGTGGGCAAAAGCTCTGGTAGTTAGGTTACAATCTTTTAAAGATAAGAGTAGGAACGCACTTCTGCTTTCAAACTGCTGCACTTGCTCTTCCAGATTTCCTTCCTCCCCCCCCCCCCCCTTTTTTTAATGGCGACTACTAAAACAGGCATAGGAAGGTTTTATGAGTTGACACTGCCCATGGCCCACCAGGGCCCCGTTTTCAGCCGTGACGGCCTCCTGCAGCCCTCTGCCAACAGAAACAAAGTCCGTGGAGCTCTGTTTTTGCGTCCAGGGGCACCACAAGTTAGCGCTGTTTCCAGGGTGGCCCTGCAGGCCAGATCTTGAGTTTGACACCCCTGGCCTACAGGATTGTTTGCTTGGCTTTAAATCCTAATCAATCTCTGGATTCTAAGTGAGGTGCTTTCATGGCATGTGCTGTCTGTTCCATTGTCATTTAGTGCAGCTATGCTCAATAATTGGGGTCTTGTTTGTAACCCCCCTGAATGGTTGTTCATCTGTTTATAAATGACTGCCCGATTGCCTATTTGCTCATGGAAATTTTTTCCTCTCCTACTTTTGAGATCTTCCTCCTCCCACGACCAGGGAAAGGCCTCCTGGGTGCAAGACGGTGTTCGTTGGGGGGCTGCCAGAAAACGGGACAGAAGAGACCATCGTGGAGATTTTCGAGAAGTGCGGAGAGATCGTAGCTCTTCGGAAGAGCAAAAAGCATTTCTGCCATATCCGTTTTGCTGAGGAATATATGGTGGATAAAGCAGTTTATCTGTCAGGTGGGTGTGGATTGTCTGCTCTTTAGGCTGTTCAGAGGAGGGACAGAGACTTACTTTATCATTTAGGTCAGGGGCCTGCAACCTTAAACACTCAAAAAGCCCATTTGGACCCGTTTCCCACAGAATGAAAACACCGGGAGCCAATAATTTAACCACCAGGGCGACTGGGTGGGCGTGGCCAGCTCCAAGTCACTCAGTCCCACCCAGTCACATGACCTCCCAGCCATGTTGTGTCTGGGTCGGGCTGGTGTCTCGGGGTGGAGGACAGGTTGGGCATCTCCACGAGAGACCGAGGCGTGCCCAGCACCAACAAGGCCGGAAGAAGCGCCCGCAAGATACAGCAAGAGACGAGGCATCGGAGAGAGAATCAGCCCTGGCCGCTTCTTTCTGCAGCAGAGGGTTGAAAGGAGGGAGCCGCAGCAAAGGGATAAAAGAGCCACATGCAGCTCCGGAGCCTGTTCTCTCATCCCAACTGTATAATTAAGATGTGGTTTCATAGTAACATTCTTTTCTAATCTGTGATGTTCGTGCAGCTAGTCCATCTTTCCTTTCCTAATATCTTGGAGGGAGGAGAGAAAGGGAGTGGGAGAGAGAGGGAGGGAGAGAATGGGATGGGGGGGAGAGAGGGAGGGGGTGGGAGGAACGAGGGAGGAAGAGAGAGGGAAGGGGGAGAGGTAGCCCGCGGGAGGAAGGAAGGGAGAGAAATGGAAGGGGAAAGGGGAGCGAGAGAAAGGGAAGGAGGGGGAAGAGGGAGAGAGAGAAAGGGAAGGGGGAAAGACGAAGAGAGGGAAGGTGGAAGGGAGGGAGAGAGGGAAGGAGGGAGAGAGGGAAGAGAAGGGAAGGGGGAGGGAGGAAGGAGGGGGAGAGAGGGAAGGAGGGGGGGAAAGGGAGATGTGGCCCTTGCCTGTTTTGTGTTGTTTTTTACTCTTTATAATTTATAGGCATTTTTAGTTTAAACGGCATTTCCTCCTTCTTGTAACTGCTCGTGTGGGAGGTTTTTTTGTCTCCAGTCAAGGATATTTGGAGCTTGGAAGCAAAGTGAAGGAACAAAAGGGGCTTTACCTGTTTGTTGTGACTGTGTTTATTTTGTATCCCACCTTGGGTCATCACACCTGCAGAAGATTTAAGCTGATTGCATTTCTTCAGATCTGCTTAGCTGGCAGCGATAACCAACCGTTGTAAGCATAGAGAGGCCGAGCGGAATCGAGCTGCGTCGCCCCGCCAGAGACTTCATGAATTTGTCCCCACCAGGTTATCGCATCCGGCTGGGTTCCAGCACCGACAAAAAGGATACGGGACGCCTCCACGTGGATTTTGCTGAAGCCCGGGACGATCTCTACGAGTGGGAATGCAAGCAGCGGATGTTGGCCAGAGAAGAGCGCCATCGCAAGCGAAAGACAGAAGAGCGGTTCCTCCCGCCCTCCCCACCTCCCGTGGTGAACTATTCCGATTACGAGTGCAGCCTGGTGGTTGAGAAGCTAAAAGGTATTTGGGAATATTTTTCACTCTTCGTCGCTTGTGCTTTTGAAAATATCTCCTCGCCAAGGGATGAATTGCTTTAATCCACGTGCCCAGCCAACAAGGGGCGTGCTTGTAACCCAACTGGGATATTTCCCCCCCCCTTCCCCTGTTTCCTCCAGTGGATGCCAAATTTTTGGAAGCCATCCAGACATTGCTGGCCTGGCTGGAGAGAGGGGAAGTGAACCGGCGGACAGCCAACAGCTTCTACACCATGGTCCAATCGGTCAACAGCCACATCCGCCGGCTGATGAATGAAAAAGCGGCTCAGGATAAGGAAATGGAGGAAGCGAAGGAGAAATTCAAACTGGCTCTGTCGGGGATTCTCGCTCAGTGTAAGTGCCAGGGGCTCTTTGCAACCCGAGGGGGTGGGTGGAGGGGCTTTGCTTAGCATGCAAAACATTGGACGTTTCCCTGTTCCATGTCCTGCCGAAGGGGAGACAGAACCAGAGGGAGATGTAGATCAAAAATAATGTCGTTTATCTGCTTAGAGAAAGTGTGTGCTGACCCAGGGCGTGGCACGAAAACAACACAGCCAGAGAACAGGTTGAGCTCCCCTTTATTGCTCCAACTTTGCCCCCCGTTGTCCCCGTGTTTACTACAAATCCTGGAGCAAAGCTCTCACACGCACCTTCAGCAAAGTAGTCCAGTAAGCCGGGTTAGCCAAACCGTAACCAGAGCAAGGAGTTCAGGGAAGCAGGCAAACTGGGCAAGTTCTACGAGACAAGAGCACAGTGATCTCCCAGGGTTGGCAAGTGCACACGAGGCTCCGCAGATTCAACACTTGTTCCTGACAAATGACCCTTCCCCACCGGCATCTCAGTCCCCAGGTGAGCCTTGGGAAAGGCGGGGGGGGCACTCTTCTCCCTCATAGCCGGCTCAGTCTGCGTTGGTCTCGCCTTCTCTCTTCTCTCTGTGTTCTTGGATCAGGAGGGCATAGTCCTTGCTCTTCTGAGCTCTGTCTCTTCTACTCCTCCCTGTCTTCAGGCCTTACTAATTCTGTAAAGCCTTGCCCGGATTGACTTCCCAGTTTCCTCCAAGGCCAACAGAGACGGCCTCTCGCTCTCCGTTGGCTCTTGTTCCAGCTCATCTTCCCCCGCAGATTCAGACTCCATTGGGGTCATGACAAAGTGTTTAGATCCACCTGTTGCGCCTGTCTTAAGAGAGTCCGCCATTCTAAGAAAGAGATAGATAGAAGGAGTATGTGTTCTAACCAAGGCTTCCTCAGACCGTGATTAAGCACACACTTAGTACAAACAATTCTTATTTTATTTCAACGCTGGGAATTATGTTCATTCCCAGCCCGTAATGAGTCCCAAACAGTCCCTCCAGATAAGCACCCACCTTTCTCTCCTTTGAATGGCTGCCAACAACTAAAGTGCCAAATTAACTGTAAAAAACCAACTGAGGTACAAAGTCCACACAGAGCTTCAAGGTTTAATCCGAACAGAGTGAACAACGTTGCTTCCTGCAAAGGTTCCTGTCCCTTTGCTCCTCCTTTAGATCTTATGTGAGGGGCAGTCACCTCCAAGCCTTACTCCCGAGTCACCCCTTTTGTCTTAACTGCTCTTGCCTTCTGGCAGCTCTGCGCAAGCGCGCACTGGGAACAGTCTCCCCCTGTTCCTCTGCCTTGCTGCTGTCAGATTCCGGAGGCTCCGAAGTGAGCACATAACTCCCAGATGGCCCTGGCCCCATCTCTGTATCAGACACAGAACCCTCGTCCGAGTCCTCCCCAGACTCCTGGACTGGCCCATGTTCCTCCCCATTGTCCGATTCTGCTGCTGTCTCTGCAGGCTGCCGGTGGACCACAACAGTATGTTCTTGATGCCAGTCTTTCTCCCTCCTCCCTCCATTTCTCTGATGGGTAAGAAAAAAGAACCTCAAAGCCCAAATCCTCCAGCTTAGGCCTTTCTGAGTAGCAAATATGTAGGGTGCAGAATCTGGGCCCTTCCTTCCTTCTGGTAACGATAAGGTGACCTCACTCCTTTCCCGCTGAGGCCGGGAGCGACGGCTGGTTCCAGAACTAAGGTAGGTGAAGGCCACGTCCTGCAGGCAACCATTGGCTTTCGAAGGCCAGGTACCAAGGGTCAGCAAATGTCAAATGGACCTCACCCCATCGGAAGGCCAGCCGCAGAGAGTCCTTGACAGTACGACTCCCACCTGAGCCCAACATTTCTGTAGCTAAGCGAGACATTTCCGAAGTGAATCTCGCCCCGTCGTACCACCTTCCTTGCCGCCGTCGTGAAGCGAATTCGCTGCGGTTGTCGAGTTAGCCGACAAATTAAGTGGAACTGGCTTCCCCATTGACTTGGCTTGTCAGAAGGCTGCAAAAGGGGATGACATGATCCATCCCCTTCCCCCATACCCCGGGATGCTGCCACCAGTGTGTCAGGCCTCCAACAAATCCACCCCCATTCAAATCGTAAGTCTCTAGCCGCATCTCTCAAGAGTAAAAAAAAAATGTTTTATTAGGAACGGCCATGTTGGCGTTAGCTGGGTGCAGCCGACACTAAAATACACCATTCATTTCCCCTTTGACCCTGGTCTTCCTCCCACCCCTTGGATGTATATTCTCCAATGGGAGACATCCATAGCCAAAAGTCATCAATCATGCTCTCCAGTAATATTTTTGCACGCTGACAACTTTGGGCTGCCAGGGCGATTATTTAGGCACTTGAGGAATGCACTGTTTCAGCCCACTCCCTTTCTGCTGGCAAGTAAAAAGACCAAAGGAGTATTATTATTATTATTTTAGTTGACACAGTGGTGGGTTTCCAATTTTTTTCCCTACTGGTTCTGAGAGTACGCCTTCCACAAAATTTTTGCTACCGGTACGTCCGAACCGGTCCAAACCGGCTGAATTATCCCCTCTGGCTGCAACTGTGGTAAATACGGGTCCGTCGCCGAGGCTCTGAATTTCGATCACATGATCTTGGGAACGCCGTAGCGGTTGTAAGTGCGAAAAACGGTCCTAAGCCCCTTTTTTTTCGGTGCCGCTGCAACTTTGAACAGTCACTTAAGCGAACGGTTGTATCTTGAGGACTCTCTCTGCTGTTTTCCGCAGCAGGCCATGCTTCTAGAAGGCAGCTTTTTTTCCCAGATGAACTGGAGGAGAGTTAAGGTGAATCAGGCCTTCCACACCCCAGTCTGTCTCGGCTGTTTTCTGCCTTAGTGATGGAGCTTTCTACAAAGTTTCATAATATTTTGCTGATTGGAAAGGGGCTTAGATAACCAAGGTAGGTGGATAGCCCGGTCCTCCTCCCCATCCAGTTTTCACTCGGAAGATCTGCAGGTCATGTTTCTATTTGGCAGGTTTGAGGCTTCCAGGTAATGTAATTCTGCTGTATCTCACCCCCCCACCCCCCCAATTCTCCTTTTCCATGTTCTGAACCTTATTCTGGTCCTTTAATGCTATCTCCACCCTTGGCGATGCTATGCGGTTTTTCACTCCTGTTCTCCCCCCGGAATCCACCTCCCAAGATCTACAAAGAGTGGCTACAGCCCTCCATTCAGCCCTGATGGGGCAGTGGGTAGAATGCAGCATTGCAGGCTACAGCCCTCCATTGCAGTTCGACCCTGACTGGCTGAAGGTTGACTCAGCCTTCCATCTTTCCGAGGTGGGTAAAATGAGGACCCAGATTGTTTGGGGGCATATAACTTTTCCTACCTCTTCTGTTTTCAGAGACACCCTGCCTTCCTTTTCCCATACATTATTTTCCTTACCTCCTCCTCTTCCCTTCTTTCTCCTCTTCCATTCCTTCTTCATCTCCATCTCTTCCTGCTCCTCCTCCTCCTCCACTCCTTCTTCCATTCCTTCTTCTCTTCCTTCTCCTCCCATTCCTTCTCCATCTCTTTCTCTTCCTCCTCATCCACCTTCTCCCCCTCCTTCTCTTCCTACTCCTCCTCTACCTCCTCCTTT
>NW_020769328.1:5528852-5540901 GCF_900518735.1 Pseudonaja textilis | reverse complement strand
GAAGGAAGGAAGGAAGGAAGGAAGGAAGGAAGGAAGGAAGGAAGGAAGGAAGGAAGAAAAGAAAGAAAGAAAGAAAGAATGAATTTAAAAACTGCATACCAATAGTCTAAATTCTGTGCCAAGGAAATTTTCAGTTTGGATAAATGCAGACATTTCATATGCC
The DNA here is from genome assembly GCF_900518735.1 of Pseudonaja textilis. Next base: position 5,540,738 of record NW_020769328.1, on the reverse strand, counting down.
TGATTATTTGAGTACAGCAACACTTAAATGCCTGTCAGTTACAATATTTTAAATGACTTTTTGAATTTTCATTGGAGAATTTGGATATTTTCCATATAAATAAATCTTAGTTTTGTCTCAGAGCAACATTGCATTTTATACCAGCTTGCCTTTTTATACAGTGCTTCTCAGCTGCCTATCTCAACAAGGAATTCTGGGTGGCAAACAGAATTCAAATAAAATGAAAACAATTACAAACATTACAAAAATGAAAATCTAAACCAACCAAGTCATTAGCACAACTAAGAAGGTCCCTGCACACATGTACTTCGAAAAAGATTAGCTGCTATGCCAGCTTTGTTTCCTTAAACTAGCAAGTTAACTTACTGGTAAACTCCTTATTAAACCTGGCAACAAAGCTCAGGATATTTGAATCATCAAGAAGGCAAAAGGATCTTGCATGAAGAATTATACACTCCAGAGATTATAACTTTTCCTTTTTCCAATGCAGCAAGACCTGGCAGCTGGATCTGACAGAGAGAAAGACTCAATGGAAGCTAAAGATCAAGTAGGTTGCCTCCTGAACATTATGCGTGATAGTACTTACCATACTCTTTGCATTGCGGTTCCATTGCACCAGATATATTTTTTGTTATTCTGTGTGAGAAAGAATGAGAATTTCAACTGGGAGTGAAATATGAAGTTGCTTCTTCCTCCAGCCCGTTTTTTAAGGGATGTCCTTTAAGTTAATTGCCTGTGGCAGTATAGTTATTCCAATGACTGCAGAGCACAATTAAAAAATCAACGTGTGGTTAAGAGACAAGTCTTGGTCAACATATTGATTACTCTTGATTCTGTGAGGTTCTTGTTGCTCTCTTGAGTTTGATTGTTCCTTGCAGACATTTCATTACCCAGCTAAGTAACATCATCAGTGCTATTGAGAATGGAGTTTGCTCCCTTTTTATATACAGTAGGTTGCCCTGCTTGTATTGCAGAGTGTGTGGTTTTCTGCTTAGTAGTTCCTTCATTTGGATACTGTTTGATTGTTTGTCTGGTGTTAATCCCTGCTTATCTGGATGTTGACTGTTGATGGACTCTTTTATTGGTCCCCTTAATTTCTTTTAGGACAGTGGCTTGTCAAACATTTGCTCCAAGAGTCCAGAGAAGGAAAGACTACTTGAGAAAGGACTTCACTGCCACCCTTTAAGATTGGAGAGGGACGCTTTACTAGTGGGTAAGGACTCCTGAGCTGCTGGACACTTGGAAGTTTAGATTTAAATTAGGACCATCGGAAGATGCCTTGCTTAAAGCACTATTTAGTTAGCTCTGAGAGGTCCACACACTGATCAAGAGAAACCACCAGGGATCTGAATCCGACTGAACATATCCTGAAGGCAAAGCCTGTGGAACCACACTTAGAATAATGCATCCGGTTTTGGTTAAAAGGGAAGGGTAAAGGTTCCCCTCACACATATGTGCTAGCCGTTTCTGGCTCTAGGGGCAGTGCTCATCTCCATTATGAAGCCGAAGAGCCAGCGCTGTACGAAGACGTCTCTGTGGTCATGTGGAAGGCATGACTAAATGCACAAAGGCACGTGGAATGCTGTTACCTTCCCATCAAAGTGGTTCTTATTTTTCTACTCGTATTTTTTTACATGATTTCTAGGTTGGCAGAAGCTATGAAAAGATGTTGAGGCTCTAGAAAGAGTGCAGAGAAGAGCAACCAGGATGATTAGGAGACTGGAGGCTAAAACATACGATGAACGGTTGCAGGAACTGGGCATGGCTAGTCTAGGGAAGAGAAGGACCAGGGGAGACAGGATAGCAGTCTTCCAATATTTGAGGGGCTGACACAGAGAGGAGGAAGGGGACAATCTATTTTCCAAGGCACCCAAAGGCCAGACAAGGAATAATGGATGGAAACTGACCAAGGAGAGATTCAACCTGGAAATAAGGAGAAATTTTCTAACAATGAGAACAATCAACCTATGGAACAGAAGTTGTGGGAGCTTCATCACTGGAGGCTTTCAAGAAGAGACTGGACTGCCATTTGTCAAAAATGGTGTAGGGTCTTCTGCTTGGGCAGGGGGTTGGACTAGATGACCTGATACAAGATCCCTTCCAACCAGATTAACAATCTGAATCCATTTTATTCCATCTATAGAGCAAGACAGGTTGAGCATGTTTCAGCCCTGGCCCAGATCATCTTAAAGCAGCTGTTCTGTGCACAGAATGGCTTGTGACTGCAACCTTTCCTACTTCGCGTTTCAAAATATGGCAAGGCTCTTGTAAGACATTACGGTGTGTTCTGTGCTGCCATCTCCATCTCTTGGGAGTAACACCCTCCCCAATTTTTTTAGGGATCATCTCAACTTTTCTGCATGTTCATCCTTTTGGGGCAAGCATTGAATACATCTGTTCTTACCTCCAGCGCCTGGACAGTAAGGTACGTACATTAAAATGTAAACCTCTAGGTGTTCTTGGCTACCTTTTAGATGCATTCCAAAGAGCCTTTTTCTGCTTCTTTTCCATTGTGTGGTTCATCTTGAGCCAAGAACAAGTAGTCCTCGGCTTATGACCACAGTTGAGCCTCAAATCGATGTTGCTAAGCAAGACACTTGTGAAGTGAGTGTTGCCCCATTTTTACGACCTTTCTTGCCACCATTGTTAAGCGAATCACTGCAGGGGTTGAGTTAGTAACACATTTGTTGAGTGAATCTGGCTTCCCCATTGATTTTGCTTGTCAGAAAGTCTCAAAAGGGAATCACGTGACCTTGGGGACGTCATAAATATGAAGCACGTGCCAAGCTTCTGAATTTGGATCACGTGACCTGGGGGTACTGCAACAGTCGTATGAAAATCGATTGTAAGTTACTGTTTTCAGTAACAGTCACTAAACAAATCGTTGGAAATTGAGGACTACCTGTAATGCAAACTGTGTGCCTGAATCCCTATGGACTGAGTTTGCACCTCCTCCTAAGTTAAACAATAGAGAGGGGCTACTTTTCATCACCTAGTACCATTCTGTAAAGAAGATCTGAAAAAGAAATTTCGTGACAGAACAATTGATCAGCGGAACAACTTGTCTCCAGAAGTGGTAAATGCTCCAACGCTGGAAGTTTTTAAAAAAGATGTTGGATAACCATTTGTCTGAAGTGGTGTAGGGTTTCATGCCTAACCAGGGGGTTGGACTAGAAGACCTCCAAGGTCCCATCCAACTCTGTTATTCTATATTCTAAGATGTTCTTAAAAAGGCAGAAGGAAAAGTAATCTATTGAGATGTCTAGCATGGCAATCAACTTAACCAGAGGATTTTGATGGCAGTTTTACTACCTCAAATTTAAGGGCTCTTATCCCAGTTTGTTAGTTTTAATGACATGCCGCTTCTCTTTTTTTTTTTTTTGTAGATTTGCGCCACTGAAGTGGAAAACCTCATGACAGGACTCCAGCATACTTTCAAACAAGAGATGAACGGGGTTGGCGCCAGCCTTGAGAAAAGATGGAAATTTTGTGGTTTTGAAGGATTGAAGACGATTACCTGAACTCGAAGCCAGAAATCCTTTGAACTCTTTTAACAGAATGTGCAATATTTGCAGTACACATAGATACAATTTCCAGTCCTTGAACTGCATCAAGAAAATGGGGGGGGGACAGTTTTTAAGGACTGTAAGTTTGTGGACGTTGTTTTGTTTCTTTGTTCATTACTCAAACGAGCCTTTTTTTTTTTTCTCAAAGGACTGTCATGCACACTTTTGGGTTGATACCGACCCTATCTTTTGGATCTTTGATACTTTTTACAACTCCCATTGGCTAAAAACGTTTTAATAGTTTCTTTGAACATGACACACTCAGGCCTCTGTTTAATGTTTTTACCATTGAGAGCAGCTCAAAGAAAATCAATACAATAAAATATTCAATTTTATTGGGGATTTGGAGATACTTCTGGCCTCTCACATAATGTAGAGATGCTCAATATTTAGAAGCAGAAATTTCTGCAGCATTGCGACGAAAATGTGTTTTTTATTTTTATTTTATTTATTTTGATTTGTCAATCGCTTACAAGATAAAAAAAAAGTGTCAAAAAAGTGAAGGTTTCAAACTTGTTCAAATTTGGAGTTGAGGGTGGACGGGGAACATTTTGGGGTGATCAGAGCAAAAAAACCAAAAAGCCAAAAAAGCCAAATATATACACACACGCAAAAAGCAGATTTGCCACCTCAGATGCTGGGATCATTTACTTAAAAGTCTGCCTGCAGGCATCGCCCAAGGCGACTGGGGGGCGGGGGCTTGCTTGTCTCAGTCGCGTGCGATGACGTCACAGGGAAGCGACCCCGATCCCCCGTGCTGCAGAAAGGCAGGAAGAAGCCTGTAAAAGATGCCTCCGAAAGGGAAAGGCGGCGGCAAAGCGGCCAAAGGTGAGAGATGGGAGCGGGGCCTGCGATTTCTTCTCTTTCCCAGTTTTTGCTTCCCACTCCTACTGTGAGAGGAGGAGCCGCCGGCCCAGTTCTGCTCGGCCAGCATGATGCGGTCTCGCCTTAAGGTGGCCGGGCAAGGAATTATGGGAGCTGTAGTTCTTGCAGATGCCTGCCAAAGGGGCTCGCCTTGTTTAGAATAGAATAAGATATTGGAATGAAAGAATAGAATAGAGTAATAGGAAAAGAATAGAATAAGCATAGAAATAGAATAAATAGAATTAGAATAAGAGAAGATTAGATTAGAGAATAGCTTCATTGGCCAAGTGTGATTGGACACAAGGAATTTGTCTGGTGCATATGCTCTCAGGGTACATAAAAAAATACATTCCTCAAGAATCATAAGATACAACACTTAGTAATAGTCATAGGTTAGTAGTAAGCAATCAAATCATACTAGGAAACAATAAAATCATAAAGATAACAAGCAATAAGGTTATAGTCACAAGTGGGAGAGGATGGGTGATAAGGAGTGATGAGCAGATTAACAATAATAGTAGTGCAGACTTTGTAAGTAGTTGAACAGTGTTGAGGGAATTATTTGTTTAGTAGAGTGATGGTGCTCGGGAAAAAACTGTCCTCGTGTCTAGGTGTTCTGGTGTGCAGGGCTCTATAGCGTCGTTTTGAGGGTAGGAGTTGAAACAGTGCGTGTGGTGGAAGCCCCAAAGGATGGCAAGCATGTGTATTGTGGGAAGCCCCCCCCCCCCCATAGAGTGAAATATTTGGAGAAATATTAAAAAGGCAGGATAAAATATTTCCCCTAAAGGAGAAATACAAAAAAACTTTAAGGGAGGCAGAAACCAATCCCAGTTTCCCTACCCCAAGCAGAAACTGAGGAGGTCAGCTTTTAGAAATGCAGATTTGGTAATCCATTCAGAAAGACTGGGTCAAGACAGAAACTCAGATAAGCAACAAACAAAAGGTTGACAAAATGAGCTCAGACAAACACCTAGGATTTGCATTCCCCCTTTTGCCTATAGAGCCAGCCATGATCCCTACATGATCCCATAGGAATCCAGAAGTTATAAAACCCACCCACTCTCTACTGCATTTTGTCAGCTCTCCCAGGATCACATGTGGTTGGTGGTTCTGCTTCATCAATAAACGGACCTTCTTTCCAATTGGCCTCCAGCCTCCATTTTATTTCCAGTGCCTTCCTCCCGGCTTGGAACTGAACCAGATGGATTTTCTTTCCGACACATGATTCTTCTAACATTTTCCTGCTTGAAATGTCTTTGAATATTAGTAGCTCGGGTTGGTAGTTAAGTTTTACGATCCAAAGCGCACTGAAGATGTTCCTCAAATGGGGATGAAATGTTTGCAACCGAGCTCGGAGCTCAAAGCAACATTTTCGTGCTTGCTGTCTGATTCCACCAGGAGGTGAGGTATGATAGTCTGGAGCTCAGATGCGCCCCAAACATCCAGTCCAGCCCTGCCCATCCGATTCAGCGAATGGAGGTGCAATCAGGTGAATTCTCCAACCAGATTCACTGTTGCTTTCCCCTCTTGTGTCTTGAAAGGAGGAGCATCTTCTGGCAGTGACACAGCCGACAAGAAAGCTCAGGGGCCAAAAGGAGGAGGCAGTTCCGTGAAGGTAGGTCTTCTGGTCACCCAGTTTGAGGTGGCAGCCAAGGATGCTATGCCAGTCACAAACAGGGTGTGAGAGTAGAATGAGGTGTCATTCTCTCAACGCCAGAAATATTTTAGAGTGGGAAAAAGTTCAGAAAGAAGGTGGCAGAGATCTGGATTTGCCGCCCCCCCCATCAATGCCCGATATCCTGAATGTGTTGATATGTTTACGTTCAGTAAATAAAATTAGAGATATTCGACTTGAGTTCTTCAAATCAGTTTTGACTCCTGGCAGTAATATAGACAACTCCCTACATGTTTTGTGGGCAGCACATTTATATGAAAATATAAGCAACAGCTGAACAATGCTTTGGGATAAGAGAAAAATCACTAAATTTAAATGCTACTGCCAAATAAAGCTCTGCTAATGCAAATCTCTGCCTGTTTGCTACTCAATCTCTTTATCTGAAGATGGAAAATGTGAATCTTGGACTATCTGCCTTCAAAGGCACTCTTTGGCAATTAGAAATCAATTAGCCTGGATTAAAGTGGCTTGCTTTTTAGCCTCTCACCATCCTTAGTCAACTAGCCATAATTTGGGAACATGCATTAGAAACTGTATCAATAATTAGCCAGCAAGAGGTGAATGGAACTGTGGCTTGGCTTACCAAGAAGAAGGTAACTGTAGGAGTAAAGGTAAAGGTAAAATTTCCCTCTCAGTTGTGTCTAACTTTGGGCACAGTGCTAGAGTCTGGTCATTGGCCAGCATGGCTATAAGCCAAAGGCATATGGAACTCACCTTCCCATCGAAGTGGTACCTATTTATCTACTCACATTTGCATGCTTTTGAACCGCTAGGTAGGCAAGAGCTGAGGCAAGAAACAAAAGCTCACCCCATTGCTCAGAACTCAAGTCTCAAACCCAGGCTGTCAGTTCTCCAGTACTCTTAAACTAAATGTGGAAAGACCTCCTTATATATATATATATAAAATCTCTGTTTTGGGTTGGTTTTTTTTTTATTTTTAGGTGAGGCATATTCTATGTGAGAAACACAGCAGAGCTCTGGAAGCCTTGGAGAAGGTCAAAGCTGGAGTGCGCTTCAGTGAGGTCGCTGCACAATATAGTGAAGACAAAGCCAGACAAGGGGTGAGTTCTTTTGTTTCTCCAAACCAGAGCAAGAACGTTTGCAGAATTCTCAAGACGAATAAAGTGTTTTCTCCAGTGGCATGACTAATCTCTTGCTTTTGTCGCAGGTTTAGGTTTCTAAAGTTCCTTAACTATAAGAACTGAAATGCTGAATTAATGCATATATATGTATATAGAATATTCTCTAGCAAATGGGTTTATATAGGGTGGAATAGGTGATTTTCACCATCCTTTCCATCCTTCCCTTGTGCTTATTTTCCAGGGAGATCTGGGCTGGATGAGCAGAGGCTCCATGGTGGGGCCTTTTCAGGAAGCAGCATTTGCTTTGCCCGTCAGCAGCATGGACAAACCAGTGTACACGGATCCCCCTGTTAAAACCAAGTTTGGATATCACATAATCATGGTGGAAGGGCGGAAATAATAAATGTTAGACACTACGCCAGGAGTTTTTGACTCTTTATTTTTCTCTCTGCTTTTCAAGCATTGCAAATAAAAGAAAGATCTGGCTTTTCTTTCAGTGTGTGTTGTAGCTGAAAGGTTTACTGGCTCCAATCTATACAACATTATCCCACATTATATAGCTCTTCGCAGTTTGTCCTGACTCTTTTATTTGGTTACCTGCTTGTGATACAAAAATGGATATCAAGTCTGAATGATTATCTACGTTGGCTATCCAAACAAAGCAAAAGCTCAAATGTGCACATACATTCATGTGGTTATGTATGTTTGGATTTAATAAAGGGGAATATTTGTAGCTCAAGCTTGACATGAATCCTTGGTGCTCTCTGAGCTTGGTTGTTTTCTTGCAGATGTTTCATGACCCAACTAGGGAACATCATCAGATAGTTTTGAGTCATGAAACCTCTGCAAGAAAGCAACCAAGCTCAGAGAGCACCAAGGACTCCTCATGGATGAATTTATCCTGCATTTTCCTTGTTGCAAAGTCTTGCTTGGGGATTATTTTTATCGGAGCATTGGTAATAATTGTGTTGTATCGGTCAAAAATGAAGTTTATTTTACGCTAAAGATTAATCTATAGAGATTCTCAATCATCCAGGCCATGGTTGTTCCAAAGGTGCATTTTTAAAGAAGCAACTGGACTTTCTGGTTTTTCTTCAAAGACATTTCACTTCACATCCAAGAAACTTCAACTAACTGGATGGTGGGGAATGGAAGGTTTTATATTCTTTGCAGACAGCTGGTCATTTGCATCCTTTTTTTTTTAAATCATTGAAGCACTTGGAGGTTTATCTGTGTCCTCAGAATCACCTGGCTCATGTAGTCTGCAATTTTTTTTGAAGTCAATTCCTACTCCCACGTCATTCAAAGAGTGTTCGTCCCAAATTGTCTTAGTTGAAAAAGGCTCTGCCACTGTAGCATGTTTTGGGGGAGGGGAAGTCCTATTACCTACAAGTTAGTATGGTGCTTTGCTATAAGGTAGGTCTTGACTTACAACCACAATTGAGCTCAGAATTGATGTGGCTAAGGGTGTTTCATCCCAAATTGCATAGCTAAAAAAAAGTCTATAGAGATCCTTAGTCTTCCAGGTCACAGATAAATCTCCAGGTGGCCTCAACCTCTCTCTAAAAAGGTTGCAAATAGAATAACTTTACTGTCACTTTGAATGCCCGCTAATTGGCATACACTAAAAATGAAATTTCGTTGTAAATGACCAGCTCTAGTCTGCAAGGACTATAAATCCTTCCATTCCCCACCATCCAGTCAGAGCTGAAGAAGCTTCTTTGGATGAGAAGCGAAACCTCTTCAAGGAAAAAAAAAACCAAGAAAGTCCAGTTGCCTCTTGGGGGAAAAAAAAAGTCCCTTAGGGACTAAAAGGGGGAATCGGACTGCAGGCTCGGAAAGGGTTAACAGCTGCCATGCGTCATCACGTGATCCGAGCGTCATGTGACCTGGCTTCCATCACAAGGGGGGGAGTCCGCAAGGTTTTTTTTTTTTTTAATTTCCTCTTGCGGGAGACGATTGGCTGAGCCCGCGGAGAGTTCCGATTGGCCGAGAGCGGGGGAGGCTGCGATCCGATTGGCTGCCGAGGAAGGCACGGAGAGCTGCGGTTTGCCGTTTCGGAAAAACTCCGGCAGTGAATCGTTCGGGAGGAAAGGGAGAAGCCGGGATGATGGCCGGAGGGCGAAGCGAGCGGGGCGCCGGGCTGGCGGTGGCGCTGCTTGTGCTGCTGGCGGCCGTGGGCTTGGCCTCCGCGTTGGACAACGGCCTGGCTCGGACGCCGCCCATGGGCTGGCTGCACTGGGAGCGCTTCCTCTGCCAGACGGACTGCGAGCGGGAGCCCCACAACTGCATCAGGTAGCAGGCGGAGGCGGTCGGTCCCTTGGGAGGAGACCGGCCCTTCCTCTCTCTCCCCCCCCTCGTGGGAAAGGAATATGGGAGTTGTAGTCCAGAAGGTGCTGGGGCTCCTCCTCCTCCTCCAGGGCTGGAATTTGGGTTTTTTTTCCTCCTCTTTGGAAAATCACATTGGACTACCTGGAGCATGTAGACTTATATATCATTTTATGGTGCTTTACAGAGCCAGCCTCTTGACCCCCAACAATCTGGGTCATTTGACCCACCTTGGAAGGATGGAAGGCTGAGTCAACCTTGAGCCAGTCAGCATCGAACTGCTGGCAGCGAGCAGAGTCAGCCTGCAATGCTGCATTTAACCATGGCTCCTAATACAATCTGGGTCCTCATTTTACCGACTTGAAAGGACAGAAGACTGATCAAACTGCCCATAGAAGTAGCCTACTAATAGCTAATAAATACTGGCAGTCTTCTAAGAGAGGACTCTCACTTCTGCCTGCTGTTCCCTTCCAAAAGGCCCAAAACCAGACTACTAAACTCTAGTCCAGTAGTAGCTAACCTTTTGGGGCTCCTGTGCCAAAAATTGTACATGCACTTGCACTCACACTCCAGCACCCAGAAGGCACCCCCCTGCCCCCTACGCATGTAACACACAATCCCCACCCACCCCTGCTGTCCTGCACTGCACCTCACAGCTGATTTTTCAGCCGGGTTGAGGCCTTTTTCAGCCTCCCAGAGGCTTGAAGAAGGCTTCTGCAGGCTTTACAGGCCCCTTTTCATCATTTCTGCTATTTTCAGAAAAACAGGAAGTAACAAAACAGGCCTAGTTTTTGGCCTGCAGAAGCCTCCCTCAAGCCTCTGGGAGGCCAAAAATCAGCTGTGAGGCACGCATGCACAGTGAGGTAAATCCTGGCTCTCATGCCAACACAAATGGCATGCCACCTGTGGCACATGTGCCATAGGTTCACCATCACGGCCCTAGTGTCTCCCTCAGATACACCACTCTCGCTCACACATCCCTTAACTAGGATGTAGTTAAATCAGCTGAGTCACACAAGGAAGAGTCAAGACCCAACTATATTTCTTCAAGTTTAGCAGGATTTGAGACATCAGCCATGCCAGGATGGGGTGAGGCATCTTGGCTGCCTCAGATCTTCTTCAGAGAAGGGTCCCAGCATGCTGTTCCCTCAGGACACTGGTCCAACTGGTTTGCAGGGTGGCTTCCCCATAAGCTCCCATGTACGTTCCTTTTCTGGGAACTTCAGCGCTTCAGCTCTTTTTTTTTCTCATAGGATTTCTCTCTCGTGCCTCAGTTGGTCCATCACCAGCCTTGTCTTCTCTCCAGCTTCCTCTCTCTTTTCCAGGCAGCCTGACCCACTCTGTCAGCGGTGGGCTCCATTTATACCATTTTCCCTCCATTCCAGCTCTCATCTGATTGATAGTCCAGTTTCGGACTCAATCATTGTCACCCTTGACCCTGGCTTTCCCCCACCCCTGGGTTTATCATAATCCATATTCTCCAATGGGACACTATCCATAGACAAGAGTCATCAATCATGCTCTCCAGTTAGAATTTTGCGCGGTAGAAACTTCAGTCACCTAGTTACTATCTTTGAAAACATTATGGAATACACTTTCGGTTTGCAAGCTGCCGCACTGCTCCCCCCCACCCCCGTTTCTATTGGCAACTCCAAAAAGACAATAGAAATATTTTATGAATTGACAACAGCCTGTTGCTACTCAGAATAGAAAATCTGAATCTTTCCAGGGGATGAATGACTGTTCTCTCTCCCCCCACCCCCTTCATTTCCTACTTCCTTATTGACTTCTGGCCCTTTGCACTCTTTCTCTTCTCCCAGTGAAGAGCTCTTCATGCAGATGGCTGACCGGATGGCGTCGGATGGATGGAAAGACGTTGGGTACCATTTCCTGTCTATCGATGATTGTTGGATGGCTCCCACCCGCGATAAACAGGGACGGCTGCAGCCAGACCCCAAACGCTTTCCCAGCGGGATAAAGAAGCTTGCAGACTATGTGAGTGGGCGCTTGGGAATTTTTGCCCTGGGAGCTTCTTCCAACTTGGGGCAGCTGGAAAATTCAGAAATGCCGGATTGATGGAAACGGCAGGTGCTGTTAATCCAATTCCTCTCTGGAGAAGGTGGAAGAGGTTTCCTATGTAAAATCCATTTATACTTTGCCTTCTGTATTGATTTCTAACTACAAACCAAAAATTACTCTCCTAACCCACTTTCTCTACAATTCTGTAAGAATCCTTCTGCTGGGTCAAATCAAAAAGATCTAACTTGGGGTGGAAGCTGGCTCTCTGACTCCGATGAATTTTTTTTCTCACATCTTGGTCTCTCTCTCTCTCTCTCTCTCTCTCTCTCTCTCTCTCTCTCTCTCTCTCTCT
>NW_020769328.1:5510610-5528842 GCF_900518735.1 Pseudonaja textilis | reverse complement strand
TCTCTCTCTCTCTCTCTCTCTCTCTCTCTCTCTCTCTCTCTCTCTCTGGGCCCTTTAAAAGCACCATATCCAAACATGGGCCAGACGTTTTAGAGCAACGGTCTTCAAACTTGGCAAGTTTAAGACTGGCGGACTTCAGCACCCAGAATTCCTGAACTAACATGATTGGAGGAGGAATTCTGGGAGTGGGAGTCCACTAGTCTTAAAGCTGTCGAATTTGAAGACCCCTGTTTTGCTGGGGAGTTTTGAGCGTTGTAGGACCACGCATCTGGGGAATGCCAGGTTGAGAAAGGTTAGCCTTAGCATGTTTTAATTTTTTGGAGGAATGCTTAGGAAATACAACTTGCCTGCCATTTCCTTCTTGGCCTCTGTGATTCAGGTCCACTCCAAAGGGCTGAAACTGGGCATTTACGCAGACATTGGGAACAGAACCTGTGCTGGCTTTCCCGGAAGCTACGGCCACTACGAACAGGATGCAGAGACCTTTGCCAGCTGGGAGGTGGATCTGCTGAAATTCGACGGATGTGACTTTGGGACTCTGGATGAAATGGCTGAAGGTGTGTTTGTTAGGGTCACGCAAGATGTCAGGATTCCAGCCATCGCTCTAATTAAATCACGATCCTCCAGCCAAACTTCAATAAACTTCAAAGGATTTATTAGGGGTGAAATATTGGCACTGCCCTGTCTGAAGCCAACTCTGGCATACATAATTTACAGTCCCTTGTGACCCTGTTTCCCCCTCTCCCCCCTGGGTGTTTCATAAACCATATTCTCCAATTGAGCACGTTCACAGGCTGGGTGTCCTCATTCACACGCTCCAATTAGATCCACAGGCAAAAACTGGTGTTTTAGTTACAATCTTTTAAAGATAAGAATTGGAACGTACTTCCGCTTTCAAACTGCTGCACTTTCCCCCGCTTTTTATGGTAACTACTAAAACAGGTCTAGGAATGTTTTATGAGTTAACACACAAGATGCTAAGGCATGTCTGGTGTTCCTGCAATCTGTTGAATAAAACTACAGCTAGAAGAATTCACACAACCGATATCTCACAAAGCAGGATTATCTTGACGTTGACAGCTTGTTGCCCGGGGAATTCTGGGATTTGAAGTCCACAACCTTTAACGTTGCCAAGGTTGGACACCCTGTGATAAAGCAGAGCTGAGAAGCCACTGTGGGCCTCTTACTTTGTGGATTTATATGGAAATTTATATAAATATATGCCAGTAGCAGCTAGGCTTTGGCTATTGATAATTGTGCTTTCCTGCCAGTTGTCTGGCACTAATGCGGTCTTAAATGTTGTGCCATTTTTTATGAGTGCTTCTACCACTCCTTAGTGTTGGTCTGGGAAGGTCTGAGAAGTCCTGCCCTGGGGAAGATTCCTTTCCCAATCCTATGATTCTATGTCTAAAGATAGTCCTTATCTAGCAGCTGCCTCATTTAGCAGCCATTCACAGTTACAACAATTAAAAGGGAATTTTGCCACACAATCTCTGCATTTGTGACCTTCGCAAGCCTATAAGCAAAGGAAAGCTGAAGTAAGATTACAGCCAGAGTTACGGTTTCACTTAGCAACTGATTCACTTAATGACAGAGTTGCCAATCTTAACTGTGGTCACTAAACGAGGACTACCTGTAGTCAAAAGAAGTCAAGCTATCTTCTGTTGAGGATGTTGGAAAAGGCTGGAGTATTTTAATGCTTCTTTTTCCTTCCAGGTTATAAGAAAATGTCTTCAGCGTTGAATAAAACAGGAAGAAGTATTGTATATTCCTGTGAATGGCCACTTTACCAGAGACCCTTTAAAAAGGTAAGGGGGGGAGGGGAATTCTTTCGATCTCATTCTAGGAGGAGATGGTCACCAGGTTGTATGTCTGGTAAAGAATATCTGACAAACAGGGATTTGAATTAAAGCAGGTTCCTACAATGTCTCACTTTGTTCAATTGCAGCATTTACTTCTGAAGTTTTCCCACTTGCAACCTGAATAAAAACCGGTCTGTTACTTTTTCTTTTTTTTTTCTTTGATTCTGGAGTCTCTTCAACTCAACGCTTGGGGCTAAAGGCATGAAATTAATGTTTCTTCTTTGCCTCTTTCCTGGCAGGTCAACTATACAGAAATTAAGCAATACTGCAATTACTGGAGGAATTACGCTGACATCTCTGATTCCTGGAACAGCATCAAGAATATCTTAGACTGGACTTCTTATAACCAGGATATTCTGGTCGACATAGCAGGGCCTGGTGGCTGGAATGACCCAGACATGGTAAGAAAACCTGCCCTGAGGCCATTTATCTCAGCCAGTGTAATTTGCGTCTGTAAATATTCATCTGAATATCTGCATATTCATAAAAGAAATGGTAAAATCAGGTAAAATCAAAGTAAAATCAGTAGGCTGATATATAATTATTGCTTTGGATTGTAACAATTGAAGTCTCAAAGGTGGGTTTTTTTCCACCACTAAAAGGGAGTATTTTTTTTCCTTGAGATGTTTCACTTCTCATCCAAGAAGCGTTATCAGTTCTGGCAGAATGATGGACCTGGCCAGAACTGATGAAGCTTCTTAGATGAGAAGCGAAATGTCTTCTTCCTCCAGCAAAAAACAGTCCAGTTGCCTTTTGACAAAAAAAACAAAACACTTTTGAAATAGCTATGACCTCGACGACAGATTCTCCACAGATATTTTAACAATTGGAGTGTTGAAATAATAGCTTTGTCCCATGGGCAGTAACTAATTTCAGGGGTCCACACGTAACATTTGGGGGAGTTTCAATGTGTTGCAGAAGTAGGGCAGGGAGGTAAAGTGGGCGAGGCCTTTTTAAAGGTTTATTCATCTTATCAAAATTTCTACACCATTTGTCTCACCTAAGCGACTCTGTTGGGGATTCTACCCGAAAAATACAGTAAGGAAAAGACATATTTAGTTATTCATATATTAACTGCTGCTAGGATTGTATTTGCACAAAATTGGAAGAGTGAAGAGATACCTACAGATGAGAATGTGATGAGGGAAATATTAGAATGTGCAGAAATGATAAATAAACATTGGCAATTAAGGAAAAAAAGCAAACTGAATACTATATGATATGGGATCTATTTGATCCATGGTTAACAAAAAATGGAAGTTGGAAACAGGGAAACAAAATTAAAAAGATGTGTTAAGACAGTTACAAACAAAAACTTGCTCTACCAGTTACAGTCCAATTTCGTACTTCGAATGAAATTTCAGCCAAACATGTTTAGCAATAGTAGCCATCAGAACACAGTAGGCAGCAAAGGAAAAGGTCCTGGCCCATTCAGCAGCTGCTGAATTGCAACAGCTGGTTTTTGGGAAGGTGTTAGACAGACCCTCTTATGTCCCCAGTGCATACTAGTTGCAAGTAAGCCTTGTTCCATTCTTCTGTGTCAAATGTAGAGGCTGCAGCTGCAGAACAATTTACTATTTTAACCCAGCATCAGATAGATTTTACAGGAAAGGCGTTCCAGACATTGCACTAATCCATAACCTGGTTTCTTTGGGGTTGGGCTTAACCTGGTGTATCAGCTTAGTTTCCAAGAGATCTTCTCATCACCTGCGAATTGATTCTTTGAAGGGGATCTCCCAGGAGTTGAGCCAGGAAATTCTCTGTGAGCCTGAGGAAGGAGAGTTTCCTTGCTAGAGTCTCTTCCGTTCCTACCCTCCATGTCAGAATATTCATGAACTGACAGAGACATGGGTAACAAGGTCAGCCAATGGGAGCTGAATTGGGGGGGCTGAGACTGGAAGGAATCTGGGCGTGGCTTAGCTCCATGCTCAGCTCTGAAGAAACAAAACTTATCTGAGCTTTTTAAAGTGAAACTAAATAAATCTTCTCTGAGCTCTGAAGCTGCTGCTTGTATTTTTGCTTTACCACATTGGAAGAATCTACTATTAGTATTGTAAACTTTACTTTGTTATTGTGTATATAAAGAAGTTAATGAATCCTGCTGAATCAGTCATCTGTGCGTGCTTTCTGGATTTGATTTCTGCAATGAATTCTAGCACTCCAGCTGAATTTTGTAGCGCAAAAGGCATCCATTGTGAACTTTTCTTTCCAGCTGGTGATTGGGAATTTTGGCCTGAGCCGGGACCAGCAGATAACACAAATGGCCTTCTGGGCTATTATGGCGGCCCCACTATTGATGTCCAACGACCTGCGTCAGATCAACTCCAAAGCCAAGGCTCTCCTCCAGAACAAGGAAGTGATAGCGATCAACCAGGATCCCTTGGGCAAGCAAGGTTACCGAATTGCCAAGGTAAGAGGTGACTTGGCGACTTCAGCTGTAGAAAGTCTTTATCAGCAGTGTGCAAAGACAGGGTTATATTACACTATAATTGTGATTTAAGATATCTCCATCCCATTTATCTGATTTTGAGCACAATCAGCATTTTCATCCTTGTCTCTTGCATCCAGTCTCAGCAAAGCCCTTAAATGTGTATTTAAATTTAGTTAAATTGCATTTACATTGCTTGCATCATTTTGCCATTTGCATAAGCCATTGCACAAGTGATAATCACCATGAATATTTTGGAATTAGATCCATCCACCCTCAAACGCATTCCATTAGCTTTAACATACTTGCAATTTTGTTTTTAGTATACACTGAAATGCACTACGCCTATTTACAAGGAATTGTTGCTAACTTTAAAAAGCATCCTTGGTGATGGTTACCTTTTAGAAGTAAGAAGGGTATGTTTCAATGCTTATTAATTTTACAGTCAGGCTATTAAATGCCCTCTGTAACAGGATCAGATCAGTAGACTTGATTCATTTATGGCAACTATTCTTGGTCTCCGTGCAGAGTGGTGCGGTGGCCTAGAAGTGGAGCGCTCTCCTCATAATCAGGAGGGCTATAAAGCACTATAAAGCGGTATATAACTGTAAGTGCTATTGATTTATTTATATATATATATATATATACACACACACACACACACACACACACACACACACACATATATATACTGAACAAAACTCAGCACTGGCAACAGGAAGAGCATCCGGCCAGTAAAACACTCTTCTAGCTCCATTAGTTGCCCAGACTCCACCCTGCAAGAGATTATGGGGTCGTTAAATGAAGATGATTCTTGGTCTCTGTGTAATCTGATTAAAGATGCATTCGTGCTTCTTCTGACTGAGGTTATTTATTTTCTCTAGGACAAAACCTTTGAGGTGTGGGAACGGCCACTCTCCGAAGGAGCTTTTGCCGTAGCCATACTAAACCGGCAGGAGATGGGGGGACCACAGGCCTATGTCCTTGCTACCATGATCATTGGCAACGGCTTAGCTTGTAATCCCAGTTGTTTGATTGAGCAAATTCTTCCGACCAGGAGAGACTTGGGGCTACACAACATGGTTTCCTTTTTGAAGCTGGTGGTGAACCCAACTGGTACTGCGCTGCTGAAGATAGTGGTGAACACACGCATACTTTTTATTGGCCATGGAAGAGGCTACCCTAAAGACCTCTTATAACATGGCAGCATTCTCCCCTTGCAAATTCTTTCAAGAGGATCTAACGCAAAGCCGCCCAAAGAAATCAAAGGAAAATCGCTTTAGAGTCTTTGCTTCAAGAAGTTGATTGTCAAGAAATGCAGAGATGGTCTTTTCGGGATTCTCAGATTTTAAGCCTCGAGAAGGTGACATTGTCTTGTCTCTTTGGAGACACCGCTGAAAACAAAATTAGCTCACTTGATCATGTTTATCAAGTGGTTTTATATACAAACACAATTTGTTGTGTAACAATAGTAGCCTATTCTCTTGTGCTGTGGGCTTTGCCGGGCCACAAAAAAGATGACCTACTGCAATTGAATATGCTTGCAGTTGCTTCTCAACAATCACTGGATCAAAATTAAGAGATATGTATACAGTAGGTCTACGGGTAAATTGTGCAATAACTGAAGAAATTCTTAAAAGGATTTGGGTGCACTTTGCTACTCCTAAAATCCAACAGATTAAACGGTACTACACATGTGAAGCAACTTTCAGCTTTTGGAGTTGCAAAAGTCTCTCTTGGTACTGGAGGCTCTGCGACATTGGAATGGCACTACCTCAACTCTGATCTTGAGAATTCCAGCCCTTAACATCTGAACCTGAATCTTGCAGTTCATTAAAATGCTTTTTCCCCAATAAATCTTTCCTGCCTGCACTGATGCTAGCTTTGTCCAAGGCAGCCACCGATTGAGGGCCCAGATTATGATCAAGTCAGCCAAACTGTTACATTTATTCCATTTGCTCTTACTATTTCAAGGAGAACGAAGATCAAAGGAATCTCATCAATTCTTTTGAGCCAGTTGGCAGAAGGGGAGGAGGAAAAAAAAACCGCCAAAGTTTTGTGAAGGTTTCTTCAATCGGAAGATAGCTTCTATCCCATTCTTTTAATAAACATGTACTTTAAAAATTGCAATTAATGTCTTGAAAAGGAGGGATGTGGAACAGTTTTCCTTCTTTGATTTTGGACATAATGTATTTTGAGTAATTTTTTAATATGCTTTCAATAATATGCTTTGGAATATAATGTGCCAAATAATAGTTAAACAATAAACGTGTAGAATTAAGAATGTGTAGAATTGGAATTATAGAAACTTACCCAAAAGGCAGGAGAACTGAAAAAGCCTCCCCTCCTACACTTATTTTCCCAGATCAGGAGCCGTTTCTTCAGCTAAATCACATTCCTTTTTTGGGTTACCAATGTGCGCTTTGTGGTAAGAACAAGCTTCACATCAGACGAACTTTTAAGGGTGTCTCCCAACAACGAGCAGCAAAGAAAGTACAACAAACCATTGCGTTCTGACAGAATTTTTAATGGGTTCCATACCAAAGAGTATCTAGAACTGGATGACCTGGCCCTGTGAAAAGAAAAATAAAGATCCCGACTAAGCACATGCTACAGTGACAAATGAAAGCACATTTCATTGGATGGATTTTTCAATTTTGGAAAGCATCCTTGTCTTAGAAAACTGAAAATATGCCTAGACTTTGATTCCAAGTGTATGACCTCGGAATCTTGGGACATGGAAGGCCCTAGATCAGGGGTCTCCAAACTTGGCCACTTTAAGACTTGTAGACTTCAAGTCTCAGAATTCTCCAGCCAGCATAGAGTTGGAAGTCCACAAAAGTTGCCAAGTTTGGAGACCCACGCCCTAGATCAAGAGTTGGCAACCTTAAACACTCAAAGAGCCACAAAAGTCCTAATCAGAACTCCCCCGTTCAGTTCTGGAGCCGACCAGAAGTCCGGTTCCCCCACCATAGTCTCCTCCTAGCACGGCGTCCTTTTGCCTCTACCTGACCTAACCGAAAGCCCTATCAATTGTGAAGTCAACCGTAAAACCCGCCCCTTGCCAGAGTCTCTCCTCCTGGCACACCGTGCTTCCCACCCCAACTGGAAGCTCCTCTCAAAATTGTGGCGACAGCCACAGAGGGATGAAAGAGCCACATGCGGCTCCAGAGTCACGGGTTGCTGACCCTTGCCCTAGATAACATTCTCAAACTGGTTCTCCCCCATTTTCTCCAAACGTGAAAAAATAGGCTGCAATGCCTACAAACGTAACCAGATGCTATTTCAAAAAAAAACCAAAAGGTGTAACTTCAAACATTCGTCCTAGTAAAAGAAAATCAGCCAATTTATCATTTTTCTATATATTCCTTACTCAAATGCTTTCCATTTATTCTTTGTAATCCACCCAATTTTTTGGCTAAATCTGGTGCTCCACATTAAAGCTACTTTCTCCAGAACTGCTAAGCACATATTCAACCAAGTAGACCAGTTTTCGTTTCGTAAGACTAAAGCAGGCGTGTCAAATTTGCGTCCTCACGGCGCCATGCGAGGTAGCGTGACTTTCCCCCCCTTCGCTAAACTGGGTGTGGCCAGCATGTGACACACCTGGCCCATGAGTCTGACAGCCCTGCACGAAAGTAACGGATCCACCACTGCCCAGAATATTGCTCAGACATTACCTTTCTCTTCTTGTCTCCACCTAACTCGAAGTGCTTGCACCTCTTAATGGCCAGCATCCTCTTCGACCTACAGTTCGGCTCCACGCACTCCAGTCTCAGCACAATCTTCTTTGTGGTCTTTGCCTGCAAGCAGGAAGGAGGAGGTGTCATACATCTTCGGCGCAGTGGTTAGTGCACAGTGCCGCAAGCTGCTTCTGCAGCCAGCTGCCTGCAATTGGGCAGTTTGAATCTCACCAGGCTCAAGGCTGACTCAGCCTTCCATCCTTTCCGAGGTGGGTAAAATGAGGACCCAGATTGTTGGATGCAATAGGCTGACTGACCTCTATAAAGCAGTATATAAGTCTAAGTGCTATTGCTATTTCAGAAACCTTCTCCGTTTTCTCCACATTTTCTGCAAGCTTTGAACTTTTAACGATAGTAAACTTGGATCTGTGGAAAGTTTTTTTTTTTTAAAAAAAAAACCCTTTCTTGACTTGGGGCTTATTCAACACTGTCACAGTCCAACAAGGTAGGCCAGATAAGACATCAGGGCCATACAGGTGAGGACTGTGTTTATTGCAATAGCTACAGTAAGAGAAACTTGCAAGTCTGAATGTACTTCTTCATATTCATCTCAACTGAGGAGGGTCTTGTCTGGGTACCTGTTTTTCTTGGCCTGGGCTCAAGACCCTTTTGGACTGCTGCCTTGATAGAAAGTGAGTGGTACGGTGGCCTAGAGGTGGAGCTCTCGCCTCACAATCAGGAGGCTGTGAGTTCGATCCTAGGGAGCGACAGATATTTCTCTCTCTGGGCATGATGACAATTTATCTGCTGAACAAAACTCCACTTTGGTGATAGGAAGGGCATCCAGCCAGTAAGCACTCTGTTTCATTCAGTTGCCCAGACTCCATCCCTCAAGGGATTATGGGATTGTTAAAAGAGGATGATTGTCTTGATAGCAATTCTATCTGCTGTCCTTAATCCCTCTACAGCCCCTGCTAGCATCCTCACATAGAAAAAGGATCAAATTTTGTATCTCCCATTGTTAAAGAAATGGCTAGTTTCTATTATGGAAAAAAAGAAGTTGAGGGTAGATTTTAATGCCTTATTTTACTGCATCAAAGGAGTCAGAAGTCAATGCCTTTTTTCTTTTTCCCTTGCTTTCCCCCACTATCCTTTTCCCTTTCCTAATTTCCCTAATATTTGCTTTTGTATGTCATATTATAAATCAATAAAACTATTTTATGTTTTTAAGTCTATCTTCCAGTATTAATGCTTCAAATAAGATTCAACAGACTTCCAAATGAAGCTTACCTTCTTGCGAAAGATGGGTTTTGTCTGACCTCCATAGCCGCTACGCTTACGGTCGTATCTCCTCTTTCCTAAAAGAAAGTTTTCCTCAGATCAAATCATGGTCTGCTTCTTCCCGACTGCAAACCTTACGAGTGGACAAACATGACCAGCTACACCAACCCAATCATCTTTATTTACTAGGGTTTTTTTTACATTATGGCCTCCGACAGTTAGAAATTTATATGGCTGCTGTTCTTTATGGGGAGTTTCAGCGCTTCCATTCCCTTCTAACCCCGTGCTTTTCAGAATGTCCAATCACAGGCTCCCCCCATTTACTTATTAAATTAATATTGCCACCTATTCGCCCATGGCAACTCAAGGCAGCTTACAGAATATAAAATCACATTTAAAACAAACTAATAAAAAGAATCAGATAAATATAATAAAATCATGAATAAAATCACCCCCCGCCTTGGCGACAGCAGATCACACAAGCCATTTAATGGGCTCTATCCCACGCTGGGTTCACCCGAACCGCTCCAAACTGGGAGATACCCGCCTCTACCCCCCCCAACACAATACAACTCACCGTGAAGACAGAAAACCCCTAACCCAGTGAATCCCACTAACACACAATCCTATTGCACCATGTGAAGTTATTGCACGTTGCACTGGCCCCGCAAGTCATCTGTACTATATTTATTTACTGAATTTATATTGCCGCCTATTCGCCCATGGCAATTCGAGGTGGCTTAAAGAATGTAAAACCATATTTAAAATTTAAAAAAACAATAAAAAGGAACAAAAAGAATCAGATAAATTAATAAAGTACAACAGAAGATTTTTCTTTACAAAGAAAAATACAGTGCAATGTGAAAACGGTGACCTCTGTATCTCTGGTTCGGATGGAAATGAATTGAGGGGGGAGTCCTTTCCCCCTCTTCTTATAAAGAAGAGACAAAGGACCTTTTTTAAAAAAACAAAGCATATATATATTTAGATATATATTGCGTATATATTTAGAAACCGATACAAACGGCAATTGTACCTAAGAATAAACTGAAAGAGTGGAAAGGAAATAATCTTTCATCCTTGAAAGAAATCAGGAAGTGAGAAAGCAGCGCTGTAATGCATGGAGGGCTAATTTGAGACAAGAATGCGCCAAGCACCACAACTCACCTTGAGCATACAAAGACTCTTTGCCCTTCTTGTATTGGGTGACTTTGTGGGGCTGATGCTTGCCACATTTCTTGCAATAAGTCCTGCGGGTTTTCGGGACATTCACCTGTCCAAAAAAATCAGTTTTACACCAATTAATAGAACTCTACGTTCTCCAGGTAGGGAAAAAAGACAAACACGCAAATATTCCAGGGAGAATTCTCCAACTCTGCTCTCTTTCCCAACACTGAAATAAAAATAGAATAACGGAGTTGGAAGGGACCTTGGAGGTCTTCTAGTCCAACCCTCTGCTTAGGCAGAAAACCCTACACCACTTCAGACAAATAGGAACTTCAACTCCAGAACTACGGCCTGCTAATACAGCCGCTGCTTGGAATTTTGAAGTCCCTAAACTTGGAAAGCACCCAAGCAAGGAAAAGCTTTTGGCTCATCAGAAAACAGGGTTTATTTTATTAAAAAAATTTATTCCACCTGTATTAATTGATAAATAACTCAAGGGCGCAAAGGGCTCACCAACTTACTAAGAGTCTTTCCTGCAGCAAGCAGAATCACAAATTACCAATCTCCATTTTACCCTAGCATGTTGTGTAAACTCTTACCTCTGTACCCAGGGGTGGGATTCAACTGGTGTTACTACCGGTTTGATGACGTTTTGCATGCATGTATAAAAAAACTTAAGTTGGGCTGGCTGAGCACTGGTGCGCAGCATTTGAAAAGCCACTTTTTTCCCCTGCTTTTTCAACCTCAGCTGTGCTGCGCAAAGCAGCTGAGGTTGAAAAAGCAGGAAATAAAGGACAGGTAAGAGCCCAGATGGGCCCAAAAGCAGCAAACACAGAACCGGTTTGGTGTCTGCTGCTCTTCAGAGCTACCGGTTCTATAGAGCCAGACAGAACCAGTAGCATCCCACCCGTCTGTACCAGTTGTATGATTAGCTATGTTGTTAATTTGCAACTGTCAATCTTGATTAGTTTCCAAAGATAATCTGGATTAGCTTCCATTACTGCACCATTATTTTACCAGTTCAAAAGAACCAGGCACACATTTTGCATTTTAGAAACAAGGCCAATCATCTCAGCACCTTGTAAGAATAACATCAGCCATTAAACATTCTGGGCCCAGACTAATGTTTCTGGGTTGTACCCTTCCTGACAATAACAGTTCCTGACAATGACAGTAAGTGTCTGATGTTCACCACAGAAGGGAGAAAGCTACTTTTGATCCAGTTTGTTGGCTTCTACTTAAGGAGCTATTCAACTAAGCACATCCAAGTGAATTATTTCAGACTTTCTCCTCCAGAAAGAGGAACATCTCAGTTTACTGGAACAGATAGAATAGCAAATAGAATAGGAACAGAATTCTTGATTGGCCAAGTGTGACTGGCCACACAAGGAATTTGTCTTTGGTGCAAATGTTCTCAGTGGACATAAGATAAAATACATACATGTCTTTTGTCCAAAGCTCCATTTTTAACCCTTGCACTGCACTGCAAAAATGATCCACAGTCCAGACTTCATTTCTGGATTGGATCTGGATGGGCAGATTCACGGATCCTTTCAGAAATCCGCGAGGATCTTTCGATTCCCTAACTCATAAAGAAAGGTTGGTCCATGAGAAACATTCAAAAACCCACCTAATGGGATGGTTATCATCCATTATGCATAATCAGGCTTGGGGAATCAACAAGCTAAGATTTAACCATCTAAGATGCCCAATAGAGAAAAAAGGGACGGGAGGGAGAAGGAAAACTGAAATTCTAGGATCGGCTCTTTTTTAAGGTATCACGGGGTCTTTTCGAGCGATCTGATTGGCCGCCGCACTGGGAACTAGGCTTAAACGAAGGTAGTGAAGGGAACCATGTCTTTTATTCCTTTCATATTTCGCTCCGGCTTTACCGAATATAAAATTCACGTTCCTTTTTCCCCGCGTCCCACGAGAGCCCCACGGCCACGTTATTCGGTCTCGGCCGCCACCCCAGCCCCCACTCCGGGGCCCCAACCCTCCGGCCCGGCGGCGGATGGAACCGGATTCGGTTAACTCACCATCTTGCCGACGTTAGCGGCGCCCAGAGAAAGAGCCTCTCGCCGGAAGCGGAAGTAAAGACCGTAGAGCGGCGGGGGGGAGAACGAAGGAAGGAAGTTTGGAGGATAGAGCGCCGTATCCAACGCACAGAGTTCGGAAGAAATAAGGAGAATGCGGCTGCCCCCTGCCGGAAAAAGGCAGGAAGTGATGGTGTACAAGAGCAAATACTGTCATTATCATCATAATAATTCCCTTTTTTTCGGCGTTTCTTGAAAGCGCCGTCAGGGATTGAGGTTCAAATCACTCAAAGGACCAGAGGAGGAACCGGTCAGAGAAGCAAAAAAGCAGAAGAGTGGTTTCCGACCCCTGTCCTCTTTTTTTTTTTTTTGGTAGATATTTTTCTTTGGAAGGGGAAAAAAACCAAACAGGTCATCACTTCTTTGGAGCGAAATTCTCGAAAAGAGGAAGCCTCGGTGGCTTTGCAACCTTGGGGCTTTTTTCTGTGCAGATTTCATCCGAGTGGAGGCCAAGCTGGCCAGGGTTTGCATCTCTCCACATGCACAGAACAAACCAGAAGGTCGCTGGTTTATGTTTGGCTTAGTCTGTGGTTGGAAATCAATCAGATGTTGACTTGATTGATTCAGTCGTGATTGAACAAACCGGGGCCAAGCCAGTTGTCGGAATCTAGCCTACCAAAGTCAAGTCAACAATTTCGATAAGAGACCTCGTAGAATTAGAGGGGTGGGGGGGGGAACCACATTTTAATTTTGATTATTGCAAAAAGACAAACAGGCTGTGGCTAAAATCAGTGCTAACAGATACAGTAAATACAGTAAATATTTGTGTATGTGGTCAGAGACACTTACTATGCAAGACCGTTTTCAACTAACATTAAACCCGCAGTTAAAGCTGCAAAAGGAATCTCCTCTGTGGGTTACTTTGTACCACACACCAAGCCATTTATAAAACATAATATAAAGAACGGTTGCTGGAATTGGGTATGTCTAGTTTGATGAAAGGAAGGACGTGATAGCAGTGTTCCAATATTTGAGGGGCTGCCACAAAGAAGAAGGAGGCCAACCTATTCAAAGCACCAAAGGCAGGACAGGAAGCAATGGATGGAAACTACTAATCAAGGAGCGAAGCAGCCTAGAATTGATAGAATTGATTCTTAACGAATGTATCTTTTCTTTTATGTATACTGAGAGTATTTACACCGAGACAAATTCCTTGTGTGTCCAATCACACTTGGCCAATAAAAGAATTCTATTCTGTTCTATTCTATTCCATTCCATTCTATTCTTGGCTTACCCCTGGTTTACTGAATAAGCTTCATTTCCCTGGGTTACAGGAGCCATATATATTTAGGGTATAGAGTGTATGAACTGGAACCACACAGTGCACAGCTAAACCCAAACCAATCCCAGGGCTTGATGTGTGTGTGAATGAATCCAGTGTTTACCCAAACTAGGCAACATCATCAGTGCTAGCAGTGATGATGTTCCCTAGTTGGATCAGGAAACTTTGCAAGGAAACCACCAAGCTCAAGAGTTATCAAGGACCCCGGATTTCAACTCTGAGTTACAAATATCTCCTTTATTAGTGGCTACCTTGGATTTCCCCCGCTTTTTCAGCTAAACTCTTCATGTCAACCATAACTATTTATTTGGCTGTCTTTTTGTGCTTTGCTGTGCCACCTGTTCTTCCAAAGGGCTGTCGGTAAAGTATTTATTTAGTTTAGTTTGTCAAGCATGTATGAGAAAACAAGTAGAAGTATGAACATAACATATAAACATATAAGTATAAACAGGTATAAGTATATATGTAATAAATGAGTATGGATAAATGGGAACGATAGGACAGGGACGGTAGGCACACTGATGTGCTTATACATGCCCCCTTACAGACCTCTTAGGAACGGAGTGAGGTCTACAGTACTTTAAGGTGAAAGTTTTGGGGGTTTGAAGATACAACAACAGGTAGTGTTGTGAGGTAGTGAGTCAGGTAGTGAGTTCCAGGCATTGGCCACTCTGTTGCCGAAGTCGTGTTTTCTGCAATCGAGTTTGGAGCGGTTTTACTTTGAGTTTGCTGTGTGTGTTATTGTGGTTGAAGCTGAAGTAGTCATTGACAGGACGTTGTAGCAGACAATTTTGTGTCCTAAGCTTAGGTCACACCACAGGCGGTATAGTTCTAAGTTGTCTAGGTCCAAAATTTCAAGTCTAGTGGCATAAGGTATTCTACTGCAAGCGGAGGAGTGGAGTGCTCTTCGTCAAAAGCAAGCTTTTGGATTCCACAGGACATTTCCAATTCAACGGTTGGAAGAAGAATACTGTGTAAAGCCCTTAGTTGGAAAGCTTTTGCAGGTCCCTTTTGGTCTCCATGGTTGGCTTCTACACCAACCAGTTTGTCCAGCTGCCTTTTCTAGTCTTTTCGCACCTGGAGATGATTTCATTGCCTTTGGGGGGTGGGGGGACTGACAAGAAACTAGAGATCCCTCCCTCCTCCAAAAACTAACAAAAAATAAATCTTGTCTTGCACCCATGTGGCCTCTCGGTGAGAGGAAACAGAGACAGCTTGGTCAGAAACTAAGAAAAGGGGAACTGAAAGGGTGGGGTTAGTTCAGATGAGAGTTGGACTGCATGTTGTTCAATGTGGCTCTTCAAACCCATCTCCTACGGCAACTGCCATTGCTCCGACCCTCTGCTCAAATATCAGAAAGGCAGTGGGGGTCACATCTCCCAGAATCTGGGGGCCTCTCGCTGAAAGGAAAGCCTGTAATCTACGGAAGAAAAGAAAGAGGAAATAGCCAGTAAGTGACTTCGTTTCTCTATCTCTTATTTTTACTTCTACCTCCTCCTCTATCATCTCTATTCTCTCTCTCTCTCTCTCTCTCTCTCTTCCTCCCTCCCTCCCTTCTTTTCCCCATCTTCCCTTCCTTTTCTCTCTCCTTTATTTCTTTCTTTCCTTCCTTCCTTCTTTCCTCCCTCCCTCCCTCCCTCCCTTCTTTTATTCTAGCAAGGAAAGAACTTTTAAGCAATTACAATTGTTCACCTCTATATCTCTATATTCTACCACTACCTCTATTTCTACTTCTACCTCTTCCTCTATCATCTCTCTCCCTTCCTCCTTCCTTCCTTCCTTCCCTCCTCCCTCCCTCCCTCCCTCCCTCCCTCATTGTCTTCCTCCATTCCTTCCTTTTCTCCCTTCCTTCCTCCCTCTCTCCCTTTTCTCCCTTCCTTCTTTCTTTTCTCCCTTCCTTTTCTTTCCTTCCTTCCTTCCTTCCTTCCTTCCTTCCTTCCTTCCTTCCTTCCTTCCTTCCTTCCTTCCTTCCTTCCTTCCTTCTACCAAAGCAAGAACTTTTAAGAAATTACAACAATTTCTCTATATCAGCATTCGGTTAATGCCTGGGGAAGAAATAAATTCAGTGCCAATATTTTACATAATATTTACATCTGTCTGTTCTATGCTCCTTTAACGTGGCACTTTTCTGGGAACCTAGCCCTGCGCATCTCTGAGAATGCAGCTGTCCACTATAGGCAGACTGAAAGCTTACAGTTCATGCATTACAAGGTGATTCTTGATTTTTTTTAAAATGTACACAGAAGAGGCAGCTGTGCTATCTAACAGGTGTGTGCATTAGCTCTCTTTCTTCCTACTTTGCGTGGGCATTTTATAGAGGCCTAGATTTACTCAGAAGCAAGTTCTGTCTAGTTGACTTTTGTAGAATTTCAGCCTTCAGCCTTCTGCAGAGATGCTCTGGCTGGGTTGACACATGCCACTCATCTGTGTAGTTTGTGGTTTGCAAAGCACAATGGCCAAATTCACATGATCTGTGGAGTTAAAGCCCAACACAAATAGATGCAAAGAAGGGCAAACACAATGTCAGTACTGGATATAGTTAGCTTGAAGGAAAGACAGGCAGGGCAAGGATTAGTGGACAATTGGGCCTTTCTAGAATCTAAAGACATCTTGTGTGGACTTTTTCTTAAAAATCCCAGAAGCCAGATTCCAGTGATTATGGAAATCATCCTGTCAGGAGCAGCATTTTGATAATGGGGACAGTCATCAGGGGAGAATGTAAGGTTGGCTCAGTTGACCATCTTCAAGCAAAAGGTGAATAAGGACTATAGGCTTCCTTCTTGATATTAGGGGTGCATAGCTTTGAATTTTTCATAAAGCACATTGGTGCACAGTAGATGCTGAATCAATGCAAAAAAAAAAAAGAGGGGGAGTTGTACAGCACATCAAAAATGGCAACCATTTCCCTGACTAGAGAAAAATGTGGTTCAAGGAAATAGCACTTTCTTTTTCCCCCTTTTTAATTCAAGCTGTCTTCCCAGGATATTAGAGCCTAACTCAACGGTCTTCAAACTTGGCAAGTTTAAGACTTGTGGACTTCAACTCCCAGAATTCCTCAGCTAACATGACTGGAGGAGGAATTCTGGGAGTTGAAGTCCACAAATCTTAAAGCTGTCAAGTTTGAAGACCCTTGGTCTAACTGAATGCCAAAATAATTAGATACAAAGGCTGTTTTGCCATCACTCTGCTGAAGACCTCATTCCCACAGCACCACCTTAGGCTTAAAGATATTTAGCCATGTAGTAGGGCTGTATTGGTATTATCCTTCTCATCTTCTCATTTCTCATCCTTTCTTAACTTCTCATCTTCCTTACTATCTTCTGTTAGTAACATGACTGATCAGTAGTTGTTTCTATCTGATGATTAATGATAGTAACTATGATTTATGATTTATCACCTTGTTGTTTGTATGTACACTGAGAGCTTATGCACCGGAAACTAATTCCTTGTGTGTCCTATCACACTTAATCAATAAAGAATTCTATTCCATATGTACTACTGCCTTCCATCTATATCTGTGTGGCAGAAATGAAAAATAGATTAGCTTTCAAGAGCACTGCTGTTTTCTGGCTATCTGACCATTACTACTGAAGTACGGTAATTAAAAGTATAGTAGTAAAACAGGCCATGAAGAATATGAATATCATATGTTTGCCCCTTCAAAATAATGTTGTTGAAACATACCCCTTTTTTTGCTGGTTGCATAAATAATGTTGTTTAAAGTTAATACAACAGGAGTGAGCCTGCATTACACAACGTCACATATGCAAAGAGTAGATACTGTACATAACAATAACAATACATTATTATTACATTTTTATGCCACCTGACCTGTCAGCAATTCTACAGAATTTAATATTTCTGGCTACATACATTGTTTGTGCAACCAGCTACAATAATATAGTATTATTAAAGCATCAGGCTAGAAAGTGGAAGACTATGAGTTCTAGTCCTGCCTTAGCTGGATGACTTTGGGACAATCACCAGGAGACAGTGAGTTCTAGTCCCACCTTAGGCGTGAAAGCCAGCTTCATGACTTTGGGCCAGTCACTCTCTCTCAGCCCACCCCACCCCACACGGTGGTTGTTCTGGGGAAAATAGGAGAAGGAAGGTATGAATGTGTTCACTAAGTTGAACATATGGTGAATAAAGGCAGGATACAAATAAATGCATAAAAATGATTAAATCTACATGCCACCCAAATGCCAGCAAATCTATCTATCTATCCACCCATCCATCCATCCATATCTTTATCTACCTACCTACCTACCTGAGTATCTATCTATCCATCCATCTATCCATCCATCATCTATCCATCCATCATCTATCCATCCATCATCCATCATTATCTATCTGTTTATCTGTTTATCTATCTGTCTATCTATCTATCTATCTATCTATCTATCTATCTATCTATCTATCTATCTATCTAT
>NW_020769328.1:5492948-5510600 GCF_900518735.1 Pseudonaja textilis | reverse complement strand
TATCTATCTATCTATCTATCTATCTATCTATCTATCTATCTATCTATGTGTGTGTATGTATCTATATGTTTGTATCTATGTATCCATCCATCTATATATCTATCTATGATTGGATAGAAATAAATACCACTGTTTAAGAATTTGGTATGTATGTATGTATGTGGATAGAAATAAATGCCACTGTTCAATTTTGCTTAGCGATTTCACGGTTGTTGTCAGCGGCAGTCCAGCAAATTGATCACGGAGGAGGAAGAGGGAGAAGAAGAGGAGAGGAGCCATGTCCAATGTTATCCTAGAGAGCATCTTTCTGAAACGTTCCCAGCAGAAGAAAAAGACTTCTCCGCTGAATTTCAAGAAGCGCCTCTTTATGCTGACAGAGACCAAGCTCTCTTACTATGAATACGACTTCGAACGTGGGGTGAGTCCTTGAAGACCCTTGAACGACAGAAAACAAGATTTGCAGAAAGTCTTCTTTAACCAGATTTATCGAAAGGGGAAAAGGGATTAGTTCTCAGACACATCAACAACCGGATACTCCCACTTTATCACCCGTTTCATCCCTAAATTTGATAGTACAGGTAGTCCTCAACTTACGACCACAATTGAGCTCCAACATTTCTGTGTCTAAGTGAGACATTTGTCAAGTGATGTTGTGGTTCACCGGCAGCCTGTGCAAATGGCAGCGGAATCGGACAGTGGGGAAGAACGGGGACCAGTCTGGGAGTCTGGAGAGGACTCAGACAAGGGTCCTGCGTCCGATGCAGAGATGCGGCCAGGACTATCTGGGAGTGGGGTGCTGCCTCCGGATCCTGACAGCAGAGAGGCAGATGAAGAAGGGGAGCCTGTTCCCAGTGCGTGTATGTGCAGAACTGCTAGAAGGCAAGAGTAGCTGAGACAAAAGGGGTCACTCAGGAGTAAGGCTGGTAGGTGATAGCCCCTCCCATAAGGGATAAAAGTCAGGCCTAAATGATGAAACCTTTGCAGAAAGCCAAGTAGTTCGATCGGTTCCGAGTCCTCCTTGAAGCTCTGTGTACTTTGGTTGGTTTTTCCTTGTACTTCGGTTGGTTTCTTTTATAGTTAGTTGGATACTTCTGTTTTTGGCAGCATTCCACTGCACTGAAAGGTGTGTGCTTATCTTGGGGGACTGGTTAAGATTAGTTCTGGCTAGGAATGTTTTTTTAAACCCTCCAAATATTTTCACTGTCTTCCTGCAGCGCAGAGGAAGTAAGAAGGGCTCGGTGGACATCGATAAAATCACCTGTGTCGAGATTGTGATTCCAGAAAACAATCCTCCTCCGGAACGACGGGTATCGGTAAGGAGGCATTTCTGCCTCTTCTAAGAATGCTGGTTTAGTCCTAGATACTGTGGCATGTTGGTGGGCCATTCTCACTGCAGCTCCTCCTGCTATAGGGAGCTGTCAGTCAAGTGATGAAAAAAGCATTGTTTGCTTTTTTCTTGTTTTTTACTGTCATACCCAAACTAGGATCCTTGGCTAGGAATGAAAGGCCAACCACAAAGAATGATGCCTAGTTGGCTTGGCAACAGGGAAATTTCACAGTTAGATTATGAAAATTTTGCCTATGGGAGCCAGGTGGAACGTTCCTAGCTTTTAAAATTTCCCCGAAGTGTGATGCACAAGCATAGAATTTGCTTTGATGTCCTCATTATATGCCCATATGTATGTTATGCATGCATGCATGCATGTATCATTTTTTTCAACTGTTTTGCACGCAGCGAAAAGAAGATGCAAATGAACACGAGCAGATTTCCATTATAGAAAGGTTTCCTTATCCTTTCCAAGTAAGTTTTATTTTTTTTTCCTATCATCTTTTCAATCCTCACTGATGAAACAAACATCAGCCAAGAAGTTTGGGTTTCTGTGTCAGGTTGGGCCAACACCCAAAGTAGCTAAGTTTAGGAGGCTGGGAAAATATAATGCCAAGTTCTTCAAATGGCCTGCTGTGCATATTTTATGAGTGAAGTTAGAAAAACGTAGAACCAAAGGCCTCATGATTGGAGGTGCTTTTGATAATCTGAAGATCAATCAACTTATCTTTTTTATGCAGTGTTCCTCAATATTGGCAACTTGAAAGAATGAAAGAATGAATGAATGAATGAATGAATGAATGAATGAATTATTTATTGGCCAAGTGTGATTAGATACACAAGGAATTTGTCTTGGTGCATGTGCTGTCAGGGTACATAAAAAGAAAAGATACATTCGTTAAGAATCATAAGGGACAACACTTAATGATAGTCATAGGATACAAATCATACTAGGAAACAGTCAATATAGATAATAAAGTTACAAGCAACAAAGTTACAGTCATACAGTCAGAAATGGTAAGGGATGGGTGATAAGGAGTGATGAGAAGATTAATAGTAATGCGGATTTTGTAAATAATTGGACAGTGTTGAGGGAATTATTTGTTTAGCAGAGTGATGGCATTTGGGAAAAAACTGTCTTTGTGAGTCTAGTTGTTCTGGTGTGTAGGGCTCTATAGCGTTGTTTTGAGGGAAGGAGTTGAAACAGTTTAAGAAGCAGGAGCTTCGATATCCAGGATTTCCCAGCTAGGATAGCAATAGCACTTAGACTTATATATACCGCTTTGCAGTCCTCTCTAAGCGGTTTACAGAGTCAGCCTATTGCCCCCAACATCTGGGTCCTCATTTTGCTGATCTCAGAAGGATGGAAGGCTGAGTCAACCTTGAGCCGGTCAGGATTGAATTCCTGACAGTAGGCAGAATTAGCCTGCAATACTGCCTTCTAACCACTGTGTCACCTTGGCTCTCTCTTAAATGACTCACATGGTGATTAAGGGAGTCTGGCTTCTCCAATTAACTTCACTTGCCAGAAGGTTGCAAATGGCGATCCCATAACACCGAGTTTCCGCAACCGCTATAATCTCATGCCAGTTGCCAAGCAGCCGAATTTTTGATCACGTCACCCTTGGGGATGTTGCAACCATCGGAAGTATGAGGAGCAATTATGACTCAGTTTTTTTCAGGGCCATTGTAGCTTTGTACACTCACTAAACCGATGCTTGTAGGTGGAGGGCTACCTATCTTTTAACTACTGTTTATGTCTACTTTATGTGTCCCCAAGATTGTATACGATGAAGGACCTCTCTATGTCTTCTCTCCCATGGAGGAATTACGGACCCGCTGGATTCACCAACTGAAAAGCAGTCAGTATCCATGTGGTTGAAACCAGGGGTGGAATCCCACCGGTATAACAACCGGGTCGGTGATTGCACACTTCACACGAGCATGCATGCTTTACGTCTGTGCTGCGCATTTAAGAAAGCTTACCTTCTACAGCAGTCCCTGTGAATAAAACAACTGAGGCATGGCAAAACGCACTTCTCGTCCAAGAAGCTTCTTCAACTCTGATAATGAACTCTTGGATGAGAAGCAAAACATCTTCAAAAAATAAAAACAACAACCCAGAAAGTCCAGTTGCCTCTTGAAAAAGGTTTATTATGAGATTGATGGTTGCAACCAAGCAAGGTGCCTAGGGATAAGACCAGTATAATGGCTGGGTTTGTACAAGATTTAATTAAAAAGACAATTGTAGGTCATAGACCTTTTCCAAATAGATTATTAGGCCATCAGATTAAGCTGTAATAATATGATAGGTTGATTGGTTTGGGCATTGCATGATCAGCAAACATAGTCCTTGGGTTTTGTTGAGCCAGGGTTAAAATGAAGGGAGTGAATGTAGACATAATGTTGAATTGCTAAGTGAATGTTTTAACAAATAAATCATACTCCTATGGTCCGAGTTACTGCTTGGCATTCTCTTCAGAAATCTCTCTTATTCCATATTTGCTGCAGTGACCTATTATAACAGCAACTTGGTGCAGAAGTATCATCCTTGTTTCTGGACAGATGGACAATATCTTTGTTGCTTCCAGACCGCCAAAATGGCCATGGGGTGCAAAGTTTTGGCCGGCCGGAGTCAAAGTAAGAAACCACCTCGCCTTCTACTTGTGTCTTCACTCTCATCTCAGCTTCTTCCTTTATTTATGCAGGTAGTCCTCAACTTACAACCATTCATTGAGTGGTTGTTCAGAGTTAGAACAGCACCAAAAACAAGTGACTTACAACTGGTCCTCGTACTTAAGACACAGCCACATGATCAAAAATTATATGCTTGGTAACTGGTGTCAGCTTTCCTCCACTCCAAACAATAACTCTGAGACAAGCATCTTCTGAAAAATTCTGTTTTATTTGGATAGTTAACTGGCACTTCTGGGGAATCCCGAATCTGAAAGTTCCGGACTTCCTTGCAATAAGTAAAAAATTATAAATCCATCCCCTGCACCCATCATCACATCCCATTCCCCAATCACCATCCGTCCTAACTTGAGACTTCCTCTCACTTATGGGCAGAATAACATGACCTTGACTTAGAGAAATAATGTTACTATGTCTAACCACGTACACTCCAAGAAATTCCCCCCTCCCATTTTCCCAGGCTCAAGAACATGGCAGTGTGGAAGCATCTGGTGCTAATATGGCTTCCAAAACATCAATTTATAATGGTCGTAGCGCCCTGGAGTCATGTGATTTGCAACCTTCCCAGCCAAGCAAAGTCAAGGAGGGAAGCTGAATGCACTTAATGCCCAATGATTCCTTTAATGACAAAAATGGTTGTAACTTTGGGCGGGACTCACTGAACAAGCATCTTGATTAGCAGTGGAAATTCTGATTCCAATTTGTGATCCTAAGCCAAGGACTACTGTACCTGTCATGGTTAACCAGCTATGGACAGAAAGGCAGGATATCAGCTCTATCAATCCATATCATATCAATCAATAAAAAAATAATAATCAATCAATCAATCACACTTGTCCTTTCCTTGAAGGTTTCAAAAGTGGCCGTTTGCTTCAGAAGCCCGAAAAGCCATTGCCTCCAACGCCAGAGGAGAATCAGGTAATTTTATGGGCTGGTGTGGCTACTATGTCTACTTCAATCCTACCCCCCTATGGCTACTACATTCACGTCGGAAGCAACTTCTAAGGGGCTTCTGGGTTGAAAGGATTAGCCGGTGGCATCACAGTTGCCCAGAGGACGCCCAAGGGGGCCCTTTTCACACCCCAGTTATTTTTCCAACAAAGTAGTACCTATTTATCTACTTGCATTTGCATGCTTTTGAACTGCTAGGTGGGCGGGAGCTGGGTCAAATTGATGGGAGCTCATTCCATCTTGTGGCTCACTCTTGGGTATCGAACTGCCGAGCTGTCGACCTCTTAATCGACTTTTGACTCAGTGTCCTAACCACGTGAGCCACCACGGCCCCCCTGGTGTGGGTAGATTCGACACCCCTAATGCCTGGGCAGGGTCTGAGTCTTGTGACCAGATCCCTAGAAGGCCTTATATTTTCCACCTTGCTTTCTCAATCCTTCCAAAGTTCATGAAGAAGCCTCTGCCACCCAAGCCGACACCCAGCATTCCTTCCAAGACGAGGAAGGTGATCGCTCTCTACGATTACACCCCCATGAATGACCAGGATTTGCAGCTCCAGAAAGGGGAAGAATATCTCATCCTGGAGGAGAGCAGTGAATCCTGGTGGAGAGCCCAAGACCAGGATGGGTATGAGATGGGAGAAAGAAGGGCAATGGCAACGGTCACGTTGTCTTGGGGTAGATTTCATTGTGGTTTGGTTTATGATCTAGATCAGTGTTTCTCAACTTGGCTAGAGTAGAGTAGAGTAGAGTAGAGTAGAGTAGAGTAGAGTAGAGTAGAATAGAATAGAATAGAATAGAATAGAATAGAATAGAATAGAATAGAATAGAATAGAATAGAATAGAATAGAATAGCTGGAAGGGATCTTGAGAGGTCTTCTAATCCAACCCCCTGCCTAGGCAGGAAACTCAATACCAATTCAGGCAAAGATCCATGGACGTCAACTCCCAGAATTCCCCAGCCAGCCATACTGGTTCAGATTGATGTTGGTTTAGCATTTCAGGTGTTAGAGTTCCCAAATGTTTATTTTGAAGGGTGTGTGGGTGTGCCAATGTCTTTGTTTACCTGCACGGCGAAAATATCTGACCCATCCCTTCTGACTTTGAGGGCTTTAATCATGGGAAATTCCCACTGGGCAGGCAAAAAAAGGTCAGTTTTGAGCAATTGTTTGTGATGTTCAGTAAGGCAATAATGCCTACATTCAACTCGGCTATGTAAGCATCAAGACTCTATAGTTTTAGATTTGCCATTCTCTTAGATTTAATAAAGGAAGCCTGATAACTCTAGTGGTCTTATCATCCTTCTTCTTCTTCCCCTTCTGCTTCCTTCCATCCAGGAAACAAGGTTACATCCCCTCCAATTACATCACCGAAACAAGAGATTCTCTGGAGATATTTGAGTGAGTGTCCTCTGATTGGCTGGATCCTTTCATGGAGATGACAGATAGACTCCAACGCATCTAATGGACTCCAGATGGCAGAGGACTGATGGACTGAATTATTCAGTTCAAGTCTGGGCTCTTCTGCCTCATTGTCAGTCGGATTTCTTTCTCCAGATGTTTCATTCCTCCTCCACCATTTGAGATGATAGCTTGTCCATCTGGACTCCAGACGTAGAAGATCAGCTAGTAATAAGATGGGTGGGACCAGATCAGTGGTGGGATACAAATTCTTTCACTACCGCTTCTGTGGGCATGGCTTGGTGGGCGTGGCAGGGGAAGGATACTGCAAAATCCCCATTCCTTCTCCACCCCACTAACCTGCTTTCCAGCTCCGTTCTCCTGTGCAGGGCAACCAAAGAAAACTCAGCCAATCAGCTGGGACTCAAAGGGAGGCAGAAAATAGATGGGGGCGGGGCCAGTCAGAGATGGGATTTGCCGGTTCTCTGAACTACTCAAAATTTCCACTACTGGTTCTCCAGAACTGGTCAGAACCTGCTGAATACTACCTCTGGACCAGATGCTCAACATTGCTTTGTCCCATATTGGCATCAAACAGGAGGGCAGGTTTGGGAATGAACCCCTAAATCAATTCTTCTGGAGAATTTCATTTTCATTCTTTACTCCAAATAAATTCCTCCCACAAGGCTTTCTATGCTTGACTTTCATCCTAGGTGTTCTTTCTTGACAATTATCTTGTCGTGTTTTAGGTGGTATTTGAAAAACATAACCCGAAGGCAAGCGGAAGAATTGCTGAAGAAAGAGGTATTGTTTTGTGTCTGTCTCGCCCGTCCTTCCTCCTCTTCCTTTCATTGCAAGGAATTTGTGTTTTCTCAACTCTTGCAAATTAAAGTTGTGTGGACTTCAACTCCCAGAATTCCCCAGCCAGCACATGGGAGGGGGGAATTTGTTGGCTTGGGAATTCTGGGAGTTGAAGTCCACACAACTTGCCAAGTTTGAGAAAAACTGCAAGGAATTCTAAATAAGGATTTGGGGGAAATCATCTATGATTGTGAATATGCTGTGTATGTTCTGTAGTACCCCTTTTATTTCTGCTTAGTTTCTGGATCCAATCAGGAGTAGCTAATGACCAGGAACTAGTTTGTATATCATATCATTTCATTCTAAGATCTTAAATTGTATGGCAAGAATTTGTCTTTGCTTATAATCCTTGTGAAGGATGCAATAGATGTAGACGTAGAGTTTTACTACTACCAACTACTTGCTACTAGGGCTAGTAAGCCAGCATTCTAGATCAGCGTAGCTTTATCAAAGGGTTTAGAAGCAACCCCCCAAGAGGGGCTTCCATCAAGAGATCTAGGTCTTGTCTTACACTGAAAAATTAATCATTCCTCAATCCTCACAACTGAAACATTTAGGCATTTCTATATTTCAGAGCAAAGATGGCGGTTTCATCGTTCGAGATTCTATCAGCAAGACAGGCAAATACACTGTCTCTGTGTTTGCTAAGTCCTCTGGGTGAGTGTGACCTGCTGATAAAAAAATAAATGTGAATTCCACACCAGGTTAGTCCTCAAGAAGGGCTCCACGATCTGTAGATTTTAGCAACGTATTAGGAGAAACGTCCTTATGGTTGACAGTGGAAGCTTTCAAGAAGAGACTGGACTGCCATCTATCAGAAATGGTGTAGGGTCTCCTGCCTGGGCAGGGGGTTGGACTGGATGACCTACGAGGTCCCTTCCAACTCTGTATAAACTGTAATGGGATAGGCTGCTTGAAGGTCCATAGTTTTTATATGGAAAAGTTGACCAAATAATAATAATAAAAAAATTCAACAATATCATAATCACCCGGAAGATGGCCTTTAGTTTACTTGGCTTAAGTTTATTAATTATGCAGGACGAAGGCATAATAATTTATTCTTAATCAGTTTTAGGTTCCTAGTTAATATAATTATAAAAAGTGATACATATATATATATATATATATATATATATATTGTTTCTTATAGATCCTAGTGTTATTAATTGTTAAAAAATTTAAATAAAGAGGAGTGGAGATATCCCTGCACTGAACAATGGATTAGATTAGATGACCTCAACATCCCATACCAACTTTCTGGCTCTTTCTTTCTAAACGGGGTGGACTTTCTCTTTCTTTTCCTACAGCAATGGCTCCTTCTTTCTGGAGATCCAATTCCTCAGGTCACCCGTCTTTGTTTCTCTCAGAGTCCCCTTTTTAAACACCTGATTGCTTCCTTAGGGATCCTCAGGGCACCATCCGCCATTATGTGGTGTGCTCAACGCCCCAGAACAAATATTTCCTGGCCGAGAAGCACCACTTCGACACTATCCCAGAGCTCATCAACTATCACCAACACAACTCCGCAGGTGAGGACGAGCAGCTGTGTCAGGATTCCGTCAGTTACTCCATTTAAATCATGAGTCTCGAGCCAAACTTCCAAAACTTAAAAAGGATTTATTGGGAGTTAAACTGTCCGGCACTGCCTGGGTATAGCCAACTCAAAGACACTTCGTTCATTGTCACCCTTGACCCTGGTTTTCCCTCCAGCTCCTGGGTGTATCGTAATTCATATTCTCCAATGGGACACATCCATAGCCAAGAGTCATCAATCATGTTCTCCAGTTAGAATTTTGCGTGGCTGACCCGAGACCTTAGCAGTAGCCCAGAAGTACCAAACCGTTGTGCTAATATGTGCCATGTCTTCTCAGCACCCTTAAATGTTTTTTTTTTAATTTAAAAATACTTAAATGTACTTAAATGGGTGTTTAGCATCTCACCTAGCTCTTGCAGGCAGCTCGGTCCTTCTCAGTTAAAGAAAAGCTGGTGTTATTTAATCCCTTATTGCAGAACGTGTTTGTGGTTGATAACTGTATGCTTAGCAAAAGGCAAAAGATTATTCTGAAGATAAAAAGCATTCTTCACTGCTTTTGGCATCTGTGCTACTTTTTCATGATTGGTTTGGAGCACAGAAAGGTGCCTTTGGATTGGCCTGGACTCCTGGCGACTATCTGGACAAGTCCCTGCATTCTGTTCCGTTGTAGTCTACTATTTTATTTCATTTCATTTCATTTCAATTTATTTATTTAGGGAATTTATATTGTTGCCTATTTGCACACGGCAACTTTTATTTTACTGTATTATTTTATTGTGTTATTGCATTATTTCATATTTTATTTTATTTTACTTTTTTATTATTTTATTTTACTTTATTTTGTATTGTTTTATTTTATTTTTGATATTTTATATTGTTTTTATTTTATTATTTTTATCGTACCTTTATTGCATTATTTATTTTATTTTTTATATTTTATTTTATTTTACTTTATTTCATTTTATTGTTTTGTTTTTTATATTTTATTTTATTTTTATTTTATTATTTTTATTGTATTTTATTGCATTATTATTTATTTTATTTTATTATTATTTGGCAGCACTTTCAGAAGTCATTTCCTCTTGCCTCCTTCCTCCTAGGATTGAGAGAGAGGGGGGGATTGGTCGCAAGGTCACCCAGTTGACTCTATGCCCAAGGCAGAACTAGAACTGCCAGTCTCCTGGTTTCTAGCCCAGCGCCTTCAGTTACTACACCAAATGGGCTCTTCTTAATGTTGAGTAATCTTCTAATAACATCGATATTTTTATCCACCAGGACTTATCTCCCGATTGAAGTATCCTGTTTCAACACAAC
This sequence comes from Pseudonaja textilis, assembly GCF_900518735.1. Next base: position 5,500,520 of record NW_020769328.1, on the reverse strand, counting down.
AGAAATCTGCTCCTTCCACCGCAGGGCTTGGATATGGTAATACCTCGATGTCCTTGTGTGATGTCTTTGGTTGGGTTCACCCACTAGATCCATAAACAACTTAGAAGCTTTCCTTTCTTTCTTTCTTTGGCGTTTCGTGGTCTGTGCTCTCTCAGTAGTTCATGTTGGGAAGATTGTGCAAACCCAGTTAACTCATCTTCTGTCAGATCCATTTTATTAGAGATCATTATTATTATTGGCACATCTGAAGAAAACCTGAATCTGAGATTTCTGAGTTTTCCTTAGCCCAAAGAGAATCCAAAAATCCAACCCCTGCACCCAATAGTTCATTAATCATTACTTTGTTCCAACCGGAGACTATGCCCAGTCACTCCCCTCCAGGTGCAGAGTAACATGTCCTTGACTCTCTGAAAAAGGAATGTTGTTGGGGCTAATTTTCCATCGCTCCTTGAAGTCCTCCTCCCATATTACCAGGCACTGAATGTGGCACTGTGGTGGGATTCCCAAAAATGTATTGCTGGTTCTGTGGGCATGGCTTAGTAGGCGTGCATGGCTTGGTGGGCATGGCTTGGTGTCGTGGCAGGGGAAGGATACTGTAAAATCCCCATTCCCTCCCTCCTCCTGGGGGAAGGTTACTGCAAAATCCCATTCCTTCCCCACCCCACTAACCTGCTTTCCAGATCCATTCTCCTATGCAGGGCAACAAAAGAAGACCCAGCCAATCAGCTGGGACTTGGGAGGCAGAGAATAGCTGGGGGTTGGGCCAGCCAGAGGTGGTATTTGCCGGTTCTACGAACTAATCAAAATTTCTGCCAGTGGTTCTCCAGAACTGGTCAGAACCTGCTGAATACCACTTCTGATGTGGCAGCCCAGAAGCCTCAAAGAAAAATGGCTTCCAAGCTGACAATTAAACTAGTTAATTCAATAGCACCTTCAATGAACACAGCCTGTATATTATAGTTGATGTGTGGTTGTGACTCAAAGGCCATCATCCATTTACTTCCTATAGGACCTTCAGTGATGTTATATCAGATGCTTTGCGGGAAATTGTCCGTGGTGGTCTTCTGCTCATCCAAGTGGATTTTCATCCACCCCTTGCTTTGTGTCCTCCTTAGGGGCCTGGGAGATTGACCTGAAAGAACTGACATTTCTGAAAGAGCTGGGGACAGGCCAGTTTGGAGTGGTGAAACATGGCAAGTGGCGAGGTCAATACAACGTGGCCATCAAGATGATCAAAGAAGGCTGCATGTCAGAAGATGCCTTTATTGATGAAGCCAAAGTCATGATGTGAGCCAACATCTCCTTTTCTTCTCTTCTCTGTCAAGACTTTCCTTTAGATCAGCATGAGGAACTTGTAACCATCCAGATGTTGTTCAACTTCTACTCCCAACATCCTTCCCTTCTTGCTATGCTTGGTGGGAATCCATCCCAATTCTGAAAGCATCTCTGGACTTTCAGATTGGCCAGTGTGGTCCACCACAAATGTTGCAGGCTCAGGTTTATTTCAGCTCAGTTCTTGCTGGAGCCCTGTCATTAAAGGAAGTATATTTGGGTAGATGCTTCTCAGCTGTTCACTTGAAGACAATGTTCTTCTTTTTTTTGTAAAAGTTTTTTATTTTTGAAAGATAAACACTAACAAACACAAACATAAAACATGAACATAAAACCATCTTCCAAAATACAGCATGTCGGTTGGTACATTTCTTTTGTGCGATGTAATAATATCAACAATCTTCCCCTTCCGAACAAATTCACATTACATAAGTCAACTACACATATTATATTACATTGCATTATTATTATATCATTATTAGACAACTATAAATTCACATAGTTCTTATCAAGCAAATCTGAGTTTTAACAAATCTGAGAATTCATTTTAATATGTTCAATTATATAATATCATTACATCGTATTATCTTGCATATTATACCGTTCCTTTTTAGAACATAATTTACTTCTCTATTTTCTTATCTAACCATTGATAAAACAAATCCCAAATTTTATAATATTCTTTATCTTCGTGCTCTCTAATTGCTAGAGTGAAGACAATTTTCTTCTGTCTGTAGTTGTAAGTAAGACCTTTCTTTACAATAGATTTGAATGTTACTCTTGGACATTTTTCCTTCCTGCCACTTACATAAAAAGCCAGTTTGGAGTGAAGTACTGGGTTTGCACATCACGCCAACTAGGGTTGAAACCAATCAGGATTTATTCCTTAAATAAGCCACAGTTGGTGCTTAACAGAATATAAAGGTTGTCTGAATGACCACAGCTGAGTTCCTGAAACATGCTAAGTCCAAGCTGAACAATTTACATAATGGCTTTGATCTGCTCCTTATTTTTGCCATTTGATGGGAAAAACAGTGATGAAGGTCAAAGGTAAACCAATGAGGTTCTTGCTTTCCTTTTCAGGAATCTTTCTCATCCCAACCTGGTGCAACTGTTTGGGGTTTGCACGAAGGAAAGACCAATCTTGATTATCACCGAGTACTTGTCCAAAGGTTGCCTCTTGACCTACTTGCGGGATACTCGGCGGTCCTTCCAGGCCACCGAGCTTTTAGATATGTGCAAGGATGTCTGTGAAGCCATGGAGTATCTGGAATGCAAACAGTTTCTACACAGAGACCTGGTAAGTGACACACTGCTTAAAGGGAGAAAACTTAAGTCAATGCCTTTGGGTTGTGCTACCACTGGTGACCTTGTCATGGGTGAAGCTTGGATGACTTGTGGCCTTCCAGATGATGGTGAAGGACACATCTCTGTGACCTTAGCCAACATATCTACTGGTACAGGATTCTAGAGGTATCTGACAATACTGGAAGACCACAGCTTGCTCCTCCAACAAGGATGAAAATGCTATCAGGAACCCTCAATCTAATGATGGAGATATTGGAACTGGGGTGAAAGTGCTATCACGTCCTCAAACTGGGAAAACGATAGAGGTTGGAGGTTTTAGAACAGAGGTGAAAGTACCATTGGGAATTGCTCAAACTGGTGTAATTATGGTGATTCTAGAATGGGGGTGAAAGTGCCATCAGGATTGGTCAAACTGGGATAATGATGGAGGTTCTAGAACAGGGATGAAAGTGCCACTAGGTTTGGTCAAACTGGGATAAAGATGAAGGTTCTAGAATGGGGGTGAAAGTGCCATCAGGACTGGTCAAACTGGAATAAAGATGGAGGTTCTAGAATGGGGGTGAAAATGCCATCAGGATTGGTCAAACTGGGATAAGGATGGAGATTCTAGAATGGGGGTGAAGGTGCCATCAGAGCCCCTAAATTCACACCATGCAGGGACAGCATAGTTGATGGTTTCAGGGAGTTTATATCTCTTCCCGGCACTGTATGAACGTCTTCCTTCTGCCCAAAGGCAATTTCTTTCTTTAAAATATCTACAGTCAATGCTCCATCCAGAGAATCTTAAAACAAGCTTTGGGCATCCTGACTTTCAGAAGATGGTTACTTTTAAGTTAATGCTGGTTCATAACTGTAACAAACATTGACGTGCTTTATTTCGGTATCACATTTATATTGAAGCTTCCTCTCTTGATCTGTCTACCACAGGCTGCTCGCAACTGCTTGGTCAACGAACAAGGGGTGGTCAAAGTGTCTGATTTCGGCCTTTCCAGGTGAGTTTTGGTGCCAATGGGTCTGCAGGTTGGGAAAGTTGCCCAGGCTGAGAAATCTTCTGTTTTCCTCAATGGACTGGGAGCCACTTGAGTTATTATTGGCTTGAGGATTACAGCGTCAAGTTGCCCAACCCAACCTTCTCCTTGCAGGTATGTCTTGGATGATGACTACATCAGCTCTGTGGGAACCAAATTTCCTGTCCGGTGGTCTCCCCCAGAAGTTCTCCTCTACAGCAAGTTCAGCAGTAAATCGGACGTCTGGGCTTTTGGTGAGCATAATATATGAATCAGAATCAGAATAGAGCTGGAAGGGATCTTGGAGGTCTTCTAGTCCATCCCCCTGCTCCAGCAGGAGATCTTATAGCATTTCAGACAAGTGACCATTCATTCTCTTCTTTAAAACCTCCAGTGATGAAGCACCTACTACTTCCAGTGGCAAGCTGTTCCACTGATCACTTGTCCTCACTGTTAGGCAGTTTCTTCTTAATTCCAGGTTGCTTCTCTCCTTGATCAGTTTCCACCCATTGTTTCTTGTCCTTCCCTCAAGGGCTTCAGAGAATGGCTTGACTTCCTCTTCTTTGTGGTAGCCCCTCAAATACTGATCATGTCACCCTAGTCCTTCTTTTCTCTAGACTAGCCATACCCAGTTTCTACAACTGTTCTTCATATGGTTTTATCTCAAGGCCTTTAATCTTCTCAGTTGATCTTCTTTGCACTTTTTCCAAAGTCTCAACGTCTTTTTTGTAACGTTGTGTGACCAAAACTGGACGCAGTATTCCAGGTGTAGTCTTACCAAGGCTTTATAAAGTACTGCTTTATAAACTATGGGCATAGAAGATGATGTGTCAGAACGGGAAACCGTCATGGCTGATGAATGAAATGACAACATATTCTTGGCCACAGAGTGTGCCATTAACAAGGGTCCCAGATCCCATAAGGAAGAGGTGTTCCAATGCAATTGTTTGGTACCCACTTCTAAGTGGATGGGAGATTAGAATCCAGGAACTTTGTCCATCCAGTTGTAGCTACATGAGAATAACATCTCTCAATCTCAAGTGAATGTACATAACAGCACTTAGCAGTAGCACTTAGACTTTTATACCGCTTCACAGTGATTTACAGCCCACTCTAAGTGGTTTACAGAGTCAGCCTCTTGCCCCCCAACAATCTGGCTCCTCATTTTACCGACCTCAGAAGGACGGAAGGCTGAGTCAACCTTCAGCCTGGTGAGATTTGATCTGCCAAATTGCAAGCAGCCGGCAGTCAGCAGAAGTAGCCTGCAGTACTGCACTCTAACCACTGCTGCCACCACCAGGCTGGACTTAACAACCACAACTGAGCCCCAAAGTCCCCCTGCTAAGAAAAAGTCAGTTGTTAAGTGAGATTTTTGCCCCATTTTACAACGTTCCTCGCCACCGTTGCTTAGTCAATCACTGCAGTTGCTAAGTACGTAACATGGATGTTAAGTAAATCCAGCTTCCCTGTTGACTTTGCTTGTCAGAAGATTGCAAAAGGGAATCACGGTGACCCTGGCACACTGCAACCATCACAAATATGAATCAGAGTAATACCTGTATGGTTTTTGTCCCATTCACACAAGCGCCTTGTGCAGAAGGGACCCAAGACTTTGTGGTGCAGAGGCCAGGAATTGAGTGGCATTTCAGAAGAGGTTAAAACTAGCAGTGTCGCCCTGACCCTACGTTCTGTGATGTTTTCGCCATGGACAGGTGTCCTGATGTGGGAAGTCCACACTTTGGGGAAGATGCCCTACGAGAGGTTCACCAACAGTGAGACCACCGACCACGTCATCAAAGGGCTGCGTCTCTACCGCCCCCAGCTGGCCTCTGACAGGGTCTACGCCATCATGTACAGTTGTTGGCATGAGGTAAGCTTCCGTCTCGTTCATCCCAGGGATGAGGAGGAAGTGTGACTAAATATCTCTTTCCTGAAGGGTGGAAGAAGCATTTTTCAAAGGCTCCAATGTTGGAAATGAACGATCTCTGGATGCTTCAAAAGAAATTGGTGTCAGATGTCACTTGAGGTGTGCTGTTATGTAGTGACAGACCTTTCCAACTTCTCTTTTTTTTTAGGCATTCCACGGAGAGGGGCCTTATCTTTTAAGCACTTAAAAAGAAGATCCCTTGTCCATCTCTTTTAGAAACTGTTTTATATAAGCTATTTCATCTCTCTTTTTTCTTCCAGAAAGCAGAAGAACGTCCAAGTTTCCAGGTCCTCCTTGGGCAAATTATGGATTTAGCGAATGAAGATGTTTGATCCCCACCGGTCACCCCATGTTCATTTTCCCCTGTGAATTGTTGCCACATTCTTCAGTTTGCTGAGGAACTGCTGAATGGACACGGTGAAAAACAGAATCAGCAAGAAGGCAATCACAACCAAAATAGTTCGATCGATTGAGAACTGTCTCCAAAACTGCCTTTTACTCACCTTTGTGTTTGTCTTCAAAGCCAGCCAAAACTAACAAGACTAGCAAGTGCTGTTTAGGTGTTTTCCTATCCAGCAAGATAAGGTGCAGTTTGATCATCCCATTTCCAAGTCAGCCGAAAAGAAAACCAGCATGAAATTGTTTGTCTTCGTTTCTGATTCCTGACCCACCTCAGTCTCTGCCTTCCCATCAGGATCATGCGTGCCAAACCCTCACAGATTTTGCCCACCTGGAGATTAACCTTGGATTACGAGAAAAATCCTGCTTAGTGTTCAATAGGATGAAAACCCCTGTTGGAATGGAACAGGAAAAAAAAACTATGATTACAGACAAATGGCAGAGGCTTTTGGTAAAAGAATACGTAGGTCTTCCAAAATCACTTGAAACAAGATAATGGGATTTAATTAACGTTGGAGAACACAGCTGTTTCAAAATGTCTTGTGCAGTGATGGATAAAAATGCAAAGAAGCGATAGAAAAAATGAATTGCATTTCATAAAGAGAAAATGAACTCCTCCATCACCTTCCTGGATTCTTGTTGACTTGTTCACTGGTGCTTCGTTCAACGTGAAGATTTCTTTTTAATTTTTGTTTACTGTAAAAGTCATCTGACTAATCTTATCATCCCAAATATTCTCTTCCCCAATAAATCACATTCAACATCCTGAAAAAGTCCTCTGCTCCCAGAAACTGAAGCCAGGAATCTTACTGTAGAACTCTTCAGATAAACTTAGGGGGAAATTTCCTTTTTTTTAAAAAAAAAAGAAAGCACAAAACGGGCAAAAATGGATACAATACAGAACGGATAGAGCAGTGCAATGCACGAGACTTCACATCAAACGAGTGATACCTGAAGTCTGTTTCACTCTGAAGCAGTGAGAAAATAGAACAGGGAAGTAGTAACAGGAAGAATTCGCCACAGGATGTGTTGTAGACCGAACTGCTTTATTTTTTTTGCAAGAGATACTAAGCAGATTTTGAAAACAAGCTCACAAAATTTAGACTTCCAGTTATTATTGGTACTTATAAGTTTTTTCCAACTCTCTCATCTATCAATTTGCTCTCTCTCTCTCACTTGCATGGAAATCCTGCTCATTTAGAGCTGTCGGGTGAGCTATAAAACCGAACGATACAGAGGCATCGTAGGCGTAGAGAATATGTATACAACATGCAAAGTCGAGGCTGTGTTCTTAAAATAGCTTTTGAAAAAATAGCTTTTTTAAAATGCATTTTGTTTGGTTCTGATTTAATACAGGAAATCTTTGTATTCCGGAACACAATGCTTTAGATGTGATGAAGCAAATTTGATTTGATATTAAAATGTCGTTATTATTATTATTTATTTGCTTGGCTTTGAAAAGTATAAAAACAAAGCATTAAAAAAAATCCGTAGGAACCTCTTTTAGATGGGCTCCCTTTATCGGGTTTGTTCTTTTTATATATAGTGTCAAACCAATGTAATTACAGTGGCTCTACTATATTGTAATTATATATATAT
>NW_020769328.1:5482179-5492848 GCF_900518735.1 Pseudonaja textilis | reverse complement strand
GTGTGTGTGTATGTGTGTGTGTGTGTGTGTGTGTGTGTGTGTTAGGACTATATGTGTGTGTGTGTGTGTGTGTGGTTTACTTTTTCATTGCACCTCGTACAGCGAAATTAAATACCATCTTCTGTTTACTTTATAACTATAAAAATAAAAAAGACACATCCTTCACATTCTGTACAATTGAATTGAAAACCCCTGATATTGCATTAATATTGCACTGTACAATAGAATTCATATTCTACTGTTTAGAGATACATATAGATATAACTATAAATATATAGATATATATGATACACACAGAGAATACAATAGGGCCACTGTAATCACATTGGGTTGGCCCTCATCGAGCGAGTACCGCTCCATCCCTAGAGAGGGCACCCCAACGCCTGATTTCCTCTTCCCTCACCTCCACACCCCCTTTTTTTTTTTCTCTCCCTCCCTGCCCGTCTTGCCGCTTCTCTCTCGAATGCTCCGCCGGAAAACGGAAGCACGCGCCGGCCGGAAAAAGAAGGAGAGGAAGAAGCGGGGCGCCGGGCGCGCATGCGCGGAGGGGCCGGCCCCGGGGAGGCACGTGAAGGTCGCACGTCCTGCCCGTTCCATCCATTCAGCCGCCCGCGCTCTCTCTCCTTCCCAGCCGGGCCCGGCATGGACCCGTCGTCCGTCGCGGGGGACTTGGGGGCCGCCGTCAACGACCCGCAGCTGCAGCATTTCATCGAGGTGGAGACGCAGAAGCAGCGCTTCCAGCAGCTCGTGCACCAGATGACGGAGCTGTGCTGGGTAGGGAGGCAGGGCCGGCGGAACTCCCTGCCACTGGAGGAGGAGGAGGGAGGGGGAAAAGGGACCCCGCTAGTACGGGGGGTGGGTGGGAGTTTGGAGCCCCACGCTTACGTTGCTAAGCGAGACACTGAGCTTAAGTGGGGGGTTTTGCCCCATTTTTCTTGCCACGGTCGCTAAGTGAATCACGGCGGGGGTTAAACGAGTACGTGGCTATGAAGTGAATCTGATAATGCCCCCCCCCCCCCCCCCCCCATTGGCCTGGCTTGTGAGAAGGTTGCAAAAGGGGATCTGGGATGTTGCAACAGGCGTAAGTCTGAGTCAGCTGCCAGGTGTCTGAATTTGGATCAGGTGATCGTGGAGAGGCTGCAAACGGTTGGAAAAGCGGGCATGAGCCACTCTTTCCCGTGTCTTCTCTAAACTAACTGTTGGAAGTGGAGGATGACCTGTAGCCCAAAAGTGCTTCTTTGCCCTTTTTTTTCTCAAGGAGGCAAGACTGGATTGTCTTTTTTTTAAAAGACATTTTGCTTCTCATCCCAGAAGCTTCTTCAGCTCTGACTGGATGGTGGGGAATGGAAAGATTTATACTCCTTGCAGGCAGCTGGTCATTTGCATCCTTTTAGAGGGTCATTGAGGCCCCTTGGAGCTTCATCTGTGTCCTCAACGACCCTCTAAAAGGGTGCAAATGACCAGCTGCCTGCAAGGAGTATAAATACCATCCAGTCAGAGCTGAAGAAGCTTCTTGGATGAGAAGCAAAACGTCTTCAAAGAAAAACCAAGAGAGTCCAGTTGCCTCTTGGGAAAAAAACACCTTTGGGACAACGGAGCCCTGGATGACGGAGAATCTCCTTAGTCAGAACTACCTATAGTTCTCCCCCACAAGGGACACTCTCGATTTGTCCCCCTTGGGGTAAGGGGGCATTGGAGCCATTATTGGGCCTTTCCCTACCCCTGAGGCTCGCCGGTGCTTCTGCAGTATCCCCCAAAATGTGGGACGTACCAGCTTTGAGTAGGCTGGAATAGAGCCTCCAGGGTCAGGAGCAGTCTCCTAGGAGTGGAGTTCTGGCTGCTGCTGGCAATAATAGGGTGATTCTGCAGGGAGAGGACCTCTTAGCTTTGTGCCCGGCAGGCTTCTGGGTGGCATCTGGGAACCAGGAAGCTGCCCTGAGTGGCACTCTCCTACGTCTTATATTGAGAGCTCCTGGCATGCTAATACTTACAGTTTTGCCAATTTGGCCTTTTAATGTGCGTTATGGTTCTTTCCACGCTTTTCCTTGGAAGGCTCAAAGAGGCTTAGATGGGGTTTTCCCCTAATTGGATTCACGCAACAGCCCTGTTTAAAGACAGCTTATGGTTCAGGGTCATCCAATGAGTTGCGTGATCCAGTGGGTCTCCCCCAGAACTTTTTCTGCCGCCACATCAGACTATTACAAATACCGAGCACCACGTCAGTGTTACCGATCCGACTGTTGAAACCCACTCTTGCTTCTTTAAGCAAAACTAGGGTAACTTTCATCTAATAATATCACCCAATCTGCTCATCTGCTGGATTGGCAAGTGGCTGGCTGCCTCCCCCCCCCCATCTATCTATCTATCATCTGTCATCTATCTATAATCTATAATCTATCATCTACCTACCTACCTATCATATCTATCGTATCTACCTACCTACCGTATCTATCATCTACCTACCTACTGTATATCTTATATCACCTATCATCTATCTATCTATCTATCTATCTATCTATCTATCTATCTATCTATCTATCATCTATATCTATCACCTATCATCTATCTGTCATCTATCATCATCTACCTACCATATCTACCTACCCACCTATGACTATATCATCTATCTATCAATCTATCTATCTATCTAAATACATAAGTGTTACAAATTGTGCTTGTTGAGTTTTTCTTTGTGGGTAGAAACAAGTCTCGGTACAGTTGGCAGCAATTTGGATAGGGAAAGAAAGGAAGGAAGGAAGGAAGGAAAGAAAGAAAGAGAAAGAAAGAAAGAAAGAAAGAAAGAAAGAAAGAAAGAAAGAAAGAAAGAATAGATTTATGTATTTTTGCTAGTCACGGGTCTGAAATGATGGGTTCCCCCTTGCTATTGATTGACTTCTCTTTTGTGACACTAAACAGGAGAAATGCATGGATAAGCCTGGCCCCAAGCTGGACAGCCGAGCCGAGACTTGCTTTGTGAACTGTGTCGAGCGTTTCATTGACACCAGCCAGTTTATTCTTAACCGGTTGGAGCAGACGCAGAAATCTAAGTCGCCGTTCTCCGAAAGCCTCTCTGACTGAGCGGAAAGCCTTCAGTGGCGCTGTTTTCTTCCATGTGAAAAGGAGGACGCTGTTTTGAAATGGAAGGGGAGGAGAAAGAACCGAAGGAAGGATTTTTTTAACAATGATAAGCTGTGAGGGAGCTTGGCCCCACGTTTGCGATGGACTTCAGAGCTCCCTGGTCACCTAGTCTAGTTCTGGTGTTAAAAAATGCCCCCACTGGGTGAACATGAATAACCATGCAACATCGTACACCAGCTATTTAACCCGGACGTCTGCTATTGTAGATTGTAACATTTTTTTTCTTCTTCTTCACCTGGATAATGAGAGCTTCATGCCAGAATGGTGGCTTGATTATCTTTACTCAGAAGTAAGGTGGGGGAAAGCACACCCCTTGAAACTTGAAACATGTTCTTTTTTGAGATAAGGGGAGAGGCCTGAGATACTAACGCAGCTGTGGGTAAATGTGCCTTTTAAAACGGTACTGTGCATAAGCATGGCTCTTTTAAACAATCCAAATGTCGCTGGCTTGAATTTGCAGCCAAGTTAAACCTTTGTAAAAACACAGGTGGATCTTGCGGTTGGACAGAGGGACACGGGGATTAGGTTGCAAAAGGATGCCAGTAGAAACCTGTTGTCTTTCGTGAGGTGTTTTTCAAAACCTACCTCAGCACAGTAGAAAGAAATACCCCCCACCCCCTCCAGACGTGTGGCTGTTAAGAAGGGTTATCGCTCATGTGGTCATGTATGTCTCTTTTGCCAAGTACAAAAAATAAATCAATCAAATCTTGACTTTCTACATCAAATTCCTTGCCTCCTGATCAGTGGAATAAACATCAATTGGATGCATTTTAAACTCTGGAGTCGGTGGTCGTTCCTTCCAGCTGTAGAGCAAGGGGGTCTTCAAACTTGACAGCTTAAAACTCACAGAATTCCTCCTCCAGTTATGTTAGCTCAGGAATTCTGGGAGTTGGAAGTGCACAAGTCTTAAAACTTGCCAAGTTCGAAGACCCTTGACGTCGAGGGAATGCTTTTTAGTAGCAACTGCATGTTCTAGCCTAACCTTCCTAAAAGTGTGGCTCTCAAAGCGAGTTAGATTTAAATTCTGGATTCGGCATCGATCTGAGAATGAGTTCCTGGTCCTTTATAGAACTAGAATGTTAAAGTGTTCTCATTTTGCATTCAAATCATATCTTGCAATTGACCTATTGCTGGCCAATTCACAAAGCAGGGAGCATATGTAGCGTCTTTAACTACTGGTTTTAATTGCTCCTTGTCCGCTGACTGGGAATGTATGGCTCCAAGAAAGTTGCAGAGCTTGCTGGCCCTTCTGCCTTCTTACCAAAGATCATGAAATGCTGATTTCATCAAGAGTGGTAAAGCCATTTGATGTGTGAGGCGAAGAATTTTTGGAGAGATGAATGTAAAGTTTTCATCAGGTTTCTGCTATAAATTATTTCACTAGCTTAGACATGTCTTAACTGTTCCAGATTCCAGAGGGATTGCTGTATTGGGCTGCAATGACTGATAAAAATACAGGCTAAGAGAAACATTTATCTTGCAACTGAGTCTTGGTATCTTTAAACCCGACACATGCTAAAGGTTCGTTCTGTGGTGATCTCTACACTTGCACAAATTACCCCACCAGGTTTGTTATTTATTATGTTTTTCTCTTTTTCATGGTTTTATCGTGCCACCCGAGTGAAAACCAGAAAATTGAGGAGGGAAAAAAGTCCCACTTTCCAACAATTCATAGATGCAATCACTAAATTTACTAACCTTCAAAAACGTTTAGAAGGGAGATCTTGGAACGTGGGAACAGGAGTGGACTTATCCCCACTTTGAATGTGGTTAACACTGGCTGATTGGTACAAAACTCATTTTTGCCTGGCTGCCATATTGTTGTTCCCAAAACTGACATTACAGTATACATGTAAAAGGTGTTTTCTAGAAACAACTAAGAAAACTTTATTTTGGGTAAATGATTGGATGGAACCGAGCTGAATAAAAAGGTAATAAGCTGGAAAGGCAGCCTTTGTTATCACAGATCAGGAATTTAGGACTGGTATACTGACTTATACTGGTTTGGACTAGTAGTTTCACTTTCTAGCCTGAAGTCTTAAGGCTTGGTTTTCCTAAATCTCCAAAGGAACAACAGTCTACACAAATCACTTTTCTACACTTAAATGGCCAATCACCCAGCCTACATTTTGTGCCGCTGCTAGAATGAAAAACAGCAAGAGGATTTAGGAATTCACTGGAGTTATTGATTGCAAACACAAAAATTAGATAGCAGTATAAGCCCATTCCTGGACATGAAATAAGGGACTGATTTTTGGGGGGAAGGAAAAAACATAACAAGCCAAAGAAACATATTTGAAAAATATTCTTTAATAACTCTTTTAAAAGTCACATTTTACATTTGCAACACGCCTTATAGTCATATAAAGAAAATATTTTATTTTAAATAATTTGTAAAGTTTTAAGGCAAAGCCTAAAAGGCTTTGTTACATTCAAAAGGCAGCAGAATACTTTACTGGATTCAGAAAACAGCAGTAAGAATTTTTTTTTTTAATCTTCAAGGTAAAGAAGTTTGCGAACACATTTCAATAGGCCTGTTGCTTGTTTTTCCACGTGTGCCTCATTTAAAGAGCTATATGCTCCCTTTATGGTTACTCTGCCTTCAAGCCCAACATCCGTTCCATTTTCTTTTCCTCTGCATTCTTCCAGTTCATATCTGTCAGTCAAGTGAAGGAAGGGGGACAGAAATGCCTTTTCCAGGTTCCTCTCTGCCCTGATGTCAGTCTCTTGCTTCTATCCATCTTCTCCAGGGTGCTTCTTCCATTCCCAGGACGGGACAAGATTGCTTGCCCATTCTTGAGCTCATGGAGGTATTCGTATTTTTAAAACAATACATAAGCGCATCACCGACCACTTTTTAATATATATATATATGCTTTCAACATATCCCCAGGTCCCATCCACAGGCACAAAGCTTCCTGTGCTCTCTTCTGGAAGCTGGAAAGAAAGAAGACCACCCCCAGAGCCCCTACTAGCCTTATCAGCTCGAATCTAATAGGACTACCATCAAGCATGCTCCCAGTAAAAACATTTTTGTAAAGAAATGGTCCCCAAATAGTTCTGCATTGCCGGTGGGGTGGAAAAATTTCTCCGGGGAGAAGGAAGTTTTAGAAACTTCCGAAAGAGCTTAAATGATTTCAAGTCAACTTTTTAGCTTTCATAAGCTTTGAATGTCTTGCTCCTCGGGTTTGTCTCCTTTCTCCGAGTCCTCTGAATCCAGAAGAGGCTGGTGAAGACACGGCCGGTTTTTGTCTTCCTCCCTCCACGAAGCCCCGGGGAGATCTTTCTGCTTAGGCCTCAGGAAAACGGGCAGCAGATCGGCGGAGAACGGGACGTCCCTGAAAGCGTGGAGAAGGAAGATGCCCAGCACGATGGTAAGGAAGCCGCTGATGGTTCCGACGATGTTCATGAGAACCAGGTGCTGCCACTCTTTGAATAGAATGGCGGAGCAGGTCATGACGGCGGTGGTGAAGAGGACGTAGTAGATGGGGGTGACCACGGAGGTGTTGAAGATGTCCAGGGCCTTGTTCAGGTAGTTGATCTGGATGCCGATGCAGACCGCCAAGCTGAGGAAAAGCGCCCAGCCCAACGGTTCTTTCCAGGCGGCCTTCCCGGCAAACAGCTCCTTCAGGGCGATGCCCAAGCCTTTGACGCAAGCGACAGAGAGCGAGCCGATGGACGAACAGATCAGAATGTACACCAGGACGTTCTTCTGCCCGTAGCGAGGCCCGGCCACGAAGATGAGAAGCGCCGAGCTCACCAGCACGCAGGTGGCGAAGACAATGAATCCTGCGGGAGGAAGGAAAATAAGAAGGCGGTTCATGTCTCGGACTCCGCTGCTGCTGTTGTCGGAAGTTTAGAACAGCACTGGGAGATGTGACTTATGGCCTGTGATGACCCGGAGTGTAACACAAATGTAACAAAATCCAAAACATAAATAAATGTCCTTTAATGCCTCCAACTTGGCCCCACTGTTCAATAATTCTCCGTTGGAGATAAAAGGTATTCAAAAATAGTCTTCAAAAGAAAGCAATACAGTCCGAACTTAATGAGCAGATAGAGGTGAAATAAAAAAAAACAAACAAACTACAGTGAAGGAATTTCTACAATGGACCAGGATAAGTAATTACCAACTTCAAGGAGATAACAAGGCAGTCGGTTGGAAGGACACCAACCAAGGTAACTTCAGCTCCCCAAAAACACTGCTTCTGGCAACGCTGTGTTGTAATCGTTTCTCTTATATACTATTCTCCCCAGCTGCAACCAATGAGGAGGGTCATGGCCGCTTCCTCTCTCATAAGCCAAGTTGTTTCCATCTCCATTCCCCCCTGTGTGCCCTAGGATGAAGAGGGGATGGGCCTGGTTCTTCCTCTGACTGCCCAGCCGGCCTCTGCCCTTCCCCAGCTTCCTCCACAACCTCCGGAGCCACACCTCCACTCCCTGTCGGCTGTTCCTCCTCTTCCTCAGAGTCTGACTCTAACAAAGGCATGACATGACCATTCTTCATGCTTACAACCGTTGCAGCATTTCCCCGGTCACGTGATCCAAATCCAGACTTTTGGCTACTGGAAGGTATTTATTTGCAGTGTCCTGGGGTTGTGTGAACCCTTTTTGCAACCTTCTGACAAGCAAAGTCAATGGGGAGGCTGGTTTTACTTAACAACCATGCTACTAACTTCACAACTGCAGTGTGTCAGGGTTCCGATGGATGCCCTAATTAATTCATGAGCCTCGAGCCAAGCTTCAAAAGAAATCCAATTATTTACTAGGAGCAATATGCCAGGCACTTTTCCCCAAGTGCAATCCTGCTCTGCCCTACATAATTTACCACCCACCTATGGCCCTGGTTCCCCCCTCCTCCCAGGGTGTGTCATAAATCACATTCTCCAACCAAGAAGCACGCCTCTCTGGCTAGCTCTGGTAACCTGGGACACAATCTGTGGAAAGGTATGCATGGAATGTGCTTCTGGTCATAGCAACCTAACTGCTCCATCAGATCTCTTCCCCCCCTTCTTATGGCAACTCGAGAGCAGACCAGGAATGCTTTACAAGTTGACACAGTGATTCACTTAAGAACAGTGGCAAGGAAGGTCGTAAAATGGGGCAAATCTCACTTAACAACGGTACTGGCTTTGCAACAGAAATTTTGGGCTCAATTGTGGTCATAATTTGAGGACTGCCTGCATAGGAAACAGGCTTTTTCTGTACCTGGATCCTTCAGTTTCTCTAACATTGAGTCCAGACTGGCAACCGTTTCCTCTTGCGGAGCATGGATCACCATTACGGTAGATCCCAAAATGCACAGGAGGCACCCAATCTTTCCATGGATGTTCAGCTGCTCGTTCAGGAAATAGGAGGCTAAAACCGCACTGTAGAACAAAAGAAACAACAAGATTAGTTTGCTTGAAGAGAAAAAACAACACCACAGAGATGGTCCTGAACGTTAAGGCGTCAGTCATCTCTAAGATATGTCCGACAACATGAATTTGAGCACTAGCACTGAGGATGTTCCCTAGTTGGGTCATAAAACATTTGCAAAAAACAACCAAGTTCAGAGGGCACCAAGGACCCCACAGTCCTCCTCCTCCTCCTCCTTTCCTCAAATCCCCCTTCCTTCTAAGCACTGATGATGTTCCCTAGTTGGGTTGTGAAACTGCAAGAAAACAACCAAGCTCAGAGAGCACCGACCCCTCCTGTCAACCCCAAGCTAGAAATATTCTCCTTTATGAGATGAACTTACCTGACTAAAACACTAAGGGCTCCTAGGGGAGTAACCAGCGTGGCTGGGGCGAAAGCATAGGCCGCAAAATTTGCAGCTTCTCCAATCCCCACTGTAAAATTTAAAACAAACAAACAAAAACAACTCATCAGAAGTGCAAAAAAACAAACTCCTAAATTATGAAATTCAGTTGTTGCTCGTACTGAGTTTGACCCAAGGTAGAGAGTCACTTACTGACTCCTTAGTTGTGATCGGAAATATTTAGAGAGGTTTTTTTTCCCCCCCAGGACACAATGTGGGTTGTTACCACGGCATCCATTGGGTGGGGTAGGGAGCAAATAACCAAATTGACAACCTGAAGCACATCCATGAAGTTCCCTTTGTGTGTTTGTGAGTCTTCTAAGAGGTCGACGATGCCCCTAAAATACGATATTTAAATGGGATGGTAATTTTGTAGATTTACACAATGCACTTAAAAAACGAACAGCGGTAGATGCAAGTATTTTGTATTGATTTGTCAGCACCAAGCTTACAATAACATGGTTAAAAGCAACATAGCAAGAGCATTGGTTAAACATGTGATGTATGTGGAAAACCAGCCACTGACAAACCTTATGCCCACGGAAGGCGTAGATTGGCATAAATTTATTTCTTCACACATAGAAGAGGCTTCAATCAATTGATGGCAACTGCTTCGGCATAAATATATATACATATTTGTAGATTTCTTAACAAAGTTTATGGGAAAGGAAGCTCCTTCCTCAAGAATGTCTACATACTGCCACTAGTCTTATAAATTAAAATATTTAAGGGAAGAGAGAGAAATCTCAAGATATACTTACTGGATATTAGTCCTCCCCACCAGAGCCATTCTCTCAGGTATGCATGACCTCCCAGGCCTAGCGGGGAGGAAAAAGCGATCAGTAACTGAGAAAGTGGATCACATAAAACGAAAATCGAGGCTAAGAAGAGTCAACAGTTCCAGGAGACTAGGCAGCGGAACCGAGTGGGTTTAAAACCAAACCAAACAGCACGCGACTTTTATCTTAGAAAGTTTTTACTGAAGATATGCACAAAAGAGGGGGGAAAGAAAGCACATAAAAACAATAGAAAAACTGATTAAAAAGAGGAAAGAACTGTATCACAAATCCCTCAAGCAGCAAGCAATACTTAAAAGCTTCCTGATTTAAAATGAAAGAAAATGCCCATTATTACGTAACATCGTAAAAGTTATACCAAAGGAGAACATGCTGTCCCAAAAGTGCTTTTTCCAAAAGGCAACCTCACTTTTCTTGTTTTCTTTTTTCCCTTGAAAACGTTTTATTTTAGAACATTCCCTCAAAACGACGCTATAGAGCCCTGCACACCTGAACAACTAGACACAAGGACAGTTTTTTCCTGAATGCCATCACTCTGCTAAACAATTAATTCCCTCAACCCTATTCAACTATTACAAAGTCTGCACTACTATTACTGTTAATCTGCTCATCACTCCTTATCACCCATCCCCTCCCACTTGTGACTGTAGGACTGTAAATTTGTCGCTTGTATCTTTACAATTTATATTGACTGTTTCCTAGTATGATTTTATTGCTTATTATACCCTATGACTATCATTAAGTGTTGTACCTGATGATTCTTGACTCCTGACAAATGTATCGTTTCTTTTATGTATACTGAGAGTATTTACACCAAGACAAATTCCTTGTGTGTCCAATCACACTTGGCCAATAAAGTATTCTATTCTATTCTATTCTATTCTATTCTATTCTATTCTATTCTATTCTATTCTATTCTATTCTATTCTATTCT
>NW_020769328.1:5459527-5478435 GCF_900518735.1 Pseudonaja textilis | reverse complement strand
ATGGGAAATACTGAGTCAAATGCTGAGGTGCTTGTGGGGGGAGGAGGCAAAGGAGCTCTTTTGGTCTCAGGCACATGGCCCTGACACTGGTCCTCCTAGTTGGCGTATGTCTGTGTCCAGGCAGTCCTGGCTTACTTCTAAATCATGGTTTAACCAAACCTGGTCGATTTCAAGGTTTGATGCAGGAGAGTCCATGTAACTTAAATGTTTTTGCCTCCTTTCCCCAAAGACGTTTCAAGAGTTTTGCCTGCTTTTGGGGTCTAGTTTGCAAAACTGCCTTCCTGTCCCAAACTCTGGTTATTTAGAGATTGAAAACAGCATCTGGGATTGTGCTTCTTAAATTTTGCTGCGGATGGACTATATGATGTGTCTAATAAACCCCCTTACATAGTAATTACTTTGATCGGCAGATACTCCCTGGTTATTATTGTTTTTTTAACTCTCTTTCTTTGCATTTACGTTTAGTATTTTTGAATGATACAAGTTTTTATAAACCTTTGTGTGGAGCAAGAAGAGGAGGAATGGCGTCTGCAAGTAATGTGTTTTACGTTTCTCTGGTGGTGGGTCTTTATCTCCCTCTCTCTCTCTCTCTCCCTCCCTCCCTCCCTCTCCCCTCTCTCTCTCTCTCTCTCTCTCTCTCTCCTCTCTCTCTCTCTCTCTTTCTCTCTCAGATGTGCTTGATTTGGGCACAAAAGCTATTCTGCTTTCCCGAAATGATGCCCAGGAGAACTGCAGTTTCCTGGGGTGTATGTGTGTGTGATGGCTGTGCTTTGCCAGCTTTTACGAACGTGGATCGAATCATTCTTGTTACAGTACTAATTTAACGGGAGCGGATCTTTCCTTCCTTTACGTGCTCCAGCAAGTGGCAGGATCTCCAATGTCTGCATTTTCATGCCTCGAATCACTGAGTTCTGCTGTGTTCTTCTTAATCTGTATTTCTGGCTTCCCGGTGGCACCTTATTTGAAAGAGCTAAGAAGGCGCTTAAGATGGGCAGGGAGGGGAAAAGACAGAAAAGCTGCCCTTTTTTTGCAGCTATGCAAACATTAATGTATTCTGGTTTTTAAGTAGAAGCAACATCATCGTCTTTCGTTAAATAATGGAAATAAGCAGTGCGGATGTGATGAGCTAAGGAAAACCATTCTGCTTTCAAATTTAATGGTGTCTGTTGCATCCTTGGCCTCCAAGGCTGAGATTGGGGCTCCAACACATGTCCCAAAGGCGTTTTTCCAAAAGAAGCTGGCCTTTGTTTTTCCTCGAAGACGTTTTGCTTCTCATCCAGGAAGCTTCTTCAGTTCTGACTTTCAACATTTCCTCTGTGAATTTGACCATAGAGCCGGGTTTCTCAACCGTAGCAACTGGAGCCCAGGTAGATTTCAGGTGTCAGAATTGAAGAAGCTTCTTGGATGAGAAGTGAAACATCTTCAAAGGAAAGTCCAGTTGCCTTTTGAAAAAAACATCTTTGGAACAACTGTAACCTCAATGACCGAATCTCCATGAACTCTCAAACTGAAATCTTTCTGATTCCCCATCTAATATTTTAAGCCTGATTTAATTCCATGATGATTTTCCGGTAAGAGATCTCTCCCCCTCCCCCTTCTTTTCTTGAAAATGTTTCGCTTCTCATCCTTCTCAAGGAAAAAACAAAGTCCAGTTGCTTTTTGGAAAAGTCTCTTTGGTATAAAGATGACCTGGATGATCCCCATAGACATTAGCTTCAACTCATGGTGCAATGCCTTGGTTCTCTCCGATAAGGTGCTTCCGGGTGGAATACATTTGTATGCACCGCTGTTGTGTGATTGCTAGCAGCTCAGCAAGTTGCGTAGCAGTGCTCAGAATAAGCGCTTGTTCAATGGTTGGGTAACGCTGCCTTTTTTTTGTTTGTTTTTTTCTTGTTTTCTCAACCTCTAAGAAGTGAAGATGACCAAGAACAAGGATAACATCCCCCATGAGTTAGAGAGCCAGTTTATTTTGCGGCTGCCTTCGGTAAGTGACCCGATGGGTAGGATAGGAATAGAAGAATAGAATAGAATAGAATAGAATAGAATAGAATAGAATAGAATAGAATAGAGATAGAATGGAATGGAATGGAATGGAATGGAATGGAATGGAATGGAATAGAATAGAAAATATGGAATGGAATAGAATAGAATAGAATAAGAAGCAGGGAATAGAATAGAATAGAATAGAATAGAATGCAGTAGGAATAGAATAGAATAGAATAGGATAGAATAGAGAAGGAACAGAATAGAGTAGAATAGAACAGAACAGGAGTAGAGTACAGTGGAGTGGAGTGGAATGGAATGGAATAAGAATAGAATAGAACAGAATACAAGAATGCAATGGAAATAGAATTTAGAATAGAATAGAATTTAGAATTTGAAGAATAGAATAGAACAGAACGTTGGAAGGGACCTTGGAGGTCTTCTAGTCCAACCCAAATGGGCTAACATCAAATGCTAACATCACCTACCAACTTCCCCTTTGACCCTGGTTCTTGCTGCCTCTCTGCTCAGGAATATGCTTCTACGGTGCGGAGGGCTGTTCAGTCTGGGAGCGTCAACTTGAAGGACAGGCTCACAATTGAATTGCATGGTAAGGGGAGAACATCAGGTGCTTTTAATTCCTTCCCAGGTCTAAGCACCTCCGTGGGCTGGATCCAGCCTGTGGGGCCTGGAGGTTTTGACACTCCTAACATAAGCAATTCTCCCGTTTCCCTGTCCCTGCAGCGGATGGCCGTCACGGAATTGTGCGAGTAGATCAGGTCCCCTTAGCTGCCAAGTTGGTGGACTTGCCTTGCATCATGGAAAGCTTGAAAACCATCGACAAGAAGACCTTCTATAAGACGGCTGACATTTGCCAGGTAAGATGCCCCGCACCGATCAGAAAGAGAAGCCAGGATGATTTTGCTCTTCCTTTTCGTAGGCATATCTTCATTTTCAACTCCTCCTCTTAAACCTGTATTATTATTATTATTTTCCCATGCCACAAATAGTTATGGAATATAGTTGATCTTAGTTCTCTGAGGGTGCAGGACTTCTAATAAACTGCCATCCTGGAACTTAAAACCCCATTAGTTCTGGATTGATAGAAGCTTAGAAGCCTTGAAAAGATTAGACCAGTGGTCGCTAACCAGTGGGTCGGGGACCACTGGTGGTCCATGAGAAAATGTTGGTGGTCCGCAGAGAAATGTCCCCCCCAAAGCAATTAATCCATGGTGCATGGGAACACAAGGCTGCGCCGCCCACATGGCCCGTGGGAACACAAGGCTTGTGTCACTTGCATTGTGAACAACACAAGGTAGTGAGGGGAGGGGGGAAAGGGTGGAGGGGGGGAACTTGCCCCACTCACCCCACATGCCTGGCTTGGCCACCAGGCTGCTGCTTTCTGCTTCTTACTACTTCTGCTTTTGGCTGCACGCAAGGAAAGCAGCAAAAGTCTTTCTTTCTCTCCCCCAAACTCCGCCAGAAATGAGTCTTTGGGACCCTGCAAGGCATCCTTGCTCCATGAGGCTGACCAGTATGACAAGGCTCACAAAGACTCATTTCTGGTGGAATTGGGGGGAGAGAAAGAAAGACTTCTGCTGCTTCTGCTGCTTTCCTTGCATGAAGCCAAAAGTCTCTCTCTCTCTCTTCTCTTTCTCTCCCTCTCTCTCTCTCTCTCTCTCTCCCCTTGAGAATGGAGCTGGAGATGATATCTTGTGATCCCAAATAAAGAATGATCTATCGGTAGGAAAACGGGGTGGAGAATTTTCCTGCAGACTTTTTGGGGGATTTTCCCAGGGTCTCTGGTCTGCGGGATTTAAAATTATGAGTTTGGTGGTCCCTGAGATCCAAAAGGTCGGTGACCCCTGGATTAGACAACTTGATGGATTTTTTTTTTTAAAGGCAACCAGCTATGAAGGTTCAGAGTCACTCTGAAGATATTGGAGTCCATCTCCAATACTGAGCAATTTGTGCTCATATTACGAATTTAATAATATAATAATAAACTGAGTTTCATGTTTAATGAATAAAGTATATAATAAGCTTTATTGTCATTGTACATATATTCAGTGAAACAGATTTTTGCTTCTGCTGGTGCTATCCAAAACAAAACTACAATACAACATGAATAATATAGAAAGTGGTCCTTATACAAGTAATTAAGGAGAAACCAGTCATGTTTCCATGTAGACATGGAGTGATTGTAGTATTTAGGAGTCTGACAGCCCATGGATAAAAGCTGTTTTTAAACCTGTTTGTCCAGCTGGCTATACTTCTGTATCTTTCTGACAGTAAAAGTGAAAAAAGACGCTGGGCAGGATGTGAATCATCCCTAAGTATTTTCCTTACTCTGCTGAAGCACCGAGACCTGATGATGATGTCCAGTTGTGTTAGGGGGAAATTTATGACTGATATCTACTTGATTGACCGCTCTGACAAGACTGAACTAAGGAAGCCTCTAGTTTGATCTAACGGTACTTTCCTTGGGCTTTTATTCCTTCTGATTTCTCTCTGAGAAAACAGTCAATTATTCTTTTATTCTGTCGCGGAGTTCAGATGCTTGTGTGCACTGTGGATGGAGAACTCTACCCTCCTTTGGAGGAGCCGTCCGTGAGCACTGATGCTAGAGCCAACAAGAAGAAGGATAAGGACCGGGAGAAGAAGTTCATCTGGAACCATGGCAGTGAGTAGTTATTGAGTCATTCGTCTACACTAGGGAGCCTTGATTTGTGCATTGTCCCCTACCTCCATGCCCTCACCATTTGTTGTGTGGCCCATCAGCGGCCAGCAGAGCTGGCGGCTGACTCAGACAGTTAGGAGGTTGGGGTGGGACATGGGCCAGTCCTGGAGTCTGGGGAAGGCTCTGACGAGGGCTCTGCACCAGAGGCAGAGATGGGGCCAGGTCTGTCCAACAGTTATCAGCTGCCTTTGGATTCGGAGATCAGTGGGGCAGAAGAACAGCTGGAGCCTGTTCCCAGTGTACACATGCGCAGAGCTGCCAGGAGAAGGGAACAATTAAGGAACAAGGGTCAACTCGGGTGTAAAGGCACAGGTGGATGGTGAATGGCCCTTCCCATAGGGAATTAAGAACAAAATGGGAGTGGTGTTTTCAGGAGACAATTAGTTCGTTTAATTAGTGTGAAGATCTGTTCGTGACTCTCCTTGCCAGGTATTTTCTTGTACAGCGTTGTGTTTGGGATCTATTGGCCTGGCAGCTCTCCAAACCTGATAAGGTCTGTGGTTGTAATTCACCCTGGAAAGACTGTTTGCCGGGACTTTGCTGGATGTGAATGATAGGAATTCACATTAGCCTAATAAAAAGGGGGTTTGTCGGGACGAGGAGTCAGCTTCGTGATTTTGTGAAGCCTAGGTCAGAAGCCCATTCATCACGAAGGATGATGAGACCATTTAGGGTTCAGAACGCTAGCATCTCTTCTACGTCCCCAAAGACCTGTTGGCTGCACCCTCCTGTTCCATCTCCCCTTCGCCAATTCATTTGTTGCGTTCTTGCAGTTACGCTCCCGTTGAAGAACGTCCGGAAGAGGAGGTTCCGGAAGACAGCTAAGAAGAAGGTGAGTCACCTAGGTGAACCTTCGAGATCTTTTGCTGACGGAGGCTGGAGTCAAAACGTAAAGCACGATTGGCAATTTTGAGTTGAGGATAGGCAGTTATCTTGGCTTATTCTTACGCCGTTCTAGGTAGTTCATTTGAAGTGGGACGTTTTAAAACCTCTGCTTTGAGAATGAGGGAAATGCTTGAAAGGACGGATGGTCGCCCGCCCTTTGAGATGCTTTTAAGATGAATGGTGGCTGAGCACAGCCTTCCACATCCTCTCGGGACCCGTGTGCAACTCTAAAAGATAGACAATTAAGTCCCCTGAAGCTATGACCTGAGTAGCTGCTTCTTGGTGGGAACACCTGTTTGGTCTCACCTCCAAGCTCTTAGGATTTCATCCCTTCGTCTTGCAGCCAAGATGTCATTCTGCATTGACACCCTGTTTCCCATCTTCTCCAGTTTTCCTCATCCCTCCCCCCCTCCCTCTTCCTCTCCCCCCTCCCCCCCCCCAAAAAAGGAACACAAGGTGTAGGGGTAGATCAACAGCAAGCTATTAAATGTCTGTGGAGATTATCCGTCATCCAGGTCATGGTTGTCCCAAAGGTGCTTTTTTTCAAGAAGCAACTGGACTTTATGTTTGTTTTTGGTTTTTTTGAAGAGGTTTTGCTTCTCCTCCCAGAAGCTTCTTCAGCTCTGACTGGATGGTGGGGAATGGAAGGATTTATACTTCTTGCAGTCAGCTGGTCATTTGCATCCTTTTTAGAGGGCAGTTGAGGTTTGTCTGTGTCCTCGGGGTCAACTGAGTAGTGCAAATGGGTGTGGAGCCTTCTTGGAATTGTTGAAATTGGGGAAACAAAACCAGACCAGCTGTCAGTATTGATCCTTCCTCAAGGATTGATCAATCCTCAAGGAGTATCAATCCTTCCAGTCCGAGCTGAAGAAGCTTCTTGGATGAGAAGCGAAACGTCTTCAAAGAAAAAAAAATCAAGAAAGTCCAATTGTCCCTTGGAAGAAAATTTAAAAAAAAAAGCACCTTTGGAGCATGCTACTCGTTTTTGTGCCCTCTGAACCTGGGAGGACAGAATGCTAGTATGAATCCCTGCATAATTGTGCAGAAGTGAACGTGAAAGTTGAGGTTGGTGGCTACACGGATGTGCCCAGAGCAGAAAGTTAGGAGAGAAATAAACTCTCCGAGGCAGAAACTCAGCTGGGAGTATACAGTCTCTCTCTCTCTCTCTTTTTCTTTTTCTTTTCTCTGGCGCAGTATATCGAGTCTCCGGATGTAGAGAAAGAAGTCAAGCGCCTTCTCAGCACAGATGCCGAAGCCGTCAGCGTCCGTATCCTTTCCTTCCCCTGTTGAGATTTGCTTTGAAATGAATACAGGTGGTCCTCGCATTAAGACCCCAATTGAGTCCCCGGATTTCCATCGCTAAGCAAGGCAGTTGTTCAGTGAGTTTGACCCCCACTTCCCAACCGTTTTTTTGCCACCATTGTTAAGCAGATCACGGAAGTTGTTAAGTGAATCATGCGATCGTTAAGTATGGGGGGGTGTCAAACTCGATTTCGTTGAGGGCCACATCAGGGTTGTATTTAACCTTGGGGAGGTGGGGGGTGGGGTGGGTGGGGGCTGTCAGCATTCCAGCAAACCTTCATTCCAGCCAATAACTCGGAGACAGAAATCCTCTCAAAAGTTCCTTTTTTATTTGGATAGTAACTGGCACAACTGGGGAATCCCGAATTTGAAAGTTCCAGACTTCCTTACAATAAGTAAAAATTACAAAATCCATCCCCTGCACCCATCATCGCATCACATGCCCCAATCGCCATCTGTCCCAAGTTAAGCCTTCCTCTCACTTATGCGCAACACAACTTGACCTTGAATCAGAAAAAGAATGTTGTTATGTCTTAACTAGATATACTATTAAATGGACTTTTCCTTAATTTGACCGTGCCTGAATTCAGGCTGGGAAGTGATTGCCGAAGATGAAACAAAGGAAGCCGAGAATCATGGGTTACTTACAGGCCTGGATATTTCTTCTCCTGGCATGACCGGGCATAAGCAAGGCCATGGATCTTCAGGTACAGTCACATTTTAGGATTCTATCCCAGGGTTGCCAATTCTTGAAAAGCCACTAGGTGGTGACAAAGTGTTAATCTTTCCAGCTCTCTATCGCTAACTTGTGATCCACTGGAGTTTTGCAGCTTCTCAGGATAGTCCTAACCAAATTGTTCTTAATCTCTTTTATATAGTTGAGTTATACATTTTCAATTAACATATATGAGTGTTTTGTGAACAGTATATTGTCCAGGTCAATTGATTACATAATATTTTCCCAGCTCCTAATTTTTACTTCTATTGTCCAGCCAATCCCATATTTGAAAATATTCTGTATCTTCCTTCTCTTTTATCTTCAATGTCACTCTATCCATTTCTGTGCAATCTAATATTTTTTAAATTACATCTTCTCTCGGAGTTTCCTCGTAT
This sequence comes from Pseudonaja textilis, assembly GCF_900518735.1. The sequence goes on along the minus strand of NW_020769328.1, from coordinate 5,470,412 downwards.
TTCCAATACTGTGCAAATACAATTCTTGCTGCTGTCAAGACGTGCAATATTAAACCCAAGTTCCGTTTATTATACCTTTCTGGTACTATCCCTAACAAAACATTGGTATTTCCTGCAGCTCTTTATTGCTCCCTTGCTACCCTGGAGTTTTGCAGTTTGCTCAGGATAATCCTAACCAAATGGCTCTGAGTCTAAGGAAAGAGAGCATTGGGGTGTAGAGACTAGACTAGCCACCTCCTCAGCAAGACGCGATGGGGTACACTGAGAATGGGCTGGCTCCTTTTTCCTTCTGTGATGACCCGGGGTATGGCACAAAGGCAACACAGTCGGCTAATCAGTAGGAGTTTCCTTATTAGCACCAACTTTGCCCCCAGTGTCCTGGTTACCTTCAAGTCCAAAACACAGTCAACAAAAACTAACTATAAGTCCAATCAAGGCAAGATGAGGTAATTAGTTTGGCAGGGCAGGAGCAAGAATTCCAGATGTGAAGGCACAGCAATAACTCAACACGGTTGGGAAGACGCCAAGAAAGCAGATAAGCAAAATCAACACAACAAGCTCATGTTTGCTCCCAACAGCGTGCTGCACTCAGCATACATTTCTTTTAAACTTTCATTCCCAGGTGTGGCTAATGAAGGGAATCAGGGCCTTTTCCTCCCCCGTAAGCCACGCAACCCACGTTGCTCTCTTCTCCGTTTCTCCCTGTGTGTCCTAGGATGAAGAGGGGGTGGACCTGGGTCTTCCTCTGAACTCCCTCTCCCTTGTTCTACCTGTCCCCTGCTCTGCCCATCCGGACATTGCCCTTCCCCAGCCTCCTCCACAACCAACGGAGCCACACTCCCATTCCCTGTCAGCTGTTTGTCTTCCTCCTCGGATTCAGACTCCGACGGAGGCATGACACCTTTTCTGTCCAACCAGCAGAACGTGACGAACTCCGGGAGATGTTCAATGAAATCAGCAGCAGCAGCAGCGACGAAGACGAGAGGGATCACCACGACGATGAAGATCTGAACGTGATGGATACGGAGGAAGACTTGGAGAGGAGGCTGCAGGGCAAGCTGAACGAATCCAGCTCCCAGCAGCAAGAGAACGAAGGAACCAGCCAAATCGGTGGGGAAGGAAGCTGTGCTACGGGGGCTGAGGTGATTTGGGGCGGTCCTTGGGGGCAGCCCTGGGTTTATTATTTCTCTCTTTGTAGCCATTGGAATCCAAAAGCAAATCGACAACTTGAAGGGCAAGCTGCAGGAGACTCAGGAGCGCAGGAAACGCCAAGAAGACCTCATCATGAAAGTGGAGAACCTGGCACTCAAGGTGACACTGGAATTAATTGATTTTTTTTTATCCCACCTTTATTCTTGTCTAGAAACTCCAGGTAGCGAAGGTCCCTAATACTTCGTCCTCTTCCTGTTTTTCCCAGAACAGCAACCCTTTTGAGCAGTGGGTTGTGCTAGGAGAGGGAGGGCTGACCCAAGACCACCCAGCCATCTTTCATGCCTAAGGCAGACTAGAACTCCCCGGCTCCTGGTGATTGGCACAAAGTTACCCAGCTGGCTTTCGTGCTTAAGACAGGCCTAGAGCTCACTGTCTCCTGGTTTCTAGGCCATCACCTTAACCCCTAGACCCATGATGGCGAACCTCTGGCAGAGCCCTTTGTGCGTGCTGCAGGCAAACTTATCTCACTGCTCATGTGTGGGCCTCACAGCTGATTTTCGGCGGGTTTGAGGCCTTTTTCAGCCTCCCAAAGGCTTGAGGAAGGCTTCCGCAGGCCTTGCAGGCCGAAAAGTAGCCCCGTTTTGTCACTTCCTGTTTTTCCAAAAATACCGGAAGTGACGAAACGGGGCTAATTTTCGGCCAGCAAAGCTTGCAGAAGCCTGCAGAAGCCTTCCTCAAGCCTCGGGGAGGCTGAAAAAGGCCTCAAACTGGCTGAAAATCAGCTGTGAGGCGCAGGTAAGGGGGCAGCAGGGAGGAGGATTGCACGCACATGCATAGGCAGGCATGGGGGGTGCACATTGCCTACTGGGTGCTGGCACTAGTGTGCAAGCGCGTGCACAATTTTTGGCACAGGAGCCCTAAAAGGTTAGCCATCACTCCCTCTCTCTTAAATGGTTTATAGAGTTAGCCTCTTACCCCCCCAAAAAGCTGGGTCCTCACCCAAAAAGCTGGGTCCTCATTTGACCCACCTCAGAAGGATGGAAGGCTGAGTTAACCTTGAGCCTGGTGGGATTTGAACGGCCAAATTGCAGGCAGCAGAAGTAGCCTGCAGTACTGCACTGTAACCACTGCGCCACCAAGACTCATAGATAACCTATCGGTCTCATTTCTAGACGCGCCTCCAAGCTGTGTTGGATGAGTTCAAACAACAGGAAGAGCGAGAGAAGCAGCAGGTAAGATTTTGGCCATTTTGATCAATTCTGAGTAGAAAAAAGGCTTTTAGAATCCACACGGTGCAGCAGTTTTACCTGGGATACACGTTCGAAGTACAGAGGTGTCGCATTCCCCGGTAGGCTAGCCTGGGAAAATATTTGCAGGGCACTAAGCGGTTACCGAGCCTTTGACTTATAAGTTACTAGCTCTGAACTGCTTGAAACTTCCATCCATTTTGCACGTATGAGTGGCGAATCATCAGAGCAACTTCATAGTTACAAGCGAGTGTTGCTTGGCTGAGCTGGCTGGGATTTAGGGGGTCATTTGCTTGCTATATATATAAAACCCTTTTAGAATACATCCTTTTTTTAAAAAAATTAAGATATTGCGGAGACCCTGTTTTGTGAATTAGGCAATTTACAAAGGCAATTGCTCCTGAGTTGTTGTTTTTAGCAGTTCAGACTAGCTGTGACGATGGCTGAGAAGTCCACGAGGAGATTTCCTGTGGAGATTCTCAATCATCCGGGTCATGGTTGTCTCAAAGGTGCTTTTCCGAGAGGCAACTGGACTTTCTTATTCTCTGAAGACATTTCGCAAGAAGCTTCTTCAGCTCTGATGGGACGGGGAATGGAAGGATTTATATTCCTTGCAGACAGCTGGTCATTTGCATCCTTTTAGCGAGTCATTGAGGCCACTTGGAGGTTTGTCTGTGTCCTCAGGGTCACCTGTGTGGTGCAAATGGAGCCTTCTTGGAACTGCTGAAAGGGCTGGTTTGCAGGCTGTAGACAGATAATGTCCTATCCCTCCCACTTTGTTGAAGGAAGGCTGTTCAATTTGGACACCGATGCCTTGACATTTCCCTTCTTCATTGCTACGTTCCCCAAATCTCTGCACAGAAAAAAACCTTCCATTCTGTGTCCTCCCACCCAGGCCCATTTGGGATGAAACTATGAATCTAGTGAGAAGACTCTTTATAAAACGAGAGGAAAAGATTCTCCTACAGGTTGGGAATAATAGGAAAGTTACTTCCTAGGGGAAGTTACTTCCCCTAGAAAGTTACTTCCTCGGAAAGATACTTCCTAGGGGAAGCTGATCCCCGATCTCTCTCTCTGTAGGCAGACAGTCTTTCCTATTATTCCCAACCTGCAGGAGAATCCTTTCCTCTTGTTTGATAAAGATCCTTGGGTCTTCATTTGAAGAAGGATGGGACTGATCATTTAACAATCTTTTGTCCTCCCCTTTTTCCTTCTTGCCCTGCAGCTGGCGTCTCTTCAAGAGCAGCTAGAAGCGCTGATAGAAAAATGAACCGATAAACTCCCGAGAAACTCAGAGGTTGACAAAGAAGTTCCTTTTTTTGGGTGCCGTGGCCTGCAGATTCTTCAGGGGAGACTCCACATAACTTCTGAGCCGATGAGCAAATTCCTTGCAGAAATCTAGAGAAACATCTAGCCAGGCTCCAGGAGTTGTGGCTTACAAATACCACACGTAGAACATTGCAGAAAACGTGAATGTTTCGGAAAGAATAGAATTTCCTGGAAGATGGCCACAAAAACTGTGTTCGTTGCTGAGAGCACAATTCACTTCGGGACAATCTTTGGTTCTTTTCCAGCTTTGCATCTTGTTTGTTTTCTGATGAGCCAGTGTTGCAATGTTTTAAGTAGCATGAAATCCATTCTTTCTGGCATGAGGGATGATAACACTCTGCATATTTGTAAATACTGATGGTGTGAGACAAATCCCCCTAACATTCCCCTTTACACATTCTTCTTTTTGTCTTCAGGAGGGTTGTGAAATAAAAACAAAGTTTTCCGCATATGCTGTATGTTATTTTGAGTATATTTCACAGGTTATCTGAGGCTCTTCAAGTACATTGGATATAATGGCCCAAAAACCTTAGCAATCATTCTCACAACTGCTCCAATTTCAAAAATTGATAGTGGCAAAAAAAATTTCCTTAGCAAAATTTTTACAATCGGGGGAGGGGGGGGAGAGAAAACAAGGTATTTTTATTCCTGAGAATTCTGTTTCCGATAAGAGTCCTTGTGTTAGGGCACCTGTTTGGTGATTGCCAATCTCTCGAAAAGGATTTGTTCACATGAGAATTAGAATGTACAAAGTTTACGCTTAAATATAGCTACAAAATATGGAAAAATCAGAATAGCCTAAAAGTACAATGAAAGGGGAGGAAGAATTAGAATTAGTTTGTCTAAGATGTTCCATCATAGGAAATTTTTTGCCCTGTCTAATACAAATGTATGGCTCAACATACAGGTTAGGGTTAACGGAGCCACAATCTCCCTGTCAGCTTTTCATCTTTCTCCTTGGATTCAGGCTCCGACAGGGGCATGACACACCTTTTGTTTTTAGCTCGATCTAATTTTAAAATTTTAAGAGGGCAAATCCTGCATTAACCTGGCTGAAAGGAGATTAGCGAACGTTAAAACTTCTGAGCCCTTGAAGAGATGTTCTCAGCCTCTGAAAGTGAGTCCTTCACGCTTGTGAGGAGCTTCTAGATAGTTGTCTAGAATCAGTTGCAACCATTTGGACATCAGTTGCGGCACGCAGGTAATAAATATTTGAAAATTAGGTAGGTTGGAGGGTCCTGTTGTGTAAAGAGAAGAATTGCCTTCGCCCAGATTTGAAGGAAAGGAGAACGCAAAAAATTTACCACATAGTTATGGAAGAAACCTACCTCCTAAACGTGGAAGGAGTCAAGAAGAAGATTTTGCATGGAGGTTATGGGAAACTGCCTCATTTTCAGGATGGGAGCAAGGTAAATGTCTTCCTGCACTAACTAGCAATGTTGAGTTTAAGCCATAATAGCAACAGAGTTGGGTTTTGTTTTGTTTTTTTGAGAGCAGCCCATTTGTTTGGAATGCACCGTTTGCAGTGGAATTCCTCTCTGGAAATATTCTTTATTTTTTCTCAATCTAGATTGTTGTTTTTTAAAAAAACCTTTAGGGTTTCTACCTTTCCTGTTTTTCTTCTATGTCTTTTTCCTCATTTCTCTTAACATTTCTTTCTGTTTAGCTTTGAAGTTTACACAAATTATTTTAAGGAAAACAATGCTTGCATAGACTAGAGATAGCAATAGCACTTAGACTTGTGTACCAATTCACAGTGCTTTACAGCCCTCTCTAAGTGGTTTACAGAGTCAGCCTATGGCCTCCAACTATCTGAGTCCTCAGATACCTAGATAAATGATAGACGGACAGACACACACAGCCAGGCAGACGAACAGACATCAATTCCAGGTTCTCTTATCCGTAGACCCAGCGGTAGACCCAGAACTCAATGCTGTGACTCCTAAACTTGGAGACTGACTCCAACAAGGCAGAATCATTAAACTAAAAAAATGACACACACATATATACTATTCAGCAGGTTCCGACCAGTTCTGGAGAACCGGTAGCGGAAATTTTGAATAGTTTGGAGAACTGGCAAATCCCACCTCTGACTGGCCCCGCTCCCATCTAGTCTCAGCCTCCCATTGAGTCCCAGCTGATTGGCTGGGTCTCCTTTGGTTGCCCTGCACAGGAGAACGGAGCTGGAAAGCAGGTTAGTGGGGTGGGGGAGAAAATTGAGATTTTACAGTATCCTTCCCCTGCCACGAACACCAAGCCATACCCACAGAACCGGTAATTAAAATTTTTGAATCCCATCACCGCTCAGGATGGATTAAGACTGTTACATGTTGTGTGTTTACGGGCCGAGGCCATCCACTCATTGCTGCAGAATGGAGAATAAGTTACGATCAAGATTCCATCTAGCAAGAAAAATCTGCTAAACATTGGAAACAAAGATCTATATTTAAAGCCAGGCAGATTCCCCCCTTCACCAGGAGTCACTGGAATCTTCCTCCGATGCAGATTACCTTCCACTTCCAGACCCTGAAAGACGATTTTGAGCGGACAGTGATCGATGACAGCCGGAATAGCGGGGTTCCCATGGAGATCATCGTGGGGAAGATGTTCAAAATCGAGGTGTGGGAGACGTTGCTGACCTCCATGAGAATCAACGAGGTGGCCGAATTCTGGTGCGACGCTATAGTGAGTGTTACTAAGATGAAGCTTAGGTTTGAATGGACAGGGCTACCTGGAGATACGGTGACCAGGAGTATCTTCAGGTAAAAAGGGGGAGGGATACAATGGCTCAATGGCTAAAGACACTGAGCTGGTCAGCTGACCGTCAGCCCAGTTCAAGTTTTGGGGGGGTTTGAGGATGTAACAACAGAGTCAAGTAGTAAGTTCCAGGCGTTGACCAGTCTGTTGTTGAAGTCGTATTTTCTGCTATCGAGTTTGGAGCGGTGTACTTTTGAGTTTGTATCTATTGTTTGCCCGTGTGTTATTGCGGTTGAAGCCGAAGTAGTCATTGAGGACATTGTAGCAGACAATTTTGTGTACTAAGCTTAAGTCAGACCGTGGGCGGTATAGTTCTAAGTTGTCTAGATCCAAAATTTCCAACCTGCACAAGGTTTTCTTTTGAGAGCTGAGGAGTGGAGTGCTCTTCTTGTGAAATACCTCTGGACTCGTTCAATTGTATTATTGTCCACTATACAGTGTGGATTCCAGGCAGATGAGCTGTATTCGAGAATTGATCTAGCACGAATCTTATCCGGGGATAAAGCCCTAGAGCAGGCATATGTATACAATTCAATTTATGTGTTCTGCATGACTCTTTCTTATCTGCAATAAACGTCTTCTGTAGCTGTGTCATATCCATAAAACTCCTGTGATGAGCTCCTGTGGAGAGTCAAGATTTATTGTTGTGCCCCGTGTATTGTCCATCTTTGTCCGTCGGTTCTTATATATTTCATTTTAATTGCGATTGCTTTTTATGTGGTGACCCACCAAAGGCCTGAATGCAACTGGTGCGGGATGTAATACATATATAATATAAATAATAAATAACATCTGACGCTTGAGGGATTAGACTGCGATCTTCAGAATAAGAATGAATACAGGCAAAGAATTCCTTTGTCATCTAAGGATTGTTGGAGGTGGTAGGGTTGAAGGAAAGGGTTAGTGAATCCATGGTCCTCCCGCTTTCTTTCAAACCTTAAACTCCCCACAAATTTAGAAGAGAGCTTTCTTTTTCTGCTGCTGTCTGAGGTCACCTCCCTTCCGATGTTCCTCCTTTATTGTATCTTCTGCTTCTTTACTATCTGTGAGGAATTTGATCTAATCTGTCACCCCGTCTGTGTTTTCAGCATACAGGAATGTATGCTTTGGTCTCCAAGGGCCTGAGGGAAATTGCGGAGGGCAAAGATCCTCTCCACAGACTGCATCACCACTGCGGAATGGGCAACATGTTTGACTATCACAGCACCGGCTACGAAGATCTGGACGAACTACAGAGGACACCTCAGCCCCTCATCTTCATCATGGAGCTATTCAAAGTGAGTTCACTTCCGAAAGGTATTTTGAGCTCTTCCGCATTAGTGTTTCTCCACCTGGGCAACCTTAAGGTGTGTGGACCTTCATATGTAATAATCTGTGAAAGTGGGCATGGCTAGTCTAGTGAAGAGAAGGACCAAGGGAGACATGATAGCCCTGTTCCAATATTTGAGGAGGTATCATAGAGAGGAGGGGGGTCAAGCGATTCCCCAAAGCACCTGAAGGCTAGGCAAAGGATAATGGATGGAAACTGATCAAGGAGAGGTTCAATCTAAAAACAAGGAGACATTTTCTGACAGTGAGAACATTCAGCCAATGGAACATAAGTTGCCTTCAGAAGTTGTGGGAGCTTCATCACTGGAAGCTTTCAAGAAGAGACTGGACTGCCATCTTTCAGAAATGGTGTAGGTTCTCCTACTTGGGTTGGGGGGTGGATCAATGACCTACAAGGTCCCTTCCAATTGTGTTAATTAATCTGTTAATTTTCCCTATGCTGGATTCCATAACATCTCTTCTTACATCCTTACCTTGATTTTAAGTAGCTTCCCTGGTGATTTACATTTCAAAATGGATTGGTTTGCTGTTCTATCAGCTTAGCTTGCTCTGACAGGCAGTTGAAGAACACAGTGGGTTGTAAATTGGATAAGCAGAATTTACATCTCCCCCGTTGCTTTCCTGGTTCCTCAAGGTGGAGGACCCTTATTCCTACAAAAGAGACACATGGGCCATGAGCAACGATGAGAAGTTGGCTGCTGTGCCAAAATTACACACGGAGGGCAACCGGCTGGTCTTGTCCAGGAAATTCAAGGAAGCAGCAGAGAAGTATCAGGAAGCTGTCATCTGTTTGCGCAATCTCCAGGTTAAGGTGAGAAATGGATGGAAGAAGAGGTACTTCTGCGTTGGATGTTAAGACCTTGGGCACAGAGCCTTTGGTCGTCGTTCTTCTGACTTACATTCTCAAGGGAAAGTTTCTTTTAGGAGGTGCTTAGTAGCACCACACCTTGTCTGCCACACCTATTCATCTCCATCTCCCCTTTTATCCCCAGAGCTAGGATGGGGCTTTGCTAGCAGCAGTGGCTCTTCCATCCCAAGGACCGGCCCATAGATTTCCACTGCTCTCCTCTCCTCTGCCTTCTGCTCATCCACGTGTCAGACACTGGAACCAGCTGTTCCTCTGCTTCCTCATCAGCTACCTCCAGACCTAAGGGTGTTGACTCTCCATCTGACGGCTGATGGATGGCCCAGGCTCTGTCACTGTCTCTGCCCCATTCTCCCTTCCCCCTTCGAGGTCTCAGGTTGCCTTGATGCCGACCCGGATTCCCACGCCTCCTCCTCTTCTGATTCAGCTGCTGAAGGGGCCGCCGTCTGACAGGCCACATACTTTCTCCACCAGCATCTGTAAGAACATAGTTCTGGATAAATGGTCACCGTTTCTCTAGATGGTTCAATGTGATTCTCAAGTTCCTACAGCCCTTTTAAGTTTTTTTTAAAATTTCTGCTAACTCCATCAACTTTTGCAGCCATTCGTCCATTGTGAGAATCAAAGTGTCTTTCCATTTTTGGCTTAGGTGGGTTTTTGTTAGGAATATAAATCACCTAACAGCTATTTGGGTTGGACAATATATTGGTCCAACCAGGTAGAATCCCACCCCTGATAATGACCATTTTATTCTCTTCTGGAACTCTTCATAGGAGAAGCCATGGGAGGAAGAGTGGCTGAAGCTAGAGAACCTCGTCACTCCCCTTGTCTTGAATTACTGCCAGTGCCTGCTAGAGTTGGGGGAATACTACGAAGTGTTGGAACACACCACAGAAATCCTCCAGAAGCATAATGGTATGACAGTCACTTTGATCTGCTTCCCTTGGTTTTGGCTTAATGAACTTAACCCTTGTTGGTGTTCTGACCCAAACTTTGTTCCAAGGAAGCAAGCATGAAGCAGTGGTAACAGCAAAACCTTTTAACGATTCTTTACAAATTCCTTTCCTTCGCGGTTAAAAGGCTATTAAAACTACTTGTCTCTGATAAGAACGAGCCTTGCCAAGGTGGTGCGAGGCTGCCAAGAACACTGTATAAAGTTGCTAAGAAATATTTCAAACACAAGGAGTCTCCAAACACCAACCAGGATATTCTGAATGCCCACAAGGCTTGAGTACAAAAACTTCTTTGCTTCCTGCAAAGAACTCCCATTGTTTGCGTGACAGAATAATTTCTGTATGATTTGGTCTTCTCTCAGTAACAATGGTCCTTGAACATAAAGGGCTACATTTGAGAAGTGGTTGTGAATGATCACGTTTTACAAGGATTTGTTTTGGAAAATTTAACCCCATCTTTGTTTTTTCCTAGAAAATGTCAAGGCATACTTCAAGCGGGCCAAAGCTCACGCTGCCGTATGGAATGAGAAGGAAGCCCGAGCTGATTTCTTGAAGGCTGCCCAGCTGGATCCTTCGCTTGCGGCCGCAGTGAGAAAAGAGTTAAAGACCCTGGGAGAGAGGATGAGATCGAAACATGTGGAGGATCGCAAGAGATACCGGGATCTGTTCCAGCAGCCTCTCTCAGGAGGGGCAAGCAAGGTATCTGAAGAAACTTCCGTGGAACAAGAAGATCAGGCTGGCAATGGTTTTGCAGCAGAAAAGAAGCAAAGCAACCCAGAAGTTATGAAGCACGAGAGAGAATTTGGGGAAGAAAAGAATGAAACAAATGAAGGAGAAGTAGCTGAAGAAGAGAAAGGGATATTGGTAAAGGCTGAGGAAAGAGAGAGAGAAGACTTTGCCTCTCAGAAGAAAACAGAAGAAACAGGGGCTGAACAACAAAGAGGAAGACAAGATGACCAGAAAGAAAGACAATTATTTCCCGATACTGGAAACTGTACGGTAGAAAGTTCTGAGGACCAAGAACAATTAGGGCCAGGACTACAGGACATGAAAGCAGGGGTTGAAGCTGAGGAGATGGCTTCTAAGGCCTGCGATGAAAATGGAGAGATTGATTTTATAACACTGACAGAAGAGCAAGACCTCCAAGCCACCCATAATAACTCTGATGGGATGGCAGTAAAGTCCATGAATGCCACAGAAGAAGACTCCAGAGAAGGACGCTATGAGACTGAAGAAGAATCCAGAGAAGGACG
>NW_020769328.1:5437634-5459517 GCF_900518735.1 Pseudonaja textilis | reverse complement strand
ATCCAGAGAAGGACGCTATGAGACTGAAGAAGAATCCAGAGAAGGACAATATGAGACTGAAGTGAGGATTGGGCTGGATATTTTCACTGGAAAGGGAGAATATGAAGGAAGCCACAAGAACAGAGAAACTGAAGTTCATAAGCTTCCTTGGAAACAGGCCAATGTGGATCTTGGATCAGAACATGTCAAGGAAGGTACAAGGGTCAAGGGTTTTGAAGAAGAGGATCGTTCTCAAACCCAACAAGAAAAGTCCCCAAAAGGAATGGAGGTGTCAAAAGATTTGGATTGGGTGGAAGAAGTAGCTTTGAGGAAGGAAAAGGGGGACATCGGTGACAATTCCATGCCAGAAAAGTTGTTTGGACATGAAGGAAGTCCAAGTTGTTATCAGGCAAGACCTGAAGCAAGAGGGTCAGCTATTGAAGAAAATGAGAAAGAAGTAATCACTTATAGCGCAAACACAGAGACAAGCATTAGGGAAGCAAGAGATAACCACGAAGAAAAAGTTGGACATGATAAGGATGGAATCGACATCCTGGGCAGCTCTATAACACAGGAACAGGTTGAAGGGGACAAGTTAGGACTGAAATACGTTGAGGCAGAGCTCAATCCCAGCACTGAAGCTAAAAAAATCGAAGATAGGACCCCAAGGAACAACTTCTGACATGGAGCAGGTCGATTCGCAAGTTGCGTGGGGAGATCCTGGAAAAAAGAGGAGGAACTGAGCAAACCTGAGGAGAAGAACCTCTTTGGGGATGGTTTCACATGTCAGGAATGGAACACGGGAGTTAGGACGAGGCATCATTTACCCTGCATTGCACAGAAGACAACAGACAAGCATTTATTCAGGAGAGATGGCTGGGTTGGAAACAGTAGGGCAGTGGCATGGTTCTGTCCCAGGTCAGGCTGCCTTGATGCAAGAGAAAACTGGTTTCCAAGAAGGAAAATAATCTGAAAATGACAATATGAGAGAGCCAGTTGACTAGCTTACCTTTAGGAACAGGGCCAATGTGGAGATTCCCATCTCCTTTGCTGAAGGAGCCACCTCGACATCTTGAGAAATGACATCCCAATACTAAGATCTCATGGTCCTAATAAGTCATTTAGCAGTTAATCAATCAGAGTAGAGCCAGAAGGGACCTTTGGATGTCTTTTAGTCCAACCCCTGCTCAAACAGGACACCCTGGAAAAAGACCAATTAAGTATCTGTCCAGTCTTAAAAACCTCCAGTGCTGGAGCACCCGCAACTTCTGGTGGCAAGCTGTTCCACTGGTTAATTGTCCTCACTGTTAGGAAGTTTCTCCTTAATTCCAGGTTGCTTCTCTCCTTGATTAGTTTCCATCCATTGCTTCTTGTCCTGCCTTCTGGTGGTTTGGAAAACAAGTTGACCCCTTCTTCTTCTTTGTGGCAGCCCCTGAAATAATGGAATACTGCTATCATGTCACCCCTAGTCCTTCTTTCTCTTTTTTTGAACTATTACCATCTAGCAGACGGTACAGGATAATAAAAACAAGGACAAATAGGCTGAAAAACAGCTTCTATCCCAGGGCAGTAGCTCTTATTGAATTCTACTGCATAGTGCAATATTAATGCAATATCCGGGTTTTTCAATTCAATGTATAGAATGTGAAGGATGTGTGTTTGTGTTTTATTATCAGTCATAAAGTACTCTGAAGATGGTATTTAATTTCGTTGTACGAGGTGCAATCACAATAAACTAAAAACTTGCCAAACCCAATTCCTGCAGCCATTCTTCATATGTTTTTGTTTTCAGGGCTTTAATCCTCTCAGTTGCTCTTCTTTGTACTTTTTCCAAAGACTCAACAACTTTTTTTGTAATGTGATGACCAAAATTGGATGTAGGATTCCAGGTGTGGTCTTACGAAGGATTTATAAAGCGGAACTAATAGTTCTTTCTTCGCTATTTCATTATATTCTAAACCCAAGAGAACGCATCTTGATTCCTTGCTGGCCTTTCTTGATCTGGCAGTGTTTTTGTGAAATTAAATATTGAGTGACCTTTAACGTCGTAAATCTTCTGGTGGTTTTCCATTAGCAAAGATGAAATAGTGATTGCTAACACTCAATAAACTTTAAAATAAAAGTGAGCAATGTATGTTGGACTCAGGTCAGTTGGGCTACTCTGACCTTTGAGCAATATTACGGCTCAAAATAGTAAGTGCAAGCTACGGTAAAAAAAAAAACCCGCTAGATTAGTTTAATCCCATTTTCATCAGATTAAATGACTTATTTGGACAGCTTTCAATATATTTCATGTTCTGCCCACCAAAATAACTTGCAGAGGTCTCTTGGGTTGACATCTAAAACCTTTCAGGGCCTTTGCCTTAAAATGCAATCATATCTGGATGTTTGAATTCAACCCCTGGCCTGAGAAAAAAAATAAATGAATGTGTTCAGGCAACAGTCAGTAAGGGAATAAATCACTGACTCTTGCCCTTGAATCTTCTTAGAAAGTTTTACAAGCATCAAGTGGGAGAAACTTATTTTCTGACGTTAGGGGAAGAGAATGATGTAGATTTGATATTCCCAGACAGAGCTGGTATTCAGCAGGTTCTGACCAGTTCTGGAGAACTGGAAGTGGAAATTTTGAGTGGTTCGGAGAACTGGCAAATCCCACATCTGACTGGCCCCGCCCTCATCTATTCTCCACCTCCTGAGTCCCAGCTGATTGGCTGGGTCTTCTTTGGTTGCCCTGAACAGGAGAATGGAGCTGGAAAGCTGGTTAGTAAGGTGAGGAGGGAATGGGGATTTTGCAGTAACCTTCCCCCGCCACGCCCACCAAAGCACCACGCCCACCAAACTACGCCCACAGATCCGGTAGTAAAATGATTTGAATCCCACCACTATTCCCGGTCTGGAACATTAAGTACAAGTAGTCCTCATCTTACAACCAATTTTATTTACTTTTTGCTGACTGAGACATTTGTTAAGTGAATTTGCCCCATTTTATGACCTTTCTTGCCACAGTTGTTAAGTGAATCACAGCACTTGTTAAATTAGTAACATGGTTGTTCAATGAACCTGGCTTCACTGTTGACTTTGCTTGTCAGAAGGTTGCAAAAGATACGGTGTGAAAAGTCTGAAAAAACAGTCATAAATCATTTTTTTCGGTGCTGTTGTAATATCGGTCACTAAGTCAAGGAATACCTTTATTACATTTTCATGTAATGAACAGAAAATGTCACCCAGAGCTTGGCCCTGTTTTCTAAGGCAAGCAATAATCCTAACCCAGTCAAGAAAGGCACCAAAACGAAAGAACAGAAATACAAATTTATTGTCATTCTTTTCCAGAACAGAAGAAACGCAGAAAGCTTGAGTGAAGACATTATAAACCTGTCCAGATTAGTTTTAGCTCCTGATCTTTAGAGAAAGAAACCCTCCCATATTTCGCCCCGTGGTCCCTTGCTTTTAACCCAGAGATTCCTCCCCTCATTCCATTGCCAAACAATCTGTCAACTCATAAAACCTTCCTATGCCGGTTTTAGTAGTTGCCATTAAAAAAATGGGGGGGGGGGGAGGAAGGAAATATGGAAGAGAAGTGCAGCAGTTTGAAAGTAGAAGCACATTCCAACTCTTTATCTTTAAAAGGTTGTAACTAAACTACCAGAGCTTTTGCCCACAAATATATTTAATTGGATGTGATAATAATCGCAAAACACAGCCAGAGACAATGAACAGTATGGAAGAGCTTTATTATTAAGCTTTTGCAAAAGGGAATTCTGCTCATGGCAGAAGACACGGTTCCCAGGAAGGCTGGAGTTTATTTATAGGTTCAACTATACAGTCTCTGCCCCTTTCCTGGGTTCACAATCTATCCAACTATGTACCTCCCTACGCCACACCCATATTATTGTTGCGTAGCACCTGTTTCCTTACCTTTGGAAACTACCCTTGTTCTCATGGCTTCTTCCTCTTACGTCCATTGAAACACAATGGATCGTTAATCAGTTCTATTCAGATCACTATGACCCATTATCTCCCACATATATCATAACGCCAAGAAATACAACCCCCAGGTTCCAGCCAAAAACCTGGCATTTACTTCTTAAAACACAAATTACAAAACATGTTTGTTAGATACAGTTATATAATTGTCCAGTCATCATTGTAAAAGGTCACATGGCGAACAAACATCTCTTCTGTTCTTCATTTTCTCAGGTGTAACTTACAATATATATATTTTCCACATATAATATTGGAGAACGTGATTGATGACACCCAGCCGGTGAACGTGCTCAATTGGAGAATCTGGTTTAGGAGACACCCAGGGGAGAGAGAGGGAAACAGGGTCACAGGTGATTGTAAATTACGTATGCCAGACTTGGCTTCATACTGGGCAGTGCCAGTATGTCACCTGTAATGAATCCTTTGAAGTTTTTTGAAGTTTGGCTCAAGAATCATGATTTAATTAGGGCAATGGCTGGAATCCTGACACCTTAAGCCCACTCTGGCATACGTACTTTACAGTCCCCTGTGACCCTGTTTCCCCCCCCCCCCCCCGGGTGTCTCATAAACCAGATTCTCCAATTGATGAGCATGTTCACAGGCTGGGCGTCATCATTCATGTTCTCCAATTCAATATATTCGTGGGCAAAAGCTCTGGTAGTTTAGTGACAATCTTTTAAAGATAAGAGTTGGAATGTACTTCCGCTTTCAAATTGCTGCACTTGCTCTTCCATATTTCCTTCCTCCCCTACCCCCCCCCCCTTTTTAATGGCAACTACTAAAACACTGAGTTTATTCTTGGCTGGTCCTCTTCTGTGGATCATGGACCACAAAAAGATGTCCTGGAAGATCAAAGGAGAGGAATTTGCTAGCCATCTCTTTTGCTGCGCTCCTCAGATGTGATAGAAAGGATCAGGCAGCCTACCTATACATTAAAAGGGGCATCACCAGCTGTTAACATCCTTCACTGTTGGGTCCTTGGTGCTCTCTGAGCTGGGTTGTTTTCTTGCAGACGTTTGATTACCCAACTAGGTAACGTCATCAGTGCTAGGACGGATTGGGATTTTCTCTCCATTTATAGTCTAGTAGCTTGCTCTGTCAGTGTTGGTAGGGATGGTCTTGGGGTTGTTTACTGTTTGACTGTTGTTTATTGTCTGACTGTTTGCCTGCGTTGTTTGTCGTTAGGCTGTAGTTTACTGCTTGACTGTTTGCCTGAGTTGGTAGTAACTTGACTGAGGTATTGCTTATCATTTGATTGTCGGTGTAGTATTAATCTTGGGGTCAACCAGGAACATTCTCACCAACCCTGACAGGGCAGTGCAAGCCAACTTCTGCTTCCTTATCCTAGTAAGCATCTAGAGAAGGAATCTAGCCCATTTTCAAACCTATCCAACTGAAATTCTTATTCGCCTGGTATGAAATGAGTACCAGGAAAACAAATAGCTCTTGTGGTGAATTGCATTCCCCAGGTTTCCCTGGAGGAAAAAAAACCACACCAAAAATAGAAAGGGCCAGCCAGCTGTAGCAGTACAACAGCGAGAACTGCAGCCGAACACAGTCCAAGAGCATTCATTCCAAAAGGCCGGCTCAACATCTGTTGTTAGGTCTCCCATTCAACCTGCTTTCCTGAAGAGAGTTTGCAAATCCAGACAGCAGCTCCAGATTTCCCTCCTTTTATAGCCAGCAACCATCACACAGGCAGTCTTTAAATATTTACTGCATGGAACCTACCCCAATATTCAAAATGCCGTGGTCTCTTTCCCCATTTTATAGTGTAACCTTACGCGCTACCGCATCCTTCCTGTAACATTTCAGTTTTGTCCTTGCTAACAGAGTTGAGAGGGACCTTGTAGGTCATCTTGTCCAACCCCGCCTCCAGCCCAAGCAGGAGACCCCACTGGCTTACCCTACTTTCAAACATCTGTAGCCTTCCTGACCATTTGCAATGTTGCAATGAAGAACCACTCTTGGAGTCATCATCAATTGAAAAGTAAAACCCCGAGGTGTGCCTTCTACTTCGACAACGGCAAGTTTAACAAATGAGAGCCCCAAACGGTGTAACTTTGGAAGAGAGGTCTCAAAAAGCATGCCTCCTTTTTGAACGGATATGTTCTTCAGTCCTTGGGGCTCTCCGATTGTTTTCCTTGCAGCAGTTTCACTACCCAAACTAGGTTATGTCATCCATGCGCTGATGGTCAGTGCACTGAGGATGTTACCCAGCTGGGTAATGAAACGTTTGCAAGAAAACCATGAGCTTCAAAGAGCATCATGGACTCCACATTTCAACCCTGAGCTACCAATAATCTCCTTTTATCAGCTCTTCAGTCCACGCTCTGCAAGGGTAAATGCTGCATACAGAGATCTTGTTCCAAACGCTACACATTAAATTTGACACTACGCAAACCTTCCAACCTACTTGACTAAAAACCCAAGTGATGTTTGCTTTAGAACAAATCATAGTTCACAATCTCCAACTAACCCACATTGAGGCCTGTGATGACCCAGGGCATGGAACAAAGGCAACACAGTCAGATAATCTGTAGAAATCCCTTTGCTCCCAATGTCCTGGTAACCTTCTGGGCTAGAGGAAAACTCTCCCAGGAACAGCCTTTGGCTGCAGAGAATCAAGTCCAAAATGTGATCAACAAAAACTGAAACCGTAAGTCCAATCAAGGCAAAATGAGGAAATTAGTTTGACAGGGCAGGAGCAAGAATTCCAGACATGAAGGCATGGCAATAACTCAACACTGTTGGGAAGATGCCAGGAACACAGGTAACCAAAGTCAACACAAGATAAACTCATGTTTGCTCCCAGCAGCTGCCACACTCAGCATGCATCTCTTTTAAACTCTCATTCCCAGCTGTGGCTAATGAAGGGAATCAGGGCCCTTTCCTCCCCCGTAAGCCACACAACCCACGTTGCTCTCTTCTCTGTTCCTGCGTGCCCTAGGATGAAGAGGGGGTGGGTCTTCCTCTGAACTCCCCCTCCCTTGTTCTACCTCTTCCCTGCTCTGCCCAGCCAGACTTTGCCTTCCCCCGTTTCCTCCACAACCAATGGAGCCACACTCCCATTCCCTGTCAGCTGTTCGTCTTCCTCCTCGGATTCAGACTCCGACAGGGGCATGACAAGGCCTTTAATTCACAGTTGCAAATACACCCTTCCTAACGACTAGATATTCCAAAAGTTGTCATTGGTACCATCGGTACAGAACCAAGGAAGCTTCTTGGATGAGAAGTGAAACGTCTTCAAGAAAGGAAGTCCAGTTGCCTTTTGAAAAAAACTCCTTTGAGACAACCATGACCTGGATGGCTGAGAATCTCCTGATTAGTACACATGCATCAGTATTGTGACAAAATGCGCACTGAATGCATGTGGGTGCATGTTCTTCACTCCCATTAACACTAACACATGTTACAACCATGGGGAGCAGACTTGTCTGGACCATAATTTCTACTCCCCTTTTGAATTTTGTTTTCCATACAGACACGTCTGTCCATTTCCTTTTTCTTTTAGTCCCGTAGATGCGATGGAATCTTACGGCCCTGTGGGAGAAATTTGGGATATTTCCGTCTTGTGTTCTTATACATCAATGTACATTGATTACAAATCAGTGGAAATTAAAAATATCTCGAACAAGGAGCATGTTGGCTAAAGCTTACACTCCAGCAGCAATAAGCGAACATAATTTATCCGGTGTGTTCATATCTTTTCTTGCTCACGTCTTGGTTCTTTTGACCAACAGCAATTTTCTGAAATCAAATATGCAAAGGATTGTTTCCCAGAAGACAAAACTGTCTGTCCAGAGTTGTTTTAAAGCTTAGAAGAGTTCCTTTCTAGAAAATCTATTTGGAATTTCTGGAGTCCTTGGTGGTCTCGGAGCTTGGCTGTTTCATTGCAAATGTTTCCTTAACCGACTAGATAGGATCAGGACACAGAGAGATGAACCTTATTTTTCGTTCAAAAGAGACAATAACAAAGCTAAGAAGGAACCAAAAAGACCAAAGCGGTCCTCTCCAGCAACTTCCAGGTCCTCTTCAGATAAGCAGGGATTACCACCAGACAAACAAGAAGGAAACAAAGTAAAGAAACTACCAAGGAGAAGTCACAACTCCACCAAAACTGTAAGGGCAGTCTCAGGGAGCAAACCCCATTCCCTTTCAGCACTGATGGTGTAATCTAGTTGGGTTATGAGACATCTGCAAGCAAACAATTACACTCAGAGAGCACCAAGGACTCTGCAGTACAACCCCAAACTATTGTCATCCTCTACTATTGGTAGCACAAAGGTAGCATTTCAATCCATCGGGCTTGAACTCAATGATCTATTCCTTCCTGAAGGTGCATGGGAACAGCTCCCCCTGTGCATTTTCCGTAACCTCGTTCATCGACAGCCATGGGTTCACATCTGCAATGTTCCCCACCATCCAGTCAGTGATGAAGAAGTTTCTTGGAGGAGAAGCAAAATGTCTTCCAAGAAAAACCAGGAAGTCCAGTGGCCTCTTGGAATAAAAAGCACCGTTGGGACAATCAGATGGATGAAAGAAAACCAGGCACCCGACCCTCCCTGCTCCAGAGTCATTCCAGCCGAGAGCAATCCAGTGCTAAAAGACAAATCTCACCTTTTTTTTTTTTTTTGGAAAACCCTGCTAAAGGAAACAGGAGATGAGAGTTTTCTTCCATTATGTTAAAAACAAAACAAAACACCACCAAATCAAAACTCAGCAGCAGCAGCAGCAGCATTTGAAACCGATGGAAAGAGGCCAGCCAAAATAAACATACAACCAGGAATTAGAATTTAATGCATGATGGAGTCCATAACAGCACTTAAATACAATATAGACAACGTTGTATTTACTATAAGGCTTTTTTGTTATTAAGCTTATCACTCGTAAGGCTGCTGTTTGTTGCTGCTGCTAAAATGATGCCTTTCCAAAATCTGTTCTTTCTCTTTGAATTCTGTGAGATTTCTTCCGATTTCCTCCATCATTTCCACCGAGCGTGTTAGGCGTGGAAATGACGCAGCCCTTTCCCAAAATCCTCATCACCGAGAAATGCAATTTTCTTCTCGCGTTCTTACATCGTCTTTTTTGTTTGTTTGTTTGTTTGAAATATCTGTCAATCGGTTCTTAACGAAAGTGACTTCTGCTGCCTTAAGCCACGACTTGACCACACGGGCTTAAGTCAAATCCTCGGTGGGTCACCTCAGCTGCCACAGCTGATCTCACAAAAGGCAACAATTCACAGACCGTAAAAGAGAACACACCCCTGTTTGTGTTTTGCTGGGAAAGATTTGTCCCCTTGCTTTCCATGGGCCCTTTCACAGTTCCTCGAACCCGGTCCTCTTTTGGGCACCAGATTCTGGCTTTATTTTGCTGATCCTAGATCGCTCGTCCTCGGGCAAGTCCCCTGAAATCTCTAAGCAGAGGTCTCCAGAGAGTCAAAGCTTGCACAGATCCTGGATAACTCTCCTTTGGGGATGCGGGTGAAACCCACCGCATGAGGGAAAGACAGAAGGGAAGAGAAAGGAGAATAGCAGTTGGCAAAGAACTGGTTAGATAAAGTCTGTAGGCTTCAGGAGGTGTTAGATTAGGGAGGTTGGACCTGGAAGAGAAAAATGAAGAGTCATATCCAATGATGTTCAGATACGATTTTAAGCCAGAACCATTTTTTGTTAAGCATAGTATCAGAAAAAGTACGTAAAGGGAATGCGTATTTGATATTGCATGTTTTTAACAGCAACAAGAATTGTATTTGCACAACATTGGGAAAGCGAGGAAACACCTGCAGAAGAAGATATCATTAAAAAAAATTATTGGACTGTGCAGAAATGGACAGTTTAGCACGGAAGATAAAAGAAGAAACCGAATATTTTCGAACGTGGGGCTTGCTTTATCAATGGTTGGACAACAGGGGTAGAAATTAGGAACTTAAGAAGTATTACTATGTAAACGAATTGACCCACACAGTACGCTATTCATTAAGCACCTATTGTATGTAAAGAGAAAACAAATTTTATATACCTATATATACTAGCTCAATCCCCGTGCTTCTCTATGAAACTATGTGGCTTAATTTTGGGGGAGGAAAATAAGGGGTGTGTGTGTGGAAATTCTGCCTCTGCCTACCAGCATCCATCGGTATTCATCTGGCTAGCATCCTGTCAGTGTGTGAGAGAGTTGAGGGCTGTTTGGAAAGTGAAAGAGTATTTGCTGTGTGAGCAAGAAGGAGACAGCAAGGAGCCTGGGCATGGCTTAGCTTAAGTGTTCTGCACTAAAGCTGCTTGGTGCTCTGAAACTAAAACTGAAACTCCTCTGCTTGTGTTTTGCCTTTGGAAGAGATTTATTTTCAGGTGGGGAGAAGAACTCCTAAGCATCAGAGCGTGTTAATAATAATATACAAAATACTAATGCTCTGATGGTCATTTCAAAAAATCCTTTCTTAGTGAGGACCTAGAAGCCAAGAGGAACATACATGCCAAATTTCCAGCTTGTAGGCTTTACGGTTCTGGAGATTTTGTGATGATACGTGAGTGGTATTTTTGCTTTTATTTTTATTTATAATATATATTCAAGTTATTTTGATGAGGGTCATGTCCTTTGCCAGGAATTTATGGAATGTCTGCAACAAAATGGCATTCAACGGAATTAAAGATTTTTCACATCTTATGGGGATGGACGTATGTACACCCAACGCTGGTTTTTAGAATGGATGAAGCAGCTTTGCAAGGAGGGCAGATACATCTTGGTGTATGACATCACTGCTGAGCAAAAGCAGGTTTAATATTAACAAGCTTGGCAAAGCAATTAGCAAATAGTTAGAAACTGAGAATTGCAGGCACCAATCAGAAGCCCACGAGCCAGAAGCAATCGCTTAAGATGGTGGCTTATACCAGCAGCTGTCAATTCCAAGTCCCTAGGAGAACTTGAGGGACTTCTTCAACAAGGCCAAGGGCTTAGATCTTTGTCCTGTTAGGAGAAAAGGGGATAGTAACTTAGGGCAAACCTAGGATGAAGTTTGATTGACTTTGATTGACTTGCTTTGGATTCCTGCGGGGAATCTAAAGCCCCTTGTTAATGGAATGGGACATATCTACTAATCTTCTGCTCCCAGCCATAAATTATTCTTCACTACCTAAAAGGTGGACATGTGAGGGTCTGGAGGAGGTGTCACCAAGGAGCCATGGGAGCGCAGTGGTTTTAGAATGCAGGATTGTAGACTAACTCTGCCCACAGCCTGGAGTTTGATCCTGGCCAGTTCAAGGTTGACTCAGTCTTCCATCCTTCTGAGGTTGGTAAAATGAGATCCCAGATGGTTGGGGGCAATAGGCTGACTCTGTAAACTGCTCAGAAATCGTTGTAAAGCACTATGGAGGAGCATATAAATCTAAGCGCTACTGTTTTGAGGTGCTTCTGTTCAGAGCCCAGCCAATAGCTAAGCCCTTTGTTCAGGATATCTTCTTCCATTCTCCTTGTCTTGATGGATTTGTCTCAACCAAAAGCCTATCATAGCTCAGCTTTCTCTAAACCGGGGGTCTCCAACCTTGGCAACTTTAAGACTTGGGGCCTTCAACTCCCAGAATTCCTTAGCCAGCTATGCCATGCTGGCTGAGGAATTCTGGGAGAAGTCCCCAAGTCTTAAAGTTGCCAAAGATGGAAAGCCCCTGCTCTAAACCAATGTCATCCAAGGTCTCAAGATTTCCAGCCAGAAGTCTAATCTTTCTTAGGATAATTGACTGGGGAAAAACATCTACACAAAATATGCATGTCAAAATTATTTTGTGCCTTTCCACATGACTTGCCAGTATGATTTATTTTTTTATGATGATGCATCCCTGCTGCTGGGAGGCAGACTTCCAGGGGAAGTTCAACTGAGATAATACGGGTCATCAGAAAATTCCTCCACCTGAACATACTCGTTTGAGACTGTTGATTATGTTCTACCTCCAGTATTGGGGAAAGCATTCCGTAACTTCTCCATGATATCTTCTAGACACAGGCTGACATCTTGGGACTTCGCCTCTACTTCATCTGTGAGAAAGGAGTAAAAAAAAAGGTCATGCTATCACTGCAGAAGAGACCAGAAAAACATCCAAGGTTTCTCTATCTACCTCCCAAATACTCCTGGGGCAATATAAGGGAGACTACTCCACCTGGCCTTGCAAAGACCCTTGTCCTATCTCTAACAACATGGCATCTTTTCCCAAAAATAAGACCCTGTTTTATATATATTTTGCCACCAAAAAAGGCACCAGGTCTTATTTTCGGGGGATGTCCTCCACTGACTAACCTCACTTGCGCGTGGTGCCTCCCAGCCTCCTTTTCGCTGTCAGAGGCCTTCAGAACTTCTTCTTCTGCAGCTCGTAAGGCTTTCCTGAGGCTTTGTGGTCAGCTCCAGAGGCCTTCAGGAAAACCTTGCCAGGCCTTGCCAGCTGCAGAAGAAATGGGCCGGCAAGGCAGGTGTTGGGGTGTGCGAGGCCTGGCTACAACTGTCTAAAAGTAGGTAGTAGGGCAGCTTTGCTCCCCACCCTGCAATCCCCAACCTAGCTTAATTTTTACCCATGCACTCTGGAGTAGGCAGGATCATAATTAGGGCTTATTTTGGGCACACATGTAAAAATCAAGCTAGGACTTACTTTCAGGGTAGGTCGTACTTTTGGGAAAACAAGGTAGTTGACTGTGTTGCTTTTCTTGGTTGCTACTTATTTTAAGTTTTGCATTTACTTTTGTAAATTTATCATGCAATTTTTTTCCCCCTCGCTGTTTGTTCTCTGCCCAGACACTAGTTGAGAAGGGTGGCTTTAAACACTGAGTCAGTGTTCCACAACCATGGCATTTGAAGAGTTGTGGACTTCAACATGGGCTCCAAGAAGCCCATTTTTAGTGGGTCACCAAGCGTCGAAATGAGGAGCTCTGGGAGAAGTTACTTTACCGAGAAGAAGGAGAAGCTTCACGGCATAAACAGAACCCCACCTGCCATTTCTGTGTTTGGAGTGCTTGCGTCTTTTTCCCTCGGTTGACTCTCTTCGGATGGTTGAGGAGAAGAAGCCACGGTGGAAGTGGCGGAGCCTTCTTCTTTGGAATTGGCTGGGGGCTGGGAAGATGGCAAAGAAAATTAAACAAAGGCCTGCAGCAGCTTGCGAAGTTAAGCGAAGAGCTCTCTGGGAGCCTCGGGTTGCAAATTGGGTTTGTGAATCTCAGCACAAGAAACATTCTATAAAAGAGAAATAGCGCATAAGATAGAAATTGATTACCGTAATATGTCAAGACTTATTAATGCGGGAGGAAGCAGAAATTAACTTGAAGTCAACATTGGTGGGATTCTACCGGCTTCCCTACCGGTTTGGTGATCGCGCAGCAGGCATGCGCGCACAGCTTTCCAAACACCAGCTGAGGCTCTGCTGCGCCAATCAACTGAGAGGATAAAGAACAGAAAAGCACAGGGGCGGGTTTCCGCTTTCTCCTCTCAGCTGATTGGCAGAGCTCTTTTTTTTTTTACTAACCAGTTGGTCCGAAGGTTCGGCTGGACTGGGCCGAACCAGTAGCATTTCACCACTGGAAGTCAAGAGAAGGCTATTAAGATAGGGTTCTGTTCTCTTTTTTCTGCTTGGGAGTTAAACATCAGGTTTCCTGGAGGAAATAGGAACCAGCAGATTGTAACAATTTGGTGAGGTTTACTCAAGGTGGACACCATCTAACGGCATGGACTTCAAAATATTCAGCCATGCCGTTCAGCAACCTGGTCTGGAGAAGGTTGAATTGGGCCTTGATCTTATCTAGGCAGGTTCTGAATTGATGGATAAAGAGGCAGGAATGCACCTTTCAGGGAAACAGTAGTCCAACTTCTCAGAAATTAAGATGGTGGATCACAGGCCGAGTGAGACGTTGTGGATTCTACTTCCCTGGCCATATATAAGCAACGACTAGAAGATTTCGGCCAATGACAATAAAAGTTCTCCATATGGATCTAATGTTGGTCTCCGTGACTTTGAAGGTAACCCAGAAGAGATCATTTGGCTATTTTCCATTTCTTCCTGCCCACAAACCCGTCCCCTTTTACAGAATAAACACGGGTGTGCGGTTACCTGAAGGAGAAGCTCCCTCAAGCGCTGCAGCTGAGATTCTAACTGCTTGTTGTGGTCCTCCAATATTTGCATCCGGGTCTCCAGGCGGCTCTTGTGCTGTCGAAGAATGCGGGCTTCGGCCAAGAGCTCTTCACTGGGGGGATCCTGGGCCGTTTCAGGAGCTCCTTGGGTGGACTCAGCTGCCTCTTCGTGCTTCCACTTCAGACGTCTCAGCTCTCCCTGAAGGATCCTGTGGAAAGGAAACCTATTTAGAGCAGGGGTCTCCAACCTTGGCCGCTTTAAGCCTGGAAGACTTCAACTCCCAGAATTCCCAGCCAGCAAGGAGTTGAAGTCCTCCGGGCTTAAAGCGGCCAAGGTGGGAGACCCCTGTGTTAGACCAATCAGCTCTCAACTGCTAAACAGCAGCAGAGAATTAAGGTTTTCATAGAAGAGAACGTTTATAGCTCAGGGTTGAACTGTGGGGTGGTTGGTGCTATCTGAGCTTGGTTGCTTTCTTGCAGACATTTCATTACCCAACTGGGTAACATCATCAGTGCACTGGTGACGTCACCGAGTTGGGTAATGAAACCTCTTCAAGAAAACAACCAAGCTCAGGGAGCACAGCACCAAGGACCCGACAATTAAAAGTTTTCTCTATCTCTTTGTTGCTATCTAGTGTTTGTCTGGATTTTGGCAATCCGGATCTGGTAGGCCTAGATCCAGCTGAGGAACCAACTGAGCAATCATCAGATCAGGGCGTCTATCCTTCCCAATCTGGTCCACATGGATTAACTTGAGTTCAAAGAAAATTCCAGCCTGGAATATTCACTGGGGACGATGAGAGCTATTTTTGGCTTATAACTCCCTGTACATTTAGAAACGCAGCTCACATGGGGTTTGTCATGTTGTGCTCTGGTGATTATATTTATCGGATGGTTGGGTTGCCAGATCAGGTCTTCAAAAATTCAGATAACCGAGAAGGGAGCAGCAAAGAATACAGAAAATCAATTCTTAGCTGTTAAGAACTAAGGATTGAACAGAACAACCACAAGGGAGCAGCAAAAAATACAGAAAGCCAATTCTCAGCTGCTGTCGAGAAGTTGCCTGGATTTTAGAAGATCAGATCTGGTGGATCTAAGGAAGGACTTTGCAGAAGCCACCACTCAGTGATCAACACCAGCTTACCTGTTTTCATCCTCCAGGTGGGCCAAAATTCTTTCCAGTTCTCCTTTATCATCTGTCCTGGTGCCATCCTGGGCTTCTTGGCTGGAGATAGGTTCTCCGTCGGTGACAGGGCTGGAATGGCGCAAAAGATATTGATCTTCATCCCTGTTGTGAATAGAGCTATGATGAGGTTGAGGTAGTGGAGAGAAGAGCAACCGGGCGGTGAGAAAGGGGTGTGAATTGATGGAGAAGAGATGGAGATGCGAAAGCACCAAAGCTTCCAAGAGACAAGACAGGTGGGAATGTCTGGATGCTCATGCATTTGCCAGGGTCTGTCAACCCCAGAAGGACCATCTCTGCCCCCAGATTTCCCTTGAAAGGGTTACCTCCTCTGATCAGCAGGAAGAAGTAGCACCAGCAGGATACATTGTCCTGGGAGCGATTTTGGGAAGTGAAAAGGGCAATCTGGTGGTCTCCATAACCAGCTGGATACCTGGCAGAGGAGACGGCCCACTAGAGCAGGGGTCTCCAACCTTGGCAACTTTAAGACTTGTGGACTTCAACTCACAGAATTCCTCAGCCAGCTTTGCTGGCTGAGGAATTCTATGAGTTGAAGTCCACAAGTCTTAAAGTTGCCAAGGTTGGAGACCCTGGCACCAGAGGATGCTCAGCCTAAAGTCCTCTCAAACTCAGAAGAGGCCCAGTGAAGAGGGATGGTTTATTAGACCACCTTAGACCAGCCAAATCAATCTAACCAGATGATTAGGAACTATCAAATTCCTTTTCATGGTGTCTTCTGGTCTCCTCCTTTTCCAATCATTGCAAGATAAGTTTGGCTTGGTGGGCTAGATTAGGTCTGCGGGCTGAGAAGGATGCAGGTTGCCAAAGAATTGATAGGCGAGAGAAGAGGGAGGGTGGGGGAAAGTGAGAAGTTGCAACTCACAAGCTGTCATCTGGAGAAAGGTTGTCATTGTAGAAAGAAGAAGTCTGGCTTTCCATCTCAGCAAGCCTATAAGGGCAGAAAGCAGAGTCAATGGACGGTGATTATCTCCCTCGTCATGGAGGGTGTGCATCTTTAGTTTTTATGATATTTATTGCCAGCGTTCCAACTAACCAACTTCAAACCAATAAACTCCAAGACAAACAATTCCTCAAAGTTCCAATTTATTAGAGTTGTCCTATTGGCACATCTGGGAAAACCCAAATCTGAGAGTTCCGGGTATTCCCTTCCCAAAAGAGAAATCAAAGATCCATCCCCTCCGCCCATCAGTTCCTCTCATGGCCCAATCAAATCGTCATCCCAACTGGAGACATCCCTCCAGACATTCCCCTCCAGGTGCAGGGCAACCGGTCCTTGACTCTCTGAGAAAGTATGTTGTTGAGTCTAGTCTTCCACCTCTCTATGAAATCCCCCCTCCCAAATTCCCAGGCACTGAATGGGGCAGCCTCGAAGCTTCCAAGTAAAAAATGGCTTCCAAGGCTGACATTTATTAATATGGATTTTTATAGTTTGTATCTGTGGTTTTTTCCCCCCTATTGTGGTTGTGTGCCACCTGGAATCACTCTTGGTGAGATAAAATTGATTAAATCGTTTGATTAAGGAAAACTGTCTACCGCTTTACTACCTTGGAGTGGACCAGCTGAGTTTGCCTCTTCTTCCTCTACCCTTTCAGCCACGTGTACCATCTCCTTCCACTTAATGTCTGACCTTGGGATTGGGCCTCTCATTCAGCTGAGTAATGACCTCAGGTATAAATGGTATGTCAGACCTGCCTCAGGCTGATCCCGTAGGGAAGTGAAACTATCGACTCCATTTGAAGTGAGAAGGCACTTTCACCAAGAGATGCTGATTGCAAGAGAATCAAGAGGAATTAAAAATTCCTGTGTGCTTGTACGGAACTAAAACTCCAGGTTTCCCTGATCCCTCCTCCCATGGTCTGTCTGTGTTTAGCCAATTCAAGCACTGCCGAGATATTATGGGAAGCGCTGAGGTGTTTGAGCTGGTGAAATTCCACACTTAGGGCAAATGGCCTTGAAGATGCCAGTAACCGGATTCCAAAATGCTCTGTCCTTTCTCAAGTGTCAATTCCTCATTTCCCCCCCTCCCAATTTCCCATCCTAAAGGTACACAGGTTTATCGTCCATTTCTTCCTTCCTTCCTTCCCTAATTGATAACAGAATGCCAGCAAGGCGCCAAGCTGAAGCTAATGGAGCTGACATGATTTGATCCAAGAGAATTGGTGGTTTGAATTTATCATTGTTATATTTTAGAATTAGGAAGAGAGACGCAGGGATATTGTGGGACAAAAGCTTTAGAGGAGAAAAATATGGCCAGCCTTGGGTAGAAGATGCTTTCATTTGGGCGGTGAGAGGGCTATCAGATGGATTGGCCTTGGGCAGCAAGGTGCCTTAGATTTCCTTGGCTTCTTCCTTGAGAGCTTCCAAATCTCACCTGCTAGCAAAGTGCTCAATCCGAGAATGGGTGTCAGCATGTGGTAACATCGGAGAAGAGGCTGGCCTGGAAAAGCACAAAAAAGAAGCGTAAAATTTAAAAAAGGTAACTAGTATCCATGAAAGCACCTGCTGCATTAGTGGGAGACTCCAGTCGGACAAGGAAAAGGTGCCCGACGTGCCTGTTTACATACATAATTTTTATTAAAGATTTTACACAACGGAAAGATAAACACAAAATGATATAGCAATAAAAATGATCAAGAAAAAAAAAAGAGTTGAATAGACCCTCATATCCATTCCTTTTTAAAAAAAAATATTTTAATGACCCCGTAATCGATTGTGGGGTGGAGTTGGAGCAATTGAAAGGAACGGAGTGTTTACTGGCCGGATTCCCTTCCTGTTGCCAATGCAGTTTGCAGCTGATATTTACACATTGTGCCCAGAGAGAGAAATCTCTGCCGCTGCCTAGGATTGAACTCACAGCCTTCTGATTGTGAGGTGAGAGCTCCGCCACCAGGCCACTGCACCACTCCCCTCATACCCACCCCTTATTTATCGATAAACCCAGAAACCGCCGGTTCATTCTTATCCATTTTCAGCAAAAAGCCCATCAAAAGGTTTCCAGTCTTTTATAAAAGAGAAGCAGAGCCCCCAAATGCCCAAACCCCGCTCAGAAGAGCTATGAAGTAGAAGCCAAGAGGTTTTCACCACTGTCTCTGGGCTCGCGACTCACGTTTCAGCGACATCCGCCTCCAGCACAGATTGGACTGGCAGGTACCCTCTCTGGGGATGTTTGCTGAAGTACTGCTTGGAACGGAACTTGTTTTTCAAGGTGGTAGCGAAATCCCTCATGTTCTCACTGGAGGTGGTCTGCAAAGAATCAGGGACACCTTCAGGATTCAGGTCTGCAGAGAACCAGGAATTAAGAGCCAGGAAACACCTTCAGCCTAGCGCTTGGCTGATTCCAACAGGAGCAGGATTTGATCTTTTGGAAGATTATAATCAGAAGATGGAAAGCAAGAAGTTGTTGAGCTAGTCTGAATCCTGATGAATAGCACCAGCCTTGCAAGCAGTGGTGAGATTCAATTTTTTTTTTCCTGTGGGCATGGCTTGGTGGGCATGGCAGGGGAAGGGTACTTCAAAATCCCCATTCCCTCCTCACCCCCCCCCCAACCTGCTTTCCAGCTCCGTTCTCCTGTGCAGGGCAACCAAAGAAGACCCAGCCAATCAGCTGGGACTCGGAAGGCAGAGAATGGTTGGGGGCGGGGCCAGTCAGAGGTGGGATTGGCCGGTTCTCCGAATGACTCAAAATTTTCGCTACCGGTTCTCCAGAACTGGTCTGAACCGGAATACCACCTCTGCTTGCAAGGTAGTCCAGACAAGAAGTACACCGGAAGTACTTGCTCTTACTTTATTGTATGGTTACATTAATTGAATCTTGCAAGTTTGAAAATATATATATCCCCCTTTTCCTTTACAGCTCAAGAAACTGGGGGTCTGGATTTCTTTCTGTGATGTTTGCCTTGCCCTCTTTCCTTCTGTAAGCTAAGTTGACCCTTATCCAACTGTGCCCTTGGCTGCAGCTCTTCCCCCTGTCTGCCATGGTCATCCCCATGGACCATTATTGGCTATACTGGTATAATGGTATAGATCAGGGGTCATCAAACTTGACAGCTTTAAGACTTGTGGACTTCAACTCCCAGAATTCCTCCTCCAGTCAGGTTAGCACAGGAATTGTGGGAGTTGAAGTCCACAAGTCTTAAACTTGCCAAGTTTGAAGACCCTTAGTACTATAGACCATTATACCAGCACTGCAGGCTACTTCTGCTGCCTGCAAGCTGCCTGCAATTTGGCAGTTCAAATCTCACCAGGTTCAAGGTTGACTCAGCCTTCCATCCATCCAAGGTCAGTAAAATGAGGACCCAGATTATTGGGGGGAGATAGGCTGACTCTGTAAACCACTTAGGGAGGGCTATAAAGCACTGTGAAGCAGTATCTAAGTTTTAATGCTATTGCTATAATTACAAATAGCCCCTGAGAAATGAACTAGTTGTTGATTTGATTGGTCAATTTTGAAGTGCAGAGGTTCACTAAGCACATTTCAATACTCAGTTTGCTGAGATCAACCAGGCTGAAATCCAGGATGCACAATCGTCTGAAGTATAGAATTTTTATTTTACAGGCAAAGAAATAAAGGGAGGCTAGTATAGATCTATTTCGAGCTATTTGGCCCTCATCAGCTAGCCATACAATGTAAAATAAAAATATAAACTCAACACACACACAAAATAAGTTTGTCGCGAAAGCAACTGCCCGAAATGGCGCCTGGATTGGGGCTGAAAGGCGAAAGTGGAAGCAGTATGCTCCGTCCCATATTTGGGTAGACCAAGTTGCCCTGATTGACTGGTTTCAGAGGAAAAACCCTTCATCTGAAGTTTGATTCTCCAATCATTATTCTTGCCTTACTCTTTTTTTCATTAAAAAGAGAGAAAATCGGTAGTAAGTAGCAAATTCCATGCTCAGCCCTATGCAGAACTGCACAACCTGCCCCATAAGGATGCTCAGCAGAGCATCCCTTAAGCAGCACCCAACCACTGTGCATCGTTCTTTGCCGACAGCGCCTTCCTTCTCTTACCATCGTATAGTATTCCATGATGGGATAATGCAGCTTGTTCCCTTTGCTGGCTCGCCCCGTCAAGAAACAAGCCTGGCAGATGTCCACATTGAACTGCTTGAGGCTGCGGTATCTGGAGCAACCAGAAAAAAAAAAAGTTCGTTGTTACCAGCAAACCCAAATATTGAGGCCAACCAAAGCACAACCAAAACTCGTCTGAATTGCACCAAACCAGGATACAGACAAGACTCTGCGTGGTGGGATGGTCTCCAACTTAAACAAACCTTCGTCTAAAAAAAACAAAAACAAATTCCAAACTTGTTAAATTACTATAGATTTCCTGTTGGATATATTACTTTTTATGTTTTTAAATTGCACCCCGAAATATTGGGTTTTGGAGTCAGGTTCGTTCAGCAGTTGGAATCCGTTGGTGGCACAACTAAATCTTGTCACTTTGCATGGCACTGCAAGCTTCTTTTCTTGGTCTTCTGAAAACTCTGTGCATGGCCAGAGGTGCAAGAAAGATCCAACTCAGTGGAAGTTTGTGACGTGGAGAAATAAGAGGCAGGGACTGGGGTGGGGTGGGGGTGGGGGGGCCTTTGTTCTTGCCCTGATGCTGATCAAAACACAGAGTTCCTGTGTGCTGACGCTTGGCGACGGGACAAAACTGAGTACCCACTGGTGACTCATTCCCAACAGCCAAGTCTACGAAGACACATCCAAGGATTTTGATTATGGCAATGAAAATCTTTCTCTCTTATTCAGGGGTGTCAAACTCCATTTCATGGAGGGCCACATCAGGGTTGTGTTTTAACTCGGGGGGGGGGACAAGGATGGACGTGGCCAGGGTAGGCGTGGCCAGCTGGATGTCACTCGTGTCGGGGGCATTTGTGGCAGCCCGAGAGCTCTGCCACCGAAAACAGGCTCCTAAACTCCGTTTTTGGTCGCAATGGCCTCCTGCTGCTCTCTGCCAGTAAAATCGGAGCTGGGGGGGTATGTGCGTGGTTCTCCTGGGCTCCAGTTTTGACCGCAATGGGCCAGCAAAGCTCGGGGGGGGCATACATTTTTGCTGGCAGAGGATGGCAGCCCATCATGGCTGAAAATGAGCCCATTCTTCGCCGTTTCCAAGGCAACCCTGTGGGCCAGATCTAAGCACCCAGGGGCCGGATTCAGCCCTCAGCCTTGAGTTCATCCTCCTGCTCTTATTGAATGATTCATAATCTTCCTTGGTCTTCTTTCCCTTGAGCTAAAAATAACCCCAAGAGGGCTATTTATATTGTTTCACCTTGTTGTGTCTCCAATCTTAAAAAGTTCTTAAAAAGGAAGCCTTGTGTGTCTCATCATTTTTTTTTTAACTTTATCCTTTTGCTAAAAATGTCCTGAGGGTGCCATATGTCTTTTTCAAACTGTTTGTTCGTCTACTGTCAAGTCAGGCTCAAATCGAATCCCTTTTTATCCGACTACCTGAAAAGTGACATCAGAGGCACTAAATCCAGGCTGGCCACTTAGGGCTATAAATTTCTTAGCCGATGATCAGTTTAGATATATCAAAAATGATTGATTCAGCCAGGGGTATTTGAATCAAAAAAGAACGCACTGTTTCACACTGCATTATGATGGCTACGCT
>NW_020769328.1:5375632-5427041 GCF_900518735.1 Pseudonaja textilis | reverse complement strand
AGAAGAAGAAGAAGAAGAAGAAGAAGAAGAAGAAGAAGAAGAAGAAGAAGAAGAAGAAGAAGAAGAAGAAGAAGAGGACTGTAGGGTTCTTGGTGCTTTCTGAGTTTGGTTGCTTTCTTGCAGATGTTTCATTACCTTACCAGGTAACATTATCAGTGTTGGAAGGAAGTGGGGTTTACTCTCATTTTATGTCACCGGTATATAAAATTCCTCGAGTATATAAAAGGAGAGCAATTCCCTATTTAAAACAAAAACAAAAACCCAGTGCACCTACTCGAGAGGAAGTGTTGAGATCCTGGCCCAAAGTCCCGGTGGGCATCTTGAAGGTGCTTCAGACGATCATTGATGGAGACCTGTGTAGAAGGTGGACCCGTCAAGCCAAGTGATGCAAAAAGTTCAGCCTTTCGGTCCGAGCGAGCAGTTCGTGGCTGAGCACATCTAGAGACTTTTGAAAAGCCCACTGTTCCACTGCTAAGCCCTCCCCAGGGTAGGGAGGATGGGTGTTGTAGTTCAGCACAACCCAAATGTGCCCAGCCGCAGGGAAAGCTGAAGTGGTGTACCGATAAAAACATACGCTAACCAAGTCCACTTGTCTATATCTGGGGAAGACGGGGTGCGAGGAGGATGTATGTCAAAAGCAGACCAGACTAGACACCGGGTTGCTCCAAGCCTTGTCCAGGTTGTCTCACCTGTAGCTGTTTCCATCGTGTGTTGAGGTGTTCTAGAGCACGGGAGTTCTCCATGGAGAGGTGGACGTCAGAGATGGCCAGCTGGTGTGCAAGGTCATTCACAAGTTTCACCCCGTCTTTCATGGGGGAGAGCTCCTCTTGGAACAACTGGAGAGCCACATCAGCCCAAGGAAAAACAGGAGAGATCAAAGTGGGGTGGGGGGTGAGGGGTGGAAGGGAAGAGACAGAGACAGAAAGAAAGCAACTAATCAGTAACCGAGATCAATGTTTGATAGATACCATCTTGGTTTCTGCCAAGCTTCTGACCTCTAACTAGTAATTCTGTGATTGTAGAATATAATTTAAGTATGGATACATTGGGTGAGTTCAGCCGTTGTGATTTGTTCCACAAACTCTCACTTTCCAGAGGAATGCAGAAAATATGGAACAGTGATTGTATGAAGTTCGCTGTTCTGACCCAAACCTTGTTCCAAGGAAACCAACACGAAACAGAGGTAACAGCAAAACTTTTTAATGATTCTTTACGAATTCCATTCCTTCCCGGTTAAAAGGCTCTTTCAAACTAATTGTCTCTGATAAGAACGAGCCTTGCCAAGGTTGTGCGAGGCTGCCAAGAACACTAGATAAAGTTGCCAAGAAATATTTCAAACACAAAGAGTCTCCAGACAAAAATTAAGAGAATCCGAACGTCCACCAGGCTTGAGTGCAAAAACTTCTTTGCTTCCTGCAAAGAACTCCCGTTTCTCAGCTGGCTTTTATCACTTAAGGGAAGGGCCATCACCTTGCAGCGTTACTCCCAAGTCACCCGTGCTGCTGCAGCTGCTCTTTCCTTCGAGCAGCCCTGCGTGCACGCGAACTGGGCACAGGCTCCTCGGGGACCTCTTCATCACTGCTGCCAGCCCCCACAATCTCCGAAGGCAGCATTCCACTCCCTGATGGTCCTGGCCCCATCACTGCATCACACGCAGGCCCCTCATCTGAGTCCTCGCTCTCCAAGACCTCAGCCATCCACACCTGCTGCCACAACACTCACTAACAAACCTTTTCTGTCCTCAGACATTTTTGTATTGGACAAGAGTTGGGAGGTAAGGAATCAAATTGATGCTATAAGCCTCCTTAAAACTCCCATGATCTTCTTCCCAACCGATCTTTGCTCTAGTGATGTTTGGAATATATCACACAAAACACTGTAGTATCTTTCAGGTGATAAATGCTCTACAGCCCTGACTCAACCCAACATTGGACCTTCAGTCACTCTGCATGCTTGTAGAGTTACAGCCCTATTGCATAATGAGATGCTGAGTCTACATCTGTCTAATCCAGGGGTCGGCAACCTTAAACACTCAAAGAGCCACAAAGGTCCTAACTGGAAGCTGCCCGTTCAATTCTGGAGCCGATCAGAATGCCGGTTCCCCTACCATAGAGTCTCCTTTGAGCGCAGTGGCGTCCTTTTTCCTCTGATGACCAGAAGTCCAGTTCCCTCACCATAGAGTCGCCTCCTAGCGCAGCATCCTTTTTCCTCTTCTGATCAGAAATCTGGTTCCCCCACCATAGAGTCTCCTCCAAGCATGGTGTCCTTTTACCTTTTACTGACTGTCAACAGGGACCCGTAGCAGAGGGATGAAAGAGCCACATGCGGCTCCAGAGCCATGGGTTGCTGACCTGGTCTAATCTTTCCTCCAGATCTCTTAGGCAACAAGTAAAAGATGAGTGACCAAAGATTACCTTGGTGGCCTGGATGTGCTCTGGCAAAGAATCGATGAAGAGATCTCCAATGGGTTCCCATGTCTCTTGCACACTTTCAGCTTGGTTGAGGGTGGTGCTGAGTTCCTCCATGGTCGCTTTGATCTCCAGCAGCTGTTCTAGGGTCCTCTCAATGTGACGGTGCTGGTCGACACAGCGGGCAGTCAGCTTCTCCCACAGTTCACTGGCCACCGTTGCCTGTTTCCACACGAAACGGCTGATATTCTGGATCCGGTGTCTTGGGGAGACATCTAAAAAGAGAACATTGAGGAGGGAGAAGACCTGGTGTTGAATTTCCAGTAAGGCAACTGCGTCATCAGAAAATCCGATGGACTTTCAAACGTTAGAGTGGAGAGCAGAACATTAGAACAACTTGCAGGATCAGACCAACGGTCATTTAGTTCAGGGGTCGGTGATAAATAAATTAGCAGTAGATAAAAATAGAAGGCAAACAGGTTTTGGGAAGACAAGGAAGGAGGAAGAGATGGGAAGGAAGGAATGTTGGATAGTATTGTCTACACTGTGGTTCCATGTACCCATTTCCTCTGTGTGGATGGTGGGGCCTCCTGAGTTTATGAGCTTATGGGAAGTCTATATTTTGGATACAGAAGAAACTTCCTGTGGAAATAATCTCAGGTTCAAATATGAATAAGCATAAAAATGTACCTAAGGGAAAGGGGGGAAAATCTATGGACAGAGAAGAAAAAAGAACTCCTAAACATTCAATGATAGCAGAATGAGGGATGATGGTTTGGAGAAGAGGAATGGAATGGAATGATATTGTGATGAGCCAGGGTGGGATACAAAAGCAATGAAGTCACAAAAACAGGTCCCTTTAATTCCTTCAACTTGGCTTCAAATTATGATTGACTGGAGAAAAAACTCCCCCACAGATAGTTGCAAAAAGGAAGAACTTCTGTTCAAACTCAAAATACATATAAATTATAAATAGAAAAAACAACACAAACCTCACTGAAGCAATTAATGAGACAAGGCAGGATAAGGGCTTGAAGACGTTCACATATATTGAAATACACAAACTGGGAAGGATGCCAAAACTCAGATAAGAACTGACAAACTAGAAATATTTTCACACTTTGCTTCCAGCACTGGCCCATGCGCAGTTTGTCCTATTAAACAGTCCTCACAGCTGCAGCCCATGAAGGGGATCAAGGCCCTTTCCTCCCCCACAGACCATGCCATTCACATTTCTCCCTTATCCGCCTCCTCACTGCATGCCTAGGATGAAGAGGGGATGGGCCTGGGTCTTCCTCTGAATGCCCATCTGGCCTGTGCCCTTCCCCAGTTTCCTCCAAAACTTCTGGAGCCACACTCCCACTACCTGTCAACTGTTGCTCCTCTCCCTCAGATTCTAACAGGGGCATGACAGATATCCATGGGAAGATCATGGTTAGCTGGCTGGCATCTCAGTCAAAAGACAACATAACACCTTTTTTGATGTACCATCAGTGGAATAA
This sequence comes from Pseudonaja textilis, assembly GCF_900518735.1. The sequence continues at coordinate 5,423,131 of NW_020769328.1, read as the reverse complement.
CTGACTATCCATTGTTTGGGTCAACTAGGCTTTCTAATTCTTTGATTTTTCCAGTTCCAGTTCTTATTCATTCTGGGAAACCTTTTACTATCAAAGGACTTTTCTTGGGCTGGGCTTTTAAACCACAGGCTATTAATAAAGTTCTCCCTAAGATACCCCTTTGAAAAACAGGAGGGCATTACTGTGTCCACTAATACTGCCCCGGAGAGATTATTTTTCAACATGAGAAGTCAAGTTGAAAGACCAGTCCATAAGCTGCTATGCTCCACCTGCTGATCTGGCAGCTCTTTTAAGTTTTGAAGAAGTCAAGAAGAAGAGAAAATGTTTGGAAAGCACAAGACCAGATGTATGGAGAAAACGATCAGATTTGCCCACCTTTGCTGTCAAGATTTACATCTTCCACCTCTTCAAATGGGTGCTGAGTTAGGAAAACTTGAGCCGATTCCAAAACGGAATAAATGTACGGTCCCCGAGATTTCACTTCTTCCATGAAGGCCTACATCAGGAAGAGAAGACCAGAAGAAATGAAGGGAACCCCAGAAAATGCTGTGTCTGTACACAAGACAGAGCCCTTAAAAGTCACCATTGTCTTTGGTTGAACCAAATTTCTTTGGATCTTATGTACTAATTAGAAATGGCAGCTTTGGGACTCTGGAAAGGGTCAGTCTTGAGACATTCTCAGTTTAGATTTTGGAAGTGGACTTGAGGACAACGTGAGCTAAAGACACATCAAAGGAATGACAATGGGTTGATTAAGCTCTACCTCAATGGGAACCTTCTTTTTTTTTCTATTTGAATGACTAGAAGACCAAATGGAAGAAAAACCCAATAAGAGTTATTTATAAAAAAACTAGTAGAGGTGGGATAAAAATGTCCCAGAGATGTTTTTCCAAAAGGCAACTGGACTTCCTTGGGGTTTTTTTTCCTCTGAAAATGTTTCATTTCTCACCCAAAAAGCTTATTCGGTTTAACTCAGTTTAGAAGCTGCTTGGATGAGAAGCTAAATGTTTTCAAAGGAAAAACCAAGAAAGTCTAGTTGCCTCGTGGAAAAGGGACAAGCGTGACCACGAGGGTTGAGAATCTCCCCAGACGAAGGATAAAAATCAAACGAATAAATAAATTTTCAGCATTTTCGTTCACTTGGGGGAGAAATCAGACAGACAGACAGGCAGAAAGACAAACACACACACATTATTTGTACATTTTTCTTTAACATACTTAATAAACAGTGTATTGTCTGAGTCAATTTACTTATACATAACCTCAATAAGAATAATAATATTTACTTGTACATAGTGGTATTCTTCCAACTTCTAATTTGTACCTTTATTGTTTAACCATTGGTAAAACAAACCCCATGTTAAAAAATATTCTGTATCTTCTTTATCCTTTATCTTTAATGTTAACCTATCCATCTCAGCACAGTCTAATTTTTTTAAAATTATGTTTTCATATGTAGGAATTTCTTCATTTTTCCAATATTGTGCAAATATAGTTCTTGCTGCTGTCAACACATGATATGAACCTATACAACCCCTGTGTCATATTTTTTTTCTGGTAATATACCTAATATAAAATATTTATGGCTTTAAATCTATATGCTGCTTTATCATAAGGATCTTCAAACTTGGCAAGTTTAAGACTTGTGGACTTCAACTCCCAGAATTCCTGAGCTAACAAGACTGGAGGAGGAATTCTGGGAGTTGAAGTCCACAAGTCTTAAAGCTGTCAAGTTTGAAGACCCCTGCTTTATCGTTTTCTCTAACCGTGTATGTGGTGTTTGGAAACTCCTGGTGGATTCTGTTGGCTTTCTCAGATATTCTGCACGATGGTTTGTTGTGGACTGTTGGTGCCTACCGTATGCCTCTCTTTTTCCTGCTGTACCAGGAGAACGTCCCCACGGAGTGGTAGCTGGGCCGAAATCTCCTCATCCTTTTGGCTAAGCCAGTCAATGATCTCCTGCAAAGGAATCTGCAGCTTGCCGCTGTGATCTGAGAAGGCCTCTAGGCGAGCCCTGTGGAGACAAAGATGTCGAACCGTGGGAGGACAGAAAAGAGAAGACGTTGAAGCAAAGTTACGCTTGGGTCTTTGGGGGCTGCTTACCGAAGGCTGTGTGATTTCTTCTTAATCTCATTCCAGCATAGATTCATTTCCAGGGTCACCTGGGGCCCAACAGCACCGTTGGGGGGCTTCTTGTTCAGACTGGTTGGTATGGTGCCATCGCGAGCTATTTTAACCTAAGTGTAAAGACGGAGAACTTGATCAAGGAAGGGAAGCACAAAAGGAACCGAATCAATTAGATTCAGGCATTTCCCTCCCTAAATACATTGCTATTTTATTTATTTAGCAGATTTATGTAGCCACCTCTCTCATAGAACGGGACATTGGTTGTCGCAGAACCTCGGGGACAATTAAAACAGTATGACAGGTATTAAAACACTTACGTACAAATTAAAATGGGAAAAATTGAAAAAGCAAGGTTGCAAGGGAATACCAATCAACTCTTGTAATACACCACCTTGCAGGCTCCCCCCTGCGGTTGATGATTATTTAGATCTTTGAGTTTTAGTTACTTGTTCCTTTGGGCATCCCATGGGCAGAATAATATTAATAACCAGAATTATGCTTGAAGGGGAGAGGAGTTGACTTCATGGAGTGATGAAGAGTCAGCAGCTCACGGCAAACGTTTCCTTGGAGTAAAGCTGGTTCACAAGAAATTTAGGAAAAAATTGCACACAGCAATAGATGGCTATGCTATCCAGATCATTGTAGTTTTCAAAATGTGGATTCCTTTCTACATAGTGAATGATATCATGCCTCAGAACAAGCTCTACTCATCATCATTGTCATCAACATCAACATCATCAATATCAACATTGTCAACGTCATTGTCAATCTTAATGTCAACATTGTCAATGTCAATGTCGACATCAAAGTCAACATTGTCATCGCCAACATCAACATTGTCAACATCAAGGTCAATATCAACATCAACATTGTCAATGTCAACATCAACATCAATGTCAACATTGACATCAACACCAACATCAATGTAAACATTAACTTCACTACTTCTACCATCTGGCTAAGAGGTTAATTATCTATTGCTTTTCCTATTCAAGTTATGGAATCAATGTCCTTAATTATCAAGCTCCAATTATGGAACTTGTGGGCCCTATTATGCCTGTATTTGCCTTTTGCCTTCCAGATACTTGACTTTCTTATTTTAAGTCCTTTTTATTAAAAGCAACAAGATATGGGAGGTATTATGCAGACCATCCATCTAAGGAGCCATGTCAACTAGCTTTCTTTGACTGATGTCACATGGAGCAGGTCTGGGACTGGTTGATCATTTAACAGAAGGTCATCCCTGGCCAAAGGCTAAAGTGGAAAGTGTTAAAAAATATCTCAGAAGAAGATACCAGAAAACTACTTCCAGGTTCCATGTCCCATTTTCCAAGAAAGCTACATAGATGCTTCCATGGAGCCATCGTCAGTTGACCTCAACTCAAGGGAGACTTTACCTTTACCCACATTTTCTGTTAAGCTTGTTGCTACTCAGTTACAGGACACACACACACTTTGAGTTACTTGTTTTCTCTTATTGCTGTTTTTTTTTAAATCCAAGTCATAGTTTGTATTCCGAAGCTTTGACCCAGATTGTCATAAACCAAGATGCTCCAAACTGATTTTTGCACATCTTCCATTCACTCAAAGTTTGCCATAATGTAGGCTTTAACAATTGGGGAAGGGTGCCTCAGGAGGGCATTTCACCATCTGCCTGCCACCGTGTTAGCTTCTTGCACTGCCTTTTATCAAATTCACGTTGGCTTCCTTCTCTACAGGCTCCCTTGTGCCAGATCAGCACGGAGGGAGTTTAGCAACGTAAGCGCCAAACAGCACCATTTTCAGTTTGGTGCATTTTACAGCACCACATTGTTTCAGGGGCATGCATGCCCTAAAATGCCAGCTTTTGATTTCCATACATTTGAGCAATCACAAACAGAAGTACCCCCAAATCAAATCACTGCAGTCCAAATCATTTTTTTCCTTAAGTGGGGTAGCTAATTTCTTCTCTAACCAAAGAGGTTTACAAGCAAACGGCACTGAAAGAGACACAATACATTTGTCATTTTGCCCTGAGAAGCTGCTTTTCCAAACATTTTATTTCAATTATCTTTTTTTGCAAATAAAAGCTACCTTCAGCCTACTGTTGGTTTTATATGGGCAGCAAATAAATTTGTTAATAACAATAATGATAATACTATAGCAATTGGTGCCTTTGGTGCAATCCCAAAACAACTGGAGCATTACTTGAACACAATCGGCATTGACAAAACCACCAACAGTCAATTGCGAAAGGCAGCTTCACTTGGAACAGCTCACATCCTGCAACGGTACCTCGAATGCCACCAAACAATATCTGCCCACAATGTCCTTGGGAAGGACTCAATAGATGAATAAAAATGTCAACTCCAGTCTCAATTTCTGGTTGACTGAACAATAAACCACAATCATCTTGTTACCTGCTTGTATTTGTTTTAATCTGCTGGGGGAAAAAAACCCCAAAGATGTCAGAGAGAAAAGTGGGGCTCAAAAATGGTAGATAGAAAAACCTATATTTTTCAGATACCCTATGTTGGCTTCAAAGGAGACCCTGATTTGATTCCCAATTAGAGTTGCAATTGATCTTTTTTTCCCCCTTGGCAATTAAAGAGAGATTTCAGTACAAAGACATTATTACTGCAGAGCAAATACCAGTGACACAGAAAATGGAATACTTCAGCGCTGCTTCCATCTGCAGTTCTTTTGTCCCAAGTGTTTCAGCACAGCTACATTTAAGCATCATCAACTTCTTCATGGAAGGTTTACTTTTGAGAGCAGCCTTATCTGTCTTAATATTCCACATTCTGCAGGAACTGGGCTCTTACGAAGCAAAAAACCAGTTAGAAATCTGGTAGGTAGCTGACTGGAGGACTTCTCCAGTACAGTCTCCTACCACGGACTGATTTTTTTAAAAAAATCTTGTTCAAATTAGACCTTGTAACATTTTACATTATGCCTCTATCACAGGCCATTAAGGAATTATTTTATCAGGGAAGGAAATCTAGAGAGAAAGAGGGAGATGAACAATTGCACTCAGCAAATTAATGGTTACTAATTGGAGACCTGAAATAGTTTTATGCAAAGAAAGAGAGCGAGAGAGCAAGAGAAAGGGAGAGTGAGGGAGAGTGAGATATGATAAATAGATATAACAGATTAAAGAAACAAGATTAGAGAGAGAACAAAGATAATGGTAGATAGATGATAATGATTGTAGATAGATAGATAGATAGATAGATAGATAGATAGATAGATAGATAGATACCGGGAGGAGAGAGAAAGAAAGAGAGAGAGAGAGAGAGATATAGATAGATAGATGATAGATAGATGATAGATAGATAGATAGATAGATAGACAGATAGATAGATAGATAGATAGATAGATAGATAGATAGATAGATAGATAGATAGATAGATAGATAGAATAAGAGATAGATGATAGACAAAAAGATGATGGATACTGTATATATAGATAGAAGGATAGATGAAAGAGATAGAAATAGATAGAATGAAGAGAGAGAGAGAGAGAGAGACAGACAGACAGACAGACAGACAGACAGAAAGACTGACTGACAGATAGAGATGTAGAGATGGCAAAAGGGCTGTTCCCAGGATTTTCTCCACGTTCCAAAAATCTTTCTGTGCTAACAGAGCTTCTGTTTTAATTTTGGGGAGCATTGCCCCATTTGTAACAGACAAAAAGGTTCCTTCTTATTGCATGAGACAGACCCTGAATATCTACCCTGAATATAGCCAAAACAGCCTCCCCTTATCAGAGTTTGCCTGGATGTGCCCATTTCAAGCCAGACTCTTCTCCCCACCTGACTCCATCCTAAATACACCACAACATCAAAAGCAATACAGATTTATGAAAAGAGAGATAGAGAGAAAGAAAGAAAGAGAAATACTGCCAGCTCCGGCTTAAAAAGATGCCCTTTATAAATCATTCACATCAAAGCTGTGGTGTGTCTTGCTGTGGTCACCTGGGATTTTCCACGTGCTCAAGCAGACTAACGACCTGCTCTGAAATCATTGTAGTTAGCCAAAGCCCAAGAGGAGAACTGTTATCAGAAGCCAGAATATCCTATATGTCTTCAGGCTTGAAATTTTGGGCTTACATAACTTAGGACTACGCCGCCTTCCATCTGACCTCAGCATAAATACATAAAATAAAATTATCCATTACAATGTCCTACCCGTCAATGACTACTTCAGCTTCAACCTCAACAATATACGAGCACACAATAGATACAAACTTAAGGTAAACCACACCAAACTCGATTGCAGGAAATATGACTTCAGCAACAGAGCGGTCAATGCCTGGAATACTCTACCTGACTCTGTGGTTTCTTCCCCAAACCCCAAAAACTTTAACCTCAGACTGTCAACTGTTGACCACACCTAAGAAGTCTGTAAGGGGTGGGCATAAGTGCACCAGCATGCCTGCCATCCCTGTCCTACTGTTCCCATTTATTCGTCCCCATTTATTATGTATATACTTATACCTGTTTATACTTATATACATATTATAAAATGCATGCTTGACAAAATAAGTAAATAAAATAAATAAGGACAGCAGAAGTAACCTCAGAGGCCAGCTGGAAAACAGAGTGGATAGATGACCCACAAAAGATATCCACCATTCGTGCAGCAATGCCAGAGGAGATCCCAGTGCCATGGCTCAATGTGAAATGGGACAGTCCTCACTTCATCACTTGAAATCAAATATTCTTTTTTAAAATACGTTTTTATTGGGTTATAAATATATGGAGTGGCGCGGTGGCCTAGAGGTGGAGTTGTTGCCTCACAATCAGGAGGCTGTGAGTTCAATCCTAGGCAGAGGCAGCTATTTCTCTCTCTGGGCACAATGAGAATATATATCTGCTGAACGAAACTCCACACTGGCGACAGGAAAGGCATCCGGCCAATAAACACTCTGCTTGCTCCATTCAGTTGCCCAGAGTCCGCCCTGCTAGGGATTATGGGATCATTAAAAGTAGAAGAAGATGATAAAGTATTATAAAATACAAAAGCAAATAAGGAGTGAGGAAAGGCTGCGAAAGAAAAAGAAGCATTGACTCCTGACTCTCTCTGTTACAGCAGAATAAGGCATTAACAACAAATCGCAACTTTTTTGTTTTACCATAATAGTACGAACCAGTCACTTCTACAAAAGTCAATCTGTGAAACCCCGAATCAGAGTTTCATTCTTTTCCACCTGGAGCACGAAGTTCAGAAGCGGTTTCCACGGGGAAACAAAAGTACTTGTGTTTTTTCCTTTAACCAGAGTAATCAGTTTTGCCATTTCAGCCCAACTCCATCAACTTCTGCAACCATGCATCTGTATTTGAACATCAAATATTCCTGAATTGCGCCTAGGCCATTTTCCAGCCTCAAAATATCAGCCCTTCCTGCTACCAGAGAAGACAATCTCGTCGATCCACACACACACATACCCTCTCCATAACCCCATTCCCACATGCAACTGATGCACGACGGCTTGCTTTTGAGATCCAGGCAGGCATTCAGCCTCTGTGGACCACGGCTTACCTAGCCAGAAGTTGGGAAAAGAGCTCCATGGGGAAGCCGAACCACCACCAGCCCCAAAAAATTTGAGAAGAAAGGAGGAAGGGAGAAGTGACAGAAAGGGCAGGGCAAGGATTGGGGGGGGGGGGGCAAAGATGTTGCTTGCTGCCTTCAGGCTGTGACCCCCCTGGAATCTGCAGGAGGTGGGGGCAGAGTGACAACCAGCCGTTCTCTCTCCGTGAATCGGGGCTTTGTCTAGGTGGAATTCCAGCCACTTCCAAGCCATGATGACTCTGGAAGGGCGGGGGAGGGGGACAACAAGAGAGAGAACGTAGAACTGCTTACGGGCGAGGAAGGCTTAAATGTTATGGGTGAGGCTTTTGGACTCCCCCAAGCATGGACGTGTGACAGTCACGCTTGGTTTTTCATTCCTTTTATTTATTGATTTGATTTGATTTGTCAACCGCTTACAAGATAATAGGTATAAGTATCATGAAGAATACAGGAAATAGGGATGAATAAATGGGATGGTAGGCAGGATGGTGCACTTATGCAGGCCCCTTACAGACCTCTTAGGAATGGGGTGAGGTCAATAGTGGATCGTTTGAGGTTAAATGAGTGGTGGGGTTAGAGGATGTAACAACAGAGTCAGGTAGTGCATTCCAGGCATTGACCACTCTGTTGCTGAAGTCGTACTTTCTATAATCAAGTTTGGAGTGGTTTACATTGAATTTGTATCTGTTGTGCACTCTTGTATTGTTGTGGTTGAAGTTGAAGTAGTCATTGACTGGTAGGACATTGTAGCGGATAATTTTGTGTATCATGCTTAAGTCCAACCGTATTTCTGAGACAAAAGGAAGCTTGGTCAACCGGTGGTGTTGGGATGGAGGTCTTCCAGGCACGGGGTGGAGAGAGGAGGGTGGGGGGAATGTAGGTGGGGCAGGGTCTCTGCTAGAATTGGGCTTGGAATGAAGATCCCACATCACATTTTAGGTAGCCTTACAGAATCAGGAAGGGTCCTTTGGTAAGTTTGAGGTGGAAAGTACTGTATTTCCCCATGTATAAGCCACCCCTTTTTTCCAAAATTTTCAAGCCCAAAAAGTAGGGGGGTGGCATATACAAAGCAGGTACACTTTTTATACGTGAAAAATGCATAAAATAATAAAGTAGGAATAAACTGGTTTTCCAGCAGTATGCTATATTTTTTTGTAAAAATTGTACGTGATGATACGATTACGAGTGCGAGTACGCGATAGAAATGCATGCGCTAGGCATCGGCCTGAATGCTTCGTTCCTACTCTCGTTCCGATGAGTAGATTGCTAGCGTCGCCCGCACCGCTTTCGGCGTCATGACCGAAGTTGTAGATCTAGACGTCGAATTTTGTTTCTTTGTAAATTTTCTTTCTTCATAACTTGTTTCTCCAATAAAATATTTTTTTCAAAACTTCACAGTCCAAAAATTGGGGGGGTGGCTTATACAAAGGGGGTGCTTATACATGGGGAAATACGGTAGTCTTCTTCTACAACAATGATTGAGGGTTTCTGATGGAAGAAATGTTCAGCCACATGGTCATGGGAGTCCATGCAGTGGAAGGCTTCCATTTGCACGGTAGAAGAGCCACCATGTCAAGGTTCCAAATAATAAATCCACTGCAAGCAAGACTCCGAGGCAATTGAATTCCTCAAAGATGGAGAGTTGACATACCATCTATTCTCAGCCTTCCTTCTAGTTCCCCAATATTCAAGGGAGCAATGGAATGAAATCAGGAACTGAAATATCGAAGGCAGTATTCATCCATCTTTAGTAGCTATAAAAATATGGGACCACTGCCATGTTTTCTTGTATTGGCTCTTGTTCTGCAAAACTACTTCTCCAGCCTGCTTTTAAAGGCATGCGACCCCCTCCCTTTGTCCTGACTGCTGTCCTAGGTCAAGACTCCCAATTCCCATGCTCTTGAAATACAGATGACAGATTAACAGAGTTGGAAGGGACCTTGTAGGTCATCTAGTCCAATCCCCCATCTAAGCAGGAGACCCTACACCATTTCTGATAGATGGCAGCCCAGTCACTTCTTGAAAGCTTCCAGTGATGAAGCTCCCACAACTTTCAAAGGCAACTTCTGTTCCATTGGTTGGTTGTTCTCACTGTCAGAAACGTTCTCCTTTTTTCCAGGTCGAATCTCTCCTTGATCAGTTGCCCTCCATTGTTCCTTGTCTGGCCTTTAGGTACTTTGAAAAATAGCTTGACCCCTTCCTCCTCTCTGTGGCAGGCCCTCAAATATTGGAAGACTGCTCTCCTGTCTCCCCTGGTCCTTCTCTTCCCTAGACTAGCCATGCCCAGTTCCTGCAACCGTTCATCGTATGTTTTAGTCTCCAGTCCCCTAATCATCTTGGTTGCTCTTCTCTGCACTTCTTCTAGAGCCCCAACATCTTTTTTATAGTCTAGTGACAAAAACTGGATGCAGTACTCCATCATCATACAGGCAAGAGGGGTCCTTTGAGTGGGTCTCCATACTTTGCTAACACGTGGACCATCCTGTCTGGGGCTACTGAAAATTGCACTTTTGTAATTCTAGGTGGGGGATTCACCGATTTTCCCCTCCCCCAGTCTCTAAGCCGCACATTTGAAGGGGTGATGGCGGTATGTGGTTGAGGGAAAGGAGGCATTGCTGGGGTGAGAAGTTTTGTATCCCAATATATTTTATTCATGATACTGATCCATCTTCCCTTAAAATATTAGCAGAATCCACAATGGTCTGAGAATCATTGTCTCCACTAGATAATTGATAGTCAACTGAAACTAGGTTAATCAACTAAAATTAGCAAACTTCCTCAAACCCCAAATAAGTTAGCCAACCTAATCCACATATCAAATGTGGATTTACGTCTGCAAACATAAACAGAGTTAACTAAATTAGGTCTTCCCAAGAATAAGTATACCTACACACACACACACACACACACACACACACACACCTCAAGTGTCACCCTAGAATCAGCATGTAGACACTTCACCCTGAACAAACTCCCCCTATAAAAATCTCCTGCTGCACCCCATTTCTCTACAGCCTTCCCTCAAAGGCAAACTGTTTTGTTTTTAGCACTAAATATTTCTCCTTTCCTCACAGCTGCCTGGATCTCATTTTTATTTATTCTTGCGCCCGTCTTGGCTCCAGCTGGAACCCCAAATTATTCTTCTGACACTGGCATCTGGAATTCTTAAGGAGTCTCTGTTTTCTCTCGGGAGAGCAGGAATTTGTGGCTCGCACCCAATCCTTAGCACCCAAGAAGGAAAACATGCATTGTTTCCACCAAGAGGATTCCATTCCCATCAACAAGGTTCTCCCACAGACTTTTTTTTGCTTCAAAGGGCATTTCCTTGCTCCAACTCGCCTACAAGCACGGGATTAAAAGTCCCTTCTCACTTCTTCTCCAGTTCTGCCTCTTTCTTCTTCCATCAACCAGCCTGATGTGCTATAGAATAGAATAACAGAGTTGGAAGGGACCTTTGAGGTCTTCTAGTCCAACCCCATGCTTAGGCAGGAAACCCTACAGCATTTCAGACCAATGGTTACCCAATCTCTTCTTTAAAACTTCCAATGTTGGATGCATTTGCAACTTCTGGCAAGATGTTACAAGATAATAAAAACAAGGATAAATAGGCTGAAAAACAGCTTCTATTCCAGGGCAGTAACTATATTGAATTCTACTGCAAAGTGCCATATTAATGCAGGATCAGGGGTTCTCAATTCAATTGTATAGAATGCAAAGGATGTGTGTTTGTGTTTTATTTTTTATAGTCATAATGTACACTGAAGAGGGCATTTGATTTCATTGGACGAGGTGCAGTGACAATAAAGCAAGCTAAACTAAATGAAATTCCAGGGTGGTGCCCATGTTACAAAGATGGTGGCTCCGTGACTTCAAATTAAGGATCATTTTCTTGATCAGATCCATGAAGGTGCGTCGGAGTTAACACCTTGCACAGGTAAGGGAAAGAAGAAGACAGCCACTGGGTGGAGTTTGAAGGTCTTACCTGAGACTGAGGGTAGGAGGTGCTGTTGCGACGGGACGGCCCGGCGTTGTGCCATTCACGACATCTGGGGAGGGTGAATGAGCTTCCCTGCATGACCATGGGCTGCATTAGAACAGTTGCTCATGAGGACCAACCCTGGGCTGAGCAGTGGCCGCTGGGAGGAAGGTGAAGGACAGAAGTGTTATTCCATCTTTCCACGGGACCTACAGCAGCATCTCAACCTCGGCCATGGAGGGACTTCAAGTCCCAGAATTCCCCAGCCCCCAAGTCAGAGGTCCCAGGATTTATTTATTTGTTTGTTATGTTTATAGGCCGCCCACCTCACAATCAAGCTTCCAATATATAAAATAGCAGAAGTTAAAAACATTTAGGCATTAAAAAGATAAAAACATTATCATTTACATTGGAAAGAATACAGAATAACAACGTTGGAAAGGGCCTTGGAGGTCATTTAGTCCAACCCCCTGCTCAAGTAGGAGACCCTAGACCTTTCCAGACAAATGGATGTCCAGTCTCTTCTTGAAAACCTCCAGCGATGTCTATGGAGATTCTCAGTCCTCCAGGTCATGGTTGTCCTCAAGGTGCTTTTGCAAGAGGCAACTGAACTTTCTGGGGTTTTTTTTTTTCCTTTGAAGACGTTTCGCTTCTCATCCAAGAAGCTTTTCCAGTTCTAATGACCAGCTGTCTGCAAGGAGTATAAATCCTTCTATTCCCCACCATCCAGTCAGAGCTGAAGAAGCTTCTTGGATGAGAAGCGAAACGTCTTCAAAGGAGAAAAGCTAGAAAGTCCAGTTGCCTCTTGACAAAAACAGCTTTGGGGCTCCACTGATGGAGCACCCACAATTTCTGGAGGCAAGAGGTTCCCCTGGTTAATTTTTCTCACTGATAGGAAATTTATCCCGGAAAAGGAGAATGTGGCTACAAAGGGCCAATGAGTAGATGCGGTGGGGGTGGGATCTTCTAATCTATTAGCCACCTCCAGAATGGGGCCCTATGGGGCCCGAAGCCAATTGGCAGAGCCAGGGCTTTACTTCAAGATAGATACAGATTAACAGAGTTGGAAGGGACCTTATAGGTCATCTAGTCCAACCCCCGGCCCAAGCAGGAGATCCTACACCATTTCTGACAGATGGCAGTCCAATCTCTTCTTGAAAGCCTCCAGCGATGAAGCTCCCACGACTTCTGAAGGCAAACTTGACTGAGCTTATTTATTTTTATATATTATTGACTTTGTTCATGAAAAAAAGTGTTTCCTCAACTTGAGCAAAGCCTGAAGCCCTCTGATTTAGACTTCCAAAGCATATGTGACGGTAGGAAAGCTATCTGGCGTGTTTGCTGTTTGGAAACTTCCCCTCAAATACTACAAAGCCCAATCGCTTACTCGCTCTTCGGGAGGGAATTGCTTCGAATGGGCACATCCTGGAAGAAGAATCTCTCTGGGGTGCCCCTCTCCCCACCCCACTTTTTCAAACCGAATCAAACCGACGGCTCGTGGGAAAACAACCAAACAGAAGACTACAAAACCATTGGATGAAGAAGGAGAAACGAATGAAATGTTTTGAAGTTCTGACAGATTCTAGGAAGCGACATCAAACCAAGCAGAGCAAACCTTTGAGTGCCTCTCCCTGGAGAATGGGTGTAGAGCAACTTTGTGCATCTGAGTGTCTATGTGTGAGAGTGGCTGCATGTGCGCGTTTGAGCCAGTGTTGACTCGTGGCAATCGGGACTTCTTCTTGTAGTTTTCTTGGAGAGATTTTAGAAGTCTTTTGCCACATTCTACTCCTATTTTCAGTCCTTTGTATTTTTCCCCTCTTTCTCAGTTCTTTCTCTTCTGTTTTGCTGTGTCCATGTACTGCCATGTCCACTATCCATACTTTTTTGTCTTTTTATCAATAGTTGTTAAGTCTGGGGTCTTGTTATCCTTATTATTAATCCAACTATGTACACTATGCTGGCTAGAGCCTCCCTTGTGATCAAGACAGCATAAAAGCTGATTAAATGAGCAAATAACAGCATCACAGAACAAAAGAATGAATTTTCCTGCATTTTGCAACTTTTATGGCTCTGCTTGCAAAACCACGGTTCCAATTGCTAGTATTACTACTACTATTATTCTACTCGGGCTGCAAGCGTCTTTTTTCCGGGTACCACAGCATGATCTGAGAGGTATTTGTGTATAATAGATCTCTTTTCACATTTAGCACTGTACTTTGCTTTTCCAATTGTTAGTGCCTCAAAGGTAAAGTACAAGGCATTTTCTAGGTACTGTCAGGACTTCTGTGAGTTAAAGCTAAAAAGAAATCCCATTGAAACTTTGTGCAGTAAAGACTTCAATAGAATTTGTTTAGGGGGAATTGTTCAAAACGTTGTTTTTGAAACATGGCTTTTCGTACTACGATCACGAAATGTAAAGTAAAAAGTTTAGATCAAATAATGGTAACATGGGAAAGAAAAAGAACAAAATATTTAGCTTAACATGGTGATTAAATGAATTAAGCACAACAAAAACTAAAACTATGTAAAAATATTAATAGCTATGTCAAATAAATTTAATTCTTAAACATTAAATCTGGACTATACAGCTACACATGATATCATCTTTTAATTTTTTTTAACCATAAAGCCTTTTTAAAAAAAAACTTTAAAAAGATCTTTAAAAAAACATTTAAAACATAACACACTTAAACCTTGGACCGATTCCTTAAAATCAGAAGACATAAAATACCTTTCCACTTAAATAAAATTATAGACGTTGCTGTACCCCAAACTTGATAAAGTAAAAACAATCCACAAGATAATAAATCCAACATTTTATCGAACATAATTAAATGTTATAGTGAGATCCTAAATATATGTTCTCCAAGATTAATATATATATTAATGCAAAAAGTATGATAAGTTATAACAGAACAAGACCAAATCGTATGAGTTAAAGAATATCAGATTCTTTGAAGCCACATTAGTGACAGAAAGTGCTATGTGAGACCAGTCATTGTAATTTATTCCACCCTGCACCATAATTAAAACATAATTTACCCCAAAGGATAAAAGAGTGTTTTAAAAAGGAATGTTTAAAGAGAGATGACAAAGCAGGTCTGACTGATTTATAAATAAGAATTCAGCTGAATTCCAAACACCTCTAGCTAACAAACCAAATGAGCAGAAAAATGGAAGGACTCCATTCTACCTATCATAGCTTAGTTCACCCAACTAGCTCACCTGTAATAACCCCAGTTTCCTCAACCCCCTTACACCATACAACTTACTACACATATGAATAACACACCAGGTTGAAATCTGATTGGCTAATTTGTGGTTTCGTTTGTGGTGAGAATAACACCATACCATCCAGAAATTCCAACACCAATCTCTGTGGGCAACCTTTTGTTAGCTAAAGAAATATTCTGGGCTCTTGCCCTAAGATATTTACATTATTTTTATTAAGATTCTTTAAAGTAAGATATAGACTAGTGTACAATTCAAGTGCTCTTGAACTTTTACTATCCTATCTCACTAGCTAGAAAATGTTTCTACTTTCTAGCTAATGCTCCTGATTGTTTGAAGATAATTTCAGGTCCATTTGATCCCCTTGATTAAAAAGGAAGCAATCACAATATTGTGGCTATGCATTTGGAGGTTCAGTGCTGTTCTTTCTATTGTTAGTGAATGGCACCTCAGGATTCTATGGAATATTTTGAATACTAGTTGGTGGAATGAGTCAATCGATGCATTTAATTCTTTGTATGTCAACATTCCAAAATCACCGTCTCAGAAAGAAACATTCTTCTGTGTCAAAAGATTTCTCCTGCTATGAAAGGCAGGTTAAAATACTGTACGTCAGACTCAGCAAATCATCTAAATTGGTTTTGCACAATGAAGTCAAGAACAATTTATACAAGAAGCAAAGTTGAGTGCAAGACTGGGTTGGATAACATTGTTTTAGGCTGAGAATCTCTTGATTCTGGAGTGGTGTGCTAAAGGATTACTCTCCAAAAATAATAATAAAATGGTGCCAGAAGAGAAAACAAGGTTCATGTTTGAATAACATTCTTCGAACATCTTTGACGTTGTTTCCCATCCTTTGAAATAATTCCCTTCTTCTGTCCTGTGAAATATTTGGGCTGGGAGGAAACTTCTAGAGGAGCTTGGAAGTTGCACCCAGAACTTGGAGAGGTGCGCACAACCCCAGCAATGCATGAACCCAGTTTCTTGGCCCAGCTTACTATTTGTATCTGCAAGGTGATGATGCCCTGTTTTGTACAAAAATTAAAAGAAGACCCTAGTTAAAAATCCAGCTGACCCAGCATTAACCTCATTGAAATGATCAGGAAGCCCCTGAAATCAACCACAAGAAATGTGTATTCACGCATCCCCTGGTTTTGCCAGACCTCCCCAAAGTGGCCAGGTTTCAAGCTCTAGTTGCTTTGATTCCCTCTTCATAACTCATCACTAGGACTTCAGTATCGACTTGGGTCAAACAATCTGGTGGAGGGAGTGTGTGTATTTTTTTGCCGGGGTTTTTCTGTTTGGATTCTTGCCAGCCTGCCCTAAAATTTGTACTGATGTCTCCTCTTCCCTCATTCTCTGATCCTGTTCCTTGGCTGGATGACCACATCCGAGAACAAGGGCAACGGGAGCCTGTAAAGTCATCCAGCTCAAGAGCAACAGCCTTGGTTTCAGACACCTTTTCAAGGTAGCGGCTCCTCTGGATCTCTTCTCCCCCCCCCCCAAAAAAAGGTGGGTCATCCTGCTTATATGCCTCCTCCCCTTTCGTAGAGCCAGGCATCCAAGCTTTTTTTAGGGTGTTGCCTCATGCTATGTTCCCATCACATCTGAGCAAAGTTCCAGCCTTTTTCTTCTTCTCTCCAGAGAGATGTCACTGGGATCAATTTTTAGGGAGGTCTCTGGGAAGATTTGGGGAGGGAGGCTGCGGGGAAGAGGTGGGGTGCTCTTTGGGGGATGGCGTTTTGGGGGAAGGGGCTCCCTCCGCTGCTGCTAAAAGGCTGGGTGCTCTGTTCCCTTGGGGTAAAAGCTCGGCGAGGCTTGCCTTGTAGAACATCTCCTTGGAAAACCAGCCATGAAACTGGGGAGAGCTCTGAAACAAGGAGAAGGGAAAAGAGACCCTTCTGGCAAGGACGCCCGGAGGGAGGAGGAAGAAGAGGAGGATGGCGGGGAAGCACAGAGGCTGGATGAGGATGGGTGGGGATGAAGATGAGGATGGGAGGGAAAGAGGATACTCGGCTTCTCCAATCCCAGCCGGCCTACCTGGAAGGGTTTCCCCGGCGGCGAGGGAAGACGCGGCAGCTGCTCCTCTTCAGCCTGCCCGGATCGAGGCTTCCTCCGGGGAAGCCACCACAGCAGCGTCCGGAGCCTGGCTAGGCGATCGCATCGCCCCGAAGGACGACGCGGAGATCCAGCAGATCGCTCGACGCTGCTGGCCCCTGGCGGCGATGGCTGCCAGCGAAAGCCAGCGTGCTGCACCCGGAGCCGGTTGGCGAGGAAGAGGAGGGTGGGTGGGTGGGTGGCTCTTTTTGCAAAGGCAGAAAGCGAGGCGCGTCCGCCCGCCGGGGCGAGGAGGAGGAGGAGGAGGGACCGATCCGGCAAGGGTGGGGGGTTGGGGAGGCGGGGATCACCCCCTGCCGCTGCGTGACCCTCTTCTCCGGCGCGGGACCGACTGGCGACGGGGGCGCCGAGCGGGCAAAATCGAGGCGTGCCGTTCCATGCGCGCCTCCTCCGGGCGAGTCCATGCGCCGCCCGCCTTTGCTTCAAGGAAGGCTGCGCGGATGGGGTGAGGGGAAAGGAGTCTCCCCCCACCACCACCCCGCGCCCTCCCAACGTGGGACGGGGGTCCTGCTTGGAGCAAGGGAGGGGGATCCAAGGGACCAGGAGTTTGGCTGATGGGAGGAGACGGGGGGAAAGGAGAGCATTTTGGAGAGGTGGCAACTTTTGGGGACACCAGGATGGTTCTGGCAGCAAGGAGGAAAATCTTCCTCTCCGGGAAGATCCTCCAGGGTGGATCACACCACCAGCCCCCTCCGCAGGAGACTGGCCTTGTCAGTGGTGGCTCCCACCGCTTTGGAACGGCCTCCTCCCGCCCCGCAGGTTATTGGTGGCTCTTTTGCATCTTCTCGCCAAGCCGAATTCGTTGGGACGAGATTCATTTTTCCAGCTTGGGGCGGGATATGGGGGTCCGTTTTACGGATCCCCCAAAGTGGCAGATTGTAAATGTGGCAGATCAATAAAATGGACTTTTATAGCAGAAGAATTAACTGTGGGGGGACGGGGACACCCCTGGGAATTAGATAATCGGCTTGTAAGTTAGGAGTCGACATTTAGGGGCATTAAAAATGAATTCTGTGATAAGAGCAAAGAACGTGTTATTGAACACATCACTTAGTTGGAAAATTATAGGGACACTGGGAAGCACTTTAAAAAAAATGGTAACATTTTATTTTAAAAAAATACCCTATTGGCAGCTGCAAATTGCAGGCGTTAAAAACTAGAACATAAACAAAGCCCCCCAAATTTAGATCTTAAGCGCTTGGCTGGTGGAAATTTATGGGAATAGCCCCAATCAGCCACAACAGGGCCCCATTCATAGGCTGGAGGAAAAGTAGCAGCTAGAAAGGGCTGTGTTATCAATATTGTTTGGAGAATCCACTAGTTATTTAATTAAAGGTTAATTCAACCTATAACCCATTTATGATAGAATATGTAAAGATGGTTGCAAAATTAGATGCATGGAGCTCAAACAGTAGCTGAAACATATAACTTGATATTCTTGAAGAGTTTCTCCCAATTGATTATGTGCCAAGTCTGTTTCAACTCTTCTCAATCCAATAGATTTTATCTGATATCCTGTCCCTAAACAGAACATCTTCAGAACTTCTAAGGGAGCACCTGCCGTTGCTGTAATGGAGTCCATTCACCTTGTCATCTTCTCTTTCCGTCCATCTTACCCAACATTAGGGCATTGTCCAGAGAGAGGTTCCTGAAGTAGGATAATTTGAGCTTGGTCCTTTGGTCCTTGAGGGAGAACTCTGGCGTGACTTTCTCCCAAAACTGTCAGAAAAATCAAGAAGAAATTAAGCAGATTAAAAAAGAAATTGGGCAAGTATAGAATGCTAAAAAATTAGGTGAGATGTCTTCGGCGCCAATATTCTGTCATTTTTGTTCATCTCTGGTCAAGGCAAATGTGAATTCAAATGTAAATCGTGGTTTGCTCTTTCCTGGCTGTTAACTCTTCAAACTGTCTCATTGGGATGGAGGTAGATCATTGAAAATTTCCAGTTGTATCCTGTTTGAAATCACTTCATTATAGCCCTTCAACAAGACAGGAAGTGAAACTGGACATGTCCATGCACTTTGCTCCAAATTGGCCTGAATGGCTGTCGAATCACTCCCATCCTCTTCATTCAAACGTTTTCCATGGTCTTTGGGGCACGGCAACTGCCCGATGTCGCCCATTCAACTTTAAAAAATAAAAAACCTGTTTAGAAATGGCTATTGAACTTCAATTCTCTGATTCTCCTCTCCCACTTGTAAGTAATGAACAAGAGGAACCAAAGCAATCAGAGAAGCCCACCTATAAATCCATATGGTGAGCACCAACAAAGGTAGGCAGAGAGCTGGAACTCCAGTCTTGTTTTCAACAGATCTCAGCTAAGGCTTCTTTCATTCAGAAATGACAACTAGAGGGAAGCTGTGCTTGAGAGCCACCGAGGCTTGACAACTACAACACATTCATTTGTACCCCCATTAAGTGAGGCTTTTCTTAACGTAGAAATGCCAACTCAAGCCTTCGACGCCACCCGGAATGACGACTTCTCCACGCACGTAGAAAATCCAATTTCTTGGAGAGAAGGTTGGCTTCTAGCCCATGAGTTGGCAACCTCGATTCTGCCAGTTGTTACTGGATAGCAGCAGCTGATCCTTTCCTATTGGCCAAGAGAGGGCTTCTGGTAATTGGAGCTCCAACATTTGGATGGCTGCACATTAACTTGACATGTTATATATGCAGGATAAGTGGTGCATAGAGGAACTTCAAAGGAAGAGGCGCATCCCAGAGCTAAAGCTGCCTATTTGTGAAATACTATCCACCTTTCCCTTTGAACACCAAGCTGTGGGAAAGCCAGCCTCTTACAAGAGTTGCTCTCGGAGCACAGGGAGCTCAAATTGCCTAAGGATAAAAGCGAACCGCAAGATATAAAAAGAAACAATATTGTAAGTGAAGGCAGACCTACAAGTCTAGACTTATTATCAAAATCTGATTTGGGGCTGGTGGGAGACGAAGTTGAGAGGAGGAAACTGTAACCAACTAGTTTTAAGCCGTTTTCTTCTAACCCCCCTGCCCCCCCGCCAAATAAAATAAAATTAAAAACCTTAGGAAACCACCCCACAGTCAAGCTTTGCTTTAAACTGTTCAGTTCTCCAAACGGATCCAGCTGCACCTTTCTTAAACGAGATTCCTGATTTATTCATAGCATAAGGGATGCAGAGCAGCAACACAAGTGGGCCAGAATGAGCACAGCTGGAACACTAAGCAAGCCATTTTACCATTCCGAGAGGAAGGGAGAGAAGCAATGGCTGGTCTATCAGGAGAAAAGAAGAAAATTAAAGATCCAGGAAGGTGATACTGTATTAATAGCTAACGGGAGCATTCAGAAATCCTTCGGTAATTTTTATGCAAATTTGTACGAGAGAGAGGTCTCCCTGGAAAAAAACTGATGAATGTTTGAAAAAACAACAGAATTTACCAAAGCTTTCACAATCTAGAAACAAATTTTATGAGTATGAAACAAAATATAACAACTTTCAATATCTCAGAAGCCATAAAAAATCAAAATAGAGAAAGCACTATAGAATACCAAAACAAACCCTGATAGAATACAAAGTTCACACTATAAATGTTTTGAGGATTAACCCTTGCAACCGCTGAAGAGAGCGATAAAATTCTGTTTTGCAGGGATCTTGGAAAGAGACTAATACTGCTTTATTGCCAAAAGTATTTACATCAATATTGGCTGATAGGTTAAAGAAGATTTTACAGGATTTTACTCATGATGGTCAATGTGAGTTCTTACCAAAAGACAATTAAGAGATAATGTGAGAATTATATTGAATATACTGTAAGTAGAGTATTTGCAACAATATAAGGAGACGCAAGTGGCACTGATTTTTCTGGATTCAGAAAAACAATCTGAATTTTATATTTACAGTTTTGGAAGGACATGGATTTTGGGGATAATTTTATTCAAAGGATTAAATCAATGTACATAACTTAGAAGGTGCATATTATTTGTTAATAGTGATTTAATGAAACCATGTGAAATACAGAAGAGGGACGTCCCTTTACTTTTTATGTTAGTTCCAGACATTAGACAGGATGAGAAAATAATTGGTTTGAAAATTTAAAGAGACTTATAATTCGAGGACTACTGCTGATGATGTAGATTTGATTTTACACAGCCTCAGAATAGTATTGAACACTTAATGAAGAAACTGAAGACTTTGTTGCATTAGCTGGTTTAAAAGTAAATAAACCAAAAACAAAGATCTTGGTTAAGAATATGACTACATCAGACCAAGAAACTTTGATTTGTACCTTTTTCAGAAAGTCTTCATACGAATGATGTCATTCCACAAACTGCAACAGAATTTCATCCACCACATGCAATATTCAGAAAACCAAAATCCATAAAATGGAAGCGTCATTGTAACAAACCAAAGCCAAATACTATTTAATTTATATTACAAGCATTTTATGTATAAATAAGTTCTATACAATTATTTACAATTTATCTACAAGTCACAATAAAAATCTGCATTAGACGATTGATCAATCCATTGTGAGGGCTTTGTGGTTTATCAGTGAAAGAAGATGATTTAGCCGTCCAAAAGTGGTCAAAGGCTGGAAAATCCTGCTGTAATTTGCTTGAATGTTTCCAGTAATGAATTCAATCGGGTTGCTTAATTCCAAAACAAAGTAAAAAGTTAGGAATAGGAATTAGGCATGCTCTATTTCTTTCATGAGAGTAAGTTTGTACTCTCAAGGCCAAAGAGCCCTTTGCCCAAAGAGGAAAGGTTTAACGTCACAAAGATCAGCTGGGCAGAAATCTGTATGTATGCCATTATTGTTACCAAGAACCATCTGTACGGATATCAGTACTGAGGCGCACTCTTCAGAAACAGAAGTCCATTAGAATCCAAGTGAGCTTTGACAGAAGGCGGGGAAGAAATCCAGTCACAAGAGTCAATCTTCAAAACCCATTTAGTTGCCTGGTTTTGTTTGAGAAGGTCGAAACACACGCCTGATGCTACTTTCAATGAAGACTTTCAACCCTTGTAATTCTTGGGAGTACAGATATTCCAAGTACCAATCCCATCTCCTCCCCTGCAGGTAAAGCATTAAAGCAGTTTATATCTCCAGGTACAGAAATTCTCCTTTGCCATGGCTTTGGAGATTCTCAGTCATCCAGGTCATAGTTGTCCCAAGGGTGCTTTTTTCAAGAGGCAACTGGAGTTTCTGGTTTTCCTTTGAAGACGTGTCGCTTCTCATCCAAGAAGCTTCTTCAGCTCAAATGTCCAGTGTCTGCAAGGAGTATGAATCCTTCCATTCCCAACCATCCAGTCAGAGCTGAAGAAGGTTCTTGGATGAGAAGCAAAATGTCTTCAAAGGGCAACCAGAGACCTCTGGGTCTCCTTTGCCATACAATTTTTCCCGACTCTATAATCCCTTGCACTGGGGTGGAGTTGGGGCAACTGAACAGAGCTCGAGCGTTTACTGGGTGGATGCCCTTCCTCACACCTACATGGCGTTCATAGCAGACAATAACTTGTTGCACCCAGAAAGAGAAAAATCTGCCTCTATCTAGGATCAAACTCACAGCCTCCTCATTGCGAGGTGACAGCTCCAACTCTTAGGCCCCAGCGCTGCTCTCCTTTGCCATACAATATCCACTCATTTTCTCTTAATTCCCAGATCAATTTACAAAAGCATGAGCCTAGAAGTACTAATATTTTGTAACTCACACCTAGCCATGTGGAATCATTTATCATTGTATAGTCTTATTCTTAGAAGCAATTCCCAGCTGGTTACAATATAGGGAACTTCCCAAGAAATTTAGTCATTTTCAAAATGTATAGCTTTTTACCTGAATTAATTTGATATCTGGGATTTTGTGTTCTGATTGTATCTGAAAAGAAAAGGACAATTAAAAAAAATAAATTGTTTTGTGAGCTTTGAGCAGGTATTTAAGAAAGTTATTGGTTAATACAGCCTAGAAACTACATCAAAAATGTGCCCTTTCCAAGAATAAAATGATACTGCTGAAGGAAAAAAGGTACCATAAGGATGCTTTGGGGGGCGGGGTTCTAAAAAATAAAGTGTATCAGTATCTCTAAACCATGTCATTAAATTAGGATACATTAATGCAAACCTGGGATTTTATAATGGTCCTATATAAATTGGTTTATATTACACTGGTTTTAGGAAATACCTGGGTCTCCTTGAATTCAACATGAGGAAGTTCAGGTGAATCAAAAAATAAAAAAAATAAAAAATCTAGGCCACTTACAGAACAGATATCTCTTTCTGCCGCTAAGCAATTGCCGTTCCATTATAAACTGAATTGTAATTGACTTAACTGCTGGGGACATTTAACTGTCTGCAATAGCTTCTCGCTATTTCTGTCTTCAATAGTGCTCCTCACCTTATTCTTCCATCTCTTCCGCAGGATATCTCAATTTCATATTATAGTGATTTATTAAATCCCTATTGGTCATTTTCGACATAAGGCAGTTTCTATCTGTCAGAAAACTGAACATGCCTACCAGTCACTGAATTGCCAAATCAAGTGCCAAAGATTCCCCCAAAGGGCTGGCTTGTCTTTAGCAATTGAAGGGGAATGCTTATTCATGACAAATCTGCTTTCACCAAATCACTTAGAAATAAGGATCAAATTGTTAGTTTTCTGTAGCGCTCCTAAGAGATGAGATCTCACTGAAGAGCCCTGATGTATTATAGAGGCCACAGGGAGCTAGAAACATACTTCGACAGACAGAAATAATGTTCTTCAGCAAAACAAAACAAAAATTGTTCTGAGGTCTGTACTCCCTGAACTATGTTGAACTCTTTGAAAAGAGTTGCTATGGTTTGTCTCCTGGAAATGTGAGGTTCCCCCAGTGGAGGTAAACCAACCCTGTGACATTATAGCATAGTTGCAGCTGAACCACACTGTGCCAATGAACGAAATATGAGAGAATGAAGACTAGCAAAGGACACAACAAAGGTTTAGGTGTATTCAGTAAGCAAAATCTGACAAAATAGGGAGGATGGTTCTCCAAGATAAAACCTCAATTTACCTGCTGCATAAAGAGTATAGCATAACCTGTCAAGGCCGGATGGTACACGATGTTCAAGGCCTTTCTGTATTCCTGCACCGAGGTCTTCTCCAGCAATCCGGCCTCCATATAAATCCCCTGAGGGTGGGAGTCTGTCTGGAAGACGTTTGAGGTCCACAGGCATCCAACCATGCTTGTTATATATTGGTTGTATTCTTGGCAAATCTGGCGGCTAAACTTAATCTGTAGCGATGACTGAAAGGATCAAGGAAGACAAAGTTTGCAATAGCTCTTTCATCCTTGCTAAAAGCAACTGTTTGCATTACAGAATACCAGATTGTATAAAAAGGCAAAAGACAGAAATTGCTTTCTCATGCAAAGTCAGAAAAAAAGAATAGAATCTTTGAACAGGCACAGTAAAACAAATTTGAAAGGGAAGACGGAGAAAAGCTAATTACTATATTGTGGCAATGACATAGCAGCCACTGTGTCTTGTTTTATTGTACCTTTTTGGCTTGTAGGTATTTTTTTGCAGCTATCAAATTGGTTCGATACCTAAAATAGAAAAAAGACGATTTGACTGTTTTTTAAAACTCCAAACAGGACTGCTAAAATACCAACCCATAAGCAATGGCTAAGATAGCTTGATTTCTTGTCTACTTGCATTGCTGGTCCTCATTCCCAACATTTTAGGCATCAAGAAATCTTTCCTGTCTGGTTTTATGGAAAGTTGTTAAGTTAGTAACGTGGCAGTTAAGGGACTTTGCTTATCAGAAGGCCACAAAAGGTGATCAAATCACTCCAGGATGCTGCGACCTGTCAATAATATGAACCAGTTGCCAAGCGTCTGAATTTTGGGGTTATGGCAATGGTCGTAAGTGTGAAAAATGATCCTAAGTCCCTTTTTTCAGTGCGGTTGCAACTTTGAACAGTCACTAAATCAATAGTTGTAGGTTGAGGACTGTATAAGACAACCATGAAACCCAATAGGCTATGCATCATATGGAGGCACAACAGTACAGCATTCAGTCACTATAGAAACTGGAAACCCCTCAACAATAAGGCCCAACTCCTCTCCCATGGGATGAATGTAATTTTCAGCATAACTCCCAGAATGCCTCTTTCCAGGTAGACTATCTGCAGCTTTTGAGGGGACGAAACTAACCTAAAGAATCCTAACATAGTATTCAGCAACTGGTGCAAGAACTAGAAGCGAAACTGCTGAAAAACAACATTGTTGAGCCAGGAGCCTTGTAAAAACAAATCCAGATTCCCAGTTGACCTCAATAACTCAGTTCTTTGCTGACCACGAGCAAACAGGGCATTGTGTCCCCAATTAACATCATTATGTTCTACACAATTAAAACTGGAGTTTCAAATGATTTAAGCTTCACCAAGATGATTCTTGTAATTTTATGACAGTTATCTGTCCATCAAATCACACTGGATTTGATGGGTGTGATGTTTGTGAAAGCTCTATTTAATATTAAAAAGTTGACTCTTGATTTCACAGGTTGGCTGCAGAGATCGCTTACATGCGCGTATGAAATAGCTACCTGAGACCATCCTGTCCCTTTCAGTCACTCTTCATGGGGAAAAAGCATGAAAGCGAGTAACCAAGGCAACAGTAGGTTTAAGAGAAATAAGTCATCAACTGGGAATTCATTTTTATAACCATCCTGTTTATCAAATCTGAGACCGGGATTTTTGGCCAAAGAAAGCAGCTCTTGGCACAATGTTTGCATTTTAGGGAAGGAAAAGATGAGGCATTGAAAATATATTTCTTCACATCTGGGAATAAAAGAACACTGAAGTCTCTGTTGTTGAATGAAGTGGCCATTAAGTGAGATCAGTCACCAACTGTAAATCCCGGCTCTGCCACTTGTTGGTTGTTAAGCGATGTAGGGAATTGTTAAATTATTGTGCAGAGGTTCTTCAGGGGTAGAGGGAAGCATGTGGAAATCTGCCATGGGCCAGGCGGCCTTAGTGGCTACAGGGTCCACTGTTGAGTGGAAACTTCTTGGCCTATGGGGTTGTAATATCAAATGGTCACTGAACACTCTCTCTCTGGTCTCTCTCTTGTCAGGCACTGGACCCAGCTGTTCCTCCTCTTCCTCTTCAGCCACCTCCAGACCTGGAGGCTGTTGACTCTCCATCTGAGGGCTGGCAGATGGCCCAGGCTCTGCCTCTGTCTCTCTCTCTCTCTCTGCCAGCTCCATTCCTTCTTCCCCTCAGAGCTCTCAGGTTGCCTTGATGCTGACCCTGACTCCCACGCCTCTTCCTCCTCCTCTGATTCGGCTGCTGGAGTGGCTGGCGGTCGACAGGCCACAACAAGTTAGTTGTAAGTCGAAGACTACCTGTGTACCAAGACTAGATGTCTACACTAGTCTCACAAGCCAACCATAAAGAGTGAGCATATTCTTCCTCTATTGAAGAAAAAATCAGAATAATTCATAGCCTACATCTTCATGAATTTAAACTAGCTAAATGATTTGCATTAATGTATGGCATTCTCTCTTTGCATAACTACATGGATTTCATCAGAACAGAACTCAGTGTGTTCCACAACCTCAGCCCAACTTAAGTCCTCAACTTAAAAGTTTGTTTAGTGACCATTCGAAGTTACAACAGCACTGAAAAAAGTGATGTATAACTGTTTTTCACACTTAAGACCGTTGCAGCATCCCCATGGTCACCTAATCAAAATCTGAACGCTTGGCAACTGACTCATATTTATGACGGTTACAGTGTCTCGGGGTCATGTGTTCCCCTTTTGTGACCTTCCCACGAGCAAAGTCAATGGGAAATCAGATTCACTTAACAACCATATTGCTAAATTAACAACTGCAATGATTCGCTTAACAAATGTGGCAAGGAAGGTCATGAAGTGGGACCAAACTCACTTAACAACTTAAATCCTGGGCTCAATTGTGGTCGTACGTTGAGGACTACCTGCACTGCTTTACCCAGAACCATAGAGATTATGGCCTCCCAGATGGTTTGAAAGATAAAAATAGCATAGGGAAGAAAAACAAGGGCCTGCCAGTACCTGAACATAATGTGGCACAGCTGGTCCACTGTGACAGAATCCATGCTGAGAAGTGCTGGATAGAAAACTCCTGCAGGAGGGATCACAAGCAAAGGGACCCTGTACTTCTGAAACATGTCACACACCTAGAATAGGGAAGGGATTTCAGTACAGTATTTACATATAAAAATTGAGAGAGTGTCATATCCTTGTCAGCTACCTATTCACACCGGGCTCCCGTCATTATACAAAACTTAATACAGGTTTACGATAGATAAAAACATAGGTAATGAGATTGGTTGCTACTACTGGACTTTCTCCTGTACAGAAATGTTTAGAAGATTTTTTTCATCTATTTATTGGAGATTGTTCCAATTGGTGTTACTCAATAGTGCAAACCTTTAAAAAACACACTAGATACCAAATGTATTAGGTTTGAGATACTTCATTTGCTTGAAATTTAGTAAAGTCTTCAAATCATTATTGTTTGTAATAGTTTGGTTGTTATCTTGGTTGGTTTTACTGCTATCATTAAACAGATTATTTTTTTTATTATTGAGGCTCCCTTTCGACTGTAATCTTACTGAAACTGAAGCAGCATTATCCTAAGGAAAAATAATGGGTTCTGCATAAGCAAAAAGGTTTGAATCCTTTAAATTCCTTCCTTCCTTTTCATTCCATTTGCCTGCCTGCCTTTCTGCCTTGTATTTTTGGCTGACATCCAAGTGGACAGAATTTCCTGTATTTTTTTTTTTTACAAATAACTCAAGGTGGTGAACACATCCAACACATCTACTAGAATCTCTTCACTAATGCTATCAAAGTGCATTATCTTGGAACACAGCGAGACTAGCTTACATACTATTTCATAGAAATCCAGAATGAAATGCATTAAAAAAGCAGAGTTGTTCTCCAAGTGCAGCGCAATGGTTGAAAGCCGGCCAACAAAGTCGATGAGTTCTGTTATAGAATTAACCAGGCTTGAAATGGAAGTGTTCCTGCAGCAGAATGAGACACAAGCATGAGCATTCATGTTGGAAATGACTTCTACGTAAAAGAGTATTTTTCTCTCTCGCTTCCAGATGGAAATCACAGTGCAAAACAGGTGGAACCATCTTTTTAAAAGATAATACTTACCGGATGTCTGCATTTAACTCAGATGTCATGTCCTCTTGCAAAAAGTGCCAATTCAGCCAGTTCTGGAGCAGTTCCCTCAGGCTTTCAAGAACACTACACTATAGAAAAAGAACAAGGGCACAAAAAACACATATGGAAGAGCTGCAATTCAGTCTTAAGCAACTATGCTATGGTAATACTAGTTTTATAGATAGATATACAGAGAGCAATCAAAAGATAGTAACAGAGCAAGACATTTTTGCAAGGTCAGTAAAACGATAAAAGCAGGTGTTTTTCAATTAAATACTAGATTTGTATTTTTGCTGTTGTTATTGATAAAATGTTCCCATTTTTCTCTACCCTCCTTAAACCTTGATTCTACCTCATTGCACAAATGTATGTAAGAGAAAACTGCATGCTTCTTTTGGCCTAAGTAGCCCTGCGTTAGTCAGTGAACCCAAATATTGCTTTCTGCAGCTTGGATAAAAAATGTTAACGTTTTGGAAAAATGATAAGTCAGCAGAGGGCATATTTCTTTAGGATGGCACAAATCATGTAAGTTGTGTCAAAATGTCTATTCAGGGGCTCCATCATTTACCTTAAAATAAAGTGATGAGGTGAAAAACAGCTGTGTCAACGGCTTGCAGAGATAAGGCTTCATTTCTGAAAGTGAAGACATAAAGAGGGACTTTGAAGCCAGCAGTACTCAACTTACAGAACAGGCCAAGATTAGTTGGCTCTGCATCACGTACCTGAGAAGGTGCTGAGGGGAATCCAACTGATCATCTGCAGGACTTGTGACCTACAGCAGCAGCCATCCCAGAAGGGCAGGCTTCGGTATAAAAATTCTTCACAAGACGAGAAGCCCTCCTGAAAAGCACAAACTCTTTATCAGGGAAACCCAGATTTTCTTCCAAATAAGTTCTCCTACTTTCTTCTGGGCAGCAGGGTCTTAACCGTCCACTCCCGGACAAGACATCAATGGCATCACTTAGTTGGCCAGGGAAGGAGATACCTAACATGGAGATTTTTCAATGCCATGGGATAAAGTATCTTCATGATGATTACCTTACCCCATGGTGATGAAGAATCTCATCCAGTGGTTTCCTGGGGATGTTCTCTTTAACACGGGGAACAGAGAGAGTACCAAATCCTGTAAAACCCCACATAATAGGGATATAGGGTGGTGTTGTGGCCTGCCCTGGCGGCAGACTTTGACAGTGAGGAGGTTGGGGAGGAGCATGGGCCAGTCCTGCAATCTGGGGAAGACTCTGACGGGTGCTCTGCGCCACAGGCAGAGATGGGGCCAGGGCCATCCGACAGTTATCAGCTGCCTTTGGAGTCGGAGATCAGCAGGGCAGAGGGACAGCTAGAGCCTGTTCCCAGTGTGCACATGCACAGAGCTGCCAGGAGAAGGGAACGGTTAAGGAACAAGGGTCGACTTGGGAGTAAAGGCACAGATGGACAGTGAATGACCCCTCCCATAGGGAACAAAGAGGAGTCTGCTTCATGATCAGAACAGGTGAGACCTTTCTCCCTCAATCAACATTGACTGGAATTATGAAGTCTCAGCTGAGGCCACATCCAAAACCTAGCAAGACATATTTCCAAGAGGGGAACCCTCTCCTCCCAACCCAGCCTCTCTTCTATGATTAGATCTCAGATAAAGGAGGCTTTATTACGGATAGAAGGGCGGCCAGATCAGGAAAAAGGACTGGGAGGGCTGGAATGCAGAACTGGTATAAGACATTTGCTACAAGTGGCCCACCCCCAGTTTCCCATCCTATCTTCCTATATCCATCATAATCTTTGCAGCTGCTCCCAATTGTGCTGAGCTCTCTGCATGCCCCATCCTATGCCTTGAGGAATGGGATGCTGCCATTCCAATGCACACCCTGGTAGTGCCAAGCACAAAAATATTCTTTTGATAATGACGGTAAGGAAAGGCATAAAACTAACCTGCAAGAAGCATTCAGCTTCCAAAACTGTGTCCAAGAATTCTTTGAATTCCAGTTCATATTTCCTGTTTTCAATCTTAGTCCAAGGGCATTCTGTATTATAAATAAGAAACAGAGACAAAAATTTGTTTGGATATAATCCTTTCTTCTTCTCTGCCTTTCCGAGAAATAATAAGCCATTATTTGTGCAAGCAACAGTATGTCTTTTAGCATACAGGTAGTCCTCAACTTACAACCACAATTGGGCGCAACATTTCCATTGCTAAGCAAAACACTTGTTAAGTGAGCTTTGTCCTGTTTTACTTTTCTTTCCACAGTTAAGTGAATCATGACAGTTAAGTTAGTAACATGGTTAATTGCCTTCCCCATTGACTCTGCTTGTCATGAGGTCGACAAAAGGGATCACACGACTCTGGGACACTGAAACTGTCATAAATATGAGTCAACTGCCAAGCATCTGAATACCAGTCACATAACCACAAGGATGCTGCAACGGTTATAAGGGTAAAAAAAAGATCATAGGTCACTTTTTTCTCATTGCTGTTGTAATTTTGAACAGTCACAAAATGAATGGTTGTAAGTTGAGGGCCACTTGTTATTTATCTCCACTTAGAGGGCACCAATCCCAAGAATGAGTTCTCCTACCTTCTCTGAAGGTTTGGCCAAGCCAATAGTACATCCTCTGGTAAACGATATCATCTGTGACACAATTAATGTAGTGGAGCAGCAGGTGATTTCCTAACACTGAGCCTATTTGGGAAGGAAGCTATGAAAGCAATCAGGAGAAGACACGGTCAACTGACACATATTAAGTAGTCATTATTGAGCTAAGGCTACTTTGTTTCTTGATCATTTTTCAACCAACACTTAGAAGCTGCTTCAATTGCTACAGTAACTTAATGGTATTTACTTTTTCAGTTTAGAAAACATCCCCCTCCTGGCTTGAATTACAAAGAAAAGTTGCCTAAGACAAGACACCACAGAATAAGCATAGAAATGATCAGGAATGTAAAAAAAAAAAAAACCTTCCTCAATGGAAGTTCATGTTTTTACAATACATTGTAACCAGCACAGACTTTCAGGTCTTTTAAAAACTGGGATCCATTTTAAAATTATTTGATTTGTATTAGATTAGAGAGGCATTTATTATTGCAGTATACAAAGAGGCTTCTGGGGGCGAAGCCAAGCACTTGCACTCCTGTTCCTTGTAGCTTCTGTTCACTTGGATGTCAGTCACTTACTTCTAAACAATGGATGTTCTCCAAAAGCTGGGAGAAAGTCTGAAGATGCTGCACTGGGAAGAATTTAGGACGACTGTTCAAATCGATAAAATTGGCTGTTGAATTCTGAGCCGAGTAATCAGAGTTGCTGCTACTCGCAGGAATCGTCAATTTTGAATTCAATTTCTACAAAAAGCAGAAAATAAATATATTTCCATAATGTGAGTGAGTGAATGAGTGTGTGTATACACACACACACACACACACACACAGACACACAAAAGATGAAGCATAAGAAATCAGTTACTATTGTAATGGAACATGGTTTGGCAAATAATACAGAAACTGATTGAGAATTATAAATAGGAGCAATATAAGGAATAGCCTAGAGGTAAATGACCGTCAAACAACCAAAAACATCAATGAAAAATTCACACACAATCACAGACTAGGAACCGCATTTAAAGCAGGGGTTGCCAACCTTTTGGACTTCAGGGACCACCAAACTCATAATTTTAAAGCCCAGGGACCACTAACGGGTTCTGTGGGCATGGCCTAATTTGTGGGTGTGGCTTGGTGGTCATGTGACTGGCTGAGCATGGCTTGTATGTAAATATTATAAATATTTATATAAATATTTAATTTTTTCTTAAAAAAGAGCAACTTTTACCCAAAATCAGGCACAGTAGGCAGGCAGATTGAGTTGCTCACAGAATCATAGATTCATTTAGAGATCTGCCATCAGCTAGCTCAGTCTGTCACATAAAATTTGCTTGCAAGCAAACTCACAAAATTAACTCACAACACACCATGTATTTAAACATTGAAAAAGAGCAACTTTTACACAAAATCAGGCAAAGCAGGCAGGCAGATTGAGTTGCTCACAGAATCATTCAGTGATCTATCTATCAGCTATCGGCTATCTCAGTCTGTCACATAAAATTTACTTGCCTTGAGTTTGCATTGAATAATAGAACCTTCAGTCCTAAGGGAGGTTTGGCTGTGCTTAAAAGCAGAGCCGAAGATCTAAAGACTAGCTAGAAAGCAAGAAATCCAACCATTTCCTGTTTTCTAGCTAATCCAAATCTCCCTGCACAGCCGAACAGCTGATGGTTGGAAAAAGGAAAAATAGCAATTTAGCAGGCAAGTTTGCTGGGTAAGGAGTGAGTGGGCGGGGAGGGTTCCCACAGGCCATGTGGGTGGCGCAGCCTTGTGTTTCTGCGCAGCCTGAATTAATTGCTTTGGGAGGGGGGTGCTCTGGGGGTGAGATTTCTCTGTGGCTCACCAAAATTTTCTCACGGCTCACCAGTGGGCCGTGGCCCACCAGTTGGCAAACTCTGATCTAAAGTAACTTACTTTCTTTGGGTGCTGGAATGCTAAAACTGGTTGCGATGTGGGTGAAATGCCATAAATCCGTTGCTTTATGTTACCAATTGCAGTTTTCCACAGGTTTTCTGTATTCTTAAATCGCATCTGAGAAGAAGTGAAAATTGTCGTTATCCAAGATGAAAAAGTGCATTAAACCGTGTGTGTCAAACTTTCCTCTATGAAATGTTTAGATGGGAGTTTAGCTTAATGTTTAGCTTAAGAGTTCAGTGGGGAGAAGACAATTCAATGCAGTAGCAGTATGAATTAGACTCCAATTCAACAATTTCTATTTTCAATGAAGTCATTTATATATACAGTTTTAACGGTAATCAATTTATGAATTCTTTGGTATTAGGACATGAGATTATTTCAGAAAGGATTGTACAGGAAGAGTCTTCATCTTCTGCTTCAAAGTTTGCTCACTCTTCTCTGGTCTACAGGCTCTAACTACACACAAAGGCACACCACTTCATACGTCTTTTCTTGTAGCCATCAAGAACTTAAGAACTTGAGAGTAGTCCTCTCACAGAGAAATCAAAGGATAGCCCTTTCATTCAGTCATCCCTTCTCTCACCTTTGTGCTTTGGAACAAATTTGAAGACAGCATGCTTGGAGCAAAGCTTTTATACATTAAGAGAAGAGCCTGCAATGGAGCTTCTGATCCCTGAGTAAACATATGAACGAAAACAAAGTCCAAAGTTAATTGCTGGAAAAGGATGAAAGTAAAGTCCTCTTATTGTAACTTACAAGTATAGGAAGCTGAGGATTATTCTAAATTCTGATCTGTGAGAGCAGTTGTGAAAAGAGAAGTAAAATCTAAAAAAGTAGCCTCTACTGACATAAACGCTTGGTGGGCACTTTCTTTTTATGGAACAGTACACTATCACTTGCAAAGCAAAGATTGCATTACTTCTCAAGCAAAGTCTCAATCAGCAGTTAAAACATTAGATCCTTTTATATTGTTATATTATTCTTAAAATGTAACTTACTAGTCATGTAATGATAGACAATGGATGCCAGTGATTTTAAAAGATAATTGAATGATTTTTAAATATCTATATGTAGTTAGTATTGGTGTGTGTGTGTGTGTGTGTGTGTGTGTGTGTGAGTGTGAGTGTATAATTTTAAGAACAGAACACTGAGATAAAAATGGAAATAAACAAATGGTGGATATTGATTAGCTTTCACCCTGTGCAAAAGCTATCCCATCACAGATGTGAACTTAAAATTTTAAAATTGTACTTCACATGACTTTAGTTTCAAATGACTCACCATCTTGGCTCTTAAATCTAAGAGTCGTCGCACACGGAAAGGTTTCACTAGGAAGAAAGATAAAACAGTGTCTAATTATTTGGTGTTTTAAGATTTTATATTCTGGCCTTGATGAGACTCTATATAAAAAGCGACTTTTATTCTAAGACACTCGCGGTGTCACATAGCCATCATGAGACGCTTCGCAATGTTTTTTCCCTTTGTGGAGCTGGGGTGGCCGTGGCCTGCATGTGACTCATCTGGCCTGTGGCCTGCCAGTTTGACACCCCTGTTCTAAGAGATAAACATACTAGACTCAGGCTAGAATAGCATATACAAGCAAAATCGACTACCTTCCCTTATTCTGTGTTAAATCTTATAATCTGGAACATTAAAGATTTGAACCCTGTTTCTTCTAAAAAAAAACAACAACAACCCCTTTGCGGGTAATTCAAATCAACAGAATAGGCTAGCAATGAAAATTTTAAAAAGTAGCTTTATTATCTCAAAGGAAGAAAACAAGGAAAAAAAATACTTTCTTTTGAAAGCACATTGCACATTCTGATTCCAATTATCAACTCACCATTTTCTCTTCTGGTCAGCAAATATAGCACATGGCAGACAAAGGGGCACTATAAGAAAAAAAGTATCAAAGAAATACATAATTGGGCACATTCTATGCTTTACACTTCTCCAAAATAACATAAGGAGTTAGCATTTCTTTTAAAACTTAGGATACATTAGAGGCATTATATTGGACAATTTGCCCTTTAGTACCTTACAAACATCAGTTTATGGGGTTGCAGCAAGCACTAAATCACATGACTGGGCTAGTTCTCTAAAAGCAGACAGGGCTGGCCCAATCTGGGAGCAATTTTAGGAGTTTCAGGGATGAAATGGGATCCTTAAAAATTTGCAGTGCTTTAAATGCCTATTCACTCCTTGCTGAGCCTCCCAATGGGAAAAGAATTCATGTCTTTAGCCCTTTTCTCTCACTCTGGGAGACACAAGCAGCATGGCTTCATGTAGTATGTGGCCCCAGGTGGTATTTTTGTGCCTGGTTTTTTTAAACTTTCTAATCTACCATTACAGTAGCAAAAATACACCTATTTGTGTTCCTTTTTTGAACAACTAAGGACCGTATCTTTGATTACAACCCAAGTAAGGAGTTAAGCGTTGCATAGTAGTTCTTTGGATCCCAAGGCAAAAAAGTTCATTTGCCTATCAACATAGATACTGTCTAAAGCTGGAATGCTGCACATCCCTATTACATAAGGAAATCTTTTTTAAAAAATACATTAATTTTCATATTACCAATTTTTCATCCTGTAAGAAGTTGAAGAAGAACCCATAGAGTGCATTAACTTTTTCTTTATGATCAATCAAATCATACATTGCAATTAGCCATTTTAAGAAAAGAACCTAATGGGAAGAAAACAGGAATTGATTAGTTGATATGAATGTGGATTGTAGTATTAGTGTTCAAAGCAGACAGATATAAAAGAACTGTAAATGTCAACAGGACACACCATACTAGCGAAAACATTGTAAGGTCCAAGATATCAGGATATGCTTGCCAAGTTACCTGAGTATTGCGAGAACATTTGCCAACACAAAGCCATGAAACAGCTGAAACAATTGAATCCTCTGTTATTGCTGAAATGGGAATCAGGTTCTTCAACAATCGAATGTTTACCACTTCAGCTGGAAGAGATTAATTTTTCATAAGGCTTAAGTACTGAAATGCCCAAGTAAAATGTAGAAACACAAGATAATATAATTTTCTTTTTACCAAACTTGCCGCTGAGTGCTATATTCAGCAAGGCATCAATTTCTTCTGGAGTCAAACCTCTTTCTTGGGCAATCTTTTCCACACTTAATAAGTGTTTCTGCAAAGCCTCATTCTTCAGGGAAGTACGATCTTTAACTAGAAAAAAAAAATCAAGACTTGAGATGAACGTAGATACAATCTTCGTGAGCAGCAAGCATCTCATAGAAAAATCTGCCCACTTGCTTACTTCACCATCAAGTTTCATGCTCCAAACAAACATATGTATTCATTTCATTCAATTTTGAGGCCACCCAAGTGTTTACTGACTCTGGGCACTTTACAAGAGAAAAATAACACATATAGAAAAGATCACAAGAAAACGACCGGAAGTTTAACTCAATATCAGTTTAAAAAACACACCACCAACGAAACATTTACTACAAAATGAACACCCTTTGGAAAATTAACTTTTTTTAATCACTTGTAAAAATGTGTTGTTTATCTGGAAAAGTGTTAATATATGCTAAGACCAATATGTTCAATAAAAAAGTCTCACAATGATTTCAACTATTGACCTTTTTTGCAAGGCCTTTATTGAATGAACATTAAAACTTACACTATCCATCTATTCTAATTAAGAGTATAAATAGGTATGCTAAAGTAAGGGTTTGTGCTGTCAAATCAAGTATTTGAAAACAGCCACATTTTAGGCATAAACATATTGCTAATCCAAGATTAGATATTTTATCATTTTTACAGTATTTGAATAAAGCATCCAATTAACATTAATTAAAACAGATGACCATTACACTAAGATGTGCACAGTAAAATTGTGTTCTGTTAAAAACAATGCCCTGCTGAAAGGCAATAATGACACTCAGATACATTATCAGATTCATAGTTGCCTTTTTTGATCCAGGCAGGCATCTGGTAGATATAATTTAGACACTTGGGTTTTCTTTGTTTGAGGGCATTAAATGCTTAGCTCTGCTTTTATCCTTACTTTTTGTCAAAAAAATCAGTGCTTCTTCAAGAGGATCTTGGGTGCAGTCTGTCTCTTCACTGGAAGGTATTTTATGGTCTTTATGTCCCTGGGTATTTTGGTGGCCATTTGCTATCCATGTGGATATAACAGTTTGTTTACTTGAAGTCACTGGTAAATTCTGCTTTTGCTTTTTAGCAGCTACTCCTCTCTTCATCCTTTTCAATTCCAAACATAGAAATGCCAACAGGGCCTATTATTTTCATTTGCCAGAAATAACGCTGTGTCCAACCATGTTAAGCTGTAGCATCTGCATTGAAAGAACTACCTGGAAAAGACAGAATGCCATCTTAAGCAGATTACAAACACACAACAATGCTATGATGAAATCAAACTATGGGAATGCATTCCTGAGCAAACTAAAAAACAATCAAAACTGGAAAAATGTTTTATTTTTCTTTGTAGGGGCAGTCAGAAACTATCTATATATATTAATACTATTGTTATAAAATAAAGCGTCCATATTTATAAACAATTCTATTCTAGTATCAGACTTAGTAGTCCAGCTTTCTAACAAGGATTCCCAGGAGAGGCATTACGGCAACTCTTGTCCCAGTATATCATCTATTTGTATAATTTATATACAACTCCATTTTTCAGAGGCTCTGAGGAGTTAACAGTATTATTATAAAAAGATTTAAAAACAATGATCAATTAATACAAGTGCATCTAAAACACCAAACTGGAGCTGTAATGGGAGTATACTATATAAGATTTGTTTTTCCCGCCATGTACATGTATACATCCGAACTAGACTGTGTTGTTTTTCTGTCATATATGTGGGTACATGCATACTTTTTTTTTATTTTGTCATGTAGTATATATTGAAGGTGCTGACCCTGAGAGCTGTATGCAACAAAATTTCATTTTAATGTGTGCCAATTTATGTACAAAGTGACAATAAAGTTTCTAAGATTAGTAAGTTAAGCTATACATACATTTCCCCTAGTCCAGTCTTTCCTGAGTGTTGGGGTGCAAAATTCTTTCACTTCCTCCTGATTTGCAGGTTGCCTAGAAATTCAGGCCCCTGACTCTGTGCACAGCTAAAGACCTATTCCCTGAATTTGGAAGAGAAAAACACTTTTTAAGCTTTGCAAAAGCGGCTTTTTTTGCCTATCTGAAAATACAAATCACCAAATCATACAGGCAAAGCAAGAAGCACTTTTTGAAGAGAATTGAGTATTTTTATAGGTACAGGCACCAATGATCCATATATGCAATATATGACAACATTAACAACCACAGGTTCATTGCCAAACATATCTAAATACACCCATTAGCCAGATATGGGCAACTATTATTATCAGGGAAATAGGTTATAATAAATAAAATAAATAAAAAGGATCCCACCAAGGACATCTTATTACCTCTTGCTAATGCTCATTCCCAGCTCCTTCCATCTTTAGGGGCAGGTTACTCATCCTCCTAGCACACAAGCCAACCAAAGCCCTTCAAAAAACATCCTCAGCAAACCAAAAGACCCAACAACCCCAGAAGGGGGGGAAAACAAACAAACACAGGAATCATCTATACACAATAAGGAAAGAACTGGATGTTGGAAGTTGTGGTACACACTCTGCCTAGAGAGGCACCACTTATTGGAGGGGAGACAGTATTTTTATAGGTACAGAGTCCAGACACAAGCGATCCCTATATTCAATATACAACAGCACTCACCACCTCAAGTTCATTGCCAAACCCAATTAAATACACCCAAAGGTAGACTTTATTAGCCAGGAGGTGGGCAACTGTTATTATCAGGGAAACATGATATAATAAGTACAATAAATACAAATTATCCCACCAAGGACATTTTTATTTCCTGTTGCTATTGCTAGGGCTGGAAAGCACTATAAAGTGGTATATAAGTCTAAGTGCTATTGCTATTGACCCAGCAACCCCAGAAGAGGGGGAAAAAGCAGGTGTCACCTACATACAGCATACAATCTTAAAAAAAACTGCACCAAGGTGAGAACTGGATGATGGGATTTGTAGTTGTTAAGAGAGGCACCAGGTTGTGAAAGGTTGCAAGCGTGAGATGGAATTTTAAAAAAGGGGCGGGGGCTCTTTCATATATATATATGAAATGTGTGTGTGTATGCATATGTATATATGTAGGAAGTTAGCACCCACCCCTCTCCTAGAAAAATGAAATATCCTGGGAAATATTAAAAAAGGCAGAATATTTCCCCTAAAAAGAGTAAAGTAGAAACACAGAGAAGCAGAAACTCAGCCTAATAGCCTAATGCTAATGGGCCATTAAGGCCTAGGCCAGAGTATTCTATATAATAAAGGGTATCTCACCACCTGTCAGCCTGGGAAGACTGTATCAGCCAAGACTCAGGGGTCCAGACAAAGCCTACAAAGTTGGCTAAGACCCCGGCCCCCAGTCTGAATGGGATACAGAAACAGGAAACACTAAGGTGGGGCCCAACAGAGGTTCTATAAGGGTCTTTCAGCACCTTGGCCCTTCTTTTCCTTCACACTGACATCTTGAAGCACGTGATCATCCTTTTCACTTTGGAGCTCCAAGGCGTGTGGTCCTGTCCATCATTAAACCATCTTTCCAAACAGCCTCCAAGTTTCCAGGGTCTTTTTCCCCACCTGGAACTGAAGCCAGAAGGATATTTCTTCCAACGTTTTATTTATATATATATATATATACATTTTATTTTATTTATATATACACACACACAAGAAAAGTCACAAAATGGGGCAAAACTCACTTAACAAACGTCTCGCTTAGCAACAAAAAATTTGAACTCAATTGTCATAATTGTGTATATATGTATATATGTATGTGTGTGTGTGTGTGTGTGTGTGTGTATAAACATATACATATGTTGGAAGAAATATTCTTCTGGGTTCAGTTCCAAGTATATATATATCAGTTCCAAGTTTTTTTTGTGTGTGTAAATATAATTTATATATATGTGTGTGTATGTAATATATATTTGAGGGGATTTTAACAGTCTGGTGTGGCCGAGTTTAAAGGGATCCCCCCACAACCTCCCCCCCGGAAACAAACCAGTCAACCGGTTTTCGACACTGGGTTGACCCCAGCCCCAAAGCCGGCTCAGGCCTTGAATCTGCCCCGGGGAGTGTCGGGCCAACGTTAGTTACCTGGGCACCGACTCTCGTCTGAACGCTGGGAACCGGCCTGACAGAAGACGCGTCGCTTCAGACAACCCACGGGGGGGGGGGGGCGTGTCGCGGGTGCAAAAGCCCTCAGGGGCGCCGCTTCGGATTCCAACCAGTCTTCCCGCCTTTCTCCTTCTTCCTACCAGGCCTCGGACCCTCCTTCGACCGGCTCCTGCCGTCCCTCCGTTCCTCCTCCGGCTTCTGCCGCTTCAGGCCCTACCTAGGCCGCTCCGCTGTCACAGCAACCGCCGCGAACCAATTTTTCTAACCGCCGTCCGGTTCAAATTTTTCCCCCGCCTCCCATGCGCAGGCGTACCTCGCCGTCCGGACGCCAGAAGGGGTGGGGCCGCGAGCCCAGAGCCGTTTCCCATTGGTTAAGGGGACTCCTACCGTCGACCCGGAGCGTCGCTGATTCGCCGTGACCATGCGCAGGCGCGCTTTCTCTCGCTTCTTTTTCTCTCGCTTCAATTTCAGATGCCGGAGTAAGAAGGATGACGTCATCCGAGTCTTCGGAGCGAAAAGAGCCCGGCGGAACCTTGGAAGGAAAGCGCGCATGCGCGACACTGGACTTTTTACTAACTGGGAATAGTGGCTTTTGGCTCTGGGTGAAATTCGCTTTGCTACGAATTTGCTGCTTTGAATTTTTCTGCAAGCTTCGGTAGTGATGGCGTCTAAAGAGTTTTTTTTCTTTCTCAAGTACAGATATATATTTCGACTTGCACCCATTCGTTTAATGGGGTTAAAGTTACAAAGGCACTGAAAAATATATATATTTTTGACAATTTTTCATACTTACAACCATTGCAGCATCCTCAAGAAGATCATGCCATCAAAATTCAGAGGCTCAGCAACTGGCATGTATTGACGTTGGTCTAAATACCTTATTTTTTAAAATTTTTTTCACAAGCACAGAGATACACCTCGACTTGCACGCCTTTATTTAATAGGGGTGAAAACCACTGTGCAGTGGTTCACTTAACGGTGGTGGCAAGGAAGGTCGTAAAATGGGGCAAAACTCACTTCACAACTGTCTCGCTCAGTAACGGAAATGTTGGCCTCAGATATAGTTGTAATTTAAGGACTCCCTGTATCAAGTTCTTATTAGTGCTTCGGTGAGCAGCTTGGTGTTATTCATCTATTCTAAATGCTTTTTTTAAAAAACAAAAATAGCATTTGGGCTGTATAAAGTGTTCTCATCAATTTTCTGCAGTATCGCCTTTCAACAGCCTAGTTTTTCCTTTGTTTCAGCCTTTTTGATGGTCTACAGCAGGGGTGTCCAACCTTGGCAACTTTAAGACTTGTGGACTTCAACTCCCAGAATTCCTCAGCCAGCTTATTAATTTGCAAAGCTGGCTGAGGAATTCTGGGAGTTGAAGTCCACAAGTCTTAAAGTTGCCAAGGTTGGACACCCCTGGTCTACAGATTTCACAGCCATGTTACAAGTGGGAAAATGACAATAGGCCCATATTCACTTTTCTACTCAGTGTGATGTCTCTTTCTTATTTTTGTCTAGATCTGTCATTTGTCACCCAACTAGATATATATTTTATTTCGTGACTAAGAGTCACCGTTACGTTTGCTATGGTGAAGAGATAAAATTTGAAACCTTTTCAACTTCTTTCCTGACCGTTTGTACATCCGTTATCTGTGGATGTATTGAGATGGTAATGCAGGATATTGATTTTTTTTTTCCCATTCCTTTTTCTCCTTCAAAAAGCTAGATCTTGGAAGCTCTGAGGCAAAAGGGGAATAAAAGTTGAAAAATCAAGCTGGAAGGGACACTCTTTTGTAAGTAGCTTTTCCCTACCAGATGCTCCACAGATATGTATTAATCTCTGGCATATGGATCGAGATTAGGGTCATTGCAATCCAGCAGATCTTCATCATCGCCAACACTTGATACTCTCCAAATACGATGGATAACAGCTACTCCTCCTCCTCCTGTCCAGCCAACACAACTAGATTATTGGAGGAGAAAGAGATTTTTAGTTCAAAATAACTGGACAGCTATAAGGCCACGTCAAACTCTTTTCTAAGCAAACTCTTTTCTTATGCAATTCAATGGCTTTTAGACTCAAACTATAGCAAATGGCATATTTGCTTAGAAGGGCAAACTTTTCAGTACATTGGACAGCAATCTTGTTCAGCATTTCTCAAAAACTTTGCGAATGGCATACAGCACATAAGGGCCATTGTAACTTTTTGCCTAATACTGTTCTCTACATTTCGGTGGTAGTGTCAAACCTTTGCTATCCCAAATGAACTGAACTCATCACAGAAAACTGATTATGTTCATCATGTCTAAGCCTCAGACAATTCAAACTGGAGTTTAAAATGGCCCCCGAGACAATACTTGGATTTATTTAATGATTGACTTCTGCAGATGAAGTTAGAATCCCTTGACATATTGGCCAATATTCTATGGAATAAGATGGTAGGGAAAAATTCAGACTTACTTTTCCCTCTTAATCTTGATATGAATGTACATCAGTATTTTCTCTATGCAGTAGTAGAAAGAGGTGGTGGCCATGTTTCGCAGATCATCCACAGAGGATATTTGTTCAGTCTTAAATGTAGAAAAATACCGACTGCTTGAAGAGAATCTTATATTTTTGATGCATGGCAATTTGACTGAGGATCATTCAGTCATTTTAATAGTGATTTCTTGGAAGGAATATTTGCCAACCTCATTCATTGGAATAACTGGCAATCTAGCCCCATATGTTTACATATCTCTATGGTGACAGGCCTCCAGTGACATCATGTGATGTCATGAGAACATGTTACAAATGATGTACCATGCATGATGGATATTTCATATTCTCGCAAACACTTTTGACTCTGTTGCCTGTAAGGCTTATTTTGACCACTTCTCCGATCTCATTTCAACACATTTCAATATGTTCAAACAGAATTGAGAGCAGCTACCCGTCAGGTCTCTTGATTCTGCTTCCTGTCATTCAGAAACCAATACATGACACAATAAAAGCTAATGGGTGGTGCAAATATGTGTGTGTGTGTGTGTGTGTGTAAAAGAATTGCAACGTCCCATAATTTAACAAGCAGATTTCCTCCAAATTTCAAAAAGTTTATTTGTTTATAAATTGGGCAAGGGCTGGGGAAGGGAAGAGCGGGAGGAGAATGCAAAGCAGACAATACGAAGAAAGCAACACCCATATTTATATATAGCTTTTAAAAATGTATTTCTCTTGACAGTCGAGACTCGCCTTTCATGTTCATCCCAAGCTGAACAATGAAAACCTCTCATTAAAACAGAGCACTCACAATGTCTTGGCTTAAGAAGAGACAAAATGGATGGCGCTGTTAGCCTCGCCCGAAAGCAGTGTAGCTCATCCTGGACTGGCTGGGGAATTTTGGGAATCGAAGTCCACTCATCTTAAAAGCCACCATGGTTGAAAAACGCGGCCTTAATCCGTGACTCTTGTGAGTACGAGTGGATGGCCAAAGAAGCAAATTTACATTGGGGACCAGATAATGAATAGTCCTTGATCTTTTGCCAACAGCCAACAGACAGACTGGGGAGAGGAGAGGTCTGATGGATCGACTATCATCTCTGCAAGGTCCTTTATTATCTGCTGAGAAAGGGGTAGAGGCATGCATTGCTTGGCGCAGTAGGTGAACCAGGAAAGGGAGTGAGGAAATACTGCATTGGGAATTTCGTTTTGTTTCCCCTCCCTCCGCAGGCATTCTGCCTCCGAAGGACTTCTTTTTTTTGGCACACAGGCAATTCAGGCAGAGCAATTCAGCTGTCCCCCTCTTTCCACACACACACACACACACGCACACACACGCACACAGAGACACAGAGGCACATGGACACTTACACACTTGATACAAAGAAACACTTTTGTTTTATAGATCCGATGCAGGAGGACGACACACTGGTGTGCGGGAGGTGGAGGGCTACATAGCAGAGGGCAGCTCTAGAAGTTCAGAGTGCTATAAGCCAGGTTGGAATTTAACTGGCCTCTGGAAGGATTTCCCCATGCTCCAAAACGGAACCCTTTGCCGAAATCGATCAACCAATCAAGGACAAAAAAGAAACAGGTTGGCTCTGCCGTAGATCTTCTGCACAGAGAGCTGTAAAGAGGGTCCATAGGTCCCGCGTAGAGGGCACCCACTAGGAGATCTTGATTTTGCCCTTCTCGGGGGCTGCGTCTGCCAGTGACGGCTGCTCCTCCCCGTTCACTGACAGGGTCCTCTTCTCCGGAGGCTGGTCCTCAGGTTGGCGTGCAATCAGCAGGCGGCAGGTGAGCAGGATCCCAAAGACCAAGGCGTGAGCGTAGCGCTTGAGTGGGTCCCCCACCAGTTGGTGAAAGAAGAGCACGGCCAACACCAGCAGCAGCAGCACAAAGTTGGCCACGTCCTTGGGGCGGCCCGGAACCAAGGTCATGACAATCCCGCAGGCCACCTCCAGGGCTCCGATGCTCTTGCGAAGAACGATGGAGCTGATCCCCAACCTCTTCAGCATGGGCAGCGCCCTCACGTAAGTCTTGTAGGCCCGCTTCTGCAAGCAAAAAGAACACGAGCACAGCATTCGTGACCGGTTTGGACCCGAGTGACAGTTTATGGTGTCAGCCTTGGGAAGCGGACGGGGGCAGAGATTGGATCGGCTCTGGATCCAGTCCAACAGGAAACATCAATCTTATCACGTGGGGAA
Source organism: Pseudonaja textilis (assembly GCF_900518735.1). The sequence continues at coordinate 5,378,549 of NW_020769328.1, read as the reverse complement.
AGGAGGAGAAAACAGACAGTAATGAAGACAGTAATGATTGCTCTGACCCATGGCCTTTTCAAAAAGAACGGAAACCTTGTAATGTTTTTACAAAATAATTAGCTGTGATAAGCACAAGCCTTGCCAAACTGTGCAAGACTTGCCAAAAGATAACAGGGAAGAAATAATTTGAAATACAAGAATCTTCAAATGCAAACTCAGGATACTGGAATGTCCATGAGGCTGGAGTTTCAAAACGTCTTTGCCTTCTGCAAAGAATGGCTTTTCTTGAAGGAGGGGCCATTACCTTGCAGCCTTACTCCCGAGTTGCCCATGCAGCAGCAACTGCTTTTTCCTTCAAGCAATCCTAAACGCACGTGCACTTGGCACAGGCTCCTCGGGAACCTCCTCATCGCTGCTGCCAGCCCCCACAATCTCTGAAGGCAGCAGTCCACTCCCTAATGGTCCTGGCCCCTCATCTGAGTCCTCGCTCTCCTCAGCTGTCCGCACCTGCTGCCGGCTAACCACAGCAGTGATCTTTTTCCATTGGTATTTTGTAGGATAAGGTTGGAGAAGAGGACCATAGCTCAGTGGTAGAATACCTAGTCTAGATGAAGAAGGTCTTAGATTCTAGCTTCTCTGGATGAAGAATGTCCTACTGAACTCTTGCATTGTATATTCAGTAAACAGCCTTTGGATGGATGAAGGGATGGACAGATTGACAGATGGACTTGTGCATTGGTATAAATAGACAATCTTGGAATGACTGAATGGAGGGATAGAATGATGGATGGATTGATGTATGGTTGGATGAATGTTTGCATTGGTAGTATACAATCTTGGAATGGATGGATGGATGGATAGAATGATGGATGGATTGATCGATGGTTGGATGGTTAACCCTAACCCTAGCATTGGTATAGTCAGTAGATAATCTCGGAATGGGTGGATGAATGGATGGATGAGCTAACAATAAAATAATTTCTTCAGCTCCCAGGGATGGCTCATGAGCAATCTTTGTCAAATATATGAGCTACTGAACATCACTTTGACTATTTATGTGGCGCATGCAGATCAGGTTGTCCAACCCACAGCCCATGGCTGCATGTGGCCCAGGACTGCGAGTAATTGGCTCCACAAGATAACAAAAATACAAAAAAATAAAGTACATGTAAGTTTGTTAACGATATTTTATATGCAGCCCAAATGATTTCTCTTCGCTCAATGCAGCCCAGGCAAACCAAAAGGCTGGACAGCTGTGCTACTATCCATTAATTTATGTGAAAGAAAGATCTCTTTTGAATCTAGCTGAGCTTCTGACTTCATTGGCAGGCAGCTGTCCTGAGAACTGCATGGAAATGATTCATCTTTGCCTTCACGCATGATTTTTTTCCTTTCCTGACTTCCCGCTCCAGCTTTACACCTCAGCTTTCCCTGGAAGCTTCCCATCCAGCACGGCTCCCAAAATCAGACAAAGCCAGAGGGTGCTACCAGGTGAAGCAACTACAGTAATAAGGGTCCTTATATTCTGAGAGGCCACCAGCGTCCAATATAAAAAAAATATAAGGCTGTGAACAAACCCTTGTTATTACAGTCCCCAAATAAGCAGTGTGCAGTTTAAAGAATGGAAATTGTATAAAAACAAAACGTGAATCATCAGCTCCTGGGAAAACAAATTGGATTGGGTGGGCAAATCAACAGAATGTATTTATATGTGTGTGTGTGGATATAGTAGCTGCAGAGAGGAAATCTTGTAACCATTGAAAAAAAATGATGCACAGTTATAAATATGGAAAAGCAATCCAGGCTCCCTAAAGCTGTAAAACTCTTTTTCAGATAAGGAAGTGGAAAATAAACAAAGCCATTACGTTTCATCTGAAAACCTGCAGTGTTATACATCATCCTTTCATCGCAATTCCCTGAAAAACATTGTGTCGTTGGGCTGTTGTTCGTACAACATGTTAAGCTATGATATGCTTAACTATGGTTTAATGAGTACTGTAGCACACAACTGACTGGTTCATGCAATAAATCAAAGCATAATCTGTGCCTTTCAAATCACAGTGGCAGATAATACACTAAATCACAAATAAACACTAGTATCTTAGTTGAAATGAGATCTGTATCTTTCCTTCCCAAAAGGCATTCATTCATTCATTGTGAGAAATCAGTTTATTTCGTTGTTCCGTTGGTCCTCAAGGACTAGATTTATCATTTGTGAGCTTAGCTACAACTGAATCCTTACATCCCACTATGCCATCAAATATGTTTTGCAAATCATGGAGAAATTATGTCACATAACTCAAAATCAAACCGTACTACATCCTATGAACCAGATGAGTACAACAATTAGTGAAAGGAATATTTGCTACAACACCAGGGCAAATATAATTAATTAAAAAGGAAAAACAGTTTAGTTGACCAATGGTATCAAGCTCTTGAAAATACAAATAAAGATATCATTTTATCAGGATAAGAAAAAAAAAGAGGAGGACCTGAAGCTGACAACCCTTGGCACAGAGAGAGTCATTCATGTGATATTTAGGACTGTAGTGAGAGGAGGGGAGAGAAGAAAGGAGGGGAGGGGAGAGGAGAGGAGGGAAGGGAAGGAAAGAGGAGAGGAGAAGGGAAGGGAAGGGAAAAGAAGAGAGGAGAAGAGAGGAGAGGAGAAGAGAAGAGAAGAGAACAGAAGAGAAGAGAACAGAAGAGAAGAGAAGAGAACAGAAGAGAAGAGATCACCATACTAGAAAGTTCCACTATTGTTTATTCCCAGAAATTACAAGTCTGACCATTTTGGTAATGTTCTATGAGTGAGCATTACTGCATTATGAGTGACCTCCTAGAGGAGACAAGAAAAGAAAGAAAGAAAGAAAAGAAAGAAAGAAAGAAAGAAAGAAAGAAAGAAAGAAAGAAAGAAAGAAAGAAAGAAAGAAAGAAA
>NW_020769328.1:5269546-5372967 GCF_900518735.1 Pseudonaja textilis | reverse complement strand
TCTATTCTATTCTATTCTATTCTATTCTATTCTATTCTATTCTATTCCATTCCATTCCATTCCATTCCATTCCATTCCTTATTTTCTATTCCATTCCATTCCACATTTTCTATTCTGTTCTGTTCTGTTCTGTTCTGTTCTAATCCCTTATAGCACTCAGTTTTGAGAAGTAAATCACAGGAGATATGAATGAAAGTGTCAAGCAATTGGTGGCTTGGAGTTTGGGCAATTTTATTGTCCTGGGTTCAAACTCCTCCATTTTTCTTCCTAGTAAGCTGGCCAACTCTTTAGAAGTTCAACCATGAAAGCAGCCTGAAAGACACGCAGGTAATGGACGCACATGACCCCCAGTGGGATTTTTGATTGTGTTTCCAGAGTTCAAAAACAGTTGTTAATTTTTTTAAAAGCTATTTTTAAGCCCATCCAAAGTTTTATGCTACCCTTTTTTGTGCATCTGTGCCTCAAAATGGAAAGAAAGCATCCCCACAATGTTCAGTGGCAATTATCATAAGGAGCTCCAAGAGAAAATTTGGGGAGTATTTATGGATCTGGGTGACAAAATAATTATCCTGTAGTGGAGAGAGCTGTACAGGTCATCCTTGACTCACGATCACAATTGAGCCCAATAGGTCTGTTGTTAAGTGAGACATTTGTTAAGTGAGTTTTGCCTCATTTTATAACCTTCCTTGCCATGGTTTTTAAGTGAATCATTGCAGTTGATAAATTAGTAATCTGGTTGTTAAGTGAATCTGGCTTTTCCCATTGCTTGTCAGAAGGTTGCAAAAGCTGACCACGTGACCTTGGAACACAGCAACGGTCATGTGATGACCCGGGGCATGGCACAAAAATAACAAAGTCACCAAAGTAGATAAATTCCCTTTAATTCCTCCAACTTGGCCCCCAATGTCCAGTTATCCTCTGCTGGAGATCAAACTCTTCCAAAAACGGTCTGCAAAGGGAAGAAATGCAGTCCAAAGTAAAGATAATTAGAAATAAAAAAACCAACACAAACCATGCTGAAGTAAATTAACACGATAGGCCAGGATAATAAATTGCAGACTTCCAAAAGATAACAATGCACACACAGTTGGGAGAACGCCAAAATCCAGATAAGCCTCGACAAAGATAATGCACTATGCTTCCAGCAAGGTGCTCTGTGCAAACGCCATTCTTATATCCTGTTCTCCCAGCTGCAACTAATGAAAGGGATCAGGGCCCTTTTCTCTCCCGTAAGCCACGTTGCTCTCTTCTCCATTCCGCCCTGTGTGCCCTAGGATGAAGTGGGGGTGGCCCTGGGTCTTCCTCGAAGGCCCAGCCAGACTGTGACCTTCCCCAGTTTCTTCCACAGCCACCAGAGCCACACTCCCTGTCAGCTGCTCAGCCTCCCCCTCAGAATCAGACTCCAACAAGGGCATGACAGGTCATAAGTGTGAACCAGTTGCCAAACATCTGAATTTGGATCATCACATGATCATGGGGATGCTTCAAAGCTCGTAACTGGGGAAAATGGTCATAAGTCTCATTTTTCAGAGCCATTGCAACTTTGGTGGCTAAATGAACTGTTGTAAGTAGAGGATTATCTCTAACTGAAGAAGAAAAATCCAGGAGTAAGATAAAGAATATTAGGCTTCCTAAACACTTCCTGATTTTGGAGACAGCAAATCGCTTGAGGTCTGTTAAAATTAAGCTTGCAACGCTGCACAAATCATTTACAACTGGTTTTGATTTACTAACAAAGGCATTCAACTGGCAATTGAATTCTTATTATTTAAAAGTTATTAATACACCATAAGCACTGAACTGAACAGCAGGTGGCAGACATATTCTTAGCAATAAATAAATAAATAAATTCTGAATCCTTTTCAAAAGATCTGGAAAAAAACCCTGAGGCATCTAACCGTTATCAAATGCACCCATTTTCACTGCTGGCTTGTTTTGCATAAGGAGTATGTTTTGCCTAAGAACTGACAGCAAGCTAAGCAGATATTGAAATTTTACTCACTGGATATTCCCATTTCTTTTTGTATAAGTTTTATTGATACATTTTCCTATAATATACGTAAATGTTCAATAAGCAGTGTGATATTTGGGTCAATTTATTTATGCATAATGTCAATAATAATAACAATATTTACTTGTATGTAATAGTATTCTTCCAACTTCTAATTTCTACCTCTGCTGTCTAACCATCTGAAGAACAAATCCCATGTTAAATACTATTCTGTATCCTCTTTATTCTTTATCTTTGCAATTAACCTATCCATTTCCACACAATCTAATATTTTTTAATTATGCTTTCATCTGCAGGAGTTCCCATGTTTTTTCCAATATTGTGCAAATACAATTCTTGCTGCTGTCAATGCATGTAATATGAAATATACAACCCCTTTGTCATATTTTTCTGACACTTATACCTAACAAAAATATTTCTGGCTTTAAATCTATATGTTGCTTTATCATTGTTTTCTAACCAATAGCTCATCCAATATTATTTTTGCTTTTTGCTACTGTGGATATTCCCATTTCTTGATAGATTCCCTTAGGCGTGGCCTGTCTCCTTTTCAACTTATCTTCATGGGCCTTCAGAGGTAGAAAATGGAATGATTATTCACAAGATTTCCAATTTTAGATCTGGTAGATTTCTCCAGGTGTCCAGTGATCCTGCAATATAGCATCCATTTAGATCCTTCTGTAGAATAGACCCCAGAACAAAATTAGCTGTAACTTTGATTGTAAATTTGACTATTGTATCTCTTTCCACTGTCCTATTTAACTGGCATTGTCCCAATCATTAAGCTATTTGTGAACCTCCTCAAATGAAATAAAATGCTTTTAAAAGAATGTTTTTGGGTGGATTTTTTGCAAAACGCTTATGCACTTAATGCAGACTTCCTGTATGATATTCTGAGGATGTTCCAGGAATTCGCTTTCCTTCATCATGTCATTATCTTTTTAGCAATTTTATCTTCTGGCTGGTGGCTCCCCAAAGGCATATTTGGAGATATTATCTTCTCTATTACAAAAGACAGAACAGTTCATTCTTTTCTTTTTCTTCAGCTATGAGTCTCCTCATTTGTCAATAAAAACAGCACTAATGACAGATCTGTCGTGTTCCAAGTGGCCTTACAAGGAAGCCAATCAATATTTTCCAGCAGATATCACGTTCCAATAACTTGATCTCAACTCGCTCCTCAGCTATGCGTCCAGTTATAGTTTTGCAGAGAAAATAACCTCTTTTTCTTCCCTATAGACTTAGGTTTGCTCCCATTTCCTGCAAGATTATAAATAAGTTATGAACGATACAGTAAACCACGTGGCCCAACTGTGACAGTGTCAAGCACAGGTGAGAGGTTGGTTTTCAGAATAACAGAGTTCGAAGGGAGCTTGGAGGTCTTCTAGTCCGCCCCCCTGCTCAAACAGGAGATCCTATACCATTTCAGACAAATAGCTATCCAGTCTCTTCTTAAAAACTTTCAGTGATGGAGTACCCACAACTTCTGAAGGCAAGATACTCCGCTGGTTAGTTGTTCTCGCTGTCAGGAGACTGAGTCTGCAAACGGCTGGCGGGGAGGGTTTTGGGAGCACTGTGAAGTGCTATATAAGTGCTATTGTTATGGGAAATGAATTTGCAGAAAGAAATCATTTTTTTTTGTACCATCCAATCAATAGGATGCTGTTCCCAAGCACAGATGAGAAATTACATTATTTGTCATGGATTCTAAAGATGATAGGCTAGCAAAATCCCAAGCAAGTCTTGCTTCCTTTACAGAAAGCGGCAGCGAGAACACAATTAGGATGAGGGAATGAATGAGATAGCGGCTTCCGCCTCTCCTCCCCGCAATTTTCTTCCCAAAATAGCTCCCTTTTTGTTTCACTGGGCCTTCTTTATAGTCAACAGAGTTTGCATTTTGCTGTGCTCAGAATGAGTTCAGGGCGTGTAGCTGCAAGTAACACCATTGAGATGTCTTTGCTGCATTATCCCTTTCCCTATACATCTAAGTAACTTGTACACCTGTAAATCAAAATAAGTGTCGTGCTCCTGTCAGAGTCTGAATCCGAGGAGGAAGACAAACAGCTGACAGGGAGTGGGAGTGTGGCTGCGTTGGCTGTGGACGAGGCTGGGGAAGGGCAAAGTCCGGCTGGGCAGAGCAGGGAAGAGGAAGAACAAGGGAGAGGGGGTTCAGAGGAAGATCCAGGCCCACTCCCTCTTCATTCTAGGGCACGCAGGGAGGAGCAGAGAAGAGAACAACATGGGTTGCATGGCTTACGGGGGAGGAAAGGGTCCTGATTCCCTTCATTAGCCACATCTGGGAATGAAAGTTTAAACTTTAAAAGAACTGAATACTGACTGCGGTAGCTGTTGGGAGCAAATGTGACTTTATCCTGTGTTGTCTTTGCTTATCTGCATTCGTGAGTTATTGCCATGCCTTCATGTCTGGAATTCTTGCTCCTGCCGTGCCGGACTAATTACCTCATTTTGCCTTGATTGGACTTATAGTTACAGTTTTTGTTGACCACATTTTGGACTTGATTCTCTGTTCCTGAGAGAGTTTTTCTCCAGCCAGAAGGTAACCAGAACATTGGGGGCAAGGTTGGAGCTAATAAAGGGGCTCCTCCTGATTATCTGACTGTGTTGCCTTTGTGCCACGCCCCTTTGGGTCATCAAAACAAGCATTTTTACAGCATCCTTGCTATGTTCTCAGCACCATTGTGACTTGAAGAACGTGGAACCCTGTCTCTGTGTCTTTCTGCATTACACGCCACATCTTCATTCTAGCGGAAAGCAACATGTGACAGACAAATTTTTCACATTAAAGATGGCCCAGAGTGGGATTTGGGGTTTCTATAGTGATTCTCCTGGGATTCAGGCCTGGCTGAGAGCTAATCTGACTTGATAAAGAGGACGGGCTGAGGATGGCAGAGGAACAAACCGGAACAGATTAACTGTAAACAGCCAAGGTTTTGTTTTGATCGTCTTGGCAACCATTGTTCTGTCCATGTAGATAAACTAGAATGCCATTCTCAGATCAAGATGGGGAAGATATACAGAGAGATCTTCTCAAAATTAGGAACGGTCCAGTTAGCAAAGTCGATTGTAATAATAGCAATCATTTTAACACTTAAAAAAAAAACACTCAAATGAAGCCTAACTTTTTGGCTGAAAATACCACCGTTTACCTTGTAAAAGATAATTCTCCTGCATTTTTCCCGCTCTTTAGCCAAGCCAACATATTCTTCTAAATGTTTGAGAGCTGTGCTTTTACAGTGGTGCATGACATTTTTATCAGTGGTTGGATTCATATTTTTTTAATACCAGCTCTTGGGCGTGGTGTGGCTTGGTGGGCGTGGCAGGGGAAGGTTACTGCAAAATCACCATTCCTTCCCCACCCCGCTAACCTGCTTTCCAACTCTGTTCTTCTGTGCAGGGCAACCAAAGAAGACCCAGCCGATCAGCTGGGACTCAATGGGAGGCAGAGAATAGATGGGGGCGGGACCAGCCAGAGGTGGTATTGGCCGGTTCTCTGAACTACTCGCAGTTTCTGCTATCGGTGCTCCGGAACTGGTCAGAACCTGCTGAAGACCACCTCTGATTTTTATCCCATCCAATAATGGTTTTCTGCAATCGGCATTGCAGTTAGTTAAAAATGTACTGCAACCAGTGAAAACCACGTGAAAATAGAACACAAACTACAGTATATAAAAATAACATAACAACTGACAGGGTGAGAATCACGCAACAGATGGGATATACATTTAGAGTGACAATTGTAAGGGTAATAAAGAAAGCGTAACACCTCAAAAATGGAGCAATCAGATGAAGTGGTGATCACAGATATTTTCATTTGTAAGAGACGGGAAAAGGATTCCTTTCTCAAGAGAAAAGTAAAATAGAAAGTCTTCAAAATGAGATGATTTCTTAGAGTCTCCAAAATGGCATTATTTATTGTTAATTGCATATAGCGACGCAGTATATGCATCGTTTCACTTTCTACCTCACGGACTTTCTACTGCAACTTAAAATTTGACGATGATAGAACAAGGAAGGAAGAGCAAAGTTAAGCAATATTTGAATATAGTCTACCAAAATGTACTTGGGTTAACTTATTTCAAACACACTCTAAAAATGGCCATCTCTGGTGTTTATTTCTCATCTTCTTATCCCTGAAGGAAAACAGACAGTTTCTATCTAAATAAATCTTGCAAAACAAGGCTAATCTTTTCCGTTGTGTGGTTCAGAAGCTCATTTCACCGTGTAACTAAATTCTGCTGTTTTGCAATTTGCAGCCATTTATTATAGACCTGTTCTTTCAAGGATATTTCTGCCACAATACACAATATTTACTGTTGGGGTGGGGAGGAAGATAGGAAAGAGCATAGCCGTTGCATAGATGTGCTCTTTAGGGCCATATACAGGGAAACGAGTCCCCCTTTGAGGAAGGCGGGTGACTTAAAAATGTAAAAAATAAATAATAAAATAAAGTAAACTAATAAAATAAAAAATGAAATGAAATAAAAAATAAAATAAAAATAAATAAAATAAAAATAAATAAAATAAAAATAAATAAAATAAAAATAAATAAAATAAAAAATAAAATATAAATAAATAAAATAAAATAAAATTTAAATCAAACCGAAGTATGAGAAACTGGCTTAAATCAGGCTAAGGCTTGAGCCTAGAATAAGAGCAGCTTCAAGCATGGTGCAGATATGCCCTGAGAGAGAAAGCATGTTCTCTGTTTCACTTCAGGTCTGCATTTTTGGTTTTCCTTCTTTCTGGCGTTCTCCAAATGAGCTTTACATTGGTGGTCAACATCAGAGGTGACTTTACTTAGCAGCTTTAGAAGACAATATATTGAGAAAGGCTCTGCAAGATCATTTTCCTAGTCTGGGTTTACTTTAGAGCCAGAATTTGTTGTCTGATCTGAAACCCGAATGCTAATATTTCCTCTGAGTTAAAAGGGTGATAGAAAAATAAATACAGTACTCTCCACAGGTTTTTGCTTCCAAATTCTCAGTCCTGTTGGTTAATTTGCTGCAATCTCTCCTCATTCTAATCTGGATTGAATAACCGCCTCACCTTCCTTAAAACCACAGTAAACTCAAGCCTGTAAAATTGTCATGAGAGAGAGAAAGAGATATGCCTCATTTCCTAACAGATTGTAGTTCGGGGTTCTGGAGGAAGCAGCAATCAGATCTGTCATAGGTTTTAAATGGGTTGAGGAAACAGTAATGGGTGATTGGTAGGACAAGCATATATTACTGAATAAATCATTTTGTTCGCAGGCTAGATTAATCCTGAGGGAACAGGGCTGGCAGAAAAGAATGCTCATCCCCTAAGCATTGTGAAATAACTATGTGTCTTGGGGAAAGAGCTTGAAATTCAGGCTTGGCTTCCATTCCTATCCGGCTGCCAGCAGAGCTAGTAGCAGAGTCGGGTGAGGAGGAGGGTGAGGGTGAGCCTGGGCCGGTTTTGGAGCCTTTGGAAAGCTCTGATGAGGAAGCAGAATCAGAGGCAGAGCTGGGGCCTTCCGTCCTCCCCCAGGTGGAGAGGCAGCTGTCTTTGGAGCCTGAACTGAGTGAGGGGGAGGAACAGATGGGGCCCATTCCAGATGCACGTATGTGTAGAGAGGAGAGGAGAACAAAGGAAATCAATATGCCGGATCTCAGGGAACTATACATATATAATATTCTGCCTTCTTTAAATACTCCTCAAAATATTTTATTCTTTTGAGGGAGGGGGGGCTTCCCACTATATGGTTATCTGTCCACAGTTTTTGAAATCTATATTAAGCCAAAAAAAAAAAAAAATCCAGGTAGAAATAAATTTCATGGAGTTCTAGTCAGGGCTGGCTCAAGGCCCCTTGGCAGCACCCTAACTCTACTTCAGAATGTTGGAAGAAATATCGTTCTAGGTTCAGTTCCAAGTGGGGAAAAAAGACACTGGAAACATGGTGACTGCTTGGAAAGATGGTTGAATGGTGGACAGGATCACATGCCTTGGGTGAAGAAAGAAGGGCTGGTATGCTGAGAGTGCAATCGTTTTATATCCTCTGCTGGGATTTGAATTTGAGCTTGTATTCTGATTGGTTGTCAGACTCCCATGGGGCCATGCAGGGGCAACTCTGTAGGCTGCCCTGAGTCCCAGGCTTGGTTGAACCTTGCGGGATGATGATGTAATGAAAGGGCGCTTTGGGCAATTCCTATTATAGCTCTACCTGGAGTAGATCTTTGTTATGTAAAATAGACCGGCCTAGGCCAGAGTAATGGCCCATTAGCAAAGGTGTGGGGTTGAGTTTCTGCTTCTGAGGTGAGTTTCTGCTTCTGAGTTTCTGCTTCTGAGTTTCTACTCTTTTTAGGGGAAATATTCTGTCTTTTTAATATTTCCTAGGATATTTCATTTTTCTAGGAGAGTGGTAGGTAGTAACTTCCTACAAGAATTATTCAGAAAAATTGGGGGAAACCACCAATATTTTATTTAGAAACAGGAAAACCAGCCGGAATGCGTCTTTTTTGCAAGATGGACTCTACCCTTAAACACGCATTGCTCAAGATTTATCTTGTTTCTTTTAAAAGTTAACAGGTTAAGGAGTGGCAGGTGAGGGTCTGCCTTTAATTCCCAAACTAAAGAGCTCCGAACCACTGATAAAAATTGTGAGAATGCCAAAGGATCTTGCTTTCATGCCAGAGACTGGGCTGCCTTTCCTTCCATCAGGCATCAAAGGCCCTACATGGATTTTATTCCACTTGGCTGAACTCAAGTCTATCCATAAATTTAAGATGCTCTTAAGATGGTTAATAAAATCGGGGCCTCTTTTTGCTTGCAACCCTTATTTAGGCTTACAGGCTAGGTTTGCATCAGGCTCAGCAGCTAAGTTCCTTCCAGAGGAGAATGCTAGGATGTTAGCACAGTTCTGGTTTCCAAAAGGACCCAGTTGTAATCCCCTCCAGGAGCAACGAACTTTGGGGAAAATGCCACAAATGCTGGCACTCTCACTTCCAATTTAAATGCAATTAGAATCCAGCAACATTAGGCCCTGAGAGGATGTGTCATATTTCAACTGGGGAGTGTAGGGATACCAAATTCCAGCTGCAAAAAAATCACCCAAAAAATTGTCTGTATTGCTGGGCTGCCATCTGGTGGCCATCTGGGTTTTTGTAAGCCAAGCTGGTAACCCCTCTGTTGTATATTGTATATTGTGTATTGTGTATTGCATTGCATTGTATTGCATTGCATTGCATTGCATTGCACTGCATTGCATTGCATTGCATTGCACTGCATTGCATTGCACTGCATTGCATTGCATTGCATTGCATATTTCCTTCGGAAAGAGATTCTGGCTGGTGTACAATACACTGTTAAAATATAAAACAGTATACTAAAAAATTTAGAAGGACGCAAATGGCAACACTGCTTCCTCTTCCCCTCCTCCTTAATAGTTTACAATGCTTCAATTTTGTGTATTAAAGGAGGGAAACAGAGAGAAAAGACAAAGAAAAAGAGAAAAAAAGAGAGAGAAAAGAGGAAAGAGAGAGAGAAAAGAGAGAGAGAAAAGAGAAAGAGGAGAGAGAAAAGAGATGAGAGAGAGAGAGGGGAAAAAAAAGAGAAAATAGAGAGAGAGAGAGGACAGAGAGAGGGGAGGGAGGGAGAGAGGAAGGGAGAGAAAGAAGAAATATATATTCTTAAGCACGACTTATTTTTAAAAACAAGTTTCAAACTGGAATAAGATGGAATTCACAGCTTCTCTGATGTTCAGCAAAATTAACTTGGAGATCAGGAAAGTGTTATGGCAATAGGCACAACACAGACAGAGGTACCAAAAAGAATGACAAGGCAGGGACCATCTTGAGAAGGATGGTCGATGGGCTTTGACCTGGTTCTACTAGCCCAGATTCTGTTTCCGCGCCTGCAGACTCTGTAATCTGTACTCCATGGTCAAATGTTTTGTGAATCCCTTCAGTGACAGATTTGGTCCAAGGCCTTTTGAGACCTTCTCTTCGGGTTTTCTCCCTGCATTTTTGGTGATGCAGGACGAGTTCCGGGTTTCCATAGAAACCGTTGCCTGGAGAGACTCTTTGTAGTAGAATTTATTCCACTGCTTGACGATGGAAGCTGCCTGTTCACAAACCCAGATGGGAAATTCTACAGATTCTCTTTGGGAAGGAAAAGCCATTTGGGGGAAGGTGTGGGTGGAGAGTTCTAAAGGATCCCCTTGCAACCGGCATGCAGCAATCCCTACTTCAAAAACTTCGCCTCTCCCTCCAACGTTAGTTGGCGGGTTTTCCTCCTAACTTCCGATGGGAAAGAAGAGAGGTGGATGGTGACAATAAGGTCCCCATCACCAGCTCCTGTCTCGGGTCCTCAGGAGGTTCAAAAAATGAAAGAGAAGACTTCTGCTGGATCACTGGAAAGGTACATCTCAAAGTGGGTTGGAGAAGGGGGAAAAACCTGAAGTTTCACTGACTTATCATAGGACTAAGATGAGTAGCTGAGGCTATTTCCCAGTTACTTATTTATTTGTATTTATTTCAATTATTTAGTTTGTCAAACATGTATGAGAAAACAAGTATAAGTGCCATGCCCCTGGTGGAGACTGACTCTGAGGGAGAGGAGGAACAGCTGACAGGGAGTGAAAATGGGGCTCCAGAGGTTATGGAGGAGGCTGGGGAAGGGCAGAGGCCGGCTGGGCAGTCAGAAGAGGACCCAGGCCCATCCCCTCTCCATCTTAGGGCACGCAGGGAGGAGAGGATATGGGAGAGACATGGTCTACTGGGGAGGAGAGGGCCTTGATCTTCTTCATGGGCTGCAGCTGTGACAGTGATAAAAGGACGGACATGCGTATGGGCCAGTGCTGGACACAAAGCATTGAAATATCTCTAGTTTATTGTTCCTCTTTGACTGCAATCGAGTTTGGAGAGGTTTACTTTGAGTTTGTATCTATGGTTTGCCATGTGTTATTGTGGTTGAAGCTGAAGTAGTCGTTGACAGGATGTTGTAAGAGACAATTTTGTGTACTAAGCTTAGGTCAGACCGTAGGCGGCGTAGTTCTAGGTTGTCTAAGTCTAATATTTCAAGCCTGGTGGCATCAGTTATTCTATTGCTAGCAATAGTACTTTACTGATTTATTTATTCATTTATTTACCTTACTGATTCGGTTCTGTAAAATCCAGTGGTGACAATCTCTTCTTTCTTGAGTTTCTTTATAGTGGTTTCTAGGCGTTGTCCTTGCCATAAGTGGGAGTGCTGCTTTTTCCCATTTTGAGGCAAGGAAATACGTGAAAGGTGGAGCGTATGCTCTAATGCTTAAGCAGGGGGCTGGACTAGAAGACCTCCAAGGTCCCTTCCAGCTCTATTCTATTCTAATTCTAATTTGAATTTAAAGTAGCTTTAAAAGGAGGCCCCCAGACCTCCTTCTGCCCATCACCAGGAATACAGGAGAAAAAGCTATGAATGGCCTACTTGCATAATCATTTAGGGCCCTAAGAAAGGGGACCTCAACTTCTGGGCAGTGGCCTAGTCAGAACTGGGCCACACAAGTGTCTGGCTGGAGCACACATGTAGGCACACACACGCAGCTCAATGGGTGTGAGCGGCAGGCCGGCGGGCACTCACATGTGTGCGTGCTGGCCCACTGCTCACACAAGTAAAGCTGTACATGGCCCACCAGCTCACAAGGGCTGTGTGTGTGTACTTCCGCGGCCTGGTTCCCCTTCTCCCCACCTCAGCCAGGCCGCCTGTTAGTAGTTTGGATTCTTCTGTGTAGTTGCATGAGATAAGCCTGTAATGCTTTTGAACTCTATTCTGGTTCCTGACTTCTTGCATTTGATAGGAAATGTGCAACTTCCTGAATGTATAGATATAGAGTCAGTTAATGTGGTTAAAGCATCCAACTAGAAAGCAAGAGACTGTGAATGAATGAATGAACTAACAAACGAATGAACGAATGAACAAATGAATTCTTTATTGGCCAAGTGTGATTAGACACACAAGGAATTTGTCTTGGTGCAGATGCTCTCAGTGTACATAAAAAGAAAAGGTACATTTGCCAAGAATCATAAGGTACAACACTTAATAATAGTCATAGGGTACAAATAAGCAATCAAATCACACCAGGAAACAATCAATGTGAATTCTATGTCCCACCCAAAGCCGGTCGAGCCAGCCCTTCTCTTTCAGCCCTAGTAAGAAGGCAATGGCCAATCACTTCTGAAAGTCTTTTCATCCAGGCAGCTGCCAGGAGTAAAAAAACTGACTTGAAGGAACCTTCTAAAAATTTGTTGTTGTTAGTTGCAAAGTCATGTCCGACCCACTGTGACTCCATGGACAATGTTCCTCCAGGCTTTCCTGTCCTCTACCATCTTCTGGAGTCCATTTAAGCTCACGCCAACTGCTTCAGTGACTCCATCCAGCCATCCTTCTCTGCCGTCCCCTTCTTCTTCTCTTGCCCTCCATCTTCTCCAGCATTAGGATCTTCTCCAGGGAGTCCTTCCTTCTCATGAGGTGGCCAAAGTCTTGGAGTTTCATCTTCAGAATCTGGCCTTCTAAAGAGCAGTCAGGGTGGATCTCCTCTGGGACTGACCGGTTGCATGGCCTTGCAGCAAAGGGACTCGCAGGAGTCTTCTCCAGCACCAGAGTTCAAAGGCCTCCATTCTTTGACGCTCAGCCTTCCTTATGGTCCAACTCACAGCCGTACATTGCAACTGGGAAAACCACAGCCTTGACTATACTTCTAAAAATGCACATGTTAAATAAAAGGAAATATCTGTAGCTCAGGGTTCGGCCATGAAGTCCTCGGGGCTTTCTGTGTTGGTTGTTTTCTTGCACACATCTCGTTTATCTGACATTTCATAACTATTAATGACCACTGAAGTGTGTTAGTTAGTGAAACATCTGCAGGCAAACAAGCCAAGCTCAGAGATTACTGCACGTCAGAGTTGCACATTTTTAAAACCCCCACTGAAAACAGCAGCATAAGAAATAGATGTTCCACAAGGGAAGGTTTTCCATCATGCTGAATGTCATGGCTAGTTCTGCATTTGTTCAAGGATGAAGTGTTATCTCTGAAAGTGTTTTTCATCTTAGAGGCTTGCTTTCCACTGTTCAAACTGCCCAGATCTGGCCATTCAAGATAACCGGCTGCTTCAGTCGAGGAAATGTACTGCGCTTAAGCTCAAAAGCCACTGCAGGCGAAGAACTTTCTGTTCCTTAGGAGAGTTTAAAAAAAAAAATCTAGGAAGCATCTGGGAATACTTTTTTCCCCCCAGAAGAATTCGTGTTATTCCAGGGCCTCAGCTTCTCCTTCATCCCAGTTAAAATCCAGCATCTCTTTTGCATCGGATAAGGTGAGCTGCAACTCATGATGGCTTATGCCTTTGTTTATTTATTTAGTTTAGTTTGTCAAGCATGTATGAGAAAACAAGTAAAAGTTTATGAACATAACATATAAACATATAAGTATGAACGGGTATAAGTATTATACATAACACATGCATACGAATAGATGGGAAGATTAAGACCGGGATGGTAGGCACGCTGGTGCGCTTATGCACGCCCCCTTACAGACCTCTTAGGAATGGAGGGAGGTCCATGGTAGACATTTTAAGGTTAAAGTTTTGGGTGTTTGTGGATGGAACAATAGAGTCAGGTAGGGCGTTCCAGGCATTGACCAATCTGTTGCTGAAGTCGTATTTTCTGCAATCGAGTTTAGATCGGTTTACTTTGAGTTTGTGTCTGTTGTTTACCCACGTGTTATTATGGTTGAAGCTGAAGTAGCCATTGACAGGTAGGACGTTGTAGCAGACAATTTTGTGTACTAAGCTTAGGTCAGAATGCGTTTATCAAAATGCGTTTGATTGAAGAGGAGTGGCTGGTTTTCTTTTCATTGCAAACCCAACAGGGAAACACTTCCCGTTGCCGAAGAAGGAAAAGCAACTGGGAAAACTGGTCCTGAAAGGAGAAATGTGCAGGCAGGATCTTCTGGTTGAGTTAATCATTGACTTGGCCTTTTCAATAATCAGGATATCTCGGTTTCTTGTCAGCACGGGGCGAGTGCAATTGAGAGAAAGGAAATGCAATGCCCCATCACTTTATGGGCTGGGATCTTTTCTGTAAAGCTATTTCAGTGCTTTGAAATCGTATTTTTTTTTCTCTCCCAAGGAAGAGGTTTCATTTTTGATCCCATCCCACCCCACTGCCCCCATCCTGCCTGCCGAGTCATGGGGTTGCTATTTTGAAAACGCAACAGCCTGGCTCTCTGAGTTGTTTGATCAACAGTAGCCAGCTGAATTTTCTCGGCCCTACAACTTGTCTGTTTGCAGATCAAACAGGGCTGCTGCTTAGGAAAAAAAAAAGTTCAAAAGAGATTGTAACCGTGGAAGGAAAAAAAATGAAAGAGCTCAAATGCAGGGAAATATGAAGTGTGGGCTGCGTCGCAAAAGTTTGAGAGGGCACATTTTAGGTGAAGTTTAAGCTTTGGGGAAAGTATTAATTGGAATGTGCAGCATTAGATAAATTGGCGTTCCTGATTTGAATTAGATGAACTTTCCCCCTTTAATTTACCTTTAAAATTACAAATTTGGGACAAGTCAAGGAACCCATGGAAAGTTTCTAAATCATTACTTCGCAACTTTGAGAACTTTAAGAGGTTTGCATTTTAACATTCAGAATTCCCCAGCCAGCTTTTGTAGCACTCAACAGCTCGAACTATAATAAAAAAGTAGCTTAAGAGATGCCATCTTTAATTATGGTTTCTCTTTTGAATTGTTTTAATAAGCAGCAACTCCATTTGTCACCCAGCCAGCTTTCATGCCTACGGTAGACTAGAACTTACCATCACCTGGTGATTGGCCCAAAGTCAGCCAGTCAGCTTTCATGCCTAAGGCAGGACTAGAACTCACCACCACCTGGTGATTGGGCCAAAGTCATCCAGCCGGTTTTCATGCCTAAGGCAGGACTAGAACTAATAGTTTCTGAGTGATTGACCCAAAGTCACCCAACTGACTTTTACAGCTAAGGTGGGACTAAAATTCAGTCTCCTATTTTCTAGCCTGATGCTTCTACCACTAAACCAAAGTGGATCTAC
Organism: Pseudonaja textilis; assembly: GCF_900518735.1. The sequence continues at coordinate 5,357,887 of NW_020769328.1, read as the reverse complement.
TTTTTTTTATTTATTCACTTATTTACTTCAGTCCAACTGTTGCAAGTCAAGCTCGAAACCGATTGCAAAACTCCCCCAGTGCTCAGCTGGCTCCAGGGCACCCAGCTGTCTTTAGACTCAGTTCATGGCTATATTTGGAATGGAGAATTGTGTCTCTCTGCATGTTTCACGGGCAGCCTTTCCTCCAGAGCACAGCTTCCTTCATGGTCCTAGTGAAACTCCAACCAGGCACCAAAGAAAGAGTAGCACCCACACATTATTATGTTCAGGGCACACCTTTCTGTGTTCAAATGTGCAATGCCCAAAAGGCTGGAGGTCAACCCAGAAGGCTGGTTTGGGATCAAGAATCTTGCTGGTTGTCCAGCCTTTGCTCTCTACTATCCATTCTACCCCGTCTAGAGGGATGCGGTGGCTCAGGGTCTAAGATGCTGAGCTTGTCGATCAGAAAGGTCGGCAGTTCGGCGGTTCCAATCCCTGGTGCCATGGAACAGAATGAGCTCCCATTACTTATCCCAGCTTCTGCCAACCTAGCCGTTCAAAAGCACGTTAAAAAATGCAAGTAGAAAAATAGGGGCCACTTTGGTCAGAAGGTTACAGCGTTCCATGCGCCTTTGGTGTTTAGTCATGCCGGCTACATGACCATGGAGACGTCTTTGGACAGTGCTGGCTTTTTGGCTTTGTAACGGAGATGAGCAACACCCTCGAGCTGGAAACGACTAGTATGGATGTACAAGGGGAACACTTATCTTTACTTTTACTACCCCGTATATCTTCATCCTTCTCTTTTTCCTAGGCACATATACCCTCGTTCTGCCTTTCCAGAAGGAAATTCTTAAATTCTTTTGTGGCCTTGTCTCTTAATTGGCCTGATTCCAAATCACCCGGATTGTCGGTTTCCTTATTTCATTTGTACAGAGTCCATTCTAATTTCTTGAGTTTGCGGGCCCAGCCCAACGTATCCTAAATACATATGTGTGTGTGCACGGACACACACATGCACACATACACAGAAACACATCCCATCTATTTCAGAATTTCAGGGTAATCTTATTCTTCGTCTGTGTTTTTCAGACAGGCATTGCATGTGAATATTTCAAAATTATTTGTTTTACCTCATTCTCTTGGGATGGTGCAATAAGGTGCTATAAGTAAACACAGGGATTGTGCCCCAACTCTGCTGAATGTTTAATTTTCACAGCTGACACAATACAGTGACTCAGTTATTTTGTCTAATGTGCATAATTTGTCTAAGTTATTTTGTCTAATGTATATTAACTCACAGGGTGTGGCTGCAGTGTTATTTATCCCTTTTATTATTTTTTTACTTCACCCCTTTATTGGCTGTAAACATTATTATTATTTTATCTCTTTTATTCGTTAAATATGAAACTCGGTCAACTGAACATTTAAATGTATCACAAATATTATTGACTGGCGCTGAGGGTTGATACAGGTTGCTGCCAGCATCCTAGGTATTGTTATTGTTATTACTATTATATCACAGCCAGATGTTCAGACTGGGTTTGGGCATTTTTGTCTACTTATCGAGTCCTTACCAAGGACCTGGGATAGGCAGCTGTGGATGTTTGACGGTGTTAAGATATCGTTGATGCAGGATGGAAGCTGTTCCACATAAAGCTGCCTTCTGCAATTGACTGATGGCAAATTTGTCAATGCCTATGGTGTTGAAGTGGTGCTCCAGTTGTTTTGGGATTATACTCAAGGTGCCTATTACTACTGGTACGACCCTTGCTTGCCTTGGCTATAGTCGTTCTATTTCTATTTGTAGGTCTTCGTATTTTGTTATCTTCTCCAGTTCTTATTCTTTTATTCTGCTGTCTCCAGGCACTGCCAGGGCCATCTTAGCAGCATTATGGGCCCTGGACAAAGCAGTGAACTGGGGCCCCTACAACTATTCACAGGAATAAAAATATAAATGGTCGATAAAATTAAACATATATTTGCATGTTAGTATTAATTAAGAAATGCATAAAATGTAATAAATATGTTGCTGTATTTATATGATAAGGTGCATTGAAGGGTTAACATACACAGGTTAGCATGGGGCCCCTATGCTCGAGGGGCCCACGGGCAAGTGCCCATCAGGCCCATGCGTTGACAGCCCTGCCCTGGCCCACCGGTGGTCCCTGGCCCACCCCTGGCCCACCAGTGGTCCCTTTTGGATTTTCTGGAACAGGTTGATTCACTCTGGAAAACCCGGGCTGTGAACGAAGAGCTAGAAAGGTTTTGATTAGGCGGTTTAATCTTCCCAGCCTGTCACAAGGAAGTGGATTTGCTAGCGTGTGACGAGATGCAGGCTGCTTCTGTTGAACCCTCTTTGGCTGGCAGAGAATAAACAAACGAACCGACAGAGTTTCAGTTTCATAACCTTAGGGAGGGTGGAAAAAATATTGTGGCAATCCTGACCCTCTGGCTTTGAATTTGCTCCTCTCCCACCCGCCTTGCTGCCATTCTTCGATTTGTGTGAGAGCTTTTGTCGCACAATTATCGAGATGCGTGTCCGAGATTCAAAGCTAGGAAATATTGGGTAAGTGCCAACGGCTTGCATGGAGCTCCTGCACCGCTTATCCCAAATACTTCTGGGAATTTGGACTCCAGAGGATACTTAAAAGATTAACTGCTTAACTGGCCCCGTCCCCTGGGATAAATGTGATGTTTGTCAATACATCTGTTGCCAGTCTCTTCTGTTACGTACGTACGCTCTTGTTGACTCGTCTTGTGCGTTTCCATGCTAGCAGGCTCCTGGTTGCTGTTGTATCAATGCACGCAAGGAAAACATAAGCCAGGCCTTTAAAACAGTCTTGATTTTAATGCAAGCCCAAAGCGTCTCACCCCACTCCACGCTCATCTAAGAGTTTTAGCCTGGAGGATGGTTTCTGTCCAACAATACTAATATTGACCCCGGTTGTTGGGGGAAATAGGCTGACTCTGTAAACCACTTAGAGCACCAACCTTTCAGACCTCAGGGACCCCTAAATTCATAATTTTAAATCCCACAGACCAATAATATGATTTTTTTTTTTAAAAAAAGAAGATAAATAGTATTCAGTGCAATATAACAAAATGCAAATAATTTTTCTGCGGGACCACCCAAATTTTCTCGCACAGATCACTGGTTGGTGACAGCTGGTTTTAGAGAGGGCTGGAAAGCATTTATATAAGTCTTAAGTGCTATTGCCATTAATTAATAGCAGAGGGATTTGTGGGGCAAAGATCTTTCAAATCCTTGTGAAATCACTTTTAGAATGGAATGGAATGGAATAGAATAGAATGGAATAGAATAGAATAGAATAGAATAAGGAATAGAATAGAATAGAATAGAATAGAATAGAATAGAATAGAATAGAATAGATGGAATGGAATGGAATAGAATGAATAGAATAGAATAGAATAGAATAGAATAGAATAGTGGAATGAAGAATGGATAGAATAGAATAATGGAATGAAGAATGGATAGAATAGAATAGAATAGGAATATTGGAATGAATAGAATACAGTAGAACAGAGTAGAATACAGTGTAGTACTGTACAATACAATAACGAATAGAATAGAATTAGGAATATAATAGAGTATGGAATGGAATGGAATAGAATAGATTTAGAATAGATTTAGAACAAAATAGAATTCTTTTATTGACCAAGTGTGATTGGACACACAAGGAATTTGTCTTTGGTGCATCAGCTCTCAGTGTACATAAAGAAAAAAATAAAATACATTCATCAAGAATCATAAGATACAACATTTAGTGACAGCCATAGCTTACAATAAGCAATCAAATCATGCACGTGTTTACTCTCTCTCTCTCTCTCTTTAGCAGATTCGCGTCCAGCCGTCTATAAGCGTCGCCAAGCAGTCCGACGTCCAACCCGTGAAACCCAGCCTCAGCCCCACTGGGGCAAGCCCCGAAGACCTGATCCAAACCGGGTTCCGGGCGGCGCCCGAGGGACTCCCCGCCACTGGAGGCAGGGAGGCTGGCGCTCCAAGCAGGGCGTGCGCTAGGACCCGGGGGCCCGCCTCTCAGAGCCGGAGCAGGCACACCTGTTTTCCCGGCTCCGGCTGAACCGAGCGGGCGGGCGGCGGAGCGTGTGTGTGGCCGGCCGGGCTCCGCTGGCAGCGGCAGCAGCAGCAGCAGCGACAGCGGCGGGACCCTCGTTTGCAAGGAAGCGGCCGCGGGCCCCGAAGAGGCGAGAGAGGCGGCCGCGGGCTTCCCACGGGGTGGGTGGGGCTGGCGAGAAGCCGGCTTCCGAGCGGGGCGGCGGGGCTAGGTGGGTGGGATCAACCCCACCGACAGCCGGAGCCGCAAATCTCGCTCCCCACCTGGGAACCGGGCGCTCCGGTGGAGCCGAGTTGACCGGGTGCCGCCCTGCCCGGCCAGCCGGGCCGGTCGGGCGGCCGGGCGCTGGGACTCAGTCTTGCTTTCCCACCTTCTGTGAAATGGGCGCATTTGGAAAGGGCGAGGTCGGCGGCGCCTCCGCCGGGGTGGGGCGCTTCTTTGGCCCTCCTGCCGGCCGTTGCCGAACCAGCTGCCTGGACTCGCCTTGGAAAAGTGGCTGAAGAAGAAGAAGAAGAAGAAGAAGACGAAGGAAGGGGGGGGGAGGGAGGGGGCTTGCATTGGCGAGGCAAGGCGGGTCCAGAAGAGCGTAGGAGGGAGGGGGGGAAAGTGGGCTCCCGGTTCCAGCCGGAGGGTCTTTTTTGGGGTGTGGGTGTGTGGGTGGAACCGGCCCGGGCTGGGCCAGCTGCGAGAGGAAGGAATGGGCCCCGGGCGAGTGGCGGCGGCGACGGCGGACTCCTCGGTGGAAGAATGCTCCGACGCCTCGGGGGGAAGGAGGACCCAACGCCGCCCCCGCCAGGTTTTGCGCCGGGTGGCTTCGCAGGCGGTGACCAGGACCAACCCGCCGCTGGGCATCCTCTTCACCACGCTCCTGTACTGCGGGGAGCTGGCCTCGGCCTGCGTGGTGACCGCCTCCTACAGCCGCTCCGACGACCAGTTCTGGATGGTCCTGACGCTGCTCTTGATGCTGGTCTCCTCCGTCATGGTGCAGCTCACCCTCATCTTCGTCAACCGGGACCTGACCAGCGACAAGCCCTTCATCCTTTTCATGCACCTGGTGCTTCTGGGGCCTCTCATCAGGTGAGTTGGGGCCGGCTCTTCTCTTCCCTTCCCTTCCCTTCCCAACCCAAAACTTGGCTCCTCAACTTGTCTGGTCAGCAGAGTCTCAAGAGGGGTTCAAGGACTACCATGCCCAGAATCCACAAGCGGGGTTCAATTAGGCCCATCTTCCCCCAGTTGTGCAGGGACTACCATACCCAGAATCCACAAGCGGGGTTCAAATAGGCCTATCTTCCCCCAGCTGTGCAGGGACTACCACACCCAGAATCCCCAAACAGGTTCAATTAGGCCTGCCTTCCCCAGCTGTGCAGGGACTACCACGCCCAAAATCCACATTCAGCTTCAAGCTTTTCTCAAAATGCCTTGGGAAGCTTGCGGCTTATGAGAAAACTAGAAAAGCGGTGCTTGGTTAGGTTGTCTTTTGGTAAAGGAGGGTTTGCAATTGTCAAAATGAATTGTCGGAATGAACAAAACCAGATATTTGGGCATTGGAGCTGCCAGACATGCTTGTAAGGTGGGGCTCGTGCATTGTTAACACTCGTCTGTGGTACATTGAAAGATGGTTTGTGGGATAAACCATAATGGGTCAGAGTTACACATGGCTCCGAATACTTAAATCGGGGTTTTACCTCTCATAGAAGTGGCGAGCTGGATGCTAAACTGAGGACCCCAGTTGCATCCCAACAAGGAGAGGCCAAAATGGAGGGAATACATATGCGTTGTGCTTCTTAAGATGAGTGATGGGCAGGCTGAAAATGGCAGCTCAGTTGATTTGAATGTGTACCTTCTCAAAACCAAGATTTCTTGGTTTCAACTCCCAGAATTCCCCAGTCAGCCACGAAAGTTGAATTGAACTCCAGACTATTGGACAATTTTGTGTTCTCTTGCAGGTGTTTCATTACCAAACCAGTTTGATATTCTCACTGGGAGTGAAGTTTCCTCTTATTTTATGCCCTTAATTATGCAAAATGCCACCATTAAAATATAACATGCTATTACAACATAAAACGAGAGCAAACCCCAACTCCCTACTAGCCCTGGGGATGTTACCTAGTTTGGTAATAAAACATCTGCAAGAAAACAGGCTTTTAAAAAGCACCACACTTCAACCCCGAGCTATTCTCTTCCGTTGGAACTCCAGCCATCTTAAAATTTGCCCAAAGTTGAGAAATGCAATCGTAAAAAATATCGGACTATGCTTGCTTTAAAAATTAGTTCCCAGATTAGCCGCGCATCTTCCCACACACCATGCTCATTTTGCTAAGTGGGGTTCTGGCTATTTGTCCTTGATTTTTTTTTTTTTTTTTGGCGTGCTAGAAGCCAAGAGGCAAGTCCAGTTTGGAAGCCAATGTTCTCCGTGGAGGAATGTTGATCAGAACGGAAGGTTGAGCTTCTGCCCTTTCACCAGGAAATGTGATCTTCTCAGAACGTGTAGTATGCTCAAGTGCCCTTGGGAGCTGTGGGAACTGAAGATACTTGTAGTGCCTGAAGTTAGGAAGGCGTGGAATGTTTTTGCTGAGCTACTAACATTGAGAGTGATGGCCCCGTGTGCGGAAGATGAGAGCTCCAGGAAACAGAATAACCGAGTTGGAAGAAAACCTTGGAGGTCTTCTAGTCCAACCCCACCTGCTCAACCTCCCATATAATCTAGGAACTGAAAAGTAGGGCACCGTGCTGGAGGTGTGAGGTTATTTTTGCATATATATATATTTATTTTATTCAAGACAAGGTTCAAATACAAAATACAAAACTCCCCAAAAATCCAAATAAAAAGAAAATAAAATGAAAAAAAAAAAAAACCCACCACAAAACGATAAAAACATTAAAAAAGAAAAAGATCCATCAAAAAAAGGACATTTATCCCCCCCCTAATTGAATACTGATTAATACACATTGCTACCACATTAGTTCCCACCCCATGCAAAACAGGCCCGCCCCAAAATTTTAAGCTACTAAATCAATTTGCAAATTTATTGACCCGCCTTCTATATATGATACTAGCGACAAAGTAGTCAACAAGAAAAAAAAAATGCTGATATTAAAACAAAACAAAATTAAATTTTTGAACCTCTCTGTTGGAGGCATGAGATTATTAAGCTCTGCCTGTTCACCTAATTATGTTGTTGCTCTTCCATTCGTCCTTTAGGAGAGGGAATTCCCCCTTTAGACAGGTGTTGCTAAGTTCCTGTCTTCTTGACAGTGATGGGATACAATTTTTTTTACTACCGGTTCTGTGGGCGTGGCAGGGGAAGGATATACTGCAAAATCCCCATTCCCTCCCCACCACACTAACCTGCTTTCCAGCTCCGTTCTCCTGTGTAGGGCGACTAAAGAAGACTCAGCCAATCAGCTGGGACTCGGGAGGCAGAGAATAGATATGGTTGGCGGAGCCAGTCAGAGGCTGGATTGGCCGGTTCTCCAACCTACTCAAAATTTCCGCTACCGGTTCTTCAGAACTGGTCAGAACCGGCTGAATACCACCACCTCTGCTTCTTGGTGATGTCAAAGATTCCCCTGTCAACTTTCTTTGCTTTTTTTTAAAAAAAATTCAAGGTTGTTGACTCCATTTTTTTTCCCTCCGACGATATTAACGGACCGAACTTGAAATCTAGGTTGACAAAAACAAAATTGCAACATTGCCTTGGTGACATCATGACATTTGAGGTGTTATTTTGAGAGAATTGGGGCATCTGCCACACTCAGTGAGTTCTTCACCACACTTCTCCTTTCTTCTTCCTTCTGGGGTCCGGTTTCCACACCTCCTTTACCCAGCTCAGCTACCAAGAAATCCAGTTAAATCTCCTTGTGGTGGTACAGTGGTTAGAATACAGAATTGCAGGCAAACTCTGCCCGCATCCTGGAGTTCGATCCTCACTGGTTGACTCAGCTTTCAAGGTTGACTCAGCCTTCCATCCTTCCAAGGTGGGTAAAATGAGGACCCAGATTTTTGGGGGCAAGAGGCTGACTCTGTAAACCGCTTAGAGAGGGCTGTAAAGCACTATAAAGTGGTATATAAGTCTAAGTGCTATTGCTATTCCTTCCTTTCTTCCTTCCCCTCTCCCCTCCCCATCCATCCATCCCAGCTCAAGGATGACTCAGCCTTCCATCCGTCTGATGTAAAACGAGGACCCAGATTGTTGGGCACAATAGGCTGACTGTAAATCGGTTATAGAAGGGCTGTAAAAGCACTGTGAAGCGGTATAAAAATCTAAGTGTATTGCTATCAGGAACCCTGGTGGCACTGTGGTTATATTGCAGTATTGCAGGCAAACTCTGCCCACCGCCAGCAGTCCGATCCTGACCGACTCAAGGTAGACTCAAGCCTTCCATACTTCTGAGGTCAGTAAAATGAGGACCCGGATCGTTGGGGGGTGCAATGTGCTGACATGTGTTAACTGCCCAGAGAGTGCTGTCAAGCACTATGAGTGACATATAAATCTAGGTCCTATTGCTGTTCTTATTATTGAGAAGCCCATAACTACTTTAGCTGGATGAAAACCTTCCACCTGGAGCATGGAATTCCTGTCCACAGGAAGGTATTTTGTCAATCTTTAAACCAGAAGAAGACTGACCAGGACACTTTGTCTTTTCCAGATCACTTGAAATGGCACCTAGAAGGATACAAAGATTTTTAATATAAGGGCCTATTTATGTACTTAAGTTATCAGGCGTGATCAGTTTGATAATACCCATTCCACTTTAAGATAAAAGTAAGGTAAACATTATATTGGAACACAAAAGGCCCTGTAACTCGAATGAAAAGCAGGCTGGACTTCTTCAGTTTATTTCAAGTGTCCAACCCTTCAAACCAGACCAGGTCAGGTGCCGTAGAGATTCCAGGAATAATCTATAATAATACAGTAGGGCATAAAAAGACAATCTGGAAACTCTACCCGAGCTTTTTTCTGTCTTTTCTTATAGTAAACAAAGTCAAGGCAGGATTATCTTGAGTTTCTTTTTCACAGTTTCTTCAACTTCTGGAGGGGACTGGAGGCTAAAACATATGAGCGTTTGCAGGAACCAGGCATGGCTAGTCTAGTGAAGAGAAGGACCAGAGGAGGCGTGATAGCAGTCTTGCAATATTTGAGGGGCTGCCACAGAGAGGAAAGGAGCAAGCTATTTTCCAAAGCAGCTGAAGGCCAGACAATGAATAATGGATGGAAACTGAACAAGGAGAGATTCAACCTAGAAATAAGGAAAAACTTTCTGACAGTGAGAGCAATCAACCCATGGAACAGAAGTTGCCTTCAGAAGTTGCGGGAGCTTCATCCTTGGAAGCTTTCAAGAAGAGACTGAACTGCCATCTGTCAGATAATGGTGTAGGGTCTCCTGCTGGGGTGGGGGGTTGGACTAGATGACCCACAAGGTCCCTTCTAACTCTGTTAATCTGTTAATCTTCCCCAAGTTGCTTCTTGGAACACGGTCATCTCTAAATTGCCTTTTTTAAAAATTGAGGTTGGAAATTGAGGTTCTTCAGATTTGGTTGCAGCATTGCTGAGCTTCAGTTTTCAGATGTCAAGAGTCACAGTTTTCCACACCAGTCTGTTCCTTGATCCTTTCTAAGTGGCAACCCTACTACGGTGAGGCCTTCTACATTGATCTTGTGCTACATGGCCATTTGGAGCACGATACAGATACACATTGTCGTGGGACATGACCTGTAGGGAACTGCTGGGTGCGGAAAAGAGAAGTATTTTGGCCCGCTGTTCTAATTCTGGAAGATGCCATCAGATCACTATTTGATGGGTTGCAGATTCAAGATGTACGCAAGAAGGAACATCTCCACTTGGTAGGTTCAAGAGCGATAAAAGGAAGGAATTTAGCTTTTTACAAAGCTCAAGGCTAACGGCTAGCGATCCACTATTAGATCAAACGATTTCAACTATTTATCACTAAGCAAACTCTTTCCCAATCCCAGAAGTCTTGGTAGACAACAGCAGCCCCCACAAACACACCAGCCAATTGCATTAGGCTTAGCTGGGATAGGAAATTCCAGGAGCTTCAAGCTACACTGGGCAGTTTGAAATGAAATCACAACAACTCAAATCGACAGAAGGCAAAGCAAACTGTTGCCTTATTATAGCCAAGAAAAACAGAACGGGTACGTCCATTAGGACTCTATATGAAGAAAAAACTTTCCCTTAAATGGAGGAGTTTCCTGAAAAATCTTGCACGCATCCCTCCCAGCTGCAAACTTGGCTAGAAAAAATGGTTATATATCTCAGACGAGGGAAGGAGGTGGTTAAAATTATGGGGAATAATAAAAAGTTGCTGTATTTTTTGAAACTTGAACGGAGTCCAAGGTTTTGTTCTAGCTTCTTCCATTTGCCTGCTCTGGCCTGGCTTATTTGGGAAATGTGGCTTGCAGCCCTTGACCCAAAGACCACCCAGCCTACAACCATTTTTAAAACTGTTTTTTTTTTTTTTTGGTATCATAGTTTGCAGAGACAGAGCAATGCTGGAAATGGGAGGGTTGAATTCTGTTAATTCCCCCATGGCAGTGGTGGGATTCAAATTTTTTTACTACTGGTTCCGTGGGCGTGGCTTGGTGGGCGTGGCAGGGGAAGGATACTGCAAAATCCCCATTCTCTCCCCCCCATACCCGCTAACCTGCTTTCCAGCTCTGTTTTCCCGTGCAGAGCAACCCATGAAGACCCAGCCAATCATCTGGGACTCAATGGGAGGCAAAGAATAGATGGGGTTGGCGGGGCCAGTCAGAGGTGGGATTGGCCGGTTCTCTGAACTACTCAAAATTTCCGCTCCCAGTTCTCCAGAACTGGTCAGAACCTGCTGAATGCCACCTCTGCTCCATGGGATACCTTCTAGCTGGGTTGGAGTTCAGCTCCCATAATTCCTGGGCCGGCGCCAAATTGAATGTCAGAACAGATGGAGAGCACCAAGGACTCTAGTTGTGTTTGCGTGATACAAACTAAGCATCCCAGCCTTGGTGCCGAGTGTAGAGTCCAGCGGTTCATACCAACCCGGAAAAACGATTTCATTGTATAAACTAGGTTTACACTTACCATGATTAAATATGAATATATTAATCCGCTAACAGCCAGTAAGTTAAATTTTGGATAGATGATTCTGTAAGTCTTTGACTTAACAACCACAGCTGGAGTCAAATTAAAAACAAAACCAAAGGAGAAATGCTCTTCCCCTTTTGCATTTGAGCATGCAAGAAGGGGACAGGAAAGGAGAAAGGAAAAGAGGAAAGGAGGAGAAGGGAAGATGGGAAGAGAGGAAGGAAGGAAAAATAAAGAAACGGGGGAAGGAAGAAGAAAGGAGAATAAAGAGTGAACGAAAAAGAAGAAAAGGAAAAAGAAAGAAGGAAGAGAGAAGGAAAAAGAAGGGAGGGAAAGAAGGAAGGAGATTATAATGAGAGGGAGGGAAGGTGTGAGGCAAGTCCTGCCTTAGCACTTGGACCCCACAGGTGTCCCCAAACAGGATTGATGTCGAGCTGGCCACACACACCCTGCCCTCCCCCAGCCCCCCCCCCCTCCCCAGGTCAAACACAACGGCCCTCCATGAAATCGCATTTGACACCCCTGTGCTAAAGGAATCATTGTCGGTTGGTCGATCTGTCCTTGAGGAGGGCAGCTTTGATAGGGTGCCAAAATATATCTTAGTTCTCCTGCACAGGTTGGTTGCTTTTTACCCCCTTTCTTCTGCAGGCTCCTTCAGAAAATGCAACCCGTGGGGTCCCCTCACCCCCTCACCATTTGCTAGCTCGCAGCAGCATCCGAGGTGTCAGCCAGCAAACCAGCATCCCTCCGATCGGAGCCAGGAGACGAGGCGAGGTCCAAGTGCCCCTCCCTCCCTCCCTTGTTCTTTCTTTGGCCCTCTTCTGCACCCTGTTCCACCCTTTGGTTTGTAGCTCCCTGGCCTGCCTTCATCAATGAGAACAGAGCCAGCTTGTCTGTGGCTCTATTTTCAGCATGGGGAGGTCAACAAAGAACCCTTTTCTACGCTGACTGTTTGCACGCCGCACCTCCCTTTCCTTCCAAAGCCGATGAGAAGGGGTTTTTTGTGTGTGAAAGCCGTTAAGGTAGTTCACCCTGGTAGGGGCTCTGGCTTGGGTTGGGTTGAAGGTGAAACCACCTAAAAATAATAATTTTGCTGGTAACGCTCGCCCTGCAAATAGGCTGAGCTCTTTCATAAGGCATGGCTCTTACAGCTGGGCCTCGCACATGCAGAATTCAATAGTAGAACTTTGGAAGGTTTTTGAGATCTGTTTCTGTTTAGAAATTAAAAACCTTGCCTTTTCTGGAAAGTAGATTTCGAGGGGAAAGGTGTTGCAGAAAGAAATCCCTTTCAGAGGGGAAAGGAAATATGTTTAGAGGAAGAGGAAGTAAAGGGACAAGTTTAGCACAGAAAGAGGAATCTTTATTCTCTGTGGAAAAAAATAAATAATAAAAATAGACTAACCTAAAAAACAGTTCAGTGTCTTAACCCATACAAAAAACACTCCTCTTCTGTGTGAGCCAGCTCATGTGGATGCCAAGCCATGATTTATGGTCTGGCATGCCAGTCTAGCACAGCACAGTATGAAAGGCTAGCCTGTTGCGACTTATCACAGTTAAGCCACCATATGGCTTATGAACTTTATTTTTAAGATTGCACGGCATTTATTTTTGGAGGTAGATTAACCTGAATCTTTCAAGAAATATTTATCCAGAGCAGGTAATTGCGTTATCCTTTTCTATCCAAGACAACAACTTGTCTTATGGCTTCTCAAAACCAATTTATTACTGCCTAAACTTGGCTTGCTTCTTCAGATGCATCAGAATGAAGTGATATGTGGCTCACCGAAGCAGAAAGCTTAATACGTTTGCAGCTCCTTAAGGTGCCCCAAGACATTTCCTTCTGGAATGTGCCTTTTGAGTCAGTTCCCAAGACATGGCATCGTGGTTTCATTTGGACGTTGGCCAACTCCTGCGCGCTGCCTTTCTAACAAACCTATCTGTCTCATAGCTCACTGGAAACTGTTTACGAGGTTTGCAAAATCTAGGAATTTCAAGGTCCGTCTGAGTCAGTTGGAGGGAAAACACAGTCTTGCCTCTCGTGTTGTGCTGCTGGCGGAAGGCGTGGACTCTCAGGCTCAGCCTGGGCAGGTCTCTCTGGGACTGTGGGAAAATCTTGAGCCCAGCTGCTGTAGAAAGTGGGACGTCTAAGGCCCAGGCTTCTGCAGGAGGAAATCAATTCTAGATTGTAGGCTAGGGCTAGACATCCGGTGCTCCATTACAATAAGCCACAAATAACAGTAGATTCAGTGTATGCCTATCCTGAATAGAGGCTTTCTGGTTTCTTCCTTGCATCACCGTGGCAGGAGGACAGCTCCCCGCGATTTGTTTTCATTTTTTGGAATGAGCTGTTGAGTGGTCCCAGTTGCAGCTTTGTTGTGTGGTTTCGGGGTTGCTCGGGGTTTGCTTGTAGTCAGGCAGACATTGCTGCTGAAGTGAGGACCAACACGTTTGTCAGGGAGTGGTTCTAGACAGCATACTAAAAAGCAGAGACATCACCCTGCCGACAAAAGTGCATACAGTCAAGGCTGTGGTTTTCCCAGTTGCAATGCATGGCTGTGAAAGTTGGACCATAAGGAAGGCTGAGTGTCAAAGAATGGAGGCCTTTGAACTCTGGTGCTGGAGAAGACTCCTGCGAGTCCCTTGGGCTGCAAGGCCATCCACCCGGTCAGTCCTAGAGGAGATCCACCCTGACTGCTCTTTAGAAGGCCAGATCCTGAAGATGAAACTCCAAGACTTTGGCCACCTCATGAGAAGGAAGGACTCGCTGGAGAAGAGCCGAATGCTGGGAATGACTGAGGGCAAGAGAAGAGGAAGAGGAGAGCAGAGAAGGAGGTGGCTGGAGGGAGTCACTGAAGCAGTCAGTCAGCGTGAGCTTTAAAGGACTCTGGAACATGGTAGAGGACAGGAAGGTCTGGAGGAATGTTGTCCATGGGGTCGCGATGGGTCGGACAACTAACAACAACAAAAGGACAGAGAAGGTTGTGAAGATTCCTGGAATTGTAGCTCCAGACTGTTGAGGGTCTCAAGTTATCTAGCACAGGCCTTTTCAAACTTTTGTTCTGAACCCTAGGACTTGATGGGATTCCATCAAGAAGAAGACCACAAAAAATGACACATGTGGTTCTTGACTTAACAACCATTCGTTTTGTGACAAAGGTATAACGGCACTGAAAAATAGTGACTACGACCAGGTTTTTTGCACTTACAGCCAGCATAACAAACACAAACACTCACTCACACACACACACACAAATCATGTGATCAGAAGGTGGACATTGGTGTTTTGATTTTGTTTTATTATTTCCTGAGTTTGCCAGCCTCTGAAGGGAAGAGTAAGTAAGAAAGTTAAGATTGGCATTCGTATTGTTAAGCAAATAAAATAGCCAGGCAACATGATGTTTATTAAGCGCTAAGAAAAGTAATTGATAGAAAATTAATAAAATTTATTTTTAAAAAAGGCTAAGTATTGATCTGCGCCCAGAAGGCTGAATGTTTTTTTAACGATGCGGATTGGCAAACCTGTCTGCTTCCTCCCTCCCTGGAGGTAGGGAGGATGGAAGTAGAGTGGAATATTTTATTCCCCCCCCCCTTTCCTTTCCTGCAGATGTTTGGAGTCCATAGTGATGTTCTACCGCCAAGGCCGGGAGGAGGAGCCATACGTCACCATCACCCGCAAGAAGCATCTCCACAGCGACTGCGAGATCGAGATTGAGCAGGAAGTGGGACACTTGGTGCGCCGGCTGGCCACGCACCGTAATGCTTTCAAGCGCATGGCGGTCATTCAGGCCTTCCTGGGTTCCACCCCGCAGCTCACCCTACAGCTTTACGTCACTGTAGTAGAGGAGCAGGTCCCGCCCAGCAGAGGTGAGGACAGAACAGGGCCAAAGGATGGGAGGGGAAAGGAAACTGAAGGGATGGTGGGTAGAGGAGGTCCTGTCAGTGTGTGAGAGTTGAGGGCTGTTTGGAAACAGAAACAGTATTTGCTGTGTGAGGGGAAAAAAGGAAACAGCAAGGAGCCTGGGTATGGCTTAGCTCAACAGTTGCTTGGTGCTGTGAAACTGCAACTCCTCTCCTCTGCTTGCGTTTTGCATTTGGAACAGATTTCTTTTCAGGTGGGGAGGGGGAGTAGAACTCCTTAGCATCAGAGCGTGTTAATAATAAATATACAAAATATTAATGCTCCGATGGTCATTTCGAAAAATCCTTTCTTAGTGAGCACCTAGAAGCCAAGAGGAACATACGTGCCAAATTTCAAGTTTGTAGCCTTTACAGTTCTGGAGATTTTGTGATCATGCGTGAGTGGTATTTCGCACATATATATATGTGTTTTCTTAAGTTTTCGCGGGTATTTATATGTATGGCATTCAGCTTTGTTCGGGTATTTTCCCACGTCATTATAGTTGTGCTTTTAAACGTTGTTACAACTTTAAAAGCACAACTATAATGACGTGGGAAAATACCCGAACAAAGTTGAATACCATATATATATATTTATATTTATTATAGTTTTTCCTTTAACATCCATAAGTGCTTAGTCAACAATGTATTGTCTGGATCGAATCTACTTTATATACAATACTAATAACAATGATACAATTTAGATATACACAGTCATAATCTTTCCACTTCTAACATTTGCGTATACGTGGTAATAATACATTCTATTATACTGTATATCAGTATATATAATACTATTTACCCAATTTTTACTACCTCTTTTTTTTCTACCTCTTAATAAAATACCCCCCCATGTGAAGAAGCATTCTATATCTATCCATCATCTCTTTCTTTTTTTAAGATTTCAACTCTTATTGACTTTTTGGTAAATCTTTCACGCTTCTCCCTTGGGATCTTGCAGCGCCTTCCATCACACTTATTTAATCTAAGTATTTCGTCTGCCTCAATACCTCTCCCTTTGCTGTTGCTGCTCTTGCTTTTGCAAAATAAATAAATAAAAGGATTCTTTTATGGCCGCTGCCAGTGAGCTTTTAAAGACTTGCAAAAGAGATTTTCAGCCAGAGCCTTGGCTCGGTTGCCAACGATCTCAAAAGGGATCAATCTAGACTCTTCCAGAGGATTCTATAATCCCTTTTAAGACTAGAGAGCAGAGTCCATGTTTTTAAAGCTTAGAAAAACTGCAGCTCCCCATGGCTGGAAAACAAAAGATTGCTTAAAAGGCTCAGAAAAACGCCTGGTCGGTGAATTTTTGACAATCAAGCCTCAGGAAGATGGGCTCTGCTAGGTGTATACATTCAGTAATGCAGGAAGTTAGCACCTACCCCTCTCCTAGAAAAATGAAATATCTTGGGAGATATTAAAAAGGGGGAATATTTCCCCTAAAAAGGGTAGAAACTCAGAAGCAGAAACTCCCTTCAGAAATAGAAGCTCACCCCCACCTTTGTTAATGGTTGGGCCATTAAGGCCAGAATACTTTACATAACAAAGATCTCCAGGTAAAGCTATGGCAGTTGCTCAAAAGCCCTTTCAGTGCATCATTATCTAGCAAGGCTCAACCAAGCCTGGAACTCAGGACAGTCTACAGAGTTGCCCCTGCATGGCCGCATGGGAGTCTGACAGCCAATTAGAAACAAGCTTCAATTCAAATCCCAACAAAGGTTATAAAACTCAGGCACCCTCAGCATATCATCCCTTCTCTTTTCCTTCACCTTGGAGCATGTGATCATCCTTCTTTGGAGCTTCAAGCCATGTGGTCCTGCTGTCCACTATTAAACCACCTTCCAAACAGTCTCCATGTTTCCAGTGTCTTTTTCCCTACTTGGAACTGAACCCAGAAGGATAATTATTCCAACAGTAGGTGTGGCTTTCTGTGATCCTGGTTTCATGGAAGCTTCTGTGCAATTCCCAGAGGCGTGGTTCAATAATTAGTATTTATAAAATCGACTGCAGGTATTTTAATTGCCAAGCACGAAGGCATTTCACCATCTGCCTTCCGAGAGGGATGTCACCTTGGAAACACGCAAGTCAGGTAACATACACACACCCATCCAACCGATCCAGTGTGAGTCAGTGCTTTAAACAGCCTACCTCATCCTGATGTTTTCCAGATGTGCACGGTGATGTCAAGTTTAATCCCCTTCCAGGAATTCCTCTTCCTTTCCTCTTCCTGAATGAATGAATGGCTCCTTTCTTGCAATCTTAGATAGACCTATATGCAGGCAGTCCTCAAGTTTACAACAGGTCAATTCTATTCAGAGTTTTGCAGCGTTAATTCAGCACCAGAAAAATTAAACCCAGGTAACTGATGCTTCATGTAACACTTTTATAAACATAATAAGTGGATTTTACAAGCCAGTTGTAGATTTCTCCAACATGGAGCAAACTCGGACAGAAACATGTTGCAAGTTCAGAGCAGAGCTCCAGTCTTCAGCAAGCAAGCAAGTTAGTTTCTCATTTACTTTAGTTCAGCAAGCAAATGAGAGGAGAGGAGCAGTTTTCTTTTCAATGGACAGACTCAGAGCTCCACATAGCTGCAGAGTTGCAGAGTGTAATACAGAGCCACACCTAGGCTACATCTAGTTTCAGTTTCCAAACTGTCCTTGTTGGCTGATTTAGTTTAATGCCTATTCATTGGCTGGCCTTGTTACCATGCTCTATTCCAATTCATGAATATATTCTTTGACAAATTCATGACTCTTCGAAGTTACAATGATCCTGGAAAAAAAGGACCGACTGCCATTTTTCCACACTTATGACCGTTTCAGCATCCCCACAGTCACGCGATTTGCATTCGGATGCTTGACATCTGACTCACAGTTATGAGGGTTGCAGTGTCCCACTTTACAGTGATCCCTTTTTGCAAACCTTCCGACAAACCAAGTCAATGGGGACGCCAGATTCATTTAATGACTGTGTTACTAATTTAAGGATGGCCGTGATTCACTGAACAGACGTGGCGAGGAAGATCGTAACGTGAGACAAAACTCCACAGAATGTCTCAGCCGCATCAATTTTAGGCTGAATTGCGGCCTTAAGTTGAGGGCTACCTGTATTGACTGAAACGATCGATGTAAAAGTCAGGTCAAAGGTTTAGTCGTAAAATGAGCACATATAAATCTTTTTTTTTTAAAAAAAAACTGGACTCAAAATTTACATGACTAATTCAGCTCACAATAGGGGGTTCCAGGTATGGGGTGAAAATCAGGAATCTGATAGCTTAATCTCACAAAGGTCTTTTAATAAGGCGTATTAGTCAGAAAAGACTCTACAATACTAATATCCTTGTCCAAAGCAATGTTTGAAATGGTATAGGCCAGGGTTTCCTGCCTGAGCAGGGGGTTGGACTAGAAGACCTCCAAGGTCCCTTCCAACTCTGTTTATTTTATATTCCTATTCCATTCCATTCCAAATTTTCTCTTGTCTTCTCTTCTCTTCTCTTCTCTTCTCTTCTCTTCTCTTCTCTTCTCTTCTCTTCTCTTCTCTTCTATTCTATTCTATTCCATTCCATTCCATTCCATTCCATATTTTCTATTCCATTTCACATTTTCTATTCCATTCCATTCTATTCTACAGTAGATGTTCCATATGGAAGTTCCTCACATAGGAGACATACATAACTTTCATATCCCCTCCTTGGAAACCAGGAGAAATTTTTGTGTTTATAGAGCATTTACCCTGGGTGTTTTTTTCCCCCATATATTCATAGAGTATCCCATATATTCTCAGAGTATCATCAGTCCCTGTAAATGTAAAACAGGGTTTCACAACTAATGTTTGAGATTCTGTTAACAGACATTGAATGTATATTTGTGTGGATGGCTTGGGAATTTTTTAAAGTCAATTCCGCATCAGCCTTTGCCAAGGAGTCACTGACAAAATGTGCTTTTTCCTCATGTTGTATATCCTCCATATTTATCCGCAAGGATTTGCTAAACCAGGGGTTGCCGACCTTTTGGACCTCAGGGACCACCAAACTCATAATTTTCAATCCCATGGACTAGAAACCCTGGGAAAATCCCCCCCCAAACTCTGCAGGAAAATTCCCCACCCCATTTTCCTACCGATCGATCGTTCTTTATTTGGGATCGCAGGATACTGTCTCCAGCTCTGTTCTCGGTGGGAGAGAGAGAGAGACTTTTGGCTTCATGCAAGGAAAGCAGCAGAAGCAGCAGAAGTCTTTCTTTCTTTCCCTCAAACTCTTCCAGAAATGAGTCTTTGTGAGACTCGTCATTCCAGTGCGGCCTCTTGGAGCAGGAGGCCTTGCAGGGTCCCAAAGACTCATTTATGGCAGAGTTTGGGGGAGAGAAAGAAAGACTTTTGCTGCTTTCCTTGCATGCGGCCAAAAGCAGAAGAAAAAAGCAGAAAGCAGCAGCCTGGTGGCCAGGCAAGTCGTGTGGGGCAAGTGGAGCAAGTTCCCCCCCCGCCCTTCCCCCCCTTCCCCTCACTACCTTGTGTTGTTCACAATGTAAGCGACACAAGCCTTGTGTTCCCGCGGGCCATGTGGGCGGCGCAGCCTTGTATTCACATGCAGCCTGGATTAATTGCTTTGGGGGTGACATTTCTCCGCGGACCACCAAAATTTTCTCGTGGACCGCCAGTGGTCCCCGCCCACTGGTTGGTGACCACTGCTCTTAACCCCTCCTGAGCAGATTTAACCCAACCAAGAATTGGATGAAGGGAATAGAAGTTAAAATGTCTCAGGCTTTCCCATCCAAACTCTCTGAGCTTGGCTAAGTTGCGGTCAAAGAAATGAACTAGCCCCTAAATCTACAAAAATTCCATCTTTGTATAGAAAATAATACATGGAATCCTCTCCTACAAAACTTGGTGTAGATTAAAGTGAAAAGCTATTTTGGATTTTACCAGGGCCGCCTCCTGCTTGACTAACCAGTCTCACTGGTTTCTTTTGGCTTGGCTCAGCACACGGTTTTTCCTCTAACTCCTTCTGAACATTCAATATAGATTCTGGAAAAAGAAAGGAGGCACACTCCAGGGCAGCAAATGTCATTCTCTCTCCCTCACCTCCCCAGTTGCAAACAACTTCCACCCCACTCCCAATTGCAGGCCCCTTTCCTTTGCCGGGGACTGATATCCACCGCTCCAGCATTCGTTTGGATCTGGGATTTCTACCCTCTGTGCAGGGGTAGGCTGCAAATTTTTTAACAACCGGTTCTCTGGCTGGGTAGGCACAGCCGGTTGGTCAGGTGACTGGGTGGGTGATATCACTCATCACACCCAGCCCTGCCTCCCGGCCACTCGCCCCAAGGACAGAGGTAGGATTCAGCCAGTTGGGTCTAATCCCACCAAGGGCTGGCCCCGCCCCACCTGTTTTTCGGGCTGTGTTTTGGCTGTTTTGGCCCAAAAAACAAGTGGGGGTGGGGCCAGCCAGTGGTGGGATTTTGGGGGGCTGTTTTTTTGGCTGTTTTTAGCCCCGAAAAAGGCCAAAAAAACAGGCCGAAAAACAAGCAGGAGTGGGGCCAACCAGTGGTGGGATTTTCTGGTTCGCTGAACTACGCAGAATCTTAACCACCGGCTCGCATAAACCGGTGCAAAACAGCAGCAGCCCACCTCTGCCAATATTAGTGATGGCTAACCTTTTCGTCGTCACGTACCTCTAATTTTTTCAGGTTGATAATGGTTGCTCTTCATTGCTCACCTTTCATCTTTCCTTCCCTTCTAGCTGTCCTGATGACCATGTGCTTACTCTCGGTCACGTACGGGGCATTGGTCTGCAACACCCTGGCCATCCAGATCAAGTACGACGACTACAAGATCCACCTCCACCCGCTGGCCTTTATCTGCATCATTTTGTGGAGGAGTTTGGAGATCTCAACTCGCGTCACCATCTTGGTCCTCTTTGGCACCGTCTTCAAATATTACGGCTTGGCAGTCGGGGCGGCCAACTTCTTGGTCTTCTTCTTCTTACCATGGGTCGAGTTTTGGAGAAGTGGGGCCAAGCTGCCCGAGAACGTGGAGAAAAACTTCAGCCGGGTGGGAACTTTGACTGTCCTGATTTGCATCACTCTGCTCTATGGGGGCATCAACGTCTTCTGTTGGTCAGCTGTCCAGCTCAGGTTGTCCAGGCGAGACTTGATTGTCAGGTCCCAAAACTGGGGCTGTTTAGCTTTATTCTACGTGTTCCGGGGACTGGAGAACAGCCTGCTGCTCCTGGTCTGGTACTTCTTCAAGACGGACCTCTATGAGTACCTCTGCACGCCCATGCTTGTGTTGCAGCTGCTTGTGGCGTACTGTCTGGCCATTGTCTTCATGCTTTCTTTCATGCAGTACTTGCATCCCTGCCGCCGCCTCTTCACGCACAACGTCACGGACTTCTTGCATTGCGTCTGTTGCCGGAAGGAAGACCTTGCCTTCTCCGTCGATTTAGAACCACCTCATGAACCCGGTGTGAGGCACAGTGTGGTATGACAATCAGCACCCTGATGATGAACCCCGTCTGGTTTCAAGTTTCAGCAGTGGTACCTGTTTACTCCACCGTAAGCCTTAATTTCATGGTGCTATGCTATAATTTATCAATAGGGACGCAGGCCATCGTGGCGGTGATGGCTTCTGGAGCATCAGTGGACTTATGGTGGGCTGTCAGAATATACCCTTTGCCGTTGTTGGTGCAGGACTAGGGCAATCCGCAGTAGAAGACTTGACACATAGTGTGAAAGAGGAACTCTAGTTGATGGGGCAAACCATCAGTGAAGGATGGACTTGCTCTTCTAAGGAGCCAGCAGTTTGGCTTTGGAACTGTCTTGATTATGCTCATGTCCAGAAACGGAGCTGAAGGACACTCAGCTGGCTCAGAACGATTGTAAGAAGAGGGTTTGCAGAAGAGAGGTCAACGGAGACTGTCTCATATCTGTTGGATCTCGCACGGTTGGGTGGAACTTCAGAATCACTTCTCCGGCCGTTCCTTCTATTTATTTGAAAACTTGTGATGACTTTATTTGTTTTGTAATTTGAAGTGCTGGAAAAGATGTTGCAGTTCATAGCAACTTGGTCTCAGCATTTGTTTGGGTTCCTACAGTTCCATCTATGGTCAGGGGGTCCGTGCTCACGCTGAAAGCTCAGGATGATGAGTGTCCTAAGGGAGCCCCATTGATGGAGGATGAGCTTTGGATTTCTTGCCTCCAGACCATCAGAGGTGCCACAGCAGACTGGCCTTCCCAACTGCCCTGGAAGGACCAAGCTAGCAGCCGACTACTACATTAGGGGCTTTCTTCAAGGGAGAAAGGGCTGAAGTTGAACGTGTTGAGCTTGTGATGGGAAACTAGACCATTCCACATCCAAGTTCTGGTTCTAGGAGGTGATCAGCTCATGATAGTTTGAGCTTTCACCTGGGGAGGTAAGCATTTCCCAACCACTTGGCTGGACCCCATGCAAAGATATACAGTAGAACCTCTGGTCACAACCATAATTTGTTCCATAACTTTGGTGATTTCTTCATCTTCTGTTTCATCTTCAGGAATTTCTGGGTCAGGGGTCATGTTTGATCACCACCTGAGAATGTGTTTGTGACCAGATTCAAACATTTTATGAATTTTTGGGTTGGAACCTGATTTGGCCACGGTCAGAAGTGTTCGGGACCAGAGGTTCTACTGTACTTAAAGAACCCATTATGTTGAAATGCTCAGGTCTACCAACCCAATTTGGCCAAGCTTCTTGGCCTCCCCAAACACTTCCCACTTTGTGCAGTGCAAGGCTGTTTCTGAACACAAGCTCATCCAGTAGGTGAGTCTTCAATCCAAATGCTTGGGAGGAATACGGGTTTTCATGCCGAGTTGCATCTTTGACCTGCAACAATTTCCTTGTATGTACTAACTTCTTCTTGTAATTCTCCTCTATTGAGCTAATACAGGGTTGTCCGAACTTGGCAACGTTAAGACCTGGGGACTTCAACTCCCAAAATTCCTCAGCAGCATGGACGGCTGAGGAATTCTGGAAGTCCACAGGTCTTAAAAAATTGCCAAGTTTGGAGACCCCCTTAGCTAACAAATAGTGGCCAGACTCTGAGTTAAAGGATCACTCTTATGTGGGATTTTGGTGCCCTTACATGGAGAGTTTGATCTGTGACCATCCTTCCTCTTCATGGTTATTTCTGTCCCAAGGAGCAGGGTGAACAAGATGTTTGGTAGTGCAGTGGTTAGAGCGCAGTACTGCAGGCTACTTCTGCCAACTGCCAGCTGTCTGCAATTTAGCAGTTCAAATCCCACCAGGCTCATGGTTGACTCAGCCTTCCATCCTTCCGAGGTCAGTAAAATGAGGACCCAGATTGTTGGGGGCAATAGGCTTCTCTCTGTAAACCGCTTGGAGAGGGCTGTAAAGCTAAGGCTATTGCTATTCAGTAGTAATAATTCAGAAAGAAAGGAAAAACCAGAGGAGGAGGATGAAGGTGAGGCAACAGAGAATAGAAGCAGCACTCTAATTGGATGATAGCCCCTGTCCTCATAACTACCCATAATGCACTGCCATATGGCTATCAGCCTGTGACCACCCAATGTTGGTTGGCGTCGGGGCAAAACCAGATCCAAAGCCCCGAATCCCCTAATAACCAGAAGAAGATACCCAATTGATGCTAAGCCCAAGAGTAGGAGAAACACAATATAATCCAACTGATGGCCTCTCCGGAGCACTTTGGATGGTCTCACTTGTATAGTGATTTTCGGGTCAGCCTTTTCCAACCTTCCAGATATTATGCTTTGTGATTCTTACCATCAACAGCTAATAGGTAAAGGTTAGAGAAGGCTGCCTTTGATTGACAAGGATTCTCAGACCCTGTCCATCTTCTTACTCCTCCCCCCCACCCCCATTCTTGACTGCAAATAGGAAGGAAAAAAAGGGAGTATCTTTAGAAACAAAATAGTCCATTCTGGATTGGCTTTTAAATAGCCTGGTTTGAATCTGTAACATTCGTTTAAATTATCATTTGTGTCTTTGCTTCAACCAAGGCAAGGCATTCATTCGTGACTGAGACCGAGACACCTCCAACCTGAAACAGACCCGACTTCAGGGGAACATTCAGACCCCTCTGCCTTCCTCCGCTTCATGTTGAACAGGAGTGTGTGTCTGTCAGCAATGCAGCATAAGCCAACGTAGCAGATACTAGCCTGAGCCAACCCTTGGGTAGAGTGTCACCCGCTCCCGTTGGCTTTCTGAGGACAGCTGAACCCAGCTGAGAGCTGAGCCAGCAAGCCAGGACCACCTACCTCAAGGAGAGATTTCACCACGGCCTTTTCGATTGCCGTTCTCGGGGATTAAACCAGGCATCCAAATCAGGTTTTGGGACCAGGCAATCATAAGACTAGAGGCACAAATTTATTTTCCCTGGTTCTCTCTTTTTTTTTAATGCATAATTTCCTGCATTGTGACCAGGAATATATGTGGTTTTTCATGATTGATGGTTTTTCCCTCTTTCCCTTGTCCCGTCTCTTCTCTTCTCTTCTCTTCTCTTCTCTTCTCTTCTCTTCTCTTCTCTTCTCTTCTCTTCTCTTCTCTTCTCCCCTCCCCTTAAGCGAAGGAGCCTACATTTAGGAATTTGGGAAGTAGACAAGTGCAGCAATTAAAAAATTGTCCTGAACTCTACCTCTTTAAAGTGACAGATTTCCCCCCCTTTTTTGCTGCCTTTTCTTTGGGTAGAACGTAGAAGAGATGTTTGGAGGAATGTGAGGGCTCTGCAAATAAAGTATGTCTTAGATAAATCTATTTCTGTTTTTTTTTAAAGGAAACTATTCTGAAGGTTTGTCGAGGAGTTAAGCAAAATTGCAAAATAAAGGGTTTTTCTGCCCCCTCCCTTTAGATGGGAGATTTGAAGATTATATGATGGATTGGTTCCTGTTATTTATGAAAAAAAAAATCTTCCCCACATATAGAAAACTAGCCTGTTTGGGGAAAGAGTTCCCTATACAATTATCCTAGTCCAGTGTATCTCAACCCTCTACCCTCCAAGTACCCTAAATTACCACGGTTAGAATGTGCAGCCAAATTTAGGATTTAAATCAAATTGTTTGGGTCTAGCCAAAACATCATTCAGAAGAGACCACAAATTTACTATTCCTAATTAAAGCATCTGTTTTTATGTGCACGAACCTCCTGTTTTTTATATTCAGGTAGCGTTAGGACACTTATTTAGGGATAAGATAGCATTTATACAAAAGGTATGGAATTTGAAGTGTTTGGAAACCTTAACGTTTACAGATAATCTCCTTCTGCCAAAAAAAACCCAACCCTTCATTAAAAGGAAGGGCCTCTTTATTAAACTAACCAAGGAAGATTAATCATCATCAGGGGGCCATGAAAAACTTACTCTTGAAATAAAATACTTGTCCAGCTAAATGTGTGTGAGATGTTCTTTGTACCCTACACACCACTCAATGCAATTATGTACCGCCATCTAATACTATATTTCTCATACTATATTTTTTCTTTTAGCTTGATGGAACATAAGGTCTTGCAAGGCAGCTGGAGCAGAAAAAGACATAAGCCCACCTGTTGACAAAAGTATTTTAAACTGCTTAGCTCATGCTTCTAAATATAGAATCTCAGCTCAGGGTAGCTTTGGTTAGTATCCGATTATATCAGGGGGCTGCAATCCGTGGCTCTAGAGCCATGTGCGGCTCTTTTGGCCCTCTGCTGCAGCTCCCTGTCGGCTGATGCTGTCTGGCCCCTCCCCTCCTGGCCTGAGAAAGTAAGGGGGATGGTGGGAGATGAAGACTCGCTCCCCATATTCCAGAACAGGAAGTGACTGGGTGGGAGTGAGTGACGTCGAGTTGGCCACACCCACCCAGTCACACCGGTGGTTAAATTATGGGCTCCCGGGGTTTTCATTTCTGTGGGAAACAGGTCCAAACGGGCTCTTTGAGTGTTTAAGGTTGCCGATCCCTGGATTATATCCTCGAACGGAAGCTTGGTGACAGACAAAACACTGACCACAGAGTGGCAGAATTGATAACACGATGTGATATTAAGGAAGGTCAGCTGCGAAGCAGAACCCCCAAAAGAGAGACCCTTCATTCGAAATGGAAACTTGCATTTGAAATCTATATAGCGTGTTGGGCAGGTGTGAGTTGCGATGTTGCGATGTTACGTGCTGTTTTATCCAATGCCGTCCTTCGGATTCGCGGATGCTGTCGGGTGGCGAATATTATTCCACACCATCTGTAATAAGAGTCGAGAGATTGCAAACCCTGGTACTGCATGCATTGTCATCTTTTGTAAACCGTGGACTACGATTACATGTCACCTTATTAAGAAATAACTATGAAATATCAACTACTGTACCGAAATAAACCTTTAATAAAATGTGAAATGCAAATATCTTTTGGAGGAAAAAATAAAAAAAAACACCTTCGACTGGTTGGATCAAATTGTGTTTCACCTCAAATACAGATAAACTTTTAAGCTTTGATTTAGCTGCGCTGGATATCAAAAGTTCATACAGGTTCTCGAATTATGGCTACAATTGAGCTCCAAATTTTATGTTGCTTAACTGAGAAACGTCTTAAGGGAGATTTGCCCCATTTTACGACTTTTCTGGCCACTTTTTGTTAAGGGAATCGCTGCAGTTCTTAAATTAGTAACATGGTTGTTAAGTGAATTTGCTTTCCCCATGGACTTTGCTTGTCAGAAAGTCGCAAAAGGGGATCCCATGATTTTGGGACACTGTGACTGTCACAACTGTGAATCAGTTGTTGAATCACCGAATGTAAATCACGTGACCGTAGGGGATGCTACAATGGTCATAAGTGAGAAAAATGGTCATACGTCACCTTTTTTTCAGTGCCGTTAACAGATAACAGATAATCAGAGTTGGAAGGGATCTTGTAGGTCATCTAGTCCAACCCCCACCCAAGCGGGAGACCCAACACTATTTCTGACAGATGGAAGTCCAATCTCTTCTTGAATATTTCAAGTCCAAAGTACAGGGACTTACAACAGTTCATTAGAGATTTTCAATAAGAGATTGGACTGCCATTTGTCAAAAATGGTGTAAGGTCTCCTGCTTAGACGGGGGGTTGGACTAGATGACCTATAAGGTCCCTTCCAGCTCTGACTATCTGTCTGTATCTAAGTGATGGCGCTCCCACAACTTCCAAGGGCAACTTCTGTTCCATTGATTGATTATTCTCACTGTCAGAAAGTTTCTCCTTATTTCCAGGTTGAATCTCTCCTTGGTCAGTTTCCATCCATTATTCCTTGTCTGGCCTTCGGGTGCTTTGGAAAATAACTTGACCTGCTCCTCTCTGTGGCAGCCCCTCAAATATTGAAAGAGTGCTATCCTGGCTCCCCTGGTCCTTCTCTTCACTAGACTAGCCATGCCCAGTTCCTGTAACCGTTCTTCATATGTTTTAGTCTCCAGTCCCCTAATCATCCTGTTTGCTCTTCTCTGTACTTTTTCTAGAGTCTCAACATCTTTTTTATAATGTGGTGACCCAAACTGGATGCAGTACTCTAGGTGTGGTCTTATTAAGGCTTTATAGAGTGGTATTAGTACCTCACTTGATCTTGTTTGTATCCCTCTGTTAATGCAACTTAGGATTGCATTAGCTTTTTTGGCGGCTGCTGCACACAGCTGGCTCATATTTAGCTAGTTGTCCACTAAGACTCTCACAGTTACTGCTGTTGTAACTTCAAACAGTCACTAAATGAACTGTTGTAAGTCGAGGACTCCCTGTACTTTGGACTGCAAACACGTTTCTGGTGTTTTCTTCTGGGCAAGGAATGGAAATGCCTAAATGGCCCCTTCTTTTTAAGGCTTGCAGATGTTGGAAATAACTCAAAGACAACACACACACACACACACACACAAAAACTTGGATAGTTGTGTTGAGGTAATTCCTGGTTAGGAGAATGAGCGCATACAGGGAGACGTATAGAGAGTAGTGTTGGAATGATACACACAGAGCACACAGATACACTGTACAGTAAATGTAAGTTTTTACTTCCAGACAGTTTAAGCAAAGTCCAAAATAAGCAATCCAAAGTCATTCACAAGTTAAATCAGTCAGTTTTCAATCCAGGGATAATCCAAATATCAAAGTCCAGTGTCAAAAAACAGTTCAGTAACAGATTTACATTAAATCCAGTAATATCAGTCAATTAGAAGAAATGGAGCAACGGCAATACTTTCCAACAGAAGGAAACAGAGAGACTTACACTCTCTTCTGAGACTCGGACTAAACAAACCAGGTTTCTGGCTCCATCTTATGGCCGTTTGAGAAACCACACCTAATTAAAGTTTTGCATTTTCTTAAAGTTACAGTTTTAAAATGTTTATCCTGGTTTATATATTTCTAACCCAAATAGCTGTTAGGTGACTCATATTCCTAACAAGTTGAAAACAAAGAGGATTTATTGAAAAGAAATAACAGACAGTTTGCAAAGCGCTGGTAGTCTTTAGAACCTCAACAAACAAGTTCAAATAAAAAAGCCACACCTCTGAATTCCAAAACATACTTTAGAATAGAATTCTTTATTGGTCAAGGGTGATTGGACACACAAGGAATTTGCCTTGGTGAAGATACTCTCAGTATACATAAAAGAAAAGATACATTTGTCAAGAGTCAAGAATCATCAGGTACAACACTTAATAACAGTCATAGGGTATAATAAGCAATTGAATCATACCAGGAAACAGTCAATATAAATCATTAGGATCCAAGCGACAAAGTTACAGTCCTACAGTCACAAGTGGGAGGGGGTGGGTGATAAGGAGTGATGAGAAGATTAATAGTAATAGTAGTGCAGACTTTGTAAATAGTTGGACAGTGTCGAGGGAATTATTTGTTTAGCAGAGTGATGGCATTCAGGAAAAAACTGTTCTTGTGTCTAGTTGTTCTGGTGTGCAGTGCTCTACAGCGTTGTTTTGAAGGAAGGAGTTGAAACAGTTTATGTCCAGGATGTGAGGGGTCTGTAAGATTGCAGACCCAAGGCTCTGGGATGAGAGATCTTAAGATCCATGGGGAAGATCTTAAGATCAAAAGAGGATTCAGATCGTTTGGGGGCAAAATGCTAACTCTGTAAATGGCTTAGGAGGGCTGTATAAGTTCTGTGAAGCAGTATATAAGTCTAAGTGCTATTACTATCCCCTCTATTTTTTTTTAATCCACAATTTTCCTATTAATCATTTTGGCAAAGAACAAGCCTTGGATTCTGCATTTGTTCAGATTAACCTTGATTATATCAGGCACAAAAATCTGAGGCCACACATCACATTCCTGTTCAGATGTTTTATTGCTCATGCCTATATACAAGAATCTAGTCAGCTCTAAATTGCCACTAGACAGGTTAGCAGAATTCAAGAGGGGTTGGACTTGTGCTGCCTGTGGGAACGTAACAACTCTAGGTTCCACCTGCTCTTCTACAGCTTAGTTTGGACATGGAACAACCAATGGAACAGAAGTTGCCTTCTGCTTCATCAACAGAAAGCTTCATCAACAGAAGCTTTCAAGAAGAGACTGGACTGCCTGTGATGACCCAAAGGGGTGTGGCACAAAGGCAACGCAGTCAGATAATCAATACCGTTTATTAGCTCCAACTTTGCCGCCAGTGTCCTGGTTACCTTCTGTCTGGAGAAAAACTCTCCCAGGAACAGCCTTTGGCTGCAGAGAATCAAGTCCAAAACGTGGTCAACAAAAACTATAAGTCCAATCAAGGCAAAATGAGGTAATTAGTGGGGCAGGGCAAGAGAAAGAATTCCAGATGTGAAGGAACAGTAATAATTCAACACGGTTGGGAAGACACCAGGAACACAGATAAGCAAAGTCAACACAAGATAAACTCACATTTGTTCCCAGCAGCTGCCACACTCAGCATGCATCTCTTTTAAACTCGCATTCCCAGGTGTGGCTGATGAAGGGAATCAGGGCCTTTTCCTCTCCCATAAGCCACACAACCCACGTTGCTCTCTTCTCCATTCCTCCCTGCGTGCCCTAGGATGAAGAGGGGGTGGGCCTGGGTCTTCCCTCTCCCTTGTTCTACCTCTTCCCTGCTCTGCCCAGCCAGACTTTGCCCTTCCTCGGTTTCCTCCAGAGCCAATGGAGCCACACTCCCACTCCCTGTCCGCTGTTCATCTTCCTCCTCGGATTCAGACTCCAACAGGGGCATGACACTGCCATTTGTCAGCAATGGTGTAGGGTCCCCTGCGTGGGTGGAGGGCTTGACGAGGTGACCTACAAGGTCCATTCCAACTCTGTTAATCTGTGATGATGATGGCTTAATGTGTCTTGCCAGTCCAGTTTCTGCTTCAATGAATAACCCAGAAAATGGACTAATGGCCTCAATATGTTCTCCTTGAGAGATTTGAGAGGACTTCTTTCTCATTTTGTCCACTGCAGTAGCTGTAAGATTGAGGTTGGTTGGTTTGAGCATGAATGCCTTTCTCGGTTGATGCGTTTCTCCTGGCTTCAGGCCACAGAACCCATCTTTTGCAAGCTGGCTCATGTCCTTCAGATGTTTAGGAATTATGTACCCAAAGCCATCTAAAAGCCAGGCTGGCTGAGAATGTTTGAGACCTACAGTCCCAAACTATTGCAAGAACGCCGACGTCATATTCCAAAAAGCTCTTCCCTTCAGTTGTGCATGCGGCTCTAAAACTGATGCTTGTGGGGTTATTTAAATAGATTGAGCTCATCCTTCTATATTGAGATGGACTTCCTGATAATAACACCATCATTGTGGATTCTCATAAGTGTGCCTCAACTTTGCAATGAAATAGGAGCTGAGGTTGTATACTCTATGTAGGAATCAAGCTACAGTGTGTAAATAGTTTGCTATGGTTGCCTCCTTTCAGGATGCTTTTGTAGAATAGAATAGAATAGAATAGAATAGAACAGAATAGAACAGAACAGAACTTTATTATGGTCTTAGACCAGCCATAGAGATCACTATTTACAATATATATATAAAAATACTGACACATTATAATATATTAATAGTGGATAAAAACATCCGTTAAGAAAATACATGCTTTCAAACAGTTCGGGGCACTCCCTGGTTTATATGAATGGAGAGCCAATAAGTATGTGTGTAAATATCATTTTCCAAAGATTGTTCTATCTCCCAAAATTGTCACACATTGACAGCTATAATTCTGTAACCCATTTTTTTTCTAGAAGACATTGCAGCAACACAGAATTTTGCCACTGCACGCCTAATCGCTGGGTTTGAATCCTGGAAGAGAAAGTCTAACATAAAAATTGTCTGCTCTCCCTGGCAATCTCTCTTATAAGGGGAGAATTTACAATGACCTATAAACTCTGCAAAACTCACAGTACCTAGATGCTTCTGTAACTTTCAACCTACTGTTCTCTGTCATTTCCTGGTTGTCTTTTATCTAACCTTAGCTTAGAGAGCCAGCTTGATGCGGTTGTTAAGGATAGAAAAACCAGGAAATGGGGAGGTTATATCCCACTCAGGCATAAAGCCAACTGGGTGATCTGGGGTCAGTCATGTTCTTTCCACTGTAGGAAGGAGGCAGTGGCAAACTACTTTTTAATTTAATTTAATTAATTAATTTTTTATTTTATTTGGTTTGTCAATTGCTTACAAGATAGTAGGTATAAGTTAAAACAGAGTTATGAATACATGGATACATATAAGAAAAATAAAAGAAACAATAGGACAGGGATGGTAGGCACGTTGGTGCGCTTATGCACGTCCCCTACAGATCTCTTAGGAAAGGGGTGAGGTCAATAGTAGACAGTCTAAGGTTAAAGTTTTTGGGGTTTGTGGAAGAAACCACAGAGTCAGGTAGAGTATTCCAGACATTGACCACTCTGTTGCTGAAGTCGTATTTCCTGCAATCAAGTTTGGTGCGGTTAACCTTGAGTTTGTATCTATTGTTTGCTCTTGTGTTGTTATGGTTGAAGCTGAAGCATTCATTGACAGGTAGGGCATTGCAATGTATGGTTTTATATACTATACTTAGATTGGACCGGAGGCAGCATAGTTCTAGATTTTCTAGGTCTAGAATTTCAAGTCTGGTGGCATAAGGTATTCTGCAATGGGTAGAGCAGTGGAGAACTCTTCTTGTGAAATATTTCTGGACTTTCTCAACTGTATTAATATCAGATACGTAATGTGGTTTCCAGACTGATGAGCTGTATTCGAGTATTGGTCTAGCAAATGTTTGTATGCTCTAGTTATTAGTGTAATATTACCAGAGAAAAAGCTACATAAGATTATGTTAACAACTCTTAATGCCTTTTTGGCTATGTAATTACAGTGGGCTCTAGCACTTAGATCATTAGAGATGAGAACTCCAAGATCCTTGGCAGAGTTTGGATTATCAACAAGGTCTTGACTATTCAGCCTGTATTTTATTTTCTGATTTTTTTTGTCAATATGTAAGACAAAGCATTTATTTGTTGAGATTTGAAGTTGCCATTTGTTTGACCATTCTGATACACAGTCAAGGTCTTTTTGAAGGGTAGCAGTATTGTCCGTAGTGTTGAATAGCTTTATATCATCAGCGACGAGAACGCAGTTGCTCTTAATATAATCACAGAGGTCAGAGTATGAAGAGAGTTGGTCCTAGACCACTGCCTTGGGGGACACCACTGATGACCGGTACAGAATTTGATAGGATGCTCCCAATTTTGACCATTGGTTGTCTGTTTGACAGGAATGCTTCTATCCAGTTATGCAGGTGTCCAGAGATACTTCTGAAGCAACTTGCCCTGAGGACTGTAGAGACAAGTTGCCAGGTGTCACTATTGACTCAAAGGCATAAAAACAAACAAAAGAAAGCTTGCTCAAGCTTTTTTTTTTTCTTCAGTCACGTACGCTCAGCCAAATACTATGATCTCAGAGGAAAGAGCTAAGTTGCATTCACTTGTATGGATGTTGACAGGATTTGGGTATGGCCAGTCTAGGGAAAAGAAGGACTAGGGGAGACATGAGAGCAGTATTCCAGTATTTGAGGGGTTGCCACAAAGGAGAGACGGGCAACTTATTCTCCAAAGCACCAAAAGGCAGGACAAGAAACAATGGATGGAAACTAATCAAGGAGGGAAGCAACCTGGAATTAAGGAGAAACTTCCTAACAGTGAGGACAATTAACCAGTGGAACAGCTTGCCACCAGAAGTTGTGGGCGCTCCATCACTGGAGGTTTTTAAGAAGAGACTAGATAGTCACTTGTCTGAAATAATATAGGTTCTCCTGCTTGAGCAGGAGGCTGGACTAGAAGACCTCCAATGTCCCTTCCTCTTCTCTTCTCTTCTCTTCTCTTCTCTTCTCTTCTCTTCTCTTCTCTTCTCTTCTCTTCTCTTCTCTTCTCTTCTCTTCCCTTCCCTTCCCTTCCCTTCTCTTTCTCTTTCTCTTTCTCTTTCTCTTTCTCTTCTCTCCATTCTATTCCATTCCATTCCATTCACAATCGCTTGCTGTATGACATACACATGAAGAAGTCCTTTTCATGACCACCATCCCACTAGACATTTTGCAATGAAAAGGGATGTTCAGTATTGCTGTGTAGAAATAGCCACATATATTAACAAATGTTCACTTGTTCCAGCAGCTCTGGTTTGAATGCCCATGAGGCCATGTTGTGCCACAGACTCCACAACTGATGTTAGCTGGAAGATCTCCAGGATGTGAAGAAGAACGGAAGCAAGAACAGGACCATGACTCTTCATTACATTCTCCATAATATATTTTTGTTAGATGAGTAATTTTTCAAAACAGGTGCAGGTTAGAATATATTGTAGGAGAGACCATGGAGCTCATGTTTAAGCCATATTTACACTGTAGAACAGGAGTGTCAAACCAGGGGTGGGATTCAAATTGTTTAACAACTGGTTCTGTGGGCGTGTCTTAGTTTGTGGTATGGCTTGGTGATCGTGTAACTGGGTGGACATGCCTTGGTGATCATATTATTGGCTGAGCATGGCCAACTCAATATCACTCACATTGAGGCACGCATCTCCTCGCCTGGCTTCTCATGACTGTGGGGATGCTGCAACAGTTGTAAGTGTGAAAAATGGTCATGTCACTTTTTTCAGTGCCATTGTAACTTTGAATGGTCACTCCACACAAGCAAAATACCAGCAAAGGAGGGGAAAAAAACTCCAGAGAAGTTCCTGAGACAGGAAGTCTAGTCCTGCCAAGAATGTAATAAGGGTTAACGGAGAGGCAGTTTCTGTAAGCAACACCAGAATGTTTCCTTCCTGCCTTCCTTACAGGATTAGGCCAGTAATTTCTTCTAACAACCGGTTCTCCGAACTGCTTAGAATGTTCTCAACTGGTTCTAGTGAATAGGTGCGAACTGGTAGAATCCCACCCCTGTGTCAAAGTCAATTTCATGCTTTAGGTCGATAACTTTAGGTTATGCTTGTGCTATTCTAATCAATTTTTTATTTCAAAATGGGGTGGGATTTTGTAAATTATTATTATAAGTTTGCAAGAGACAAAAGACATTATTTCCTTTTCTTAACCCTGCAGGGAAAAACCCATGCCAGCCTCCAAAGTTGGGCTGGACTTAAAATGCTACATTTCCTCCCAAGACTAAATCAATAAAGACATTTCGAGTGTTGCTGAGGAGCAGGAAGGACTAGAAGCATCAAGAAAACCTGCTCCCAGTTGAGAGCCCGGACAAGAACTAGGCAAAGGCAACTGGTCTGTGAGAGTCCAGGATGGGGAACTGGGCCATCAACCACTGGTTTTCAGCTCTGGTGATTGTAAGTTTTGCTTCATTATATCTGGGTCTCAATGGAAAGATAGATAAAGGACAAAATGAAGGGCCAATAACCTACTTCAGGGGGCTGCATTTAATGTAAAGCAAATAAATGATTTGCAAAAGGTTCCTGGTTCAACCTTAGTTTAAAGAATGGTACCAGTTTCACCAGTTTGGGATGAACATGGGATGGAGTAGCAAACACCACAGCCTGAAGTTCTAAAGTTCTACTCAGGATAAACCAGGGTGAACAACCTTTGATAGCTAATAGGTTTTTAAATTTACTTTAATTTTTGTTATTCTCTGTTATTTCTAAATACAAATACATAGGTAGATCTGTATCTATGATGTCATCATGTGCTGGCCAATTTGGCTTAAACATTTTTAGGGTTTTTTCTAGGTTGGGAAACTCTGAATGCATTTAGAGTACCAAGACTATCCGTCATTTCTCTGTCTCTGTCTCTCCGTCTCTCTCTCTCTCTCATCTAGCTATCATCTATATATATATATCATATGCCTGCCTACCTGCCTGCCTGCCTGCCTACGGTTCTCTCTCTCTCTCTCTCTTTTATTTCTGTTTCAAAAGTGCCAAGAAATCATACTGTTGATGGTTGGCACCTGAAGGCTGACAAACCACCGCTGCCAGCCTTTGTGATTACACAAAATCTATTGTGTTTTTGTCTGATCAAAGTCTTCAGGTCTGTGCCGTCATCACCCCCCTGGTGGCAGTGGAATTCCAAAACTCTGAATGTTTGAAAGTGTTATAGATAAATGAAATACATCATTAATGAGACTGTCTCCATCTTGTATCTGAAAGAGGCTACGGGACAAGATTAAATAATGAGAGGGTCAACTAAAAAAGATACTCCTTTGGTCTTTTTAACTGTCAGAAAAAGGGAGTGAGGGAAATGCCTAGATGATCACCCCCATAGCCCAAAGTTGTCGAAACATAAGAAGGTTATTGGGTTGCCACAGAGATAAACATGCTGTGGTTACCAACTCCCGTGGTTCATTCCTGTAAGACTCTGAGGATTAGCAGGATCAACAACTGAAGCCTTACACATGTCAAGAAGAGAAGATGACTTTGGGAATGGTGAGGTTATTTTAAAAACTGAGATTTAAGATGTCGCTTGTGGTACAGTCATCCTCTGACAACACCTCATTCTTCTACCACCTCCCTTTTCTGTCTTTTATCCTTTTTCTCAGTCTACTCTATCGTACAATCCTAAGTGGCATTAACAGTCAAGATCTGTAAGGTATTAATGCCACTCTATAAAGCCTTAGTAAGACCATACCTAGAATACTGCATCCAGTTTTGGTCACCACACTATAAAAAAGATGTTGAGGCTCTAGAAAAAGTACAGAGAAGAGCAACAAGGATGATTAGGGGACTGGAGGCTAAAACATACAATGAATGGTTTCAGGAACTGGGTATGGCTAGTCTAGTGAAGAGAAGGACCAGGGGAGATATGATAGCAGTCTTCCAATATTTGAGGGGCTGCCACAGAGAGGAGGAAGGGATCAAGTTATTTTCCAGAGAAGGAATAATGGATGGAAGCCGATCAAGGAGAGATTCAACCTGGAAATAAGGAGAAATTTTCTGACAGAGAGCAATCAACTCATGGAACAGAAGTTGCTTTCAGAAGCTGTGGGAGCTTCATCATTGGACACTTTCAAGAAGAGATTGGACTGCCATTTGTCGGAAATGGTGCAGGGTCTCTTGCTTGGGTGAGTGGGGGGGGGGGGTTGGACTAGAAGACCTCCAAGGTCCCTTCCAATTCTGTTAATCTGTAAACTGTGCTGAAGCCTGTTCACGTCAGCCAGCTGAGCTTCTGCTTCCCAACTCTTTGTTGAAATGTGGGTGTGATGAAATAACAAAATGCTACATACCTTTGAAGCGTGGTGTAAATAAAACCAATAACCATATCAATGACCTAGTTACTTTCATGAACAGAATGAGGGAATTAATCAACCATGAAGGAAATGGTACAGCTTGGAGCCAACATTTCAAGTCATGAAATATAGTGAGAGGCCTGTCGGTCAGTCATCCAGGTCGTGGCTGTTCCAAAGGGGTTTTTCCAGCTGCCTCCTGAAAAAGCACCATTGGGGCAACCACGACTTGGATGACTGAGAATCTCGACAGATTTTTAGCTATACAATTTGGGATGAACGCCCTTGGAATGGTTGTGGGAGTGGT
This sequence comes from Pseudonaja textilis, assembly GCF_900518735.1. The sequence goes on along the minus strand of NW_020769328.1, from coordinate 5,320,902 downwards.
AGGAATGGATTTCCAGAAGAAAAATGGGACCAATTGGACTAACTCAGGTGACCCTGAGGACACAGATAAAGCTCCAAATGGCCCCAACCACCCTCCAAAAGGATGCAAATGACCAGCTGTCTGCAAGGAATATCAATCCCTCCATTGCCCACTATCCGGTCAGAGTTGAAGAAGCTTCTTGGATGAGAAGCAAAACCTCTTCAAAGAAAAAACAAAGCCCAATTGCCTCCTGAAAAAAGCACCTTTGGGATATAGTGAGAGGCAAACGACTATCTACAGGTGTATAGGGAGAATGGAGAATAGGTTAAGGATCTGGTCTTGCAAAGAAATATATAGGGGTTTCTGATAGCTATTTAAAGGTATCCATCCCATTACATAGATTTTTAAAAAAATCTCTGAGATCTTGTTGTGGATACAGCAAAATGTTCACCTTATAAGGCATTGCACACCAGAACAACTAGACACAAGGAGAGTGTCCCCCTTCCCACCTCCATGCCGTCACTCTGCTAAACAACTCATTCCCACAACACTGTCAATCTATCTAGTAGGGCTGTATTACAATTATTCGTCTCATCTTTCCTATTATCTTATTTTCCTTATTTTCTTACCACTATAACTTTGTTGCTTATATCTTATGATTTATATTGATTGTTTATTTAGTATCCTAGTCTGATTTACATGGATTGCTTATTTAGTATTCTAGGACTATCACTAAGTGTTGTCTCTTATGATATTTGATGGTTATGATCATGATTTATCACTTGTTGCTTGTATGTACACTGAGAGCTTATGCACTGGAGACAAATTCCTTGTGTGTCCAATCACACCTGGCCAATGCAGAATCTTCTCTTCTCTTCTCTTCTCTTCTCTTCTCTTCTCTTCTCTTCTCTTCTCTTCTCTTCTCTTCTCTTCTCTTCTCTTCTCTTCTCTTCTCTTCACCTTCACCTTCACCTTCACCTTCACCTTCACCTTCCATCTTTCTCTCTCTCAAAATACTGTGGCAAATACAGCCACAGTATTGCCACAACCGTGACATTTATTATTATTTGGGTGTGTGGTTTATTATTAGAAGAGTAGGATGAAATGTAGTTAGTCTTATTCTTTCCTTATTACTTGCAACATATTTTTTTTCTCCTGCTCATTTCCTCATACTCTGCACTGCAGGAATATATTTTTTTAAACTAATTAAAAAAAAACCCACACATTTCCTCTTCTTTTAAAGTTATGAACTTTGTTCATGTTAGACTACGTGGGCTGGATGGGGAAATGAGCTAAGGGTTCATGGAAGGATTTTAAAGTTTGCCTAGGAAGATCCAGGATCATTTCGTTAATGATTTTAACTAAATTTGCATTTGTTCTTATGGGCTGCTAAGCATGCTATGTAATGAAAAGAAGGCATTGCAGAAAAGCAAATCAGCTTCCTTATCAGATGATCTAATTAGGGAAATAAGATATAGAAGGAAAAAAATCTTGCAGAATTTTGTCTTCCTCCCTCCCTCCCATGTCCTTATTTTTCCTTTAATTTCCATGCTTTTATTGTATTCAAAAATGAATAAATAAATTTTAAAAATGCATGCAAACCAGCCACATGTGGCCATATACAAGTATGGGCAAAATGTTGATCATCAGTTACCCAAAAAGAATGCTTAATATTTGTACATCTCTTGCAAGAACTGTGATCTGAACTCTTATGTCAATTTCCTAGACAACACTAAAACTTGTTTAGCTGATTTGTGACTTAACTGAATTCAGGCAAGAAAACAATTCATGGTTGGTATGTTATCATGCACACTGATGTTTCTCCCCACAAATACTGTAATTAATATATAGATTATCTCATTTCAAAATATTCCTGAATGTAATTGTCTTTCTTGTCAATGAATGGCTGATATTGTAAAACTGAACACATGAAATGATTTTTTTTCCCTTTCTTCCTTAGGCTGCTTGGTTAGCATTGAATATATACCTTTTTCTGACATATTTCCTGATATTTGATAGAAGTGAACAGTACTATTACACCAGGCAGATTCTTGGGGTGAGCATCATTTTGGCATCTCATAAACTTTTGATCTGCATGCGGTAGAGATGAAAAATCTTTAACTTAACTGGAGGAAAAAATATATGTTCGCACTTCTTAAGTGGTCTGTGAGGGGCCTGCATAAGCATACAATCGTGCCTACTGTCCCTGTCTTTTTGTCTCCAATTATTCGTACCTATTTCATGTATTTAAACTTAAGTTTATTCTTATTTCTATTATATTGTAAGTGTTTGACAAAATAAATAAATAAAATAGAACCAGAGACTAAAGACAGCCACTCTCTAGAATTTCCCAGGGTACATCCATGAAGGAAAGACTAGTAAAAGTTTTGTCTGGCAAGATTCTGTCTATGTAGTATATGCAATTTTTTTTAAAAATAACCCTGAACATTGGCTGCCTTGTTTTACTGCATGACATTTTTGGGCTAGACCTGACAATATTCCTGCTTTAGGAGCTGCAATATGGTATATAAAATGATGCCCAAGTGATCTTCTCCTCTCTTTGCCTTTCTAGTCTGCGCTGGCTTGGGCTCGGGCATCGGCCAAGTGTCTGAACTTCAATAGTATGTTGATCCTGTTGCCTGTTTGCCGGAATCTCCTCTCCTTCGTGAGAGGCACCTGTCGGGTGAGCAAGTGGCTAAGATCACAGTATGGTGTACTTAGTCCTGGGGGTTGGGTGGGCACCGGGAATCCAGCTGGTTGCTAAAAGATTTTAACAGATTTAACAGATTAACAGAGTTAGAAGGGACCTTGTAGGTCATCTAGTCCAACCCCTGACCAAACAGGAGACACTATACCAATTCTGACAAATCGAAGTCCAATCTCTTCTTGAAAGCCTCCAGTGATGAAGCTCCCATAATTTCTGAAGGCAACTTCTGTTCCATTGGTTGGTTGCTCTCACTTGTCAGAAAATTTCTCCTTATTTCCAGGTTGAATTTCTCCTTGTTCAGTTTCCATCCATTGTTCTTTGTCTGGCCTTCGGGTATTTTAAAAAATAGCTTGACCCCTTCCTCTCTGTGGCAGCCCCTCAAATATTGGAAGACTGCTATCCTGTCTCTCCTGGTCCTTCTCTTCACTAGACTAGACATGTCCAGTTCCTGCAACAATTCACTGTATGTTTTAGCCTCCAGTCCCCTAATCATCTTGGTTGCTCTTCTCTGCACTTTTTCTAGAGTCTCAACATCTTTTTTATAGTGTGATCTCACTAAGGCTTGATAGAGTGGTATTAATAGCTCCTTTGATCTTGATTGTATTCCCTCTGTTAATGCAGTTTAGGGTTGCATTGGCTTTTTTGGGCTGCCGCTGCATACTACTGGCTCATATTTAACTGGTTGTCTTGTGGAAGATTATAAGGGGTATAATTTATGTTTGGATCCTGTTTTAGAAAGGTGGAACATCTCCATTTCCAGATTAAGTGACAAGGAAATAATTGAGAGGGGAATAATGGCTAGAACGTTGACCGTGGACAGCTCTGCACATGGTTTCTGTGCCTCCATTCCATAGCCATTGAGACTTGTTCTGTGGGATCTTGGGAACTACAATTTAGCAAAATTTGAAGGGCCACAGAGAGCCTAATTCCTGGAATAAAACTCATTTAGAAGTGTTTGTTCACAGGAGACAACCTGGGACCTGGGGACTGTATGAAGTGCTTCCATTCCTTTTCCTCCTCTCCTTCCTATCGGAAGCTAGTAAAGTTTTCCAACATAAGATGTGCCTCAAAACAGAGCAACAAAGAAAAGGGGTGTCTTGATGTCCAACTTATGACCAGGAATGCTGGCTAGATAGCTGACCCAGCAGACCTATCCTCATGTTTTATTCTCCCATTATTGAATAGTTCGTCTGTTTGTGATTTTTTGCTTTGTCAATTCAGTGTTGCAGGCGGACCATGCGACGGCAGCTGGATCATAACCTGGCCTTCCATAAACTGGTGGCTTACATGATTGCTATTCATACAGGTAAATTCATATAGGAACCTCTGTGGCGCAGTGGTTAGAGTGCAGTACCACAGGCGACTTCTGCTGGCTGCCGGCTGCCTACAATTTGGCAGTTCAAATCCCACCAGGCTCAAGGTTGACTCAGCCCTCCATCCATTTTGGGGGCAATAGGCTGACTCTGTAAACCGCTTAGAGAGGGCTGTAAAGTGGTATATAAGTCTAAGTGCTATTGCTAAACAGAAACATCTGGGAAAGTTAAAAGAATTCTGTGGGAAAGACATGAATTGCAATATTATGAGGCTGCCATGCAAGTGTTGCCCTTAAATTTGCAGCACAATAGCATAAAACTCGCCTTTGTGATGTCATGATGTATCTTTTGGTGTTGTGGGGATGAGAATGAGGCCATATCAATGCGATTTTCTCCATAATTACATATTAGCAGGCAATGGTATGTTTCTGCCTTCATGCTGAACACTGGTTTGCTGAATCGTGGTTAATTCAAAACATCACATTTGATTGGGCACACCTAAGACACTGAACTATCAACCCTGATTTGCAAACTAATGCCCAGTGTTTGGGTTCAGGGTTCACACAAGATACTAAGCAACAAAAAGGAAAACCATGTTGTTAACTGCTTACTGTGCTGACCGAGTCCCAGTATTAACTGTTATAACTTAACTGGCTCTTCTTAAAAATCAAATTGTTTTTACAGTTCTGAGTCAGAGGTGGTATTCAGCAGGTTCTGACCAGTTCTGGAGAGTTGGTAGCAGAGATTTTGAGTAGGTGAGAGAACCAGCAGATAACACTTCTGACTGGGGATTTTACAGTATCCTTCCCCTACCACGCCCAAAGAACCGGTAGTGAAAAATAAATAAATTGAATCTCACCACTGTTCTGAGTGCTCCTTTTTACTCAAAACCCAGTGTGACTCATTGTCGTTTCTTTTTCAGAACTAACAGTTTGTGAACCTTTTCACTTACGCCCTTTCAACTCTTAGTTCAAATTATTCCACGTTACGATTAAGATGTATGGGTTATTAAGAAATTTGGGGGTCAATCCATTGCCTGGGTTGGTTGGGGTATTTTTGTTTTGTTTTTAATTCAGTAAATGGTTTTTGCCTTGTGCTCTCTTCAAGCCATTCACATCATTGCTCATTTGTTCAACGTTGAGTGGTACATCGATGCTCAGCAGAAAACGGACGAGAGCTTGCCTTCCATCCTGTCGCATCTTCACAAGACGGATGGTTTGTGGTTAAATCCTATCCATTCCAACTCTACCGTAAGTGTGTCGCTGAATCAATAATTTACTTCTGAAAATAAAATTACTTGAGAGCCCTCATCTAAATCTGATAGTAACAGGAACAATCTGATTTTATCTGTAACATTGGTTCATGGAATTTAGGAGGATTATCTGTGCTTTTTAAAAACCTGGATACAAAATATGAGGTTTCCTGGACACCAATGCTTTCTTGGCAGTCTGTTTCCCCTTCCCCCCATGTCTTTTGCTGAGTTACACTGGATCAATATTCTAATTGTCTTTTACTTTAAAGGATTAATATCCTAAATATGTGCATCAAACAGCATTTTCTAATTGTCTTTTAAAGGATTAATATCCTAAATATGTGCATCTAACAGCATTTTTTTTAAAAAAAGGGAAGATGCCATTTTAAAACCTTGTTTAAAATTTTTGGTGAGTTGCTTCGGGTACATTTTAAAAAATGGGCACAATTTGTTTTTGGTGATTATTTTTTAAAAGGATGTTTGAGTTTGATGGTCATGTTACAGTTTTGTTACATGGGTCAGGTTTCCATGGGATGGAAATTCTCCAGGTTGGGAGGATCCCAGAGGTTGTGGAATACACCCCAGGGACATGGTCCATTATGTCTTTGTGTGACTTCGCCTTGCTTGCTCTTGCAGATTCCTTTATACGTAGCTTTCACCACCATTCCAGGCCTGACGGGTGTGATCATCACATTGGCGCTTATTCTCATGATCACATCTTCCATGGAACAAATACGCAGAAGCTATTTCGAAGTCTTCTGGTACACCCACCATCTCTTTGTGATCTATTTTGCTGGCCTCGTCATCCATGGCATCGCGTAAGACACCAATGCTTTAACAGATGGCAGGATGGGCTAACTCTACACATAGACACACACACACACACACACACACAAAAGATGGGTTAATTATTTATACACACCAATGCATACATACATGCCCTGAAAATAAGACCGAGTCTTATATTATGTTTTGCTCCAAAAGACGCATTATGGCTTATTTTCTTATTAGGTCTTATTTTCGGGGAAATATAGTACTAAATGCATTTGTCAGGATGACAATATTAACTGGGGCTTATTTTGGGGGTAGTGCTTATATTACAAGCATCCTGAAAATCATGCTATGGCTTATTTTCCAGTTGGGTCTTATTTTCAGGGAAACAGGATACGTATGCATGCATACACAGACACACCATTTAGAAAGAAAGTTTTAGCCACTTTCATAAAAGAACTAACATCAATTTAAAAAAAGAAGAAGAAAGAGAAAGGGGGCAGAGAAAAAGAAAAACTGAAAGTGTAGAAGAAAAACAGATAAAAGATATAAAGATGAATTAGTAAAATGGGTTAATTCTGATGCACTTGGCTATTTTTAACTGGGTGAGAAGAGCAACTAGGTTTCTGTTTTTCACCTTTTATTTTATAATTATGCAATATTTTATTATATAATAATTTAAAATTTGTTATAAAAGCATGATAGTGTTTGGATCCTGTGGTATTTATAGTGTTGAGTAGAGATTAACACTCTGATGTTTAGGCAAAGCCTTAAAAACAAAGAAGATTAAATTAATATGAAACATGGTTCCTAAAATGTTAACGTTGATGTTTAAATTTTACAGCTGGAGTTAAAGGTGGCATTAATAAACAGCTGTAAAATACACTCAGTTCTTGCACAATTGCAGGTATCTGCAGGGGTGGGATTCAAATTTTTAACAACTGGTTCTGTGGGCATGGCTTAGGTGGTGGACAGGGCTTGGTGGTCATGTGACTGGGTGGACATGGCTTGGTGATAATGTTATTGGCTGGGTGTGGCCAACTCAATATCACTCGCATCGAGGCACGCATCTCCTCGCCTGGCCTCTCATGACTGTGGGGATGCTGCAACAGTCGTAAATGTGAAAAATGGTCATAAGTCACTTCTTTCAGTGCCATTGTAACTTTAAATAGTCGCTCCACACAAGCAAAGTACCAGCAAAGGAGGGAAAAAGAACCTCCAGAGAAGTTCCTGAGACAGGAAGTCTAGTCCTGCCAAGAACGGAATAAGGGTTAACGGAGAGGCAGTTTCTGTAAGCAACACCAGAATGTTTCCTTCCTGCCTTCCTTACAGGATTAGTCCAGTAATTTCTTCTAACAACTGGTTCTCCAAACTGCTTAGAATGTTAACAACCGGTTCTAGCGAATAGGTGTGAACTGGTAGAATCCCACCCCTGGGTATCTGCATTTTGAAGGCTGTGTTAGGTTAAGCTAACAATATTTGTGTATGACACATAATTCGGAATAACAACTGCAATCGTTTCACTACAATCCTAGCAGCCAATGTAAATACATGACATAGCCAGTAATTGTATCTGGAATTCCTCCCACCTGCAGAACAATGAGTGAAGGATTTTAGAAACTTCTGGAAGTTTCAGCTCTAGCATCTTTTCAAAAAAAAAAAAAAAAAAAAAACAGAATGAGAGGGAGGGGGTATGTGAAAGACAAAGAATCAGACAATATAGTAAGTAGCAGTTCAGGTTTAGTGCTCAAGCCTATAGACAAAAATCTAATCAACTGAAGTTCAATTCAAAAACTTTTTATCCTGTTTGGGCAGGGGGTTGGAGTAGATGTCCTACAAGGTTCCTTCCAACTCTGTTAATCTGTAAATAATCTGTAAATAATCTGTAAATAATATGAATTGGCAACAGATAAGGGTCCATGCAATTCAAGAAGGGTTGGACTTAAACTGTTTGTGGGAATGTAATGATTCCAGACTGATGACTTGTTTAACTCCGCCCTCCAGCTCTGCCTTCTCTGATTCCTATAGGATGAGGACGGAGGAGGCATTGTCATAGCAAGCCATTTTCTCCCACTACTTAGCCACTGAATCCCTTTCAGAATTTCTCCTGGGAAAGGCAACTATTTAGAGGATGCCCTTTTGTATCCATAGAGGTCTTGTTCGTGGGCAAACGGCCGAAAGTTTGATGAAGAATAACCCCAAGAAGTGTGCGCATCGCCATACCCAGTGGGGCCAAAACAGCAGCCATCCCTATTGTGAAGTGCCTGAGTTTGGGAGCATTCCAGCTGAGGTCAGAACATACATTGGTGATGGGTAGAGTGGTGATGCATTCCCAGGAGGGAGAGATGCATTCCAGAGGAATAAGAGGCAACTCAGCTAGGATATCTTGTGTGAGAGAAAGAGGATGAAGACAGCACTTCCCTAATAGTTTCCCAGAGTATATCGTAGATGCTGATAGTAAAGTCTTTAGTCTGGCAAGATTCTGTCTATGGGGGTGAAACAATGAAAACCTCAGCTTGGAAGAATCACCAAATGTCATTTTGGATTTTGGCCCTGAGTGCAGCACCTGAGAAGGATTCAGGAGATAAGTTTTGTATGCAGCCACCTTATCTTGGGAACTTCCTCCACTCCGGTTCATCTGATTAGCAAAAAAAATGGAAAAAGCTCTCCACTCTAATGTAGTGGAAGAGAAAGGAGTCCTAAAATGGGAGCGGTTCAATTGTAATACTATCCCTATCTCATGAAAGAAGACCCCGTGAGGATTTTGCTTTGGATTGGTTGAGTCAGTGGCCAAAGCTAACCAATGTGTAGTTGATGTTAACAGACATTTCATCCACCCAGCCCCGCCCCCCAAAAGCTGAACTTCCTATTACTCTAAACATAGCTGTAGCTTCATTGGGGATCTTGATGAGTTATAAAATCATGGTTTGTGGCTCGGTATATTGGGCGAACCCAGGCAATTATGGTAAAAAGCAAGCGGTGGTTTAACATAACGTATGAATTCAGCTTAAGGAACTACATAGCGTATGGAATTTTGGAGATAGAGAGATCAGGAAAAATTCCTGCTTTCCTGCAGGACGGTCCTTCTTATTGCATTTGGTTCTTTTTTTTTAAAGTCCTGGAAGTGGGTGCTGGCACCTATTATTCTCTATGCCTTTGAGCGAGCCCTGAGGATTTGGCGCTCCTGCCAGAAGGTGGATATTATGAAGGTAAGTGTTGGGTCTGCCTCCAAATCTACTCACCAGCTTTGTACTCTAAAACAGTTAAGAGAGAGGGAAAGGGAGGCGGGGGAAGACACAGAGAGAGAGAAAGAGAGACAGACAGAGACAGGCAGAGAGAGAGAGAAACAGAGAGAGAGAGAGAGAAACACAGAGAGAGAGAAACACACATAGACAGAGAGAGGTGGGGAGAGGGAGAAAGAGCTAGAAAGGCAGACACAGAAAGAGACAGAGAGAGACAGATATCTAAGACCCATAATCAAGTAGTACAATATTACTGTCCTGTTACAGTAAACATGACTTAGAGCTGAGCTCAGCGTCCATCTGAAAGTGGTTTGCTGCTTCGCTGCTTATCCAATGAAGAGTGATGGATGCCTTGAAAATATGCCCACAATTTGTGCAATGTTAACTGGCCCTAATAAAGGTGTTCCAATGCTACTTTCAAACAACCTGCGTGATCTGGTGTGAAGAATTGCTTCAACTCCTTTTCCCTTGGCGAAGGTGCTCGTTTTTCGAAGAAGCAACCGGACTTCCTTTAGTTTTTCTTTGGAAGACATTTCACTTCTCATCCAAGAAGCTTCTTCAGCTCTGAGGAGTTGGGAGGAGTTACATTCCTTGCAGACAGCTGGACATTTTAGACTCCACACCCATTTGCACTACCCAGGTGACCCTGAGAACACATATCCATTTCCAAGGGGCCTCAACGGCCCTCGGAAAGGATGCAAATGACCAGCTGTCTGCAAAGGAATATAACTCCTTCCATTCCCCACCATCCAGTCAGAGTTGAAGAAGCTTCTTGGGTGAGGAGCGAAACATCTTCAAAGAAAAGGCAGAAAGTCCAGTTGCTCTTGGAAAAAAAAAGCACCTTTGGGACAACCATGACCTGAAAGACTGAGAATCTCCATGGACATTTTGCCTGTGTCCTTAACTCTTTACATCCAATGTGATGGCATTGAACTGACGCTGAGGAGATCGAAGTTTAAACTCAGCCATGGGATATCACTGAGCGGCTATGGGAGAATTACTTTATCGCAGCCCAATCTCCATCTTCTATGTAACCAAAGGAGAAAGGGCCAGTCAGGCTTGTGTTTCAGCTTCAGAGGAGAGTCAGGAAGGGCTCAATCTGTCTTCCTTGCAGGTCTACTCCGTGTGGGGGAGAAGATACTGTAGATGGGGAGTGGGATCCGCCGCATCCCCATTGGGACAAGGCATAGGGTTGGCTCACTTTTGAAATCTTGTCTTCAGGTCATCATGCATCCCTCCAGAGTGCTGGAAATTCAGATGTTCAAGGCAGGTTTTAGCATGGAAATCGGACAGTATGTGTTCCTCAACTGCCCCGCCATCTCCTATCTGGAGTGGCATCCGTTCACTCTCACCTCCGCCCCGGAGGAAAACTACTTCTCGGTCCACATTCGGGTGGCGGGTGATTGGACGGAGACCTTGATTGACACCTTGCAGCAGCCAAACTCACCAATGCCCAGGTGAGCAGAGAGGGCAACGTGAGTAGCTGTGGCTGGCCTCACTTGAATTTCTTGCATTGGTCCCTTTTGGATAAGCTTGAAAGTATATCTTTTCACAGTTCATATTGCTACCTTGTTTAGTCAAAAACATTAAAATATATCTGAAAAGTCCCAGGCTTGTGGAACTAAGCTCTGCTGGATGTTTTATGGCACGAATGGCATCAGCTGGGCTTTTTTTTTATAATCTATCTTCTTTTCATGACCCCATAATCCCTTGTGGGGTGGAGTCTGGGCAACTGAATGGAGCTGACTGTTTACTGGCCGGATGCCCTTCCTGTTGCCAATGCGGAGTTATATTCAGCGGATATATTCTCAGTGTGCCCAGAGAGAGAAATATCTGCCTCTACCTAGGATCGACCTCACGGCCTCCTGATTGTGAGGCGAGAGCTCCGCCTCTAGGCCACTGCACCACTCAACTTTTTGTAATCTATATTAAGAGCAGAAAAAGCAAAACACTGTTTGCTCATCTTTTCAGGATGATGGTGGATGGTCCTTTTGGCACAGCCAGTGAGGATGTCTTCCGGTATGAGGTGGCCATGCTGGTGGGAGCTGGGATTGGGGTGACTCCGTTTGCTTCAGTACTGAAATCCATCTGGTACAAGCTCCAACATGGTGACCAGGAGCTTCAAACCAGAAAGGTGAGCTCAGCTGGCTTCTCCTTACCCTGTTTACAAGTAGTCTTTAAGGTACGGCCATAAAAGAGTTCTTGAGTTTATAATGTCTTGCAGGCTTAAGCCAGAATCAGTATATCATGTTTCTCCAGAAAGATGAAAAGAGAGGTAGACATTGGGCTCTTCTAGACCAGAATTGTCAACTACCGTAAATTCTCCAAGATCAGGAATTTTCCCAGCCTTACTTGCCGGAGATTGAATGTGGAATCTATATTTATTGATTTATTTATCCAATTTATATGCTATCCACTTGTGTGACTCTGAAAGGCTTACAGAATGATAAAAACATAAATAGAAAAGCATAGCTAAGTGTCTATGGAGATTCTAAGTCATCCAGGTCATGGTTGTCTCAAAGGTGCTTTTTCAAGAGGCAACTGGACTTTCTGTTTTTTTCTTTGAAGACATTTCGCTTCTCACCCAAGAAGGCTTTCTCAGCTCAGACTTAAAGAAGTTGAAGAAGCTTCTTGGATGAAAAGTGAAACGTCTTCAGAGAAAAACAAGAATGTCCAGTTGCCTCTTGAAAAAGCACCTTTGGGACAAATAGGAAAGCAATTAACATTAATGAATCAAAGACTGAAAGACTTCCTGCAAACATCTTCTCTATTACTCAACCAAGATTGCTTTCTGTCCGACTTTTATGATTTAGAAGCACTGGTTCACACGACCCTGCTTAGGAGTTTCCGTTCAACATCTATTGGGTTTTGCGCTTTCTACATGGCAGTTGAGGGATATTCGTTTTCTTTGAGGTTTAACGTGCTGTGAAAACTGAGTTTGTTTGGGGTTTGATGGTCCACGTAAAAAGGAAAATTGATGCAGTAAACAGGGCAAACATCTTGTGTCACGCAAAAGTTGTTGTATTTCTGATCTCAACATCTTTCAACTTCGTATTGAAACAAGAAAAAGAAAGAACAGGGCATTCTGACTTAGAGGGTGGAAACTGACATTTTAAAGCACTTTGCCATTTCCATCTTTTTCTTTTCTTTTCTTTCTCTTGTGGACGGCAAGATTTACTTCTACTGGGTTTGCCGAGAAACAGGATCGTTTGCCTGGTTTAAACACCTCCTTTCCTCCTTGGAGCAAGAGATGGAGGGATCTGGTAGAGCCGATTTCCTGAGCTACCATCTTTACCTCACTGGCTGGAACAGAAGCATGGTGAGTTGGAGGGCTAATCTTGGCAAACTGTCTTACTCTTCAGCTTCTTGACTTATCGCTTTGCACTTTCAAGAAAGTCATCTGCATTTCACAGTCTTCTGACCGAGATGGAAACCCAGAACAAAAGGCATTGTTCAAAGTTAGTTTGTTCAGTTGCTTTACCAGAACAGGTCTTCATAGCTCAAAGTGTTATAAAACTATCTTAAAAGATAAAATTGGAGGTGAAAAGGCGCATATTTGATTTCTAAAAGGAATCAAGCCAAGGTTTCTGAGAAAGGGACTTCATGCATGGGACTTTACCACACTGAGAAGGCCTATCCTCCCAATGCTTTCTGGGTTCACCTTTGAAGGATCTTCCAAAATGTTCTTGGAAATAACCTTCAGGAAGGAGTGGTTATATTAATAAAAGACCGGCAAACCTTGACTTACAACCTCAAGAGACCAGAATTTCCATGGCTGAGCCGCTAAGTAAGTCATGTCCAATTTTACAACCTTATTTGCCATGGTTGTTACATTGAATGCAGCTTCCTCTTTTGACTTTGCTGGTTATTAAGTCAGCCATTTTCTTTTATAAACCAGGATTTGTAGCTTATGAACAAAAACAGTTAGTTGTTTATTTAGGAAACTGCAAGGAAACAAATTAAAATAGCGTATGGGTAAAACTCGCCACTTAGCTGGTTTCCTTGGCTTAAGTGTTTGTATAAAGAGGTTCATCTTTAGGTTATTCCCATGAATGGTGGAGAACACCTTGACCCATTCCAAGATCTGGACGATGTGTTTTAACAGGAGATTGTTGGGAGTGCTGTGCAATTTTGACTTTGGCCCCCTTTCTTTGTTGGGAAACTAGGTTGGCCATGCAGCTCTCCATTTTCAGAAGTCCACCGACATGGTGACAGGCCTGAGGCAAAAAACCTCTTTTGGGAGACCCATGTGGAATAATGAATTTTCGGCAGTGGCGGCTGCACACCCCAGGTAAGAGATAGCTTTTCAACCAAGTAAAGTTCTTTTGTTCTCATCCAACCTAGTAGCAGTTCCTACAAACTGCAACCATTTTTTCAGGATTTCTGGAAAAAACAAAACCCCCCCATCATTTGCTACCTGAATTTTGAAAACTGGAAAATGCAGTTAGGATGGCTGGGATTGAATGCCCAGGTGCCCCATCACTGAGCTATGGTTTCTCTCCTCTGGAACATTGTGGACAGGGAATCAGTACCACGGACAGCTCCATATCAAACCTTTTTGTGATGGATCAAACGTTTATCCAGTTATCTTTTATTACATTTACTTTAATCCCTTATTCTGGATACATTTGCCCCATAAGCTAACATTTTAGAAGACGTGTTCTCTCCTTTATGATAAAGAGGGAATGTAGATAATGCTTGCCATCTGTAGTTTTTGTAGGTAGTTGTATTATTTATGCTTTCTAGAGCCAGTCTTGAAAAATTGTGGCTGGTCTGTTCAATTCCTAGTCTCTCCTTTCTCTTATCTTGTTGGTCTGTCTTGTAAGTTAGATGGACACAAAAGCAGGCTACCAACAAGCCGGGAAGCCATAAACCAACTCATTGTTGATGCCTGCACATTACACCAAGCCACAGCTGCTAATCTGGAAATAAACAGGGGAGGGGGATATCCTTCATTGGCCTAAAGAAACCATGCAATTTGCCCATCATCTTAAGCCAAACCCACCCACATTGGTTTAGTTCATCAGCCAATGCTTTAATCTCTCCAGCTAACCACAGGGTGCCATTCTGTTCCTGTCCCTTAATGATTATGTCAAACCTGCCAAGATATGCAAATCCTACTTAATGCTGCTTCCAAAGCCCAGCCTAGAGGCAGTTTCCAAGAAGGCTCATTCCAACTGATTTATGGTTATTTTTATCCTTATCCTAGGTCTGTTGTGGGTGTGTTCTTGTGTGGACCAGAGCAGCTGGCAAAAACTCTGAGAAAATACTGCAGTCAGCACTCTAGTCTGGATCCCAGAAACGTCCAGTTTTATTTCAACAAAGAGAACTTCTGAAACACCAGGATTCAAATCAGAAGGGGAAAGCTATTAAATACCTGTCTGAACTAAATAACGACTATAAGACCAGAGCCTGCAACTTAGTGGACACTCCTTTCAAATTTGCATATTGCCAGGATATATATTTTTCTATTTATTTTTTTTAAGTTTAAATAAAATGTAAAAAAATATGCCAATTGGCACTAATAAATTGGCACACTGCACTGCCATCTAACCATATTGATAAAAGCCAGTCTCTCTTTTTTAGTGAACCATGTCAGGATCAAATTCCATTTTTTTTTTATTGCTTTCTGGCAAAAAGCGCAAGCTTTTTGTATAGATGATAGGCAATTTGGGGACAAAAAAAAAATTCAAATAATTGAGCCTGAGAAATGCTGTCCTTCCCAAAGCTGCAGTAAATGGCACAAATGTTTGATTCTTGCTTCATCTGGCAAACGCCCACCTCTTATTTTGACCGTTGTGTACTAAAATCTATGCTGATGTCTCATCTTCAGAGCTATAATCAACTCAATCTTCTATTCAGCTAGTCAACATTTCCCAGATGTTGCCCCCCCCCTTTTTTTTTGCAAGAGCTGCAGACAATATTGGAGCAATCGGTCTGCTTGGGAGTGCTGTGAATGGACTCTTCTTGTGGTGGGAAACTGCAAAGATGCGACATGACAGGTGCATAAACAGCAATGTGAAAAAGGAATTTGTTAAGGGTTGTAATGTATTCTGAGCAGGCTTTGAATGGTGCATAATCAGGATAAGGTTTTTTTTTGTAATATTCTCTCTTCCTGTCTTACAATGCTGTATCAGCAGAGCTATAATCTGATTTGCTTAATGGTGGTTTAACTGCTGCTGGTTTGTAATGAACAGCCAATTCTGATTCCTTCAGTAACTCAGGGTAACTGAAACCATGCCATGTCTTGGACTACGTTGAACACCTAGATTTTATTTTCCTGGCCTCAAGATCACTGCAGATGGGGACTACAGCCAAGAAATTAAAAGACACTTACTTCTGGGGAGGAAAGCTATGGCCAATCTAGACGACATACTAAAAAGCAGAGACATCACCCTGCCAAAAAAAGTGCGTAGAGTCAAGGTGATGGTTTTCTCAGTTGCAATGTATGGCTGTGAAAGTTGGACCATGAGGAAGGCTGAGCGTCAAAGAATGGAGGCCTTTGAATGGAGAAGACTCCTGCGAGCGAGTCCCTTGGACTGCAAGGCCATCCAACTGGTCAGTCTGAGAGGAGATCAACCCTGACTGGTCTTTAGAAGGCCAGATCCTGAAGATGAAACTCTAAATACTTTGGCCACCTCATGAGAAGGAAGGACTCGCTGGAGAAGAGCCTAATGCTGGGAAAGATTGAGGGCAAAAGAAGAAGAAGGGGACGGCAGAGAAGGAGGTGGCTGGATGGAGTCATTGAAGCAGTCGGACTCCGGGGGATGGTAGAGGACAGGAAGGCCTGGAGGAACGTTGTCCATGGGGTCACAGTGGGCCGGACACGACTTCACAACTAACAACTGCTGAACATCTAGATTTCAGCAAGTCTCTTCCATCATAGTTTTCCCAATTACGTTCTTTTTCTCAAGCAACTCAGCATCCTGAATCCAATTTTTTGTATGTTGCTTAAGGAGAACTGGGTACGTTTGCAAAAATACTATTGAAATATGGAGAGTCTGGCTTAAGACACAGGCAAATGTGTTCAACTACAGAACATAGTTTTATTTATTATTTGAGAAACAACAATGGAAACAATACCGGGGGCGGGTGGGGGGGTACAAGAAACTCCCTTCTCCTTTCTGACTTGGATCAGACCAGGGAAGAGTCTTTGAGCTGCCTTCAGTGTCATTTCCAGCCAGGGCTGAATTTCATTCAAAGGATTTCTAAGCCTGTAAAAATAAAATGGACACTGTTAAAAAAGGGACAATACCCCAGTTTTCTTCCCTGCAGAAAAAGGGCATTTCAACCTGAAAGCAAAAAAAGGGATAAGACAAGCAATGAAAATTAAATCTGCAATGAGGTAGAATATTAAGTATGTGTGAGTACTAATAATTAATAAAAAGCAATGTAACACATGTAACACAACACATTATATAGATATTTCATTTACTTTCCAGAATTTTTCCTTCCAAAAAGTGTTCAAAACACACCAGGCCTCTATAGTAGTTTTCCATTTTATTAACATTATTGGATGTCCATAGCTTTTCAAGAGCTATTAAGGAACAGCATCACTTTGTAATCATCTATAATGAGTGCTTTTTTTCCAAGAGGTAACTGGACTTTCTGGTTTTCCTTTGAAGATATTTCGCTTCTCATTCAAGAAGCTTCTTCAGCTCTGAGTTGCCTCTTGAAAAAGCACCTTCAACTTTCACCAACCGTGACCTGGATGCAGGGGTTCTACAGACATTTAGCATTTATAATTAATGTAACATAATGTAACACGGTTTTATAGAAACCTGAAATGTGCATGAAAACAGTGTGTGGCCAGAATGTTGTCCCCAAAGACGGGTGACACTGATGCTTCACTGACATAACCAAGGGTGGAAAACAAAATAGGATGCAAGACATATGGAGGGTAATTTTAACCCAGGGCAGGCTAAAGGAAAATCCCCCTGCATTTCACCCTTTATTATAAAAAAAAAAAATTGCTCTTGCATAAGCTAAAATAGGAGTACAGAAGTTAAAAACCAAACCGGAGCTAGAAGAGGAATTGTTTTTCTCAAGCTTGAAGACTGCTTGCGAAGGGAATTTGCCAAAGGTTTTGTGCTGTTTTACAGAAAAAAAACGGTGCTATTTTCCTGCTTTTCCTCCTCCCCCGCTTGAACCCGTTACCCAAGGAATGTGGATCATGGGGCGCCAGTAGATTTCTGTATCTGCTCCTTCAGAATGAGAATGCTCTGCCTTTGTTCTGGAGGCAGCATGGCGATCTGGTCGGCAGTCAGCTGGAGAACTTGCATAATGAGGGCTGCCTGTGGAGAAGCGGAAAAGAGGGAAAATGACACACCAGGCAGGGGAAGCCTTGATGGGTTGTGCTTCCCTGGTGTAGGCTTGTGATCTTCCTTTGGAATTGGGCAGATATTTTCCCATAAAGAGCCATGGATCCAGTACTGCAAGGCTAACTCACTGCCAGCGGTTTGATGCTGACCAGTTCAAGGTTGGATTAGCCTTCCATCCTTCCGAGGTCGATCAAATAGAAGAGAGGGCTGTAAAGCACTGTGAAGTGGTATGTAAGTCTAAGTGCTACTGCTAAATCTAGCTAATTACTTCCTTCTGCTGCAGGCCAGGCCTTTATAAAATAACAGGCCCCTTTAATACTTGATGGATCGTTAATGGACAGTGTAAAAAAAAAGAAAATAAATAATAACTGAGGGTTAATTGGCATTTCTAAAGCATATTAAGAACTGGATTTGAAATGGGCATCAACTCTAAGTGAGAGTTAGAGGAGAAAGGATTTTTTGCAACTTCAAAGCCTTTCTTTGCTCCTGTCTTGGGCATGGCTAACAGCCCCAGAAACAAATGCTACAACTTTAAAAGCACAACTACAACGACGTGGGAAAATTCCCCGAACAAAGCTGAATACCGTATGTATGTATGTATGTATATACTCCCCCCCCCCTTACCTTTTCATGATCCTGGGGTGTGACTTGGTTTTGCCCAGGGCTGAAACCTCCAGGCTGGGCTGCAGATTGTACTGCTCCGCCTCCCATGGCTCCACCCTGCATACTAGGAACCTGAGGACAGAAAAAGTATTCAGATTTACTGCCCTATGGAGCCAAACTGGAATTGAGTTTCAGAAAAGAGTAATTATCTCTGAACAAGAAACAGGTGTGGGGGATAGATAATGGAAGTGTGCGCAAATCCACTGACAAGAAGATAATGTGAAGACCTGACCTCTTGCCTCAGCAAATTTTAATTTCAGACGAAAGATTTCAAAACAAAACTTTTGCTGTCATCCTTTCTGCCAATGGATGGGTTTTCTAGTCCATGTCTTGGGAGGGCGGGGTGGGTGGGGGAAGGAATGATTCTTTTAATGACAACAAAGAGCTTTGTTGATTATCAGGCAAAGTAGCCGTGTTTATTTCTACGAACAGCTCTTTATAAAGGCTCGGTCAATTTCAATGCACGGATGAAATGATCTCTCTAAGGCAGCTGCATTTGGACAACGCCCAGGGTTTGGGGCTAAAGAAGAAGCCATTTTTTTTACAATGCTGGTTTTTTGAGAACAGGGATGGGCATCCTGGGGGGGTGGAAGAGAGAGAGAAAAAGAGAGGCCGCAAACAGTTCCAGGTCTATTTCTTTTGCCTGCAGCTAAAATTTAGCAGCAAACTGAATCACTGGCAATGTGACTGCATCTTTTAAAAGATTTAAAAACTCAGTCCAGCCATTGAACAACCACTTAAAGCACATCAGGTGCCGCTTGCCTAAGGTGGTTCACAATCTAACACAACCATTATTGTGGGGAGGATCTGGCATCAGGCGAAATGACCATTTTGGAAAGAGCCACTCATCTTCTCTGGAAGTGGCTGGTGTCTCCAGAGTCCTGGCATCAGGAGAGGACAGACAAGATCTCCTACCACCAACAGCCTCTTATTGTTGGTTCCAGACACGTAGCAGTACAGATGGGATATAATCAAGATCAAGTGAGGTACTAATACCACTCTATAAAGCCTTAGTAAGGCCCCACCTGGAGTACTGCATCCAGTTTTGGTCACCACACTATAAAAAAAGATGTTGAGACTCTGGAAAGAGTGCAGAGAGCAACCAGGATGGTTAGGGGACTGGAGGCTAAAACATCTGTTGAACGGTTGCAGGAACTGGGCATGGCTAGTCTAGTGAAGAACCAGGGGAGACATGATAGCAGGGTTCCAATATTTAAGGAGCTGCTAGCGAAGATGGGGGTCCAGCTATTTTCCAAAGCACCTGTAGGCCAGACAAGAAATAATGGATGGAAACTGACCAGGGAGAGATTCAACCTGGAAATAAGGAGAAATGTTCTGACAGTGAGAGGAATCAACCCATGGAACAGAAGTTGCCTTCAGAAGTTGTGGGAGGTTCATCCCTGGAAGCTTTTAAGAAGAGACTGGACTGCCATCTGTCAGAAATGGTGTAGGGTCTCCTGCTTTGGGGGTGGGGTTGTACTAGATGACCTACAAGGTCCCTTCCAACTCTGTTAATGTGTTAGATAGTCCTCAACATATGATCAATCACTTAACAACTGAAGATATGGCTCACCAGGAAAAAAAAAGATTTAGATGTTCCAATGGTTTGGCCTCCTCCAGAGTTAGGTGACTCATCTTCGGGTTATTTGTTCATAGCCACATTTATGGTCATTTGCAGCATCTTGTAGTCACATGACTGTGTTTTACCATGATTTTGGCCAAAATTAGCACATCTAATTTTTGGCAAACCCCCACACATAGTGAACCATTGATTTGCTTAACAACTGCAGCAAAAAAAGATCATATAATTGGGTCGGTCGTATTTTACAACTTTTATGACTTACGGCTCTAATGAGCAGGTTCCATTATGGTCGTATGATGAGGACTATCTGTATAGGTGGCCTGCAGCCAACTGATGCACAGGTTTGTTCTGTGCTGCCAGACCTTAGCAGTCAGTCCCACCCAACCCAACCCTGTATTACAGCCAAAGTCCTGATGGACAGTAAGTCCTGTATAGGAAAGGCTTCCCAGATCACCTGGGAAACTCACTGTGTTGGTGTTTTGGGTCCTGAGGTAGCTGACTGGGTGACAGCAGTTTAAAGAAAGCAAACCCAGGGCGACTGGAGGGAAACCACCTGCTCTGCTATTGGCTGAATTAACAGCTGGTGTTTTGTCACCCCTGTAGGCTGAATTCACGCTACGGGTTTGGCCTGCCCATACCTTTGCAGGCAAATTCCTATCAGTTCCTGGGCAACTGACATGCAATCATCCAGCCTGCTTTAAAAAGAATGCTCCATTAAAAGACTGGCGTAATC
The DNA here is from genome assembly GCF_900518735.1 of Pseudonaja textilis. The sequence goes on along the minus strand of NW_020769328.1, from coordinate 5,300,339 downwards.
GGAGGGGGGAAGAGAGACATTGTCCAAGTACTGAGTGTTTGTCTCAGGTGCAGTCTCCACCTACCTGTCGAGAGCCTTGTGGGCCAGTTGCTCCCATATTCAGAGGCCCTGGACCGGTCATTGGACCCCTGGGGTTCGGACCAGGGCCCCTAGGCTCCATTCCTGGGCCTCTGGACTCCATGCCTCTCGGGGGTTCCATGCCCCTTGTATCCATGCCTCTCGGGGGTTCCATGCCCCGGCCATCCATGCCTCTGGGCTCCATGCCCCGGCCATCCATGCCTCTGGGCTCCATGCCTCTGGGTTCCATGCCTCTGGGTTCCATGCCCCTGGGCTCCATCCCTCTGGGCTCCATGCCCCGGCCATCCATCCCTCTGGGCTCCATCCCTCTGGGTTCCATGCCTCTGGGCTCCATCCCTCTGGGTTCCATGCCTCTGGGCTCCATGCCCCGGCCATCCATCACCCTGGGCTCCATGCCCCTTGGGTCTCTTCCACCTACATAAAAGGAAGGAAGGAAGGAAGGAAAGGAGGGAGGGAGGAAGGAAGATCTTACACAGGTTCTACTGTATGGGCAAGCTACCCAACAAGGTCAGCAAAGGACCACTCCAGCACAGCCAGACAGGCGTCTCAAAAAGGCCGCAGCCTGTTGCATTTGGAATAAGGGATGAAACTAGATTTGAATTTTGTTCTGAAAAACCCAACACTTCCTTTTGTTTCAGCTTACTATGGTACAGGGGAGTTGTATGAACCGCTTATATATTCTTGCATCTGCTAGAACAGCGTGGTGGGCTCTGTGGACCTGATGTTGCCGAGCAACAACTCCTAGCATCTGTCACTACTGGCTATGCAGGTAGGAATGACCATTCTGCAACACCTGTAAAGCCACAGGTTTTAAAAAGTATTCCTACATCCTCTTGAGCTCATCGTTTTTCTGAGGTCTTACTGGATGGCTCCATCTCTATATCCAAACCTTCATGACGCCTGCCTCCCTTTTACCTCGGCCATCCATCAAGGGCCCTCGCGGTTCTCCCATCAGGGGACGTGGCTCTCCCATTGGTCCGCCTCTCATTTCATGGGGAGGCAGCCCACGACTGTCGTGTGTGGGCATGTGGTGCATTGGTGGCCCCTGGTGGGGTGGCCCGAGATAACCTCTGCAGAAAAGGTGAGGAGGGAAGAAAGGAGACATCAGATGCCAGACTCAAGTCCCAGAGAAGCTTCCTCACCTCATAAATAAGGGGGCTCTTTGTGATGGGTGATCCAAGCCTGATTCTGGCTGGTTCAATGAACCGATAAACACAACCTGGTCTCAGTACAAGCACAATAAGTTGAGGGCCAGCTTGGAAATCTGGTGGGGAGGCTTAGAGAAGAGATTACGCTCTGCAGAAACTCTGCATAAGGACAAGGCTGCAGAAGGGAGGTAAAGAATTGGAATGAAGCTCCCGCTTGATCTCTACAATCCATCCCACTGGCGATTCCTCCGGTGAAGGGGGGGTGGGCGTGGGGAATGGAAACAAAGATAAGCTTTGCTTGCAACCTCTAATTCTCCCATTGCTAAAACCAGCCAGCTCTCTGGTCCCTTGGAAGAGGACACCTGTAGTCTCTGTTCCCACCTGCCTACCTGGGCTCCACGTCTCCAGTGACCGAGAGCAACGTGCCTCCCCGTGGGTCATTGGGGGCATCTCCCAGAAGACCTCGGGGTGGTGGCCCACTAGCTGGCATTGGCCCCCGATGCATAGGGGCTCGTGGGTCCGGCATAGGTACTGTCAAGGAGGCAAACAGAGGGCTTTGAGGGTCAGGAAGAGAAACCACTGGCAGTCCTATGATTCAGCATGTTTTGGAATTGAGGATGTGCTTCTCCATTCACGTACCCACTTTATGTAAAAGGAAGCCTACACTGGGGTGAAGCCCTGCAGAAGTTATGAATTGCTTCCCTACAGACTACGGTGCCCGTTTCACTAATCACACACATTCTGACGTATCAAGGGTAAACAGGCTTGAGAAAAGAGGCGTTGGTCTTACCCAATACGCTCCTTCTTGGTGTGCTGAGAGACAACCCAAGGAATGGGTTAACTCTGCCTGGAGACTGAGTCTGTCAATCTTCTGGTCATGCCTCCTTTGCCTAGCAGTTCCCCAGTTTTGATAAAGGCGTAGTGACTGACTAGACCGATTACTTGTGTCAAGCTTACGCAAAGGTGTCCAGTTTGTAATGTCTTACGAATGGGGATGGAGGACCCAAGTGGCTGCTCTACAGATTTCCTCAATAGAGGCCTGTGTCACTCACGCAGCTGGCGTGGCCGTGCTTTGTACCCGAGGCAAAGGAAGAGCCTGGAGTTTGTAAGCCTTGGCGATGCACACAGGTATCCATCGGCTCACAGTCAATGTTGTGACCTTGTTGCCCAGTGTATGGGGCTAGGAGGACACAGACATGGACTCTTTCTTCTCCAGAGAGGAAGTTCTCTTAATATATATGCGGAGGGCTCTCCTAACATCAAAGGTGTGCCACTTCTCTGGCAATATTATTTCCTGAGCCCTATGGAACCAGGAATTCACCTTGGGAACAAAGGAGGGGTCCAAAAACAGGACCACCTTATTAGGGTGAAATATACACAGGTCCTTTCTGACAGAGAGGGCTGGCAATTCAGAAATTTGTCTGACCGGAATGATGGCTACAAGTAAGGCGTGAGGTGAGGAAGCGCAGGCTGGCCAATTGTAGTAGCTCAAAAGGAGCCTCAGTGAGAGATTGTAAGACTTTGAGTAGGTCCCAGGTAGGGTACCTGTGCACCACCAGAGGCGTTAAGTTAGTTGCACTCCTGATAAACCTGTGCATAGTAGCGTGTTGAGCGGGGGTCTCTAGGTCTTTGCACAATAAAACCGAGGACAGGGCTGCCACTTGTCTATGAATGATATTGGGGGATAGGCCCTTGTCTAGCCCTTCCTGGAGGAATTCCAGAATCTGGGCTACTGATACAAATGTGGGGTTAATGTCCAGCTGCAAAAGGCTTTCCAAATTGCGTCATAGATCCTATTGGTAGATGGCCTCCTAGAAGCCTGGATAGTTCAAATGACCCTGGAGGAGAAATTGTCCTGGCTCAAGATCTCTGCTGAAATGCCAGATGGTCAATTGGAGCCATTGCGGGTCTGGATGGACCAAGCCCCCCCGGCTGAGGGATTCTATGCTGAGGCTGGGCCTCCATGGATGAGGCCACCAACAGGTTGACCAGGTTGGTAAGATCTCTGCTTTCTCTGCCAGCATCTTCCTGATTACCCTTGGAATGAGAAGAGGAGGAGGAGGAGGAGGAGGAAGAGGAGGAAAGGCCTTTGACCCTCCCCACCCCATGCCACAAACCTGGAGAAGAACCTGGGTAACTAGATGTTGGACTGAGCAGCAAACAGGTCCAGGACTGGGAGGCCGAAGCATTCCAATGGTTCCTTGAATAGGGTTGGATGCAGGCACCACTTTGAGTGGTCGACTATGGCTCTGGCAGTTGCTATGGGCCTTAGTGGCCATGTTGTCCGTCAGGATGAGGACATGCCAATCAGATACCATGTCCTGGAACCACCTGAGAGCCAGGTGGGCTGCCCTGAGCTCTAGCCAGTTGATATTATGCCCCAGGTCTGCCTAAGTCCACTGACCTTGTCATCAGGGACTGGAGGTGCCCCCCCCTCCCCCAGCCAAAGTCTGGCATCCATAGTGATGGTCAGGTGGTTGGGCTACTTGAAAGACACATCCTCTGGTGATGGCCCGGGACATCCACCACTGGAAGGATTGGAGCACCTGCCAAGGTCCAAGTTCTGGTGGACCTTGGCGGGTGATTTGCTCCTGCCAGACCTTTGATTAAGGCAGGAGGAACCATTGCAAGGGGCTGCCCATAGAACAATAGCTATGCAGGACACCACTTTGCCCAAGAGCTGTGAGGAGGGCCAGGGGCACTGTTCCTTCCCTCTGGATCCAATTCACCAAGGTCTTTAAGCTTGTTTGGCGCTCCTGAGAGAGACCTTACACAATATTGTGTCTATGATTGCTCCCAGGTAGAGCAATTGGTTGGTTAGACCCAGGTGGCTCTTGTCGAAGTTGATGAAAAATCTGAGGTCCTGGAGGACCTGGATTGTGACTTGCAGATCCTCCCTCCCCTGGAGACAAGAGGACTGAATCAGTATAGTGTCTAGGGTGCACTGGACACACGGGAATTGCACTGGATACCTGGAAGTGCCAGAAATTTGGTAAATGTCCTCGGCACTGAGGAAAGGCCAAATGGGAGGGTCTCGTATTGGTAATGCCGGCCCCTGTAATAGAACAGGAGGAATCGCCAGTGGGATGGTAAGATTGGCACGTGGAGGTATGCCTTCATCAGGTCTATTGATGTGAAGAAGTCGCCCTGTCGGATGCTCTCCAGTATAGACTGGAGGGACTGCATTTTGAATCTTTTGTAAATGAGATGATGGCTCAATCTCTTCAGGTCCAAAATTGCTCTCCACCCACCCGAGGTCTTTGGAAGACCACAAACAAGTAGTAGAATCCCTGCCCCGTTGGTCCTCTGGGACCCGCTGGATGGCCTGGATATCCAACACATTTTGGATTGCTGCCTCTATGAGGCCTCTTTTTGTTGTATTGTTAGATATGGGGCAACGTATAAAGAATCTCGGGGTGTGTGGAGAGAAATTTGACGGTGAGACCTAGTCTCACTGTGTTCAGGACCCAGGGGTCCATTGTGGTTGCCTCCCATTGATGGGCGAATAGGCGTAGTCGGCCACCAATGGGAGGTTCGGACCCGCAGTCCTCTGGAGCAGCGAAAGGGACGACTTCCTGTGCCACAAAATAGCCACTTGCCTTGGTAGTATTCTCGGGTCCGGAATCCATGTCTGTCTGGGTCTGGATGCCTGTCCGGATATCTGTCTGGATGCCTGTCCGGATATCTGTCTGGATGCCTGTCCGGTTGTTTGTCTGGATGCCTGTCCGGTTGTCTGTCTGGATGCCTGTCCGGTTGTCTGTCTAGGTCTGGATGCCTGTCCAGATATCTGTCTGGATGTCTGTCCGCTTGTCTGTCTGAATGCCTGTCCATTTGTATGTCTAGGTCTAGAAGCCTGTCAAGATATCTGTCTGGATGCCTGTCTGGTTGCCTGTCTAGGTCTGGATGCCTGTCCAGATATCTGTCTGGATGCCTGTCCGGCTGTCTGTCTGGATTCCTGTCTGTTTGTATGTCTAGGTCTAGAAGCCTGTCCAGCTGTCTGTCTGGATTCCTGTCCGTTTGTATGTCTAGGTCTAGAAGCCTGTCCAGCTGTCTGTCTGGATGCCTGTCTGTTTGTATGTCTAGGCCTAGAAGCCTGTCCAGTTGTCTGTCTGGATGCCTCTGTCTGTCTGGATGCCTGTCTGTTTGTATGTCTAGGTCTAGAAGCCTGTCTGGATGCCTCTGTCTGTCTGGATGCCTGTCCGTTTTTATGTCTAGGTCTAGAAGCCTGTCCAGCTGTCTGTCTAGATGCCTGTCTGTTTGTATGTCTAGGTCTAGAAGCCTGTCCAGTTGTCTGTCTGGATGCCTCTGTCTGTCTGGATGCCTGTCCGTTTGTATGTCTAGGTCTAGAAGCCTGTCCAGCTGTCTGTCTGAATGCCTGTCTGTTTGTATGTCTAGGTCTAGAAACCTGTCCAGTTGTCTGTCTGGATGCCTGTCCGTTTGTATGTCTAGGTCTAGAAGCCTGTCCAGTTGTCTGTCTGGACGCCTGTCTGGTTGTCTGTCTAGGTCTGGATGTCTGTCCGGATATCTGTCTGGGTCTGGATGCCTGTCCAGTTGTCTGTCCGGTTGCCTGTCCCATCTACTGAAATACGCTCTCTGGGGTTGAGTAGGCTCCAACTCCACGTCTGTAGGTTGAAAGGAGGAGTGCTTTGGAAAAAGGGGTGGGGGATAGGGTTTGGGTCGCTTGTGCATAGAAGGCAGGAACTTTCTCCCATCCTTAGTCTCGACTAAGAAGGGATCCAGAGCATCCCCAAACAGTTTGCTACCCTTGAAGGGAGCAACAGCCAGCTTCCACTTGTTCCTTGTAGCCGCCACCCAGGGCCGAAGCCACAGTAGGCGGCGGGCTATCACTGAGGCGGCAATGGCCCTAGAGGCAAACTTGATGGTGTTTAAGGTGGCATCAGCTGAGAATTCAGCAGCCACTATTAGTTTGTTGAGGTCTTGATGGGTTCTGACATCATCAGGTGGAACTCTCGCTTGCATCTGGTGAAGCCAAAGCAAGGTGGTTCTATTAAAAAATGAGGCGGCATTTGCAGCTTTGATTGCCCAGGCAGCTGCCTGGTGTGTCCTACGGTGGGTAGTTTCTGCCTTTTTATCCTCTCCTTTGAGGTCGTCTGCTGGGTCGGCGGGCAGGACAGTGGAGGCCATCAAAGCCGCCACTGGGGCATCCACTGCTGGTGGTTGCAGAGCCTGAGAGAGCTCTTGGTCCACATTGTAGAATTTTTTCTCATGGCAAGTTGTAATAGGGCCTACCCCCGGCAAGGTCCATTCTCGCTGGACCACATCCAGGAACAGTTTAGTTGAGGGGATTTCATCGCTTTCAATAGCAGACCCCCCACTCGTGCCCGCCAGGCCCAAAGCTGACCCTGATGCTGCTGCTGAGTCAGCTCCCAAATTGGCCGTGATCTTTGCCTTCTGGAGCAGAGTCTTAAAGACAGAAGGGCAAAAAAGCGTTGCAAAGGGCGAAACGTTCGGAGCCACCCCTTTATCCTTTGGGTCTCCATCACCGGGTAGGGAATCCTTTTTCTTGACGGGCGGGGCCTGAGAAGGTCGGGGGGCGGGAGGCAGGGAGGTCGCCGCCGCCGGGCCCCCCCCTTGCTGCTGGAGGCCTGTGGCAATCCCCTGCGCGATGGCCTGGGAGATGAGCGTCTTCAATTGCTCCGACATTTCGGGGTCTTGGTCCTCCTTGGGGCGGAGCCCCGCCGCCGTGGGGGTAAAGGTGGCCTCTGGGGCGGGCTTGGACGACGAGGAGCCCTTGGGGGGGGCTTTCCCCGCCGCCCCTCCTCCTCCTCCTCCTCCTCCTGCTGCAGGCAGAGCTTTGGGAAAGGCCTCGCCGAGCTTCGTCTGGAGAGGCAGCGAGGCCTGCTGCTCTTTGGCGCCACCTTGCGGCCAGGCTTGGGAGCCGGGCGACGGCTTGGCCTCGTGGCGCACTTCCAACGGCTGTTTTTCAAAAGGGCCACCGGAAGCGGCCGCTCCTCCCCCGGGGGGGCTCCCCTGCCCCTTCGCGGGCCTCCCGGCCGCCTCTTTTTTGTCTTCGGTCCCCGGGCGCCCGCTGGGGCCCTTCTCCTCGGCCTTAGGGGCCTTCCTGTTAGAGAAGGCCGTCCCCCGCATCCGGCCCGCCGCCCCTCTAACGGCCGCTCTAGGGCCCGAGGGGCCTTGGCCGCCGCGCCTTGGGACCTTGGCGGGGACGCCCCCGTCTTCCCCGCTCACGCCTTGCGCCTCCGGAGCCGCCATTTTCGGAGCGCCTGTGGGTGCCATATTAAGGCGGGCTCGCTCTGAGGGAGCACGGCCGCCGCCGCGGCCGAAACCGCGCTTAGGGCGCATTCGGTCGGCCTGGATTTTGCTCTAAAGTAGCCTCCGCTGTGGGCGCGGCCGGGTGGCGCTCGGCCGCCTGGCTCTGAGCCGCTTAAAGCGCGGGAACGGCAGGGACGCCCGGCTTGTTGTTTTGAGCCGGGTGAGGCGGCTTGCCTACAAGCCCGCCACGCGGATCCGCTTGTCTTACGGTACTGCCCTGGGGTTTGGGAATCCGAGGAGTTTTGACCGTTATGGCGAGCCGTTGCTTTCTCTCAGACGTCTCTGCTAGGCCACGACGGAGTACTAACCGCCAAGAAAAGGAGGCGTGGCCGGAAGCTTGACAAGACCCCGTTTCCGGGCAGATAAAGGCAGCGTTAACCCCTTCCTTGCCTTGGATTCTCTCCTGACTAGGAGTTCTTCGAACATGGCCGCTTTAAAGACTTGTGGACTTCAACTCCCAGAATTCCTCCTGCAGTCATGTTAGCACAGGGATTCTGGGAGTTGCAAGTCCACAAGTCTTAAACTAGCCAAATTGGAAGACCCTTGCAGTCTACTCAGCACTACTGGAGAAGACAAGCATGCTTCACACACATGCATAGAAGAAGAGCCAGCTTGTTTTGGTACAGAGTCACATCTGTTTTGAATGACACAAGTATAAAGGTTTTAATTTAGCTCCCCCCTGGCACTTAGGACAGTGTATTTGGGTGCACACTAAAATGGATTGAGCTTCTGCTCCTATGCATTTTAAATCAGGGGACTCCAACCTTGGCCACTTTAAGACTTGTGGATTTCAATTCCCAGAGTTCCTCAGCTGGCTATGCCAGCTGGGGAATTCTGGGAGTTGAAGTCCACACATCTTAAAGTGGCCACGGTTGATTCTGTACCCCAGCACCACATTATTTTTATAATATATGGGGAATTATCACCTAATGGACAAAAGGAGCCCCAGGGATTTATTAAACCCAGTGTTTCTTAAAACTGGGCCATTTTAAGACGTGCGGACTTTTTAACTCCTGCGGTGTAGGGAATTCTGGGAGTTGGAAGCCCACACGTCTTTAAAAAGTTGCCAGGGTTGACAAACGATGATCTAATTGCTAAGCAGGGACGGGGAGACCAAACTGCAAAGGGGAGAGAAGGAGGAAAGCACGGTTGAATAAGAAAGAAAAGATGCACGGATTGTGTTTAAGGAGACTTAGGAAGGTTTCCAAAGTTTTTGGCACCCTAATGCAGGGGACTCCAAAATTTGGCAACTTTAGGACTTGTGGACTTCAACGTCCGGAATTCCTCAGACAGCCATACTGTGTGGGAAATTCTGGGAGTTGGAAGTCCACAAGTCTTAAAGTTGCCAAGTTTGGGGACCTCTTTCCTAATGGTGAGCACAAAATATTCATTGGATGCTATCCCTCCTTTGGCTAGCTGCACTAGATGGAGACTTCCCCCTGCTTCCATAGTTAAGAGTTTAGTTTAGTTTACTGTCATTGCACCTCGTACAACAAAATTAAATACCACCTTCAGTGTACATCGTGACTATGAAAATAAACACAAACACATACCCCTTCACATTCTAGACATTGCATTGAAAACCCCTGATACTGCATTAATTCTGTTTCCTTCCAGGCCTAAAGCCACCCCTGCCGCTTCATTCGCAGCTCTACCTAATGGGAGATACACATTTTTGCGTCTTGCCCATCCTTTGCAGGGTGCCACAAGCAAGGGTGAGGCTAATGGCGGCAGCTAGTACCTTGAACACGCTCAATAGAGGCAGGCCTGGCAGGTCCCACGGGAGAGAGCTGCAGGTTTCCTGGCCGGGTAAGCAGGAAGAGAGGGAGAAAGAGCCGTCACATCAATAAGAGAGGCACCCGCCATATTGCATGCACACGCCCTCTGGTATCTCTTTGGAGAGAAGCAAGCCTTTGAAAGCAGCCCCTCACGCAGGGGGTCTAATACAGGGCTCTCCAAACTTGGCAGCTTTAAGACTTGTGGACTTCCAACTCCCAGAATTCCTCGGCCAGCTATGCCTGGAAACTCCTGCGTTAGGCCATTTGTGTAAGAGGCTGCCTTCAAAAGGCTCGCTTCTCTCCAGAGAGCCATGCTGGCTGGGGAATTCTGGGAGTTGAAGTCTACAAGCCTAGAAGTTCGGAGAGCCTTGGTCTAATAGGAAATATTAGGCGACTGCCAAGGTAAAGTCTAAGGAAGCCGGGTTGTATGGAGGAGTGGGAGAAGCTGCTTGATGAAAAATGTTAGGCAGGTTCTAATGGATGCCCTTCTTTTATGAAAGGGGCACTTTAGGGCTTGCTGGTACTTTTGAGACCGTTAGGAATGATCCCTGGCACAATTAAAAATGATGGTTTGACCTCTAAAGCTCTTAAGGGTCTAGAAATTGGGATATTAACAAGGCCTATTCCCATGCAAATTTGTCAGGGAGTCAGGTCCACCCTTATCCGATTTTTAGAGGGAAGAAATTGACTTCTTTCACAGCAGCATCAAGATGCCTGTGTCCTCGTTGGCTTTTAAACTCCGGAGAATTATTTTATTGCTGGCTTCAAACGCCATTCTACAATGGAAGAACATTTCAAGGTACTTATTGTACAGAATTGTTTTTAATGATTTGTAAGGGGCTCCGGAATGATATAGGTGGAAAATTCAACGTCACTTGGCCTGGCTGATAACAACCTTCATACATCCTAGTAAGCCATTGATTTGTCCAGGTTTTTGCTATTTAAGCACTGAGCCACAGACAAGGAGGAATTATGAACCACACGAAGGCTAATTCCATTTAGAGCCCGCTAAAGCTAAACAAACCAGGTTACAACATCATGCAATGCATAAACCCAACCAATGACTGGGGAGGAAAAAGTCCTAAATTTAGGGCAGAATTGATTTTTATTGATTGGGGTGTTTTTTTTTTTTAATGGCTGCCCATCTCACCAAGGTAGCATGGTGGTAAACTAGTAAGGAAAGCCAAAATTATGTCATGGCAGGTTTCATGGCTGGGCTAAGGGGGATCGTGACCTCATCTGTCTCCATTGCTAGAAGAACAAAGTTAAGTACTTCACCATTTTAATTTTAGGGAAATTGCAGAAATGCAAAACTTTTCAGCTCCCACCCTTGGCCACGCCTCCTCCTCCGCCAGTGTTCCTCCTCGGGCGAGTCTCCTCTGGCTTTTCTCCTTGGCTGACACGCCCCAGAGGCACCAAAATAACCCAGATGACATAAGTTCTCCTGCTGGAGCAGAGGGTTGGACTACATGACCTCCAAGGTCCCTTCCCGCCCTGGATTGCTGTGCTGTTTGTGCTGTTTCAAAGCATCCTCCGAAGCTGCCAGGTGTTTGTGGTCCTTCCTTCCTCTCCTTTTCCTCCTCCCTCCCACCCTCCATCCATATCTCGTTCACCTTCCCTTCCTCTTTCTTTCTTTCTTTCTTTCTTTCTTTCTTTCTCTTTTTCTTTCTTTCCTTCCTTCCTTCCTTCCTTCCTTCTCTCTTTCTTTTCTTTCTTTTCCCTTCCTTCCTTCTCTTTCTTGTCTCTTCTCTCTCTCCCCCTTCCCCCCTTGGATGAAGCCAGCTTACTAAACCGCCCCCCCCCCAGCTCTTCCCTTCCTTTCTTACCCTCTCCTCCCCTTCTTTCTCCTAAAAAGTGTTTGGCTTCCCTCCCCCAAACTCCACCATCAAGATCCCACTGGGGCTTCTGGCTGCCGGCACTGACAGCTAGCCGATTGGTTGGCGGCCATCTGTCCAGGGTGGCAAAAAAAAAAAAGCAGGACGAACCACGCTTGGCAAATCAGCCACGCCAAAGCGCACGGCACGGAGACGCTATGGCCCACTGCCCAGGGCGGATGGGCGGGGGAGTGTCGGCCGAGGAGAAAAGCCAGAGGAGAAATGTCCGAGGAGGAACACAGGCGGGGAGAAGGAGGCGCAGCCGAGGGGGGGACGAAAAATCCCATTCCGGAAGGGGATGCCAGAAGTAGCAGAAAGACCCACTCAGTGTGGCTGGAACTGTTTGCATGGTTTCTTAAGAGGAAGCGCCACTTCCCACAGGGATTACTTCCGAGCACACACAAAAATACAAAAAAAAAACCCCACAACAACCCGGAGGTGAGGACAGCTTCTCTTTTCTACCCAGTCATTAAGGTAAACCAGATGAATTCAAGAAAAAAAAAAATTACTGCCCATTTGTCCCAGGGATAGGACTGGAAAGAAAATGAAGAAAATAAAAATATATTGAGGGGGGAAAAAACACCACCACCACCATAAGATATTTACCTCACGGTCAGCTGGCATTGGGCAGCCCTGGTCGGGATCAGAGCTTGGTGGCTCAAGTGGGATTTTGCCAATGATCTCTTCGAGGACTTTGGGAAAAGTTAGTGGGGGGTGGGGGGGGCAGAAGGAACGTAACATTTGAGTGCAACCAGTGGAATAACATGCGGGGACGTTTCCAGTCATAGCCCTCTTTGGCCTCCATCACCAGAACAAAGCATTTCCTTGTGCAAAGAAAAGGTAATTCCCCGAAAACCAAAAAGCAGCAGCTCAAGAAAGTGGGCAGCAGCAGCAGCAACACCCTCTGCTGGCTAAACCAAAAGAAAGCAGCCGCAACTTGGTTCAAGCAACGACCCGGAAAAAGGTGGTGTGGGGAAGGGTGTCCCTGGAAGACTTTCAACCAAGGGTGGCCTATTTCCCTGTTTTCTGCATGCGAAGTACCTGATGGAGCATTACTGGGCAAAGCATCGCTCCCACTGTCCACTAAGCGCAAAGAGAAACGAAGGGACAGAGTTACAGGAAAACCTGGGAGAGCTAACACAATTGCCGCGAGGGAAGTTGGGAAAGGCAACAGACAGTCGGGAGACGCACGGTACATTTTGAAGGTGTGTGTGTGTGTGTGTGTGTGTGTGTGTAGATGCAAAGTGGGTGGAGCTGCATCATGCAAACGGTTGAGGCTTGGGAATTCTGGGGGGGGGGTTTGTTTCTTTAAAAAAATAAAAAACACACGACACTATTTCCAGGGCTTACGCTGCCTGTTTTTAAATGCTCTTCCAACTTCACAATATCCTGAAACCGTGATCCGCTAACCTGGAAGCAGAGGGAGCTTCTGGGGCTGCATAAAAAGGATGGCGGGGGCTGCAAATTTATGGCACCCTGTTTGTAGGGGAAACACACACCCCTCCCCCATCTAACAGACCCTCTCAGTCCAAATCTGTCCCTGCCCGAGCTGATAACCTTTTAGTCCCCTAAGAGATCTGAAGCAAGACTGAATGGGGCATTTACCTTGTCCGCGTTCCAAGATCATCGGGCCGCTCCCCGGCATGCTACCTGCAGGAGAACATTCGCAGAAAGGATCAGGCCGATGACGAGTCAGTGAGAACAGAAGCGCTCGGGAGGCAAACCGGCCAAGTTAATCCTCCAGATCAGAATTTCCAGAGTTTTTTTTTTCCAAGTTGCAGGAAGCGATGTAGCCTGTGCCTTAGGTCTTTTGAAAAGGAGCTGTTCGAAGCAGCCCAAACGGGACGAACACATTACAGGCCTAATTCTCGTACCATTGTGATTGAAGAGGGAAAGTTTGCAAATTAGGGATGACTCTGGCTAATCGTGATTCGAGAAATCAAGGCTGAGCAAAACCCCTAGTGTTTAACTGTTGACATTCACTTCGCTTTCCTTTGACTCAAGACAAGCGACTCAAACTAATGATTGTTATTGCACACTGCTGTTGCTTGGGGGATTTTTAATTTATTTGCAATTTGGGAGTGGGAAAAAAAAATAACCAGTTTTCACTGAAACATCATTTACAGAATGATATATATATATATAAAAACACCTGCCATCAAACTTATAAATCCATCGCTTTACATTATCTACCTTCTTGTCTAAATTATCTAGTTTAAACTATGAAAGTTCACGTAGGGGAAAACCCAGGAAAATTCAGTGGACTTGCTCCCAATTAACTGTACGTAGGACTGCACTTGAAATATTTAATAGGGCAGTTCAATACAAATTTAAGCATGACTGAGTATGAATTCAAGAGCTTGCTCCCAAGTATGCGGGAATTAAACTAAGTTTGGCCATTTTATGAGCCGTGGTGGCACAGTGGTTAGGGTGCAGTACTGCAGGCTGCTTCTGCTGACTGCCTGCAATTTAACAGTTCAAATCTGGTTGAACAAGATGTTCGGTAGCACAGTGGCTAGAGTGCAGTACTACAGGCTACTTCTGCCAACTGCCGGCTGCCTGCAACTTAGCAGTTCAAATCCCACCAGGGAAGGTTGACTCAGCCTTCCATCCTTCCGAGATAGGCAAAATGAGGACCCAGATTATTGGAGGCAATAGGCTGACTGTAAAACCGTTTAGAGAGGGCTATAAAGCATTGGAAAGCAGTATATAAGTCTAAGTCCTATTGCTATCATGCAGGATTCTGCCCCCAGAGCTGCGAAATAGGCTGGGAAAGATTAACCAATTGACCCACTCACCTCCTGGAGCCATGGGCCCAGGGCCAGGGCCAGGCACTGAGGCTGGCATCTGGCCTGGGGCAGGTACTCCTCCTTGCATAGGTGGCTGCATCAGGGGAGCAGCTCCATTGACATGCATCCCGCCCTGCTCAGAGAAAGGAAAAAAGACCACAATGAGCGATTCACACAGTTCTACAGAGCTGGCTAACTGGAAACTAGATGCACCAGATGCACAACGGACCACTGCACCTGTCAAACTTAACAAAATCCCTGGTCAGGGAAATAGTGCCAGTTTTGTGACACGCTAGCTTTCAGTATTTCATGTGATATTTTTGTGCAGAGTAGCCTACCCAATCCTTGCTGTCTAATAGGATATCAACCATATAAAGTAATTCTCTTGGTATAGCTTGATCTAAGTTTCATCTAATTACACACTTGAGAAATGCCTAGTTTAGAGAACCAACTCACATTAATATTTCCACAAAGAAAAAAAACCCCAACAAATTATCAGCCTTCCCTACCTGGCATCCTATGCCAGCAATGACTTTATCCCTAGGATTTCTTATAGTTTAACTCTGGAAGTTTTTGCTTTTTGCAGCAAAACAAGAGAAAGGATCTTGCAGCACTTAAAAAAAATGAATGAATTTAGGAACTGCAATCAACCCAGATTTGCAAATTGGTTTACTGATTAGACTACTGAGGTGCTGATTGATTTTATCACTTTCCAGTCTATTTTAATTTGCTTACCATTAGTGGGTTAGTAGCTTTACAATTACTGACTTGATTGGGTGGTTGTTACTGCATCGTTTTATTACTTTAGAAATAATTTTAGCAATAACTAAAAGAGATATGGCCAACAAACAACTGCAAATCAAAATATATCCCCAAATGAATAAATGCTTTCATAATTTGAAGAGATACGGAACACAGACCGAAGGAAAATAACAGAATAACAGAACAGAATAATAGAGTTGGAAGGGACCTTGGAGGTCTTCTAGTCCAACCCTTTGCTCTGGGCAGGAAACCCTACACCATTTCAGACAAATGGTTATCTAATCTCTTCTTACAAAACTCCCATTGTTAGGAGCATTCACCACTTCTGAAGGAAAAGATTCAAACTCAGACAAGAGCTGCTTACAATTGGCTGTGGCTGAGAAGAAGGGACATTCGGCTGGTTCATCTGAGGATTTGGCCCAGGCCCAGGCCCGGGCCCAGGTCCAGGTCCAGGTCCTGGCCCAGGTCCTGGCCCGGGGCCAGCTCCTGGTCCAGGACCAGGACCCTGCCCAGGCCCTGGCTGTGCATTTCCAGGAATCAGAGATGGGACGCTGGTTTGGCGATGAAGAATTTTCTGGACGGCAGGAGAGAGAAAAACCAATAAAATGCAGGTTTAAACAAGATAACAGGCATGTATGTTCAAGGCACATGACTCCGCCACCTCTTCATCCCAAGGCCGCGAAAGCTGGCGAACGTACCAGCGCAATCTCTGGGTCAACGATACGCATGACCACTTGGGCCTGCAGCAAGGCATAGGCGAGCTGCGGGTTTTGCAAGAGCATACTCCGTGCCTCCTGAGGGCTGTTCTGGACACACAACTGGAAAAAAAAAAACAAGAAATACAGAAAAGAAGAGAATCTAGATCACGAGGAACAGTTGACTCATCTTCTTCCGACTTCTGAAGCTTTTCTCCACAGCTCCAAGTTTCATGACTCAGGCAGGAGTAAACAAAATTGTCAAGATTTGGTGCAAAAGGCTATTTCTGGCTCTCGTAGCTGCAGGTAAATGTGAAAAAGCCATCTGTTTACCGAATAAATATTAAACCGAATAAATATTTCTATTTATATCTCCGGCGCTTCACTTCTTGCACACCGTATTCCCATTTCCCTCACTTTGTGACATAGGGGACATGTGCTCAGCATCCCCAACGCGATCTCTGCTCCCAACTGCTTCAGAAAGTCTGAACTGATTCCCAACCAGATACCGGGCTCCTATTATCATATGTGGTGGACTTGCCCAAAGGCAAAAAAAAAAAAAAGATATTGGAGAAAAATACATAGATAGAAAAAAATGATAAACATATAGACTTTAAACAGATTCCTGTTGGGAATCATACCAGAAAAATATAATAAAGGGAGTATGTACTTAATACTACCTACATGTGTTTAACAGCAGCTAGAATTATATTTGCACAACATGGGAAGAATATAGAGATCCCTACAGAAGAGCATGTAATAAAAAAAAATAGAATGTAGAGAAATTGACAGATTAACACTTCAAATCAAAAACAAGAAAGACACTGAATATATTTTAATATGGGATTCGTTTTATCAATGGCTAAACTAGCAGAAACAGAAGTCAGAATTTTAAAATGACTACTTTTGTAAAAATGGATAATTAAGCATGACTGTCATTATATGTGTATTATAGTTATGATGAGGCATTACTGTTATTAGATGATTATGACTAATGTTATGAATATTGTTATGATTATTGCTCAAATCAACTGTACCCAGATAACACACTGTTTATATAGACATCGACATATTCGCTCTTTCTATATTTAATAAAAATAAAAACTCAGGGAGAAGGTGAGGAGCTTTTTACCTAGAAGCTTGGGAGCCTATTGGGATTGATGGGCTGAGAATAATCTGATAAGAAACAGTCTTTGGTTCTACAAGGACCCGTTCAGATTATGACCTCTTTTCTGCCCCTGATGGACTCTTTCCTTCTTCCAATTCACACATGCTTTACTTCTACACCCAACATGTTGCCCTGCACTTCCAGCTATGTCTATAGAGAGAGAATTCTGTACTAATTCAAGGGTATATTTAAATTTCTGGGCACTTCTATCTCGGAGGACCTCTCATGGACTATGAATGCTAACATGCTTGTGAAGAAGGCACAGAAGAGGCTGTACTTCCTGACAATGTTCAGGAAGATAAATCTATCTCAGCATCTACTTCTCTCCTACTACCACAACACCATTGAGGGTGTCCTGACATATGGCATTCTTGCATAGTATGGGAGCAGCTCTGTACCGGACAAAAAGGCTCTACAGAGAATCATTAAAATTGCCCAGAATATCATTGGCCTCCATCTACCAGCCCTGGACGACATCTTCTTACCTCGCTGTTTGAGGAAGTCGCACAGCATTCTCAGAGACTCTACCCATCCTGCTTACAATCTTTGTGAACTGTTGCCTTCCGGCACAAAGATACAGAACCATTAAAACTTGGACCACATGTTTTCTGAACAGTTTTTATCCCAGAGCTATAATTGCACTTAACAATGAACTTAAATACCACCATCACTATTAAGTGGACAACCAGAAGAAGAGAGCCGAGCTTTCTGACTGGCAGCCAAAGATCAGCCTGGCTTCTAGGAGAGGAACCTTCCTTTCCTGCAACTAACAAGACAATCAAGCAATTGTCCTCTCCTCCAGGCTGCCAACCCCACCAACCTTCATTTGCTTCATCAGTTCAAACATTTGCTCAGGAGGCAAGCTGGCCACTGCTCTGCTGATGGACTCAGGAGCATCTTCGGGGTTGACGGGGTCTCCGTAGGGCGACTCTATGATGGGAGCACCAGTGCCCAGGCCTAGCAGAGGAAAAAGGAAAACCTTAGGGCCAGAGATTGTAGATCACATGTGCTATAAACAAGCACAGAATTGCAGCCTGGGTGTGCCCCCCCCCTTCTCCCCTCTCCTGATGGGCCTTCAAGACTCACTCTTCAGTTCCTCCTTGTTCTTCTCACTGGCTGCGTTGTCCACTCGCAGGGCTCTCCCACTAAATTCTCGCCCGTTGAGATTCCGCATGGCACTGAGCGCCGTTTCTTGGTCTTGATACTCGCAGAAGCCATAGCCTTTCGGTTTGCCCGTCTCTCTGTCATACACCAATCTGGTTGGCAGAGCAGAGAAAAACCAAGACGGTTATGCCAAAAAGGCTTCAGGAGTTCAACCTCAAGGCAAAATCCAGAGCCAGAAGCAGTTGGCAACTGTATACAATCACATTCTGATAACTCCTGCGATGCAGCTGGAACTCATTGTAGCGGCTCTGCCGTTCCATTAGACCAAGGGTCTCCAAACTTGGCAAGCTGGGAGACGGTATCCTCTGATCCCAAATAAAGAAGGATCGATCGGTAGGAAAACGGGGCGGGGGATTTTCCTGCAGACTTTTGCGGGGATTGTCCCAGGGTCTCTGCTGCTTTCTGCAGAGACCCCTGGGAAAACGTCAGCAAGCCACCGTGAGTCAAAATTCATATTAGCGGTCTGCGGGATTTAAAATCATGAGTTTGGTGGTCCCTGAGATCCAAAAGGTTGGCGACCCCTGATCTAGTCCAAACCCCTGATCTAGTCAAGCACTACTCTCTATACGTCTCCCTGTATGCGCTCATTCTCCTAACCTCTACACCTGCTCCAGCAGGAAAGTCTATTCCAAATATCAGCCTCTACCTAGGATCAAACTCACAGCCTCCTGATTGTGAGGCGAGAGCTGCACCTCCAGGCCGCTGCACTGGAACGAAGGGACTTTTGCCCCATTTTGCAACATCTCTTCTCGCAGCTGTTCTGCGAATCACTGAAGTTGTTCAGTTAGTAACTCCAGTTTGTGAAATGAATCTGGCTTCCCCGTTGGCTTTCCTTGTCAGAAAAATCACAAACGTTGATCCCTTAGCCCTGGGGTACTGCAACCGTCATAACTAGGAGACAGTTGCCAGGCTCCTGAATTCTGATTACAATGACCATTGGGGATGCTGCAAAGATCATAACTGTGAAAAATGACTAGAAGTCATTTTATTCAGTGCCGTTGTAACTTTGAACGCTCACTAAATGAACTGTTACAAGTCGAGGACTTCCTGTATTTGGAGGGCCCAGCATTCCCATCTCCTAATGTAGTGTATAGTTTGAATTGCAGTGGTTCTCCAGAATAGCCTTTCTCTAATGGAAGCACCAGCCTGACTCATCTGATATATCGGAAGGATGCCAGGTTGGGGAAGATTTATCTAGGTCAGTGGTGGCTAATCTTTTTTGGGCTCCTGTGCCCAAAATTGTGCGTGCGCTGGAGCTCGCATGCCAGCACCCAGAAGGCAATGTGCCGCCCCACACCCTCTGCGCATGCGTGTGTAATCACCCTTCCCGCCGCCGTCCCCTAACCTGCACTGCGCCTCACAGCTGATTTTGGGCCAGTTTGAAGCCCTTTTCAGCTCCCAGAGACTTGAAAAAAGCCTCCGCAGGCTTTGCCGGATGAATAATAGGCCCACTTCGTCATTTCCGGTATTTCAGGAAATGGGCCTATTATTTGGCTTGCAAGGCCTGCAGAGGCTTTTTTCAAGCCTCTAGGAGGCCGAAAAAGGCTCAAATCAGCCGAAAATCTGCTGTGAGGCGTGTGCATGCACAGTGAATTCCGAAAGGGAAGCTTCTCACCGGAAACTGACTACAGGTCCAACCTCTGAGAAGATGTCTTTCAGCTGTTCCTCTGTGGCTTCATAAGGGATGTTCCCCACTACAGGAGAAAGACAGGAGCAGGTCATCAGTATCTGTGGTATTATTAGATAGTAAGACGGTCTTTCCAACCTGATGCCTTTTACTGGCACGGTTCCTATTATTTTCAACCAATAAAGTCAGCAATCTTATAGCATTAGTCATTTGTTGCAGTTAATGCTATTTATTTATTGTGATTTATGAGCCACTCATTTCAATGGTACAAAACTAGCAAAACCACAAAATACGAACTAAAAGTCAAACTTACACCCAGACTTAAAATAATCTTACAGTCAACAAAAATAAAACAAAATTGATCACGGCATCAAGGTTAGCTTATGGTCAAAAGTAGAAAGACAAAGAAATTCCAGATGAAAGCGAAATAATTAAAAAGATATGGATATGCGCTGAGATGCATAAATTAACTTTGGAAATAAAAAAATAAGGATGAGACTGAATACTATAATGTATGGGATAAATTCTATCAATGGTGGGGAAAAAGGAAGGACTCAACATTAAAATAAGAAAAGGTTGCTAGGAGAGACGACTAGAAAGACGGAAAATTGAAAAAATGTACAAATGTATATGTTATGTAAATATGCATCATATGTTATGTACGATAGATATGTATGACAAACAGAATTGTCAGAATGATCACACCATGTTCATTGTTTTTTTAATGCTTTATTCAATAAAAAAGTCAAATAAATAAAAAAATAAAACAAAATGAAACAAAAGACAGGCCTCAGGCAAAGAATAATACATCGATCCTAGGTCCGATACCAAATACCAGTTTGATATGCCGATTAAAAGTGACATGCAGAAGTGGAAAAATATTGTTGGAGACAGGATGGATAGTCTCCACAGAGGCTTTTGAGGATTCAATTTACATTTTTAAGATACTTTGCATCGGAAAGAGTGAAATTGCCAATATTATAACATTGTCCAGCCCGATACAGTATATAGCAGTAATGAAAAAGCAAACAGATTTAAAGTGTTTAAAATCTATTTGCGCCAATGATAAGCAACAGGCAGAAGACCATAACATATACATGTCATATTCACACACACACATATACATACATACATACACGCACATATATATAAAACCTATATCTATACATACGTATATGTGTGTATGTGTATGTGTACAACTTGCCTCATGGTGTAACCAGAACAATCTGGAACTGAACACACTCAAACCTGTAGAAATGGTGGTAGACTTTAGGAGAAACCCTCCCATACGTACCACCTCTTACAGTACTAGACAATACAGTATCAACAGTAGAGACCTTTAAATTTTTAGGTTCTATCATATCACAAGACCTAAAATAGACACCTAACATCAAAAACATCATCAAAAAAGCATAACAAAGAATGTTCTTTCTGCGCCAACTCAGAAAGCTCAAACTTCCCAAGAAGCCACTAATACAGTTCTACAGAGGAACGATCATCTGTCATCTGCATCTCTATAACCCAACAAGACAGACACAGACTTCAAAGAGTAATTAGGACCGCAGAAAAAAACAACTGCTACCAACCTGCCTTCAATCGTGGACCTATATACTGCACGAGTCAAAAAGAGGCTTGTGAAAATATTTATAGACCCCTCACATCCTGGACAAAAACTGTTTCAACTCCTTCCCACAAAACGACCTATAGAGCACTGCACACCAGAACAACTAGACACAAGGACAGTTTTTTTTCTGAAAGCTGCTAAACAAATAATTCCCCCCAACACTGTCCAACTATTTACTAAGTCTGCATTACTATCACTATTAACCTTCTCATCCTTCCTTTCACCCATCTCTTCCCATTTATGACTGTATGACTGTAACCTCATTGCTTGTATCCTAATGATTTTTATTGACTGTTTCCTAGTATTTTGATTGCTTATTGTACACTATGACTATTATTAAGTGTTGTGATTCTTGACTCTTGATGAATGTATCTTTCTTTTTATGTACACTGAGAGCATTTGCACCAAGACAAATTCCTTGTGTGTCCAATCACACTTGACCAACAAAAGAATTCTATTCCATTCCATTAAAATTTTATTCCTATATCCTTCTATTCTATACTATTGTACCCTAGGACTATTATTAAGTGTTGTACCTGATGATTCTTGACTCTTGACGAATGTAGCTTTCCTTTTATGTACACTGAGAGCATTTGCACCAAGACAAATTCCTTGTGCGTCCAATCACACTTAACCAATAAAGAATTCTATTCCATTCTAGTCTATTTTCTCCTCTCTTCCAATTCTAATTCTATTCTTACACACACACTACACACAAATAAAACAGAATAATAAATAAATAAATGTTGGTTTAAAAATATAGATACAAGAGCTCAATTTTAAGAAGAGATCTGAAAGCTGCATGCATTTCCAAAAAGGCTGTGTAACACGTTTCAAGGGGTGATGGCTGGGAATGATGGGAACTGGAGTTTTAGCACCTATAGGGAGCCACGCACCCCCCACCCAAAATTAGCCAGGGAGTCCAGGACCCCACGGAGGAGGGGGCTACATCCCCTCATATCCCTCAACCAGACAGACCGGCTGGAGGGGGGCGGGCGGTGATGAGGGCTTGTAGTCCCCCTTGGCCAGGCACGGTCGGGCCGAGGCACCGTCGAGAGCTCCCCGGGGCGAGAGGGAGGCTGGTGGGGCGCAGCAGCTCACCGAACACGGAGCGCAGAGACCGATCCACCGCAGGGTCCCGCACCGACAAGCCCGCCATCTTCCCCACCGCGGCTTTCAACCCAACCGCCGACTTCCGGTCCGTCGCCGAAACGCGCCGCCGCCACCTTCATTTTCGTGGTGGAACCCACCCTTTTCTCCTTCCCCCCGGAAGCCCTGGCGCTCACACTTGAGTTCCGCTTCCGCGCTGATGCCGTTTCTCTTCGGTGTCGATGGCTGAAGATGGAGGTCGGTGCTTCGTCCTCTGGCGGCACCGCGGCTCTCGTTACCGAGGCTCAGTTTACTCAGCTTTTCAGGTGTGGAGGGCGGATTTCTAGGAAGGGGCGCGTTGGGATGCAAGGATTTTATTTGCGGGAAGGTCTTCTTTCTTTAAAACCGGTTCATTTCCATCTGCACCCCGAATCAGTCTGTCTCTATCTATCTATCTATCTATCTATCTATCTATCTATCTATCTATCTATCTATCTATCTATCTATCTATCTATCTATCTATCTATCTACCTACCTACCTACCTACCTACCTACCTATCTCTACAGATCTCTATCATCTATCTTATCTATCTAATTATATCTGTTTGCCTGTCTGTCTGTCTTTCATCTACCTACCTATCTAATCATCTGTTCATCTCTATATCTCTGTCCATCCCTCCTGGCTTTCCTGTTTTGTAGCTATACCACGAAAAGTTTTCTTGTGAAGTCCTGATGATTTCTCAGGCTGGCCACTTGGTTCAAGTTGATGAAGCCAGATCCATGTTCACTTTGTTGTTGACTTAATGTGGTATCAGCCTTAAAAAAACAGTCTTGCATTCTATTTTGGGCCTTCTCTGTAGCAATAGCAATAATTTTCTTCAGGGATCCTCATGAATTGGTTGATATTACAGAAAACTCTTGAAGAAAGAAGGGATTTTGAACTCCCTTTATCGAGTGCAGAAACTTCCTGATGGGACCACAGCATTGCCTATACTTGGCCAAAACTTCACATCTCAGCACCTACAACAGCTAAAGGAGAGCATACCACATGGAAAGGCCTGCACTCTGACATGGATACATGTAAGTCAAGCTGTTGTGAAGAAGTCAAGTTTTTTGCCTAATTCTTGACTTATCTCTGAGGCTGGAAATAAATGCAAGTAGTCCTTGAATTAAAACAGTTCATTTAATGACTGTTCGAAGGTAAAATGGCACTGAAAAAAGTGACTTATGACTGTTTTTCACACGTATGACTGTTGCAGCATCCCCATGGCCATGTGATCAAAATTCAGACCACTGGTTGAGCTTCTTCGATGTAGCCGTGGGTTTGGATTGGAACTAGTGCTGCCACTGTCTTAACTGTTCTGATGTCACAGAAGGGCTGGTTTTGTGTAAGGTAACACTTTGGGAACCACTGGGATTTTGATTAAAACATTCAAAGTATTCTGCCTTTTGAACCTTTCATCACAAGTATCCAATAGACTAAAACACATGAAGAACAGTTGCAGGAACTGGGCATGGCTAGACAAGAGAAAGACCAGGGATGACACGACAGCAGTGTTCCAATATTTGAGGGGCTGTCACCGAGAGGAGAGGGCCAACCTGTTTTCCAAAGCACCTGAAGGCCAGACAAGGAATAATGGATGGAAACTGAACAAGGAGAGATTCAACCTGGAAACGAGGAGAGATTTTCTGACAGAACAATCAGTGGAACAGAAGTTGCCTTTGGAAGTTGTGGGAGCTTCATCAGTGGAAACTTTCAAGAAGAGACTGGACTGCCACCTGTCAGAAATGGTATAGGGTCTCCTGCTTGAGCTAGGGGTTGAACTAGATGACCTACAAGGTCCCTTCCAACTCTGTTCTTCCGTTCTATTCCATTCTTTATACAGCTCAGATGTATACCTAAGATAACCAAGATCAGAGAGCACCTAGGACCCCATAGAGCCTTAGTGGCGCAGTGGTTAAAGTGCAGTACTGCAGGCCACTTCTGCTGACTGCTGGCTGCCTGCAATTCAGCAGTTTGAATCTCACCAGGCTCAAGGTTAACTCAGCGTTCTTTCCTTCTGAGGTGGGTAAAATGAGGACCCAGATTGTTGAGGGCAATAGGCTGACTCTGTAAACTGCTTAGAGAGGGCTGTAAAAGCACTATAAAGCGGTATATAAGTGCTATTGCTATACAGCTAAGGTGTTTAGAAAGGATTTGAAACAGAAGCAAGCTCTGTGTTTCACCAAGGAAACTGACCCATTTCTTTTTCTTTCTTAGAATCCTATTCCTTCGAAAGCAGTTATGGTACGTTCACCTGTTCAGAAACTGCACAGTGAGCTACAGCACCTCATGTCGATCTATGGTGCTACGTGGTCAGAAGAGTTGGAGAAAGATCTGCCACGGTCCTGGCAGAGGCATGGGGACCTCGTTCTTCTAAGTGAAGATTGCTTTAGAGCAAAGCAGTGGAGAGAATTTGGTAAAGAATCATTTACTGAGTTGGGTGACTATAGAAATCAAGTCAATTGAACAAATAGATAAATAGTAAATATAATCTTACAGTGGGGGAATCCCTGTTCAGCCAAAGCAAACTTTCATTCCTAATCTAAGATTGATATCTTTGCAGAAAGAAACCTTGGGGAAGTGCAAGTTTAAAATAGATAGAATGCAGTTCAGTTAATTTGAACAGAGGCAGTTTTTTTCTCTCATCATAAATGTTAATTCCCTTTCCTTGTTAAGGTTAATATTTGTTATTTACATAGTACTGACTTGATGCTCAGGATTCACAAAGATCTGGTATGCTGGATCTTTATTACATGGGATTTAAATAAAAGAACGAGATGGAGGCAAGGGGAAAAAAGAGAAGAAGATTAACTGCAATAGCAATAGCACTTGGACTTATATACTGCTTTACAGTGCTTTACAGCCCTTTCTACACGGTTTTACAGAGTCAGCTTCTTGCCCCCAACAATCTGGGTCCTCATTTTACCCCTGTCGGAAGGGTGGGAGGCTGAGAGCCAACCTTGAGCCTGGTGAGATTTGAACTGCAAAATTGCAGGCAGTCAGCAGAAGTACTGTACTCTAACCACTGTGCCACCGTGGCTCATGCAATTGCGTATACTTGAGCTGAATTATAATGATTGCGCTTAATAATTGCTTTAAGCCATGGTTTATTCAACATTGGCTTGTTGAATAATCCGCAGCAGGTTGAATTCTTATCACACATTAAACTAATGCTCAACAACCCACATTATAGCTGAATACATATTCAGCAAAGTCAGTACAAAGCAAATAATATCCACATAGGTCAACGGTCTTCAAACTTGACAGCTTTAAGACTTCTGGACTTCAACTCCCAAAATTCCTGAGCTAACATGACTGGAGGAGGAATTCTGGGAGATGGTCCACAAGTTTTAAAAGCTGTCAAGTTTGAAGACCCCTGACATAGGTGATAGAAGTCAATCTGAGCTGATTTCCTAAAAGTTAAACAGAGTTAGTTCTTGAATGGGATCTAACTAACCACAATGAAATATAATACAAGAACTGCCAACTGAAGATTATTCATTTGATGATACGATCTCTCTTAGAAACTTACCGCTAAAATAAATACCAAATGTCAGTTCTTAAACATGTTACAAGAGATTCCTGGTTGGTTTTGGTATAACTGAACAACATTATAGTGAAATATAATGTCCTTTGCTCTCTGTTCTAGGCCAAGGACTTTGGCAGGTGGTTGCTGATGCTTTGGGGTCCCGGCGTTTAGCCAAACGGGGGCGAGTGCAGACGGATTTGTTTCGCTCTCCTGCTGTGACCCTGTTGCTGGGTGAGGATGGTTGGGTTGAACAGGTGGACAACGGAATCAGGTAAGGGGGAAAAGGTTCTTCTGTACTCCTCTTTTCTTCATTTATACTCGAATAAGGGACTCACACGAAAGATCCTAGACATTCAAATTTAATCAAGAAAGTTGGTGGTGTTCAATAGTGCAGTATACAGAATAATAGTCTTAAATTACAGGGAAGCAGATTCTGCTTGAAAGTCAGAGGAAAAAGTCTCCAGGATTGAGTATTTTGACTGGAAACTAGCTAGATTTCCTGTAGTGGAGATCTTAAAGCAGATAAGGCCTGTTAAAAGGGCCACATTGTTTTTCCTATT
Organism: Pseudonaja textilis; assembly: GCF_900518735.1. The sequence continues at coordinate 5,274,120 of NW_020769328.1, read as the reverse complement.
CATGAGGTTTTCATTTCCCATACTTTATCCACGTTTTACTCTGGATATGATGTTATCTGATTTTTGTTAGTCACTTTGAGAATTGTGTTTGCTGGACAGGACAGAAAGATCTCGGATAAGTTGATACGTTTCCAAAACAAGCCAAGATGAACATCTGCTTAGTTAATCTAGGCTGCCAGTTTTTTTGCTTCCATCTGGGCCATGAGCCTTACGGACTAGGAAAGCTGAGCCCCTTTCCTCCATCTCTTCCTCCTCTTTCTTTTATTTAAATCCCATGCAATAAAGATCCAGCGTGTAAAAAAATAAGAATGCTTTTAACTTTCTTCTTTTCCATTTTTTTTCTTTTTTTTTCTTTCTCTTCTTGTTCTTTTTCTTTCTATTTCCCTTTCTCTCTCTTTTCTAAATTTTTCTTTTTTGCTTTCCTTTCCCCCTTTCCTTTCTTCGGTTTATTTGTGTACGTATTGTTGGTTGGTTTTAATTGTAAAATTAATAAACTATATTTTTTTTAAAAAAAGAGCCAGCATGCCAGATCTTTCTTAGGCTACAAGTATACAAGTTAGGTTAGCTAAGTACCCCTCTTGGGAAATTTAGGGTGGATATCTAGTCTCCTGCATCTTTGTTTTTCTCCACAGATACAGCTTTGATGTGACCCAGTGCATGCTGTCTCCCGGAAACATTACTGAGAAGCTACGGATAGCCTCTATGTTATGCACTGGAGAAGTAGTGGTGGATCTGTATGCTGGTAAATACTACCCTGATAATAGCAGAAACTCTCCTGTTGAAATCTCAGTTTGGATAGAAAGTGTTTCTGAATTGCAAGGATTCTTTGAAATGCGGAATCAACGGGGCTGTTTGGATCAGTTAAAGACCGAGTGTGTTGGTTGAGTTTAAACACACCTTGTTAAGCCGTGCTTACTTTGCGGAAGAAACCACTGCTGGCAGATTTACGTGACGTGCAAAGCAAGTTTGGTGGAAGGGTGAAGACGCTGGCCTGGAAATCAGGCGAATGAGTTCTAGTTTGGCCCTTCGGCACGAAAGCTGGCCAGGTGACTTTCTCTCAGCACAACCTACCTCACAGGGTTGTTGTTGTGGGGAAAATGGAAGGAGTATTATGGAATGTCTCCACCTTGAGTTCATTATGAAGGGAGCTGCCAAAGGATGGGTAGATAGGTGGGAGGAGGCAGGCCACAAATATGGCGTACTTGCTCCCATCAATTCTTTTTCCCGCGGGATCAGCTATTAAGAGCTGTTAGTGCTTCAGCGGTACAAACAAAAGGAAGAGGAATGCTTGGAAGCAGCAGACCGCTGTAGGAAGTTAGCACCCACACATCACCTAGAAGAATGAAATATTTTGAGAAATATTAAAAAAGGCGGAAGATTCTATTTCCCTGGATGAGAAATGGAGAAACGTGTTTTTTCAGAGGGAGAAAGCAGCCCCCACCTTTCTTAATAGCCCTCAGCAGACGTCAGCACTTAAGAGATAAAGAGATAGATGGCTCTATTCATAGGTAAAGCAAATACTGCAGGCCGAAATCCATTCACGACAGGATATTTTGAAATTCCCTGCAGCAAGGTCTGAATAGAGGAAGGATTAGCCCTCAGCCACAATAGGAATTGCCCAACACCCCTTCATTGCATCACTCTCAGAAATTTCAACCAAACTTAGCTCAGACAAACACCTAGGATTTGTACTTTGCTTATAGAGCCAGCTATGACCCTTACGTAACCCCTACATGGCCCCATGGGAGTCTGACAACAGCCAATAGAATACATGTTCTTGCACAGGAAAAGGAAGTTCAAGCATCAATATTTCTTCACACACTGCTTAAACAAAGCTTAGAAGGGTGTCAATCAAGGATAATGTAACTACATGGACACTGAGCTCATTTTGTCTTGTCTTCTCTCCAGGGATTGGCTATTTCACTCTGCCGTACTTAATTCATGCTGGTGCTGCCTTTGTCCACGCTTGTGAATGGAATCCCCATGCTGTGGAAGCTCTTAGGAGGAACCTGCAGCTGAACGGTGTTCAGGATCGCTGCCACATTCACCAGGGGGATAATAGGAAGGTGAGTAGAAAAGGGCCTCAAAGTGAACCCTGAAATTCTGCCTGCCCGAGACTTCAAAGAGCCGCTGCGGTTCTGAGCAAGAAAGTGAGCTAGGAAGACAAATCAATGCTTTGATTTGAGAAGATGTTTCCTCTGCTCTCTCTTCTTGGCTGGAGGTTGAACTACAGGATGTGGCTGACAGAGTAAACCTGGGATTGATCCCGACATCGGAGGAAGGGTGGCCAGTCGCTTGCCAGGTCTTGAGAAAGGATGTCGGAGGGGTCCTTCACATACACCAAAACGTGGAGGCGTTTCCAGGAAAGGCACCCGAGTTATCCCAGCAACTGGAGAAGGATCAATCACCCAAGCAGCCTCCCACCCAAGCAACTTCCCGTGTCCAAGAAGATCGCATAGCTCTGAAGGACCACGATGTTCTCCAGAAGGTTGGACAATCATTCGCGGCTTCAGCCAAACAGGAATGGCAGGGCTGGGCAGAAGTCACGGCGACACGGATCCAGGATTTGCTTCAGGACCTGGACAGGAAACCTTGGAAAACCCAAATCCTGCATCTTGAACATGTGAAATCGTACGCCCCTCACGTAGACCATCTTGTCTTGGACCTAGATTGCCGGCCGCTCGAGTAACGTATGGGGAATATCTTCTCTCGTACTCAGGGGACCTTGGAAGAAGCACATTCTCGATCTTCTTCACGAGCTGCTTCCTGCTTTTTGAATCCTGAAGTTGGTGGCTGGGAGTGTCACATAATTTGAGGGGTTTTGTGAATGCAGTCAGAATTTTAATGAATCTTGGCAGGGACTGAACATAAGTAGGTGATAGAAGTGATTTGGGCAACTAGTTGATGCCTGCCGGGTTCTACCAAATAAGCCAATCCTTCAAGCTATAAGCCAATCCTTCCAGACTTATACTATTTTCTGGAGGTTCTACATCATATCGAATAACTTTTGGCTATCATAGATGAACCTGGTTCTTCCCTATGGTGTCTGCAAAAGAGCATAAGAATTATGAGAACGATTACAAACCACGTAAGCTAAATCCAGCCATTCACATGAAAAACATTTCTTATTGTCATTATTGGTTGACTAACCCAGAATCATGCATTTAAATTAAGCTGAAAACCATCGGGTCTTGGCTCCCATATCTGGATTCACACAACAGCTAGGTATAAACAAGTCCATGTTGGTTTAATTGGCCTTGTACCACAAGATGAGTGGCATATAAATTAGATAAATAAACAAGCAAACCTGGTTTTTCAGTGAACGAAAGCAGGAATAGTTCGTGCAATAACTAACATTGTTTGATTCTAATTCCTTCTCTCCTTTTGTGAACGAGGAAGACAATTGCATGGTAAAACTGATCTTTGGGGCAGCCTTAATCTAATGTTTATCTTCCTCCGAGATAATAGAAGCTGCAAACACCTAGTTAGGGCGATGTCTGTGTTTAGTTTAAAGGGTTGTGGTTGTTGCATTTTTTTAAATCAGAGCTGAGAACTAATGCCCAGGGAAAACAGGTGAGTCATATTAGCTAGCCTTTTGTTTGTTTTGTAGGTTACCACCTTTATCACCTTTTCATACCAGGTTTGAACTAGAGCACAGTTAGATGAAAAGTCTTCAGTTGCTGATATGCAAAAAGGCAATATTATGATAGAAGTACTGTATGTTAATTGGATTTTTGAGCAAAGTATCAATGTAATTTCTATTTGTAATTCTAATGAAGAAAGTTGGAAGATACTCTTATTTATTTATTTTTAAATTCCTTACACTTTCCTCTTTTTTCTCCCATTTTCTCTCCCCCCCCACCTCGGGTTTTTTTTTTAATAAAATGTCTACAGAAGGTAAAACATAAAATATATACAGGACAATATATACGCAAGAGGAGAATGAAGCTACCTGTACTTTTAACTCAGTGGCTCAGTGGCTAAGACGCTGAACTTGTTGATCAGAAAGGTCGGCAGTTTGTGGTTCGAATCCCTAGCGCCACATAATGGAGTGAACTCCCGTTACTTGTCCCAGCTTCTGCCAAGCTAGCGGTTCGAAAGCATGTAAAAAATGCAAGTAGAAAAATCACTTTGGTGGGAAGGTGACAGCATTCTGTGCTCCTTCCATGTTTAGTCATGCCGGCCACATGACCACGGAGACGTCTTCAGACAGCACTGGCTCTTTGGTTTTGTAATGGAGATGAGCACCGCCCCCTAGAGCCAGAAACGACCAGCATGTTTTAGTCCTCATTTTACAACCACAACTGAGCCCAACATTTATGTTGCTAAGTGAATCATTTGTTAAATGAGCTTCACCTTTTATTCCACCTATTTTATTTCCTAGTGAGCGTGGTGGGCATTGCTGGAGAAACTCTAAACATGATTGTTATCCCTGCTTTTGGAGATGGTGAGGAGAGGAAGAGGAGGAGAAGTAGAGAGAACAAGAGGAAAAGGAGGACAGGAAGACGAGAGGAGGAGAAGGAAAAGGGGAAAAGAAGTAGAGGAGAAGAGATGGAAAAGAAGAACAAGAGGAA
>NW_020769328.1:5247929-5259530 GCF_900518735.1 Pseudonaja textilis | reverse complement strand
TCCTTCCTTCCTTCCTTCCTTCCTTCCTTCCTTCCTTCCTTCCTTCCCAGTGCTAAATGCAGTATTGGAAGTGAACTCTGCCAACTGCCAGCAGTTTGAGTCCCATCAGCTCAAAGTTGACTCAGCCTTCCATCCTTCGAGGTCGGTAAAATGAGGACCCAGACTGTTGGGAGCAATAGGCTGATTCTGTTAACCACTTACAGAGGAGTATAAAGCACTATAAAGCGGTATATAAGTCTTAAGTGCTATGGCTATCTTCCTTCCTTCCCCTCCTCTCCTCATCCATCCCAGCTCAAGGACCACTCAGCCTTCGATCCATCCAATATAAAATGAGGACCCAGATTGTTGGGGGCAATATGCTGACTCTGTAAACCGCTTAGAGAAGATTGCAAAGTGCTATGAAGCAGTATATAAGTCTAAGTGCTATTGCTATTCATACGTTTTTTTAATAGAAAACTTTATTAGAGATTAAAAAAGAAAAACACTGTACAATACATCAAATACAACCTTACATTGTAGATAAAATCTATATATACAAATACATAATAAATAAACATATAAACATATGCTTCTAATCAACAAAGACGGTGTGCTTTTTTCTTGGTAATATTCATACGTTTTTAAATGTACATATTTTCTAGAGAAAGGAGTGGATTTCCAGTGATTGACGATGGAGGCGATAGACTTGTCATTTCTCTCGGAGGTGGAGAGGGACTTCATCATTCGGGTTCTCCAGCGAGATGAGGAACTGCGGAAAGTGGAAGAGAGGAGAATTAGGTGAGGAGTTGGCTCACATGGGATCATCACCCAATGTTGATAAGGGGGGGAAAGAGACCCCCTGAGTGTGTTGCCGTCCCCAGTTGAGGACATTGAGAGGGAAGCAGATGGTCCTTGGGGGCAGGAACTTCTCCTGTAGAAAATCTGTCCTACTTTTGTTCTTCAGAACATCTTGACTCTGGTAAGCCAAGTGGTCCAGTCCAAGTACCTGTGTGATGACCCAAAGGGCGTGGCACAAAGGCAACACAGTCAGATAATCAGTAGGAGTCCCTTTATCAGCTCCAACTTTGCCCCCAATGTCTTGGTTACCTTCTGGCTGGAGAACAACTCTCTCAAGAACAGCCTTTGGCAGAAAATCAAGTCCAAAACATGATCAACAAAAACTGTAACTATAAGTCCAATCAAGGCAAGATGAAGTAATTAGTCAGGCAGGGCAGGAGCAAGAATTCCAGATGTGAAGTCATGGCAATAAATCAACATGGTTGGGAAGACGCCAGGAACACAGATAAGCAAAATCAACACAAGATAAACTCATGTTTGTTCCCAGCAGTTGCTGCACTCAGCTTGCATCTCTTTTAAACTTTCATTCCCAGATGTGGCTAATGAAGGGAATCAGGGCCCTTTCCTCCCCCATTAAGCCATGCAATCCATGTTGCTCTCTTCTCCGTTTCTCCCTCCGTGTCCTAGGATGAAGAGAGGGTGGGCCTGGGTCTTCCTCTGAACTCTGTCTCTCTTGTTCTACCTCTGCCCTGCTCTGCCCAGCTATACTTTGCCCTTCCCCAGTTTCTTCCACAGCAAACAGAATCACACTCCCAGTCTCTGTCAGCTGTTCGTCTTCCTCCTCAGATTCAGATTCTGACAGGGGCTTGACAACCTGGTTATCATCTTCTTCCAAGCCCTATGCAATCTTTGAGGCTCTTCCTTCTACTCAAGCTGAATCAACCAACGTCTGGGTCTCAACTTAGATGAGCCATAGGAGGAGCCACACCTGGTGCCCATGGGGAGGTCAACCCTTTTCTCTCTTCTTTTCCCTTTCTGCCCTTCCTCCCAACAGGCGTCTGAAGAATGAGCTGCTAGAGATCCGGAGGAAAGGGGCCAAGAGGGGCAGCCAGCGGTACAGCGAGCGGACCTGCGCTCGTTGCCAGCAGAGCCTGGGCCGGGTCAACCCCAAAGCCAACATCTGCCGGGATTGCAATCACCTGGTTTGTCGCGACTGCCGCTCCTACGACGCTGACAGCTGTTGGCGCTGCAAAGTTTGTGCCAAGGAGGCGTAAGTCTGCTCCCCTGCTTTGCACGTTGCGACTGGGGTTGTGTTCTTGACCCAACTCCCCAGGACAAAACTTCTGTAGTTGAAACAATGATTTATTTATTAGGCGCGCCAGCAGCCATGGCAAAAAGTTTCTCTCTCACTGCAAGCTAAGAAGTCTTATTCAACTCCACCCCCTGCCTTTTATCCCCAGAGCTAGGGTGGGGTCTCGCTAGCAGCGGTGCTTTTCCGTCCCAGGGACCGGCCCATAGATTTCCACTGCTCTCCTCTCCTCTCTGCCTTCCGAACTTCCGTGTGTCTGGCACTGGACCCAGCTGTTCCTCTTCTGCCTCATCAGCCCCTTCCAGACCTGGAAGCTGTTGACTTTCCATCTGAGGGCTTCTCTCTCTCTCTCTGGAGGGGCCAGTGACTGACAGGTCACCACAAGAAGACAAGACTCAAGGGAAGAAGATGTGCTCCAAGACCGGATCCCAGTGTGAGGGATATGGCAGCACTTAATCACCTTGAGGCTCTGGGCTAAATAAGCATTGGCAAATTTCAGAGGAGTGGACTTCAATTCCCAGAATGTTCAGTTGTGGCCATGTTGGCTTTGGAAGTCTGGGAGATGAAGTCCACTTCTCTGGAAGATGCCTTCCCATGGAGCTTGGCTAAGAGTTCTCAGGTGATTAGCACCTACATAAGATGGACAGCCCAAGCTCTGCCTCTGTTTCTCTCTCTCTCTCTCTCTCTGACAGCTCCATTCCCTCTTCTCCCTTGGAGCTCTCAAGTTGCTCTAATGCTGACCCTGTGACTCCCATACCTTCTCCTCCTGCTGACCCTGTGACTCCCATACCTTCTCCTCCTCTGATTTGCTGTTGGAGGGGCTGGCGGCCAAGAGGCCGCAACAGGTTGCATATACCTTGGGATTCTGTACTCAACTGGGACTATCCAGTCATGGCCCATGTTAAGATGTGTGGACTCCAACTCCCAGAATTCCCCAGCCAGCATGGTTCATTTCACCTAATGCGCAGTCGTACTTAACAGATAAACAGATAATCAGAGTTGGAAGGGACCTTGTAACCCAATGGACTTTGGGATGGGGGTGCAGATTCATGTTCTCAGAAGTGATTGCTTGTTCTCTTCCCTGCTTTCCCACCTGCAGGGAGCTGAAGAAAGCCACTGGAGACTGGTTCTATGACCAAAGGATGCATCGCTTTACTCCTCGTCTGGGCAGTGACATCATCCGGATGTCTCTTCGGCGCAAGCCACAGGGTCGGGCGTCTTTGTCGCAAGGCAGCTTCCGCCTCTGGTTTTTAATTAGAACAAACGTTCTGTCATTTCCAAGGCTAAGTAGTTATAATTTCTCCCTGCCCATTCCTTCAATGCCCCTGAGATATTTTCCAAATAGAGATCAGGATGTTGTCAACTGGATTCCATCTGAAGGCAACCTGGTCTTGTAGCATTTACTGTCTAGACCAGGGTTTCCCAACCATTGGCAACTTTTAAGCTACGTGGACTTCAACTCCCCAAATTTCCCAGCCGGAATCCAGACATTTTTCGAAATGATCATCAGAGCATTAGTATTTCCTATATTATTATTATTAACAAGCTCTGATGCTAAGGCGTTTTACTCCCCCACCCCACCTGAAAAGAAATCTGCTCCAAATGCAAAACACAAGCAGAGGAGAGGAGTTTCAGTTTCACAGCAGCAACCAGATTTAGTACAGAACAGTTGAGCTAAGCCACACCCAGGCTCTTTGCTGTCTCCTTGCTCACACAGCAAATATTGTTTCAATTTCCAAACAGCCCTCAACTCTCACACATTGATAGGACACAGATGAACACTAATGGATACTGGTAGGCAGAGGCAGAATTTTTTTCCTCTTATTTTCCTCCCCCCAAACTAAGCCCAACCACATAGTTTCATAGCAAAGCACGGGTATCTAGCTAGTATTTAAATAAGGACTTATTTGGTGTGGTGTCTGTGCTGTATGTTGACACTTCTTTTCCTCTGGTCATTTAGCTAACAAAAGAGAGACAACAAGTCAAGTGCTTCTTCAGAAAGCTCAACGCAAGGATCCCAAAAGTAGTTCTGAAGTGCCCTCGAAAAGTCCCCAGCAGCAACGCAAGGAGCACAGGTGATTCTTCCTCCCTGCCTCAGGGCTGCAGTGAGATCCACTGTTTCTTGCACCCATGCTCCAAACGCATGAAATAAAGATTTCAGCAGGTCTGTGCCACTGCCAGCCCATCTGCTAGTTATTCATAGAGCTAAGCTGTCAGAGCGTTTGCAGCGTGACTGCTATTGTGAGACAACCCAGGAGCAAAACACAGCACACAGAGGCTTAAACATTTAACAGTGGTTTATATACAAGACATATACAGAAATATACATGGTAGGCAAATACCTTACAAGCAGTCAATCTTAACTCTACGTGGAGAACTCTGCAATGGATACAGGACACAAGGAGAGAAAAACACGCCCTCTTAATGACTGCCTTTATATAGACACCTCTTAAAGAGGTAAAACTTTGTGGACCCATTCTTCATCTTAAAAGGGCAATATCCATGCTATGCTGATTCATTCTTACTGCATCAGTCTTATATTGTATCAGACTTACATTGACTGGTCAGCTCTTAGATCAATACCTCAACATAAACTGTGGCTGCAGAAAAGTATCTTCAGAAGCAGGAGTAATGGTGGGAATCTGAATCGTGCTTTTTTGATTGATAGTTTTTCAGAAAACCCACATCTCTAATTGTCAAGATTTAATGAATATAAAGAGTTATATGGATGGAATTGGGGGACCCACAGCAAAAAGTTTGGACATTCGTCCAAGTCTATCAACTTGGTTCTGTTTGACGAATAGAAAAGGAATGGATTGCATAATAAGTGCTAGCTGGAAAATCACATTGTAGAAATATTTCTCCAGAATAATGAAGTTGGAAGGGACCTTGGAGGTCTTCTAGTCCAGCCCCCTACGGACAATGGGGAAGACCACAAGTAGATGGCTATTCTTGTACTTCATCAAATTTGTGATGTCAGAACAAAATGAAGGAGTTTACCAGTCAGCCATCTCCAACCTAGTTCTCTCCAGATGTGGTTAAAAGACCGCTTCCAGCCATCTCATCTAATAGGAAGAGATCTGAGTTGGGTAGCTCAGCAACATAGGTTCTCCGCTCCCTGACTGATAAAGTTGCACAGAGTTTGTGGACTTAGTTCATGAGGACCTGGATTCCTTTTTTTTTGCTGCTGATCTAACTAGGTTGTTCTCTTCCAGCTTGATCTCTGATTCCTCTGAGCTACGGGATCCAAAAAGTGACACAGAATCAACTGAGAATATGAGTTTGGATGGCTTGCGCCCAGCCTCTGGTGCCACCTCCACTCGATCTAGGTCAGAAAGACCTCCGAGATCTTGTCAGTTAAATCTTTTGAGGGGTACAAGGAAGATTTGATGAGCAAGGGCGTGGGGCAGACAGACAGTCATTGTACTCATAATTGTCTCCTGACATAGGTAGACCTGTGTTCATACCAACCACTAAGATAAACTAGTGCGATTACCGGTGGTTTCAGCCAATGCGGTTTGCAATCTGGGCTTGTCGATTGAGATATTGTGTAAACCTGTAACTTCGTGCTTTATTCTGTAAGTCAAGGGTCTTCAAAGTTTAAGACTTGTGGACTTCAACTTCCAGAATTCCTGAGCTAACATGACTGGTGGAGGAATCCTGGGAGTTGAAGTCCAAAAGTCTTAAACAGTGGTGGGATTCAATTTTTTTTTTACTATCGGTTCTGTGGGCGTGGCTTGGTGGGCATGGCAGAGGAAGGATACTGCAAAATCTCCAGTCAGAGGTGGGATTGGCCGGTTCTCTGAACTACTCAAAATTTCTGCTACCAGTTCTCCAGAATTGGTCAGAACCTGCTGAATGCCACCTCAAAGCTATCAAGTTTGAAGACCCTTGTCGTAAGTGATAGCTTTGTATGAGGATAATTGCACTGTAGTTGGATTCTACATTAAACCTTTGTATGATTTGCTTGTGGCTTAGCGTCTTGAAAATTTGCATATCCTGAAGACCTAAAATATTATTTGATCCCATCGAATGAGTTTGGAAGCCATGATTTAGTATTGAACACGATGGATGAGTTTACCGGACTGTCCATGAGATCAACCACAAATAAAACATTGATTAGTGTGTGCTGCAAATAATAGCCATATGTGACTAAATTAAATGCATCATGCTTTAACTACATGATGATTTAATTACGCAAATTTAAGCAAATCTAGACCTCCTTTGTTAGCTGAAAAAGAAAGAGCTAGTGATTTTCTTCTCTGTATGTCCTCAAGTAGTTACTTTTTAAAGTTCTGTTGCTTCCCTGTTGTGTTGTGAACTTTTTGGTCTTGCATCTTCATGTCTGGTATTGCTTCTAATGAATGTCTTGGGATCATATTATGTTGGGGAAGCAGGAGACAAATAATGGTAAGCAAACAAAAGGAGATTTCTTCTTGTCCAAGATAGAATGAGGGTAGTAACCTGATGTTCTGCTGGAAACATCCGGTCCCCCTAGGAAGCTAGGGACTTGGTTGGATCATTTCATCTGGTGATCTTTGTTTTTTTGTTATCTTTGCAGCCCTCGACAAGAGAAGGCGAACACTCTCAGCCCACCGGCGTCCAAGGTCTCCAGCCTAACCCTTCCTGCTGGCTTTAAGGAGAATCCCCACTCCGATTCAGATAGTGTATGTTTACTGATGCCTGAAGAGCAATTCTGGTGGTCTTCTGTGGAGAGAGAGAGAGAGAGAGTGTGTGGATGTGTTTTGGAGAAGTCAGAAATCTCTTCTTCCAAAATGCTATATCTGAATATTAGAATAATATGTTGCTTGACACATACTTTTGAGTACAATAAGAGCAATTGGGATCAGGAGACTGCAGCTACGCTTGTTAAAAGTTGAATGTGTCTCTGTGCAACAGATTCATTTTGCATTTCAATTTGCGATATGTAATAGTAATGACCCCATTTATTCTCCTATCACGTCAAATTGTAGGAGAAGAGCAGCTTGCTGATTGAAAGGCGGAGTTAAACACGTTCTCAGTTTGGAGTCATTGGGTTCCCACAAGAGACCTCAGTCCAGCCCCCTCTCCCCCCACGAATTCCTTTGACCCTTAATGAGCACCAATTTAGCTTTGAGGATCAATCAGATTCTTAGGCACTTCAGCCCTTTGAACTCAGCGAGTCTTCCTGTTGATGTGAACCTGACACGAGTTGGTTTATTCCCTAGGAAGCACTTTGGGGGACTGCGGTTTCAGCAGATGAAAACGAAGTCTTGTTCAAAAAAAATCCAAGGAGAATCCAAAGGCCGTCAGGTAAGATAGAAAGGACTGTTGGGCGGGCTAAAGAGTTGGGCTTTTAGACTGCCAACGTCTGTGTTCGGCTCCTTACCCAGCCATCAGTTTTCATTGTGGGTTTCAGGTCAGTTGCTTTTTCACATCCAGTCCTACCTTCCAGGGTTTTGGAGTGAACATTTGGATGGGGGGGGGGAGGGGGGAGGACCTGTGTAAACCAGCTTTCTCCAACTTGATGATCAACAGGTGTGGGTATTGGACCCACAACTCTCAGTTTTCTTAGCCATTAAAGTAGTTGATGGGGATTAGGTTGGGGAACTGAAGAAAGCCATCAAATACTCTTTGGAGGAAAGGCTAACCAATCTATATTGCATCATCAGTCCATAACCAATGCCATATAGTGGTGAGAGCCGAGAAGCCAATCCCTCTCTGTTAGCCCAGTTTATGGTCTCTCTCAAATTGTTGTGGAGAAATAGAGGTGGAGAAAATACTTGTCTTGAATTCTATAAAACCTAGTAAATAGTCAACAATTAGCAACAGTTCTCTGGGTTAATTTTCCCCAGTGTGGCTTCTCAATGTTTTTGTAATCGACTCACAAAAATGGCGCCAACATACCTATTAGTGAGTTCATCTTAATATCACATATGTTTTTCACTAGTTATATTTGCACTGGTCTCAATAAATTGAAAAAAATACAGAGATATTTTACATGTAAATCAACCAAGAGTATATTTAGGACCTAAAACAAATTGTTAGGATGGGTCGGAGCTTCGTTTCTTAACTATCTTCTGGAAAGGCAGATGAGTGAGCAACGTTTTCCTAGAAGATGTACGGAAAGGGTGGCGTACCATGAATATAAATAAGAGAGCATATGTCCTTCCTAGCTCAGTGAAGCTAAAATGAAGGGTTTCTCTGATATCTTAGCTTATTTTCTATAGAATACACGAAGTCTGTGATTGATCTCCGACCAGAAGATGCAGTCGGTGAAAGTGGAGTTCTGGGGGACAGAAGCAAGTCAGTCCCAGGCCTCAATGTCGAAGCGGTGAGTTTGGAAAGAGAAGGCATTTCAAAGTTGTGAGGAGATTCCTGAGGAAAATGTGCCCTCGCTACTGGGCTACATTCACACACTGTAAGAAGCCTCCATGTGGTTTGTTGGCTTAGAGCGAGGGTCTTCAAACTTGGCAAGTTTAAGACTTGTGGACTTCAACTCCCAGAATTCCTGAGCTAACATGACTGGAGGAGGAATTCTGGGAGTTGAAGTCCACAAGTCTTAAAAGCGGTCAATTTGGAAGACCCCTTGGCTTAGATAGAGCATCTGGTCATTTTTGCTGGGAAGTCAGAATGTATGGAAAGGGTCTTTGAATTTGTTTTCTCTGGTTGTGTGGGAGTTTAAGTTCTAGAATTGTTAACAAGGGCCACGTTGATCGAGGAATTCTTGTCAGGGAAGTCTGGGAGTTGAAGTCCCTACCTCTGAAAGGAAACGAAGGAAGTCTGATTTAGAGCCTAACCATTTATAATTAGAACAAACCATGGCTTAATCCCATGAAAGAACTCAGCAGTGACCGTGTTTACTCAACTATTAGCTTCTTAAAAATCTTCCAGTGACTAAATAAGGCATCGCGGCCTAGCCATACCTAATGCTAAGCTGCAAAGGCGAGTAACTGAATAACAAAATTAAGCCGTATGAAGACGTAACAAAATCTGTGAAGGCAGCCTTTGTTGTTTGTGAACCATGGTTTGGTGTGAGATGCAAGCCACACATCTTGTGGGGACAGTAGCCTTGGATTTTTGCTGGGTCCACGAGGCTTGTTCTTGGGAGGAAAGTCACAGCATGCTCAGAGGTCCTCCAGCTATTGCAGAGATACCTATACGTCTTTTCCTAGGAGGAGGAGGAAGAAGACATAGATAGCTTAGTCGAAATTCATCGGAGAAGGGCGGGCCGAAATAGCGTGCGCAGTGGTACATCTTTGGTGAGTTTCTCTACTAATAATTTGCGTCATGGACTCTAGAGAGGAGAGCAACTTTGCGCTCCTGAATTCCTGCTTAGTTCAGTGGAGGAAACCCATGTTGGTGAACTAGGTCAGGAGTGAGCTACTAATGATTCTCTAGCTCAGGTTTTCCCAATCTTCGCAATGTTAAGAGGCAACACTTTCAGCTCCCAGAATTCCCCAGCCAGCATGGTTGGCTGGGGAATTCTGGGAGTTGAAGTCCCTGCATCTTAATGTTGCCAAGTTTGGGAAACCCCGGTCATCATCATCTTAATTTAAGGACCCCCATAATCCCTTGCGGGGTGGAGTCTGAATGGAGCTAGCAAGAGGGTTTTAATGGCCAGATGCCCTTCCTGTCACCAGTGCGGAGTTGTGTTCAGCAGACATATTCTCAGTGTGCCCAGAGAGAGAAATTTCTGCCTCTACCCAGGATTGAACTCACAGCCTCCTGATTGTGAGGCAAGAGCTCCACCTAGAGGCCACCACACCGCATTTCTGGAAACCCTGATTGTCTTAGTCCAATTCCATCTTATCTCTGACTACTGGTTGGGGTTGATGAGAGTTTCAATCCTGCAATTTTGGGTGGGCCCCGATTGCCTTTTTGGCTTCTGCGTTGGAAGATGGTTTCTTTGCTCCAAGAAAGGGTGGATTTAAAATGGCAGAGATGGGAACCAAGGCAGGGTGTCAGGATTCTGGCAGTTACCCCCAATTCAATCATGAGTCTAGAGCCAAACTTCTAAAACTTAAAAAGGATTTATTGGGAGTTAACATGTCCGGTACTACCTGGGTGTAACCAACTCTGAGACACATAATTCATTGTCACCTTTGACCTAGATTTTCCCCCACCCCCTGGGTGTATTCATATTCATATTCTCCAATGGGACACATCCATAGCCAAGAGTCATCAATCACGCTCTCCAGTTAGAATTTTGTGCGGCAGAAACTTCAGTCACCTAGTTACTATCTTTGAAAACATTTATGGAAAGCAGTTTCGGTTTGCAAGCTGCCGCACTGCTCCCCCTTCCCTTTCTGTTGGCAACTCTAAAAAGACCCTAGAAATATTTTATGAGTTGACACGGATGCGAACTGCTGATCGATGAGGCTGTGGGTAAAAATGGTGGAGGGAGTGTTAACTATAGCTATAAACTTTTGGTTCGCCCTGCCCCAAACCCGATTTTTCCCCTCTCCTGATTTTCTTAGAGCACCCTGGGAAGCATGGTCAGCATTTACAGCGGGGCCGGTGACTTTGGCAACATCAGCGTCACGGGAGAGATTGCTTTCTCCTTGAGTTACGAAGAAAAAACGCAGGCCTTTTTTATCCACGTGAAGGAGTGCCGCCACCTGGCATATGCTGATGAAGCCAAGAAGCGGTCCAACCCGTACGTTGAGCAAGGGGCTGCAATGGATGGGGGCAGGGTGGCTGGAATGGGCCTCATTTTGCCTTTCAGGAAAGCTACGAGACCAGGTGTAATTGGCGCCTGCAGAATTGGCTTTTAGGCCCAGCCTTCAAGCCAAGTTTGGACAATGTGCGACTCAGGATTGTCAGCGCTTCTTGTACCGTGAGAATCAGCTGCGTTTGTAATCCATGCTTTTGATCCAAGCTATCTATGATAGATGAATGTAGCTAATTGTGATATATTCATCAAACCATGGCTTATGAGCCACGGTGGTGCAGTGCTTAGAGTGCAGCACTGCAGGCTACTTCTGCTGACTGCTGGCTGCCTGATATTTGGCAGTTCGAATCTCACCAGGCTCAAGATTGACTCAGCCTTCCGAGGTGGGTAAAATGAGGACCCAGATTGTTTGAGTGCAAGAGGCTGACTCTGTAAACAGCTTAGAGAGTGCTGTAAAGCACTATAAAGTGGTGTATAAATCTTAGTGCTAATGCTATGTGAATCAGAGCAGTGTGTTCCACAGTGTTACTGCAAAATGAGCCTTAAAATGTGGCTATGCCAATTGGCCTGGGGCCCCAATGAGGCTGTGTCACCCCTGGGGGCGGTTATTGGATTAAAGACATAACTCTACCTCCACTCCATTGTATCCCCCTGCTGTCTTAGCTGTTTCTTCATTAATTTTGTATTAATGTTATAGTTACTGTTTTACTGTTTTCATCTTTGGTAATATGATTTTATTCGGATTGTAAGCCACCCAGAGTTGTGTGACAATGAGAAGGGCAGCATATAAATTTAATCAATCAATCTATATCTATCTATCTATCTATCTATCTATCTATCTATCTATCTATCTATCTATCTA
>NW_020769328.1:5233584-5247919 GCF_900518735.1 Pseudonaja textilis | reverse complement strand
CTATCTATCTATCTATCTATCTATCTATCTATCTATCTATCTATCTAAAAGCGAAATACCACTAACGCATCATCACAAAATTTCCAGAACTGTAAAAGCCTACAAACTTGAAATTTGGCACGTATGTTCCTCTTGTGTTCTAGGTGCTCACTAAGAAAGGATTTTTCGAAATGACCATCAGAGTATTAATATTTCTTATATTACTACTATTAACATGCTCTGGTGCTAAGGTGTTCTACTCCCCCTCCCCACCTGAAAAGAAATCTGTTCCAAATGCAGAACACAAACGGAGAGGAGTTTCAGTTTCACAGCAGCAACCAGGTTTAGTACAGAACAGTTGAGCTAAGCCACGCCCAGGCTCCTTGCTGTCTCCTTGCTCGCACAGCAGATACTGTTTCAGTTTCCAAACAGCCCTCATCTCTCTCGTACACTAATAGGACGCTAGCCAGATGAATACTGATGGATGCTGGTAGGCAGAGGCTGAATTCCCTCCCCCACTCTTATTTTCCTCCCCAAAAACTAAGCCCGACAACATAGTTTCATAGCAAAGCACGGGTACAGAGCTAGTAAATAATAAACTACTGGGAGATGTTAGATTGAGTCTGAATCTTTTTCTCCTGGTCTCTTGCAGATACGTGAAGACATACCTTTTGCCAGACAAATCTCGTCAAGGCAAGCGAAAAACTACCATCAAACGTAACACCATCAATCCCCTTTACAATGAGTTGCTAAAGGTTCGTTTGTGTATGTATGTTTGTTAGACTTCCTTTCCTTTCCTTTCCTTTCCTTTCCTTTCCTTTCCTTTCCTTTCCTTTCCTTTCCTTTCCTTTCCTTTCCTTTCTTTCCCTTCCCTTCCCTTCCCTTCCCTTCCCTTCCCTTCCCTGTTTCAGTTTTGCTAGTGAAGAACCAGATGGACTCTTGGGACTTAAGAGATGGAAGGATTGTCAGTTTGTGGGAAAATACAGGATTATGATTAGTCACAGCAGAATTATGTTTCACAAAATGTACTATTATGGAACTGTCTGACATGTGCTTTGTGTTGGTCCAGCTGTGTGGACTACATGGAATTGGGCCAGGGCTTTCTGGTTGTAAAGGAAGGGGAATATTTTTCCAGCACAGTATGTGCTGATATAGGGATTGTAACAGTATTTATGCCCATTAATGAAAATCTGGGACCGGAGTCACACAAAACGTTAGTCATAATGTGGTTTCTTTGGCTTCGTTTAACTTATTGCACGTATCAATAGTTAACAAACCACCCACGTGCCTTGTGTATTGCTCAGCATCCCAGCTGATAACATTTTGCCAAACAAATCATTCTTAAACCAACTCCAGCTTAATATAATGTATGCAGAACCCACGGACTGCAAAACCCATCACCTTTAACGAGTCAAGGGCTTGGGATGCCAAGATTGGTAATCCAACGATATTTAGAGGACAATAATATAGGCAGAGATATGTGTCGCTTGCCTCGTGATGAAGACAAGCTGTCAGGATTCCGGCAGTTACCCCCATTTAAATCATGAGTCTCGAGCCAAACTTCCAAAACTTAAAAAGGATTTATTGGGAGTTAACATGTCTGGCACTGCCTGGGTGTAGCCGACTCTGACACACACAATTCACTGTCATCCTTGACCCTGGTATTCCCCCCATCCCCTGGGTGTATCATAATTCATATTCTCCAATGGGACACATCCATAGCCAAAAATCATCAATCATAGAAACTTCAGTCACCTTGTTACTATCTTTGAAAAATTATTTATGGATTGCACTTTTGGTTGCAAGCTTCCACGTTGCTCTTCTCCTTTCTGTTGGCCACTCTAAAAGGACCATAAAAATATTTTATGAGTTGACACAAGCTTGTTTCCAAGTTAGCATTTTGACTAGCTTTCAAAAAGAGGCTCACATTTTTTGAGATGCTGCTGGTGAAAACTGTTCTCTTGTTTCCTCTTGTCACAGTATGAGATCCAGAAGTCTCTTCTGTTGACCAGAACTTTACAATTCTCCGTTTGGCATCATGACCGCTTTGGACGGAATCACTTCTTGGGAGAGGTGGACATCCCTATGGATGCCTGGAACTTCGACAGCCATTTGGAAGAGTGTCTTCCCCTACATGGAAAGGTCAGTCGAGTCTGTCACAGTTCCTATCCTTTGTTGTCAAAAGTAATGTAGGTCTTGGGTATGTTCCTGGAAGATATTCATGCAACGGGTTTTCAAAGTTGCTAGCTCTCTTAAGATGTAGAAAATTGACCAACAACAACTTTAGCAGCCTTCACAACCTTTTAGGGCACATTGTGGGATTTTGAGAAGGTATGCCTGGTGCTCTCACAAAATGGCAGCCGTGAGAGGCACGGCCAATTCCAGAGTTTCCCATTAGACAAATGTATGAGTTTCTCAAGCGTATTTTAGTCTCTCCAGATTTTTTCTTTTTTTCTGGATTTATGGACACACAAGTAGCCATCACCTGGTTCTCAGAACTAATGGTGATGGTGAAGGCTGGTGTTTTATTTATTTATTAAATTTATTGGCTGCCCATCATAAGGAATAGCAAAAGGATTAAGAAAAGAGTAGAATGAATACAACATGGAATAGAATAAAAAATAGAATAAAAAATGGAATAGAATACAGATGAATAGAATAGAATAGAATAACAGAGTTGGAAGGGACCTTGGAGGTCTTCTAGTCCAACCCCCCTGCTTAGGCAGGAAACCCTACACCATTTCAGACAAATGGTTGTCCAGTCTTTTCTTAAAAACTTCCAGTGTTGGAGCATTCACAACTTCTGGAGGCAAGTTGTTCCACTGGTTAATTGTTCTCACTGTCAGGAAATTCCTCCTTAGTTCTAGGTCGCTTCTCTCCTTGGTTAGTTTCTACCCATTTTTTTCTCGTGTTGCATTCAGGTGCTTTAGATAATAGCTTGACTCCCTCTTCTTTGGGGAAGCCCCTGAGATGTTGGACCACTGCTATCATGTCACCCCTAGTCCTTCTTTTCATTGAACTAGACATACCCAATTCCAGCTAGGATTCTAGGATAACTCTGGGTGGCATACAGTTAAGCTAAAACATAAAAAGTAAAAAAACAAAACCAAAAACCAGTAAAACCAATTTTGCCATTAGCCTCCCACTTAATGTGTTAGTAATTCTGAGCATCTTTTTAAAAGTACATTAGGTGAAGCCGGGAATGTGGTGTACATTCTAAGGAAAGGACACAGAACTGATATTTCTTCTTTCTGCTTAAATGGGCATTAGTAAAGTCCTCTTGAGGATGACGCATCCAGGGTGTTGAGTACAGTTGCTTTGGTTTAGTGAGGAAGCTCATTTGACTGCAGTTATGGTACTCATTTACTCTACTTAGTTTTACTTAGTGTTCATCTGAAAGTGCCAACTTCCGTCCAGTCGTTTGAATAATTGGACGGGAAAGACCGGTTTGAATAATGCTTCGACTTGTTTTTCTGATCATTAGGTACGAGCCTTTTGCAGCCAAACCAGTTTTGTCGCTGCAGAGACCGGCTTCGTGCTACGATTCTAAATTCAAACGAGAAATTTTGGGGCCTTAAAAAATCTAATTGCAACCAGTGTGTTTTAAACTTGGTTATTTTCTTTCTTCCCTTTTTTGTCCTCTTTGCCTGAACTATATAAAAATCTGCAGGGAGATACAGTTATAACCTAAGTTATATAATGCAAACAAACACACAGGGGAAATGGATTACATTTGTTTGAAAAGTAGCAAATAACAGCGGGGGAATAATGTTGTCTCGGATCTCTGGTGCTACCAAGAAGCATTTCGTATAATAATCTTTGTTTATTTCTGTGGGCCTCTGTCCAACAAACAACTTGGGCTCATGCATTAAGTCATTGCAATCTATATTGGAGTGTTTGTCATGCCCCTGTTAGAATCTGACTCCAAGGGAGAGGAGGAACAGCCTACAGAGAGTGGGAGTGTGGATGTGGAGGAAACCAGGGAAGGGGCACAGGCCGGCCGGACATTCAGAGGAAGACCCAGGGCCATCCCCTCTTCATCCTAGGGCACGCAGGGAAGAGCGGATAAGGGAGAAACATGAATCGTGTGGTCCACCATGGAGGAAAGGGCCTTGATCCCCTTCATGGGCTGCAGCTGTGAGGACTGTTTCAAAGGACAAACTGCGCATGGGCCAATGCTGGAAGCAAAGCTGAAAATATTTCTCGTTTGTCATTCTTGTTTGTGAGTTTTGGCGTCCTTCCCAGTATGTGTATTTCAATATCCTTCCCAGTGTGTGTATTTCAATCTGTGGACGTCTTATCCTGCCTTGTCTCATTAATTGCTTCAGTGTGGTTTGTGTTGTTTTTTCCTATTTATAATTTATATGTATTTTGAGTTCGCAAATGTTTGTGGGGGAGTTTTCTCTCCAGTCAAGGATAATTGGACCTTTGAAGCCAAGCTGAAGGAATTAAAGGGACTTCTCCTGTTTTTGTGACTTTGTTGCTTTTGTATCCCCCACTGTGGGTCATCACAGTGTTGCTTGGTTCGCTGTACTAACTTGGCTACTCCTGTTTGTAATGGGTAGCTTATAGCTTAGTAAAATGTGGTTTAGTTAACAAGTCATGGCCACATCTATGTTTTAGGATAATGTGAGCCTGGAGTTTATGTATTCGATCAGCCCCATCTGGCCTACGCATTACGGGATTAGAATTTTGAAGTTGGACACCACATTGCTTGAAACTCTACTATGATTGTTTTCTTCTATGATGCCAGAAAATAATCATAGTAGAGCGTGATGACCCAAAGGGCGTGGCACAAAGGCAACGCAGTCAGATAATCAGTAGGAGTCCCTTTATGAGCTCCAACTTTGCCCCCAATGTCTTGGTTACCTTCTGGCTGGAGAAAAACTCTCCCAGGAACAGCCTTTGACTGCAGAGGATCAAGTCCAAAACGTGGTCAACAAAAACTGTAACTATAAGTCCAATCAAGGCAAGATGAAGTAATTAATCCAGCAGGGCAGGAGCAAGAATTCCAGATGTGAAGGCATGGCAATAATTCAATATGGTTGGGAAGACGCCAGGAACACAGATAAGCAAAGTCCACACAAGATAAAGTCACATTTGCTCTAGCAACTGCCGCACTCAGCATGCATCTCTTTTAAACTCTCATTCCCAGCTGTGGCTAATGAAGGGAATCAGGGCCCTTTCCTCTCTCATAAGCCACACAACCCACGTTGCTCTCTTCTCCGTTCTTCCCTGCATGCCCTAGGATGAAGAGGGAGTGGGCCTGGGTCTTCCTCTGAACTCCCTCTCCTTTGTTCTACCTCTTCCCTGCTCTACCCAGACGGACTTTGCCCTTCCCCAGTTTCCTCCATAGCCAATGGAGCCACACTCCCACTCCCTGTCAGCTGTTCATCTTCCTCCTCGGATTCAGACTCCGACAGGGGCATGACAGTAGAGCTTCAACCAACTTGGTGTCTGATTTCAAAGTACTAGTCACATAATGAGGCATTTATGTCCCACTCTGAGGATTTTTGAATCAGGGTTTGTTCGGTCCTAGACATTTTCTGTATGTTTTGTTTGCGTAGGTCACTCTGCCAATGATGGTGTTGGCCCTGAAGAACCAGAATTCCTTGCATATATATTCTGAATAATTCCTTCCTTCCGTTTCTAAATTCAATATTTATACTCTGACTAATTCCTTCCTTGCCTTTCCTTTTTTTTTTAAACTCAGCATTTATAATCCTTTGCAATTCCTTTGCAATTCATCTCCCCCTCATCTCCCGTTTAGCTCCGCTTCTGAATACAGGTAGTGCTTGATTTACGACTACAAACAGAGCGCAACGTTTATGTTGTTAAGTGAGACATTTGTTAAGTGAGTTTCGTCCCTATTTTACCACCTTTCTAGCCACGGTTTTTAAGTGAATCGCTTCTGTTGTTAAGTGAATAACATGATTGTGAAGTGAATTGGGCTTGTCAGAAGATTGCAAAAGGGGATCACTTCATCCCAGGACACTCATAAATATGAGTCAGTTGCCAGGCATCCGAATTTTGATTACGTGACCATGGGGATGTTGCGATGATCATGTAAAAAAATGGTCCTCCATGTCTCTTTTTCCAGTGCCGTTGCAACTTTGGTCACTAAATGAACCGTTGCAAGTTCGAGGACTAGCTGTAATTTCCCCCTTGCCCCGTTTCACACGTATCTTTCCTTTCAGGCATAAATCCTGGCAGTGCAACATTGGTTGCAATAACCCCACCTCCAGGAATTGCTCGGGGCGCGATTAATCCGTGGCTTTGACCTTTTTCTCTTCTAGAACCTTGGAGAAGCTTCTTCTTCTTCTTCTCCTTCTCAGTACAAAGGCGACTTAGTGGTGTCCTTGAAGTTCATCCCACCAGCTAAACATCTCGGTGCAGGAAACGGGAAGAAAGGTGAGGGCTCAGAATATTTAAACAGCTTTTCTTGGGATGAAACCACGGAAAAACAAACAAACAAACCCGATCTACTGCATAGGCCCAGAGGCTTTGTTTCTCATTAGCTCCAGATGTTCAAACAACAAAGCTTTTCTTTTTCCCTGAGATGGAGAAAGCTTGACCTATTTGGTGGCGGAAGAGAGGTTGCTTGGCTTTCCGATCTTATGGTTTAGTTTAGCTAAGTTTACTTCGTTGTCATTGCACCTCATACAACAAAATTAAATGCCATCTTCCGTGTACATTATAACTGTAAAAATGCAACAACAAACACACCTCCTTCGCATTCTGTACCACTGAATTGAAAACCCCTGATATTGCATTAATATTGCACTATCCCAGTGATGGTGAACCTATGGCACACATGCCACAGGTGGCACGCAGAGCCATTTGTGCTGGCACATGAGCCGCAGGCAAACTTACCTGCACTGCACATGCGTGCGCCTCCCAGCTGATTTTGGGGCGATTTGAGACCTTTTTCGGCCTCCCAGGCTTGAGGAAACCCTCTGCAGCTTGAAAAAATAGGCCCGTTTCATCACTTCCTGGGTTTCCGGAAATACCAGAAGGGACGAAACGGGCCTATTTTTCTGGCTGCAGAGGGTTTCCCTGAGCCTGGGAGGCCGAAAAAGGCCTCAAACAGGCCGAAAATCAGCTGGGAGGCGCAGTGCAGGTAAGGGGATGGGGGATTGCATATGCATGTGCAGGGGGTGGCAGGGCGCGCGCGCATTGCTATCTGGGTGCAAGTACACACACACACACACACACACACACACACAAGTGCAAGTACACACAATTTTTGGCACAGAAGCCCAAAAAGGTTAGCCACCACTGCACTATACAGCAGAATTCAACAGAGTTACTGCCCTGGGTTAGAAGCTGTTTTTTAGCCTATTTGTCCTTGTTTTTATTATTCTGTACCATCTGCCAGATGGTAATAGTTCAAAAAAAGGGGGGGGCGCCCAGGATTTGTGGCTTGTTAGGCGTGTTGTGATGTCCCTTAGATCCAGTCGGGGGTGGGAGGAGGGGGCTGAATGGTCCTTTACAACTTTTCCCCTTTCCCTGTTTCTGGTCTTCCTGTCACATTAAATGTCTTCAAATGTTTTTACGAAGCCAAAGCGAGCGGCCATTTTGGAGCCATGGCGTAATCCTGCCTAATGTAAGGACCTGTCAGGAAAGCAGAACAATTGAAACGGGTGTCATTTCAAAAGAAACTTTCATCGAGAGAAAGTGATAGCGACGGAAAAAAAAGCAAGGCAGGATCTGAAATTCCTGCTCGGAACCGTTAAGATTAAACCTTGCAGAAAACCCTTCCGCAGTGGTCCAGTCCGAAGGGCGAGCTGATCCACAGGTGCGAAGTTGTTGTGAGAACTCGAATGGAGAAGGGTGATAAGAAGTTGTTCTCAGATGCCGATCTCTTCCCGTTCGTTCGGAGCTGAGATAAAACAGATGGTCCCAGGCAGAGGTGTCATTCAGTAGGTTCTGACCAGTTTTGAAGAACTGGTAGCAGAAATTTTGAGTAGTTCGGAGAACCGGCAAATGCCACCTCTGACTGGCCCTGCCAACCCCATCTATTCTCTGCCTCCTGAGTCCCAGTTGATCGGCTGGGTCTTCTTTTGTTCCCCTGCATAGGAGAACGGAGCTGAAAAGCAGGTTACTGGGGTGGGGAGGGAGCGGGGATTTTGCAGTGTCCATCCCCTGCCATGCCTACAAAACCAGGCCCACAGAACCAGTAGTAAATTTTTTTGAATCCCACCACTGGTCCCCTCTCTTTCCCAAGCAGGTACATCAAAGTGACAGGAAGACTAGAAGCAGGAAAAAAATATTGTAAAGGATTATCCAAGGGCCCTCCTGCCCGCCAGAATGGCAACGTCCCGATAGGGGATCGAAGGGGCCTGACATGTGCAAATACTCCTCCGGTTCAAGGAAACTGTTTTTTGGATGTTTTTTATTTTGGGCTTGTTGCTAGTCACCCTTCTCACCAAGGTCTTTCGTTAGGCAAAAAGGAAGAAGGCGGTGAACTTCAGGTCTGGATCAAAGAAGCCAAGAACTTGACTGCGGCCAAATCCGGCGGGACGTCGGACAGCTTTGTCAAAGGGTGAGCAATGGAAGAGGCCGTTAAACAAGTGCTTAAGTAGAAAGGAAGTGGATAGATTGGAACGGTTGTCCTCAACATTGACCTGTGTTTAGTGGGTGCCTGGATGTAAGTTACATAACTGTCACGGCTGGCACTGCACGTATTCAAACGTTGAATGAATGTCCTTGGCTCCAGGCTGTGTAAACGCTGGAATATTGAATGGAAAACAAAATATGATTCCTGTTTTAACAAAAAGGCACACACCAGCACTGTGACCTTACACAAAATATGCAGATAGTTTCTTTGTACTGCTTTTACTTTGCTTTTTTTTTGCAAAGTAAAAAAAGGTAGATGAACAAGTCATGGAAAATATCCTGTTCTGAGTCCCAAAGGTGCTTTTTTCAGGAGGCAACTAGACTTTCTGGGTTTTTCTTTTGAAGACGTTTCGCTTCTCATCCAAGAAGCTTCTTCAGCTCTGACAGGATAGTGAGGAATGGAAGGATTTATATAGTCCTTGGAGACAGCTGGTCTTTTGCATCCTTTTAGAGGGTCGTTGAGGCCACTTGGAGGTTTATCTGTGTCTTCAGGGTCAGCTGAGTGGTGCTCCTGGTTCCTGTAGTCTGCAATTTTTTTCCCTCTGGAAATCCATTCCTACTACAACACCATTCCAAGGTTTCCATCCCAAATTGTATAGCTAAAAGTCTGTAGAGATTGTCAGTCATCCAGGTCGTGGTTGTCCCAAAGGTGCTTTTTCAGGAGGCAACCCAACTTTCTTGTTTTTTTTTTCTTTTGAAGACATTTTGCTTCTCATCCAAGAAGCTTCTTCAGCTCTGACTGGATAGCGGAGAATGGAAGGATTTATATTCCTTGCAGACAGCTGACATTTGCATCCTTTTGGAGGGTGGTTGAGGCCATTTGGAGGTTTATCTGGGTCCTCAGGGTCACCGGAGTTGTGCAAATGGGTGTGGAGCCTTCTTGGAACTGTTGAAAGGACTGTGTTGTAGGCTGTTCTGACCATTGAGAAGTTTCTCTGCAGGGTCTTAAGGACTATCGATGCGTTGTTGGTAGAGCAGAACTTCTCAAGAAGATCCATTCTGTTCTGCCCCATGGTTCTGGGTCAACTAGTTTTGGCAAGTTTTAAGAGCCTCTTTCACGAATGAGCCTTGACTCCTTCCTGCCTGCAGGTGTTTGCTCCCTCTGAAGAACAGGGCTACGAAGAAGAAAACCCCCGTGGTGAAGAAGAGTCTGAACCCGCACTACAATCACACGTTGGTCTACAATAACATCTTTGCAGAACAGTTGTCCCACATCTGCCTGGAACTAACAGTGTGGGACCGAGAGCCTTTGTCCAGCAATGATTTCTTGGGCGGCGTCCGGCTTGGAGTTGGCAATGGTGAGAAAGCAAAAGGACCTGTTGAGGTTCTACAAGTCTTATAGACATCTTGAATTACAAAGGTCTCGAATTTGACGGCAGCAGCAGCCAAAAAAGCCAATGCAATCCTAAGTGGCATTAACAGAGGGATATAATCAAGATAAGTGAGATACTAATACCACTCTATAAAGCCTTAGTAAGGCCATACCCGGAATACTGTATCCAGTTTTGGTCACCACGATGTAAAAAAGATGTTGAGACAGTGCAGAGAAGAGCAACCAGGATGATTAGGGGACTGGAGGCTAAAACATATGAAGAACAGTTGCAGGAACTGGTTATGGCTAGTCTAGTGAAGAGAAGGACCAGGGGAGACAGGATAGCAGTCTTCCAATATTTGAGGGGCTGCCATAGAGAGGAGGAAGGGGTCAAGCTATTTTCCAAAGCACCTGAAGGCCAGACAAGGAACAATGGATGAATACTGAACAAGGAGAGGTTCAAATAAGGAGAGACAGTGAGAATAGTAGCTTGCCTTCAGAAGTTGTGGGAGCTTCATCCGTGGAAGCTTTCAAGAAGGGATTGAACTGCCATCTGTCAGAAATGGTGTAGGGTCTGCTGCTTGGGCGTGGGGTTGGACTAGATGACCTACAAGCCCCCTTCCAACTCTGTTAATCTGCAATCTGGGCACTTTAAAAAGAAATGGGCATGAATTTGAGAGCTCTGGCGGACCTAGGATGGAATTTTAGGCGTATTGGCGTCACTTTTTTTGGCTACGTTGGTATCCTGCCTAATGTCAATAAGGTCCCTTCTCCCATTGTTTTTCTTCTCTGCCACACCACAGTGTTATGAGCTGGGCTCTTCTAGCCCGAGAGCGGAATGGAGCTCAGGTCTCCTTGGTGCCAGTTCAGTACCTTCATCCAGTGGGGAGGCCCTAGCTAAGATTTTGTGCAGTTCAAAGAACGCGCCCCCCCCCCCCAAAAAAAATCCCACTCCTGGCTTGGCCCGTCCACCTCTCTCCACTCCTCCCCTCTTAGGAGCCCCCACGCGGCCTGTGTTGGATGCAGGGAAGTGCAGGATGAGTGCAGAGGCTCGGGGAGGGCCAAAAACGGGCCTCCTGCAAGTTCAGGAACCCCCATGGCCACGCCCACCCGTTGCTAAAATGTTGGAAGCCCACCCCTGCACACAACACTCCTCGTCATCTCACTATCGTGCTCCTTAACATGATCGTGGACACTCAAAAATCACCCCCCCCAAATCCCACTCCTGGCTGGCCCCGCCCAGGAGCCCCCACGCAGCCCGTTTTGGATGCAGGTAAGTGCAGGGGGCGCGCGGAGTCTCAGGGAGGGGCCTCCGGCAAGTTCAGCAAGGCCAGAAAGGGGCCCGTTTCCAGCTTCCAAAGAGCTTCCAGAGCCCGGGGAAGCCATTTTCGGCCCAGGGGGGGATTTTTACCCTCCCCGGACCGACTAGACCACGCCCACCATGGCCACACCCACCCAGCAACCGGGCAGGGTGAGGGTCTGAAGCCCACCGCCGCCTCCATCCATATGCTATGTTGGACCTCTTGGATGCTTTGCAGTGGATCAGGGGTTCCCCCCTCCCCCCCGAGTTTCAGGCTGAAGGGATGCTTGTCTGTGTATGTGTAGATAGTCCTCGGTTTACAACCATTCATTTAGGGACCATTCGAAGTGGCGACATCATCGAAAAAAGTGACATGTGACCATTTTTTTCACCTGATCGTTGCAGAGCGTCCCCTTGGTCACGTGTATTTATGCCAGGGTCATGTGATCACCTGATAAGTCCATGGGGAATCCAGATTCACTTACAAGCCATGTGACGATACCTGTACTATAAGTACTGATTTCTCTCAGTCAGCCAATCAGAATAGAGCTGGAAGGGACCTTGGAGATCTTCTAGTCCAGCCCCCCTCCTCAAGCAGGAGATTCTATATCATTTCAGACAAGTGGCCGTCCAGTCTCCTCTTAAAAGCCTCCAGTGATGAAGCACCTACAACTTCCGGTGGCAGGCTGTTCCACCGATTAATTGTCCTCACTGTTTAGATGTTTCTCGTTATTTCCAGGTCGCTTCTCTCCTTGATTAGTTTCCACCCATTGCTTCTTGTCTTGCCCTCTTTGGAGAATAATTTGACCCCCCCTCTTCTTTGTGGCAGCCCCTCAAAGACTGGAATACTGCTATCGTGTCACCCCTTGTCCATTTTTTTGTTTCTCATTGATTTGAGAAATAAGAATCCTTCATATTATATAAAAAAAGAGACGTTCTTTTTGAATAATAACCCCCCTCAGTCCTTCTATCTGTTCAGCATCCCTATTCTCCTCTTTTACCCTTCCTTTCGCTTTCTGCAGGAATGAGTAACGGCCAGGCAGTGGACTGGATGGATTCCACAGGTGAGGAGATAAACCTGTGGCAGAAAATGCGCCAGTACCCGGGATCCTGGGCAGAAGGGACCCTCCCTCTTCGGGCCACCATGATCAAGACGAAGCCATAATTTTGTCCCTCCTTGCTTGGACAAATCAAAAATCTGAGGGTTAAAAAAAAGAAGAAGAGACAGGTATCTGGAGAGTTGACCCCAACACTTTCCAGTTCCTGTAGCACAGGCTCCTTCTAAAGAAGGGAATATTTTCTTTTTCTTCAGCCTTTTTATTTTGGAAGTTCTTAGTTGTTGCAATGTGGTCGGTGCTCGAGCAATTCCCGGCATCTCAGAGTGCCTTTAAAAGAAATTTATTTTCCTGCTCTTCACTTCTCCTTCCTGCTCCCTTTTCTGTGCTGTCCTTGTTGTTGTTTTTTAAAAAGCCCTTTGGGCGTAGGCTATATTCTTACATCCGGTTTTAAATGTCACCGCTGCCTGCTCTCTCTTGTCAGCAGGAAAGGGTCATTGAAATAAAGTTCAAAT
This sequence comes from Pseudonaja textilis, assembly GCF_900518735.1. The sequence goes on along the minus strand of NW_020769328.1, from coordinate 5,235,139 downwards.
CTATCCTGCAGAAGTTGCAGGAATTCATCTGACCTTGAAACCCTGTTAGGGTCCCGAAAGTTTGCATCTCAAAGTCGGCTGTAAATCAGAAAGCAGCAGAAAGGAACCAATCACATTCATCCACGTATTTTTTTTTTTCCGCTTACAGTGCTGGAAGTGGGGGAAAGAAGGATGTCTAAAATTACATGAATATAAAGGAAAGACACGGCAAGGAGTCTGTTTTTCTTGTATGATGCCCAAATCTGGGACTATCTACTGAAGGGGAATAGTAGAGAAGGATCCAAGAAAGAAAAGAATGTATTAAACAGATGGTTTTAAACAGGAGGCGGGGGTAAAAGAATGGATAACAAATACATCCCAATGACTACTGTCTCCGTTACCAGAAATAGCAGTTGTCTTAATCCTGGTTTTAGGAAGCAGCCTCAAGGAAGGTTTTACTCTTCTCTTGGAAAATATTAGATCTTCAATCTGATCTAGTTGGATGTGATGACCCAGGGCATGGCACAAAGGCAACCCAGCCAGATAATCAGTAGGTGTCCCTTTATTAGCTCCAACTTTGGCCCCACTGTTCCGGTCTGGAGAAAAACTCTCCCAGGAACCTGCAACAGCCTTTGGCTGTGGATATTTTAATCCCAAACGGTGCACACAGAAAACTTTAAACCATAAATCCAACAAGGCAAAATAAGGTAATAAATCCGGCGGGACAAGATAAGGGATTCCAGAAGTGAAGTAACACAGCAGTAAATCCAACCAGTTGGGAGGATGCCAGGAACTTAGATAACAGCAGCCAACATGAGATAAACTCAGCGTTTGTTCCCAACAACTGTCCCTCCCATCTGCCTCTCCTTTAAACTCCCTCCCCAGGTTTGCCTTGTGAAGGGAATCAGGGCCCTTTCCTCCCTCATAAGCCATGCCACCCATGTTGCTCTCTGTTCCTCCCTGCGTGCCCTAGGATGAAGAGGGAGTGGGCCTTGGTCTTCCTCTGAACCTCCTCTCCCTTGTTCTACATCTCCACTGCTCTGCCCAGCCTGGCTTTGCCCTTCCCCAGTTTCCTCCATAGGCAATGGAGCCACACTCCCATTCTTTGGTGGCTGTTCGCCTTCCTCCTCGGATTCAGACTCCAACAGGGCATGACACTGGGTTTTGTTTATGATCTTATATCAGCCTTCAACTATCTGCTGTTGTTTCTGAATTCAATTGCTAAGTCGTGCCCAACTCTTTGCAACCCCATGGACCGCGGCATGTCACCCATGCACACACCCACCCACACACCATCCTCCTGTCTTCCAGAATTCACCCAAAATTTACATCCATTGCATCAATGACACTTTTATGTAACCATCTCATCCTCTGCCATCTCTTTCTCCTTCCTTCTTTCATCTTTCCCAAAGTCTGGGTCTTTTCCAAGAAGTCCTCTCTTCTCATTTGGTGGCCAAAGTATTTGGGCTTCAGCTTCAGGATCTGTCCTTCCAAAGGACAGTTCAGGGTTGCTTTCCTTTCAGGAAGCTTGTAGGAACACACACCCACCCTTCTACACACACACACACATTATATA
>NW_020769328.1:5203018-5233184 GCF_900518735.1 Pseudonaja textilis | reverse complement strand
ATGGAAGTGTGGTGGTGGCATCTTGTGTGGCTCTCATGGGTGTGGGTCTGGTGTCCTTCTTCATGTTAGGTACTCGTCTGTTCATGAGGGCGGGTTTCCAAATGGCTGGAAGGCGGGAGGTGTCATCTCGTTTGTTCATGCTGTGTGGGCGTTTTTCTATCTCTATGGCTTCTCTGATTATTCTGCTGTTGAAGTGTTCGGTTTTGGCGATGGTTCTGGTATTTTTAAAGTCAATCTCATGTTCTGTGGTTTTGAGGTGTTGGACCAGGGAGGAGGTCGTTTCTTCTTTTTTGATTGAGTTCTTATGTTCTTCAATACGTGCACTTATTCTTCTGTTCGTTTGTCCAATGTATGTGGCGGGGCAGGCAGTGCAGGGGATTTCATATACTCCTTGGTTTTCTAATTCGATTTTGTCTTTGGGGTTTCTTAGGAGGGTGGATATTTTTCTGTCCCACCCCCACTAGCAGTTAAAAGGAAGAAGCAGCTGCAATCTCACATCAGTCTGAGAAGCAAGAGCCGGACAGAAGCCTGAAGATGATGAATGAGACTTCATCGAAACGTTGCCTAGATACTTCGAATCTTACGCGGGAGAAAACCCGAACGACCAAAGATCCATATATATATATATATATATATATATATATATATTAAGAAGGGTGTTCAAAGAATGTATGTATGTATGTATGTATATTCTTTGAAGTGGCCTTCTGGCCTCGACTGCTTTTAATCGAGGATTAAAGGATACCAGGGAAGGCATCCTCTGTCTGCCACATGTTAGGCTTCCAACTTCTTCAAACTCAGCCAGCGTGGCAGATGTTGAAGACCTCAAGAGGCAGAGTCGACTAAAACAGCAGAAGGACTCCCAGTTGTTCCTTTTATGCTTAGATTAAATTAAATAGCAATAGCACTTGGACTTATATACCGCTTCACAGTGTTTTATACAGACCTCTCCAAGTAGTTTACAGAGCCAGCCTCTTGCCTCCAACAATCTTGAGTCCTCACCTTATTGACCTCGAAAGGATGGAAGGCTGAGTCAACCTTCAGCCCGATCAGGATCGGACTCCAGGCTGGGGGCAAAGTTTGCCTACAATATTGCACGCCACCACTGCACCACCGGGACTCCTAGCCCTCTTAAAAGCTAGCCCTCTTACAAATTAACTGATTTTTATTTGGTTTTTAGACTGAGTCAGTCTTGTGATGCACAGCAGTTGCAACATCGGAATAAGAATAGCCAGATTAAAACACCCATATAAGCCAAATCTCCCAAGCGATGAGAAATAAATAAACAAAGAGGCACAGGTGAAGTTACTGAAATGTGCTTTTACAAAGCTCTCATTTTTCATAACTTCCTAAACTTCCAGGGGATGGAGAGGAAATCAGTCTGGTCTCCAGGGAGTCCATGCTATGCTGTCGGTACCGCTATGGAGAAGCATCTTCGGAGGGTGGAGCTACAAGGTGCCTCCCTTTTACATTGGGTTTCTTCTGCCTGTAGCCTTGACGTTCTCACAGCAAAATAGGCACCTGTATATATATATATAGGCCCCTTCATGGGTTGCTGCCTTGTTGTGGCGAAGGGGCTTTCCTACCTCAATGAAGCTTATGAGTTCTGCTGTGCAGGGCCACCCAAGATGGACAGGTCATAGCGGAGAGGCCTGACAAAATGTTACCCACTGGAGAAGGAAATGACAACCCACCCATTTGGACAGTACCAAAAGGCAAAAAGATACGACGCCGGAAGATGAGCCCCTCAGGTCAGAAGGTGTCCAATGTGCTACTGGGGAAGAGCAGAGGGCAAGTCCTAGTAGCGCCAGAAAGAGTGAAGCGACTGGGCCAAAGCCGAAAGGACGTTCAGCTGTGGATGCATCTGGTAGTGAAAGGGAAGTAAAAATGCGTGAGCTTAAATGGACTCCAGAAGAAGGCCTGGAGGAACATTGTCCACGGGGTCACGATGGGTCGAACATGACTTCGCAACTAACAACAAAAAATATAGATTTGCTTCTGTGGTTTCCACTTCCTCTGTCCCTTTGAAGGTCTCTTCCCCTGATCTTGTATCCAAGTTGCAAAACCACTTTTTTAAATAGTAAGCTTGACTATTTTAAGAATAGCAACAGCACTTAGACTTATATACTGGTTCACAGTGCTTTGCAGCCCTCTCTAAGCGGTGTACAGAGTCATCCTATGGCCTCCAACTATCTGAGTCCTCATTTTACCCACCTCAGAAGGATGGAAAGAAGCTGGAAGCCCTGTAATTTTAGTCTTGGTTCATCTCTGATTGGAGAGCCCAAAGCTCAGGAATGTTGGCTTTTATTTGACCAGGATGGTAGCTGAAAAAAAAATGGTAGTCCATGAGTTTTGTAATTAAGCTTACTTAATTTTTGGTGAGCCCTATCTTTTGGGCATGTCCCCAAAGAAGAGGCGAGCTAAGAAGAAAGGGCAATTCAGAAGATCTTGTTCTTCACCAGTTATCTCAGTGATATCCTTGCTAGAGCTGGTCTCACGCTGAAGTGCTCTCGATGTTAAACCACAACTCTGAAAATCCTTGGTCATGCTAGGGTTGAGGTTGATGGGAACCGGAGACCAAGCCCATCAACTTTTGCCGATCAACTTCCTGCTTTGCATGGGGAAGAGATTTTTGATCCAGGCAAAAAGAGTCTTTAAGTGCTCTTTATGGAAAAAAATGTACATTTGAGAAAGCATCTCCTTTGGAACAGTGCCTCCGAGATTGGTAAATATTAACCAGGCCATGAGAATGCTCCGCTTGCAGGATCAGAAAAGGAACTTCCGCTGCCACCTTGACTGAAATCCAACTGTTGCTTTTCAGTGTCACCCCTAACCACCTTGGCTAAAGTGAAACAAGACCGTTGGGTTGACGTTGGTGGCCGAAAGCAACCAGGAAGTTCCTTCTCACTCACACATGTCCCTGTTCTGATGTCGCTGTAACTGCTCCTGGGTGCTCAGCAGGTACATATCCACAAAGGAGAACAGCTCATCGGGTGTCACTGGTTGGATGAAACGGTCACGGTCGATGCCGTCTTTGTCAATCAACACGACGTTGAAGCGAGATTGGCTGATGTGCAGGAGCTGCCTGCAGAAGCAAGGTTTCAAAGAAATAGTGATTAGGCCATCAGCTCTTTTGCTCAATGGACGCTTAGAGAAGATAGCAAAAAACCAGGAGAAGGTGTTCTGACCCTCGCCTTTTTCCAACAAATCAAACACAATCCAAAGGGAACAGAAACCTTGTAATGCTTCTGCAAAATAATTAGCTGTGATAAGCACAAGCCTTGCCAAACTGCGAGACTTGCCAAAAGATAACAGACAAGAAATAATTTGCAATACTAGAATCTTCAGATAACAAACTCAGGATACTGGATTGTCCACGAGGCTGGAGTTTCAAAATGCCTTTGCTTCCTGCAAAGAACGTTTGCTTCACAGCTGGCTTTTAACTTCTTGAAGGAGGGGCCATTACCTTGCAGCCTTACTCCCGAGTCGCCCGTGCTGTTGCAGCTGCTCTTTCCTACGGGCAGCCCTGTGCGCACGCACACTTGGCACAGGCTCCTCGGGAACCTCCTCATCACTGCTGCCAGCCCCCACAATCTCTGAAGGCAGCAGTCCACTCCCTAATGGTCCTGGTCCCTCATCTGTGTCTTCGCTCTCCTCAGCCATCCGCACCTGTTTGCTGGCTAACCACAACAGAAGATGTTGCATGCAAAATTCAGTGGCTGGGTGGGGGAAGATCTCAGGCCTGGCTAGTTGGTCCCTATTGCAGTGTCTGCAAGCTGAGCCAAATCTGTTCCTTATCCTCCAGAAATCTGTTTTACCTGTTTTTTTAGATTAAAGCAGGTTGGATCCCTGGATGGGCTGCTCTCTAATCTAAAACATTGTTTCTCAATCTTGCCAGCTTTAAGATGTGTGGGCAGCACAGAATAGGTAGATGTCATAGACATGTTGGCTGGGGTATTCTGGGTCTTGGAAGTCCACATCTGTTAAAAGTTGCCCAAGGCTGAGAAATACTTCTCTAAAGCAATGAGCAGGACTAGAACAAAAATAGGACTGCGCCCTTTTGGAGAGCCAGATGTGGTTCTAAAGTGGTCTTCTCACTTCCATGTTTCTCACTATTATCTGGTGCCATAAGTGGATTACACCCTATGCATTGGAGTCCTTGATGGTCTCTGAGCTTGGTGGTTTTCCTGCAGACATTTCAGTACTCAACTAGGGAACATCTGAAGAACATCTCAAGATGTTTGCCTAGCTGGGTAATGAAACATCTGCAAGAAAACAACCAAGCTCAGAGACTACCAAGAACTCACCAACCTTGAGCTACAAATACTCTCTTCTGGTTTTTTTTGGAAACTTATTTCTTTTTAAAAGCTTTTTGATTACAGTCACTTTTCCTGATAACTTGAAGGATGGCGAATGAGATTTCTAATTGGTTCCCTTGGCCTATACAGGGGATCGTTTATCGTAGTTTGGTTTCCACTCACCTCAGTTCTTCAACTATCTTTTGGGAGAGTTGGAGTTCCCGGATGCGCCCCACACCACGAGGTGGCAAACCCACCAGTTCAATCACAGTCATGTGACGCATGTCCAACCCACAGGTTGCTTGCTGCAATGGAGAAAATAAACAATACAGCTGCAAAGAGCCTTGTAGCTACGGAGGACAGCAGGGACCAGGGAAGATCATAGATTCATAGGGCTGGAAGGGACCTTGGGAGGGTTGGGCTGCTGGAGGTTAATGAGTTCGGGAGAACCCCTAGCTAAGATTCTGCACAGTTTAGGGAATCCCCAAAGCCCCACCCACTTCACCCTGCCCCTCCCAGGAGAAGGCCCATTTTGATTGCAGGTAAGTGAAAGGTGCGCGCGGAAATTTGAAGAGGGCAAAAAACGGGCCTCCCCGAAATTCAGGAAGGCTGGAAATGGGCCCGTTTCTGGCTTTCAGAGAGCCTCCGGAGCCTGGGGAGGGCAAAAATGCCCCGCCTACCTTGGTGCAGGAGGCCAACTGGGCCACGCCCACCATGGCCATGCCCATCCAGCAATTAGGCAGAGAATCAGTTGCTAACATTTTTGAAGCCTTGTGGTCCAACCCCTCCGGTCAGTCTTACTTGCAACATGGCATTCTGCATCTTGTAGTAGCGGTCCGAGGAGTCGGGAGCCGAGACGACCAGCAGCCGGCGTTTTTCATAAAACTGATCCAAAAGGCCCGTGACCGAGTTGACGTCCACGTTGATCTGCATGGCTTCGGGAAAAAGACGACCAAGCAGAGAGAGATTCTTTGGCTCGTGAATATTCTCAGTCATCCACATCATGGTTGTCCCAAAGGTGCTTTTTTTTTTTCCCCAAGAGGCAATTGGACTTCCTGGTTTTTCTTTGAAGATGTTTCACTTCTCATCCCAAGAAGCTTCTTCATCTCTGCTCCTTCAGCTTCTCTGAAGAAGCTTCTTGGGATGAGAAGCGAAACGTCTTCAAACAAAAACCAGGAAGTCCAGCTGCCTCTTGGGAAATAAAAAGCATCTTTTGAGATCCTTTGGTTCCTTTCATTTTTCCTTCCACTGTTCCATGTCAGTTATCTAAATGGCTCTAATCCTGGCATCCAAACATGTTTTACTAACTGTGCTGTGTTGAAAGAAATAGGAATAGCACTTAGACTTATATACTGCTTTACAAGGCTTTACAGCCCTCTCTAAGCGGTTTACAGAGTTGGCCTCTTGCCCCCAACAATTTTGGTCCTCATTTTACCCACTTCGAAAGGACGGAAGGCTGAGTCAACCTTCAGCCTGGTGAGGTTTGAACTGCCAAATATCAGGCAGCCAGCAGGCAGCAGAATAAGCCATGCTTTGATGAATACATCACCATCAGTACGTTCATCTATCATAGATAGATAGCATGGATTACAAGGGCAGCTGATTCTCACGGTACAAGAAGCGCTGACAATCTGGAGTAGCACATTGTCCCAACTTGGCTTGAAAGCTGGGCCTAAAAGCCAATTCTGCAAACGCCAATTACAGCTGGTCAAGATCAGACTGCTGGCAGTGGGCAGAATTAGCCTGCAACACTGCATTCTAACCACTGGGAGGGAAGGAAAGAGGGAAGGAAGGAAGGAAGGGCAACAGCACTTAGATTTATATACCAGTTCACAGTGCTTTTGCAGCCCACTCTAAGTGGTTTACAGAGTCAGCCTCTTGCCCCCAACAATCTGGGTCCTCATTTGACCCACCTTGGAAGGATGGAAGGCTGAGTCAACCTTGAGCCTGGTGAGATTTTGAACTGCCAAATTGCAGTCAGCAGAAGTAGCCTGCAGTACTGCATTCTAACCACTTTGCCACTATGGCTCAGAAAAGCTTTTGTGGGAAAGCAACCCACAAGCTCATTGATGATTGCTAATGGCGGCTTAGTGTTGACTTGCCCAACAAACCATTTTTAATTGTTAAAAAATGCACAGGTTGGCAGGATGGGTGAAATTTGACCCTTTTGATGCCATCAATTTTGGCTCGGCTTGATTGCTTCTTGGATTACCTTTTGCATCAGGCTAAAGATCAGGGCCCTTCAAACTTGACCGCTTTAAGACTTGTGAACTTCAACTCCCAGAATTCCTTCTCCAGTCATGTTAGCTCAGGGATTCTGGGAGTTGCAAGTCCAACAAGCTTTAAACTTGCCAAGTTCGAAGAACCTAGCTAAAGATGGAAGCAGCATCTGAGCTGGATACGGAGGGTCTTAAAAATGAATCACTGAGAGACCTTTGCATCCTTCTGCATGCCCCCCCCCCCCTGTTTCAAACCCCAGATTCACTCACGGTTACACCTGGCCTGAGAACCAGACCACTGGCGGCTGGACTGGCAGACCCGTGAATGGGCCCCCTCTAGTTCATAGCCTCCATCGCATTGGTATTCGCAGGTGGCACCATAGTTGTTCCCTGCTGAAGTGCAGCTGAGATAACCATGTTCAGGCGCCTTCAAGGTGGGACAGCGGCTCACTGGAGAAGGGAAAGTCAGTTCGCCTCAAATGAGAAGGAATCCTTGGCCCAACAAAACCCAACCCTTCAGAAGAAACCCTTGGAGAAGCGGTAGAGGTGCCTGCCCAGGCGGTTACAGGAAACTCCCTCTAGCCATGTCCTATTTCTTGGAAGTATGTAGTTTTGGGGAAGGGTGAGCAAGCAAGCTACAAATGACAGGTTGGGTTCCCCTGTTGGCTACCTCAAGGATCTTCAAACTTGGCAACTTTTAAGACTTGTGGACTTCAACTCCCACCATAGCTGGCTGGAGAATTCTGGGAGTTGAAGTCCACAAGTCTTAAAAGTTGCCAAGTTTGGAGACCTCTGTTTTAGAGCATGCTTCTTTTAGGTTGGTTTGGGCTACAACTGCTGTCTTGTTCCTTACCTCGGACCCTCACCAAAAATTTGCACGTGGCTCGATTGTGCGCCTGGTCATAGACAGCATAGCGGATAAGATGCTCTCCTTCTGAAAACTCCGATCCTGGTTCTGGGCCCCGGCGTTTCAGTCTGGACTCCCAATGACAAAAGAGACTCTTAGCATAGGAGATCACAGAGCAAACTTCCTTGAACCAGAGGTGGTATCCAGCAGGTTCTGACCAGTTCTGGAGAACCGGTAGTGGAAATTTGGAGTAGTTCAGAGAACCAGCAAACACCACCTCTGTCTGGCCCCGCCAACCCCATCTATTCTCTGCCTCCCGAGTCCCAGCTGATCGGCTGGATCTCCTTTGGTTGCCCTGCACAGGAGAACGGAGCTGGAAAGCAGGTTAAAGGGGTGAGGAGGGCATGGGGATTTTACAGTAACCTTCCCCTGCCACGCTCACCAAGCCTCACCACTTGCATAGAACTGGTAGTAAAAAATGTTGAATCCCACCACTGCCTTGAACCCTTCAATGTCCCCATTGAGCTCACTTTTTGATGACGCCATCAGCAGAATCTTTTGCACGGGGTGGATCCCAATAAACGACGGCGCTCAGTTTGCCCGGTTCTGCTATTCGCTCTCGAGAATCCGGGCACCGTATTTGAGGAGGCTCTATGTCTGTTTGGGAAAACGGGAGAAGAATTTCATGGGAAGGGGCAGCAAAAGAATTGCTAATTATTTCCTTGCTGTTTCAACGCACCTCTAACGCCTGTTTTGCAGTTAAATGTCAAATTTGAGATCACCTCTCACTTTATGGCCTGCAGTGAAACACTTAATGACTGAATGGGACGTGGCATCGATCTATCACATCTATCTATCAATCTATCCTGGGATGTTTTGCTCATCATTGGTCCCCATTGTGGTTATTAAGTGAGGATTACCTGCACGCTAAACAAAGGAATGGTGTCTTGACGGTTCTGCAGCTCTCCCCAATGACAAACACTTAGATATTTTAAGGGGTTCTTTTTTTTAAAAAAAAAAAGGCAAATAAGAAAAAATATTGGTGGGCCAGGATAATATGAACGTTGTTCCTCTTGGTTCAGTGAGCAAGTTACCAATTGCCTCATATGGTGTTTTCCCTTTTGAGGTTGGTGGTTTTAAGGATGACCGTGGCCAACTCAAAGCTGTTTTTGTGGATTTGAGAACACAAGAGATGGTATGGTAGATATTCAGCATCCGCCCCCCCAAATAGTCACATCCTAGCAGTCACCACAGTTGGGTATGGAATACTAGGTAGCTTTGGTGTCTGGCGATTTTCAATCATGCAGGTCATAGTTTTCCCAAAGGTGCTTTTCCAAAAGGCAAGTGGTATAAGAGATGAGCTGGCTGAGCCTGAGGGAGGGGTCAAACATGTCATCAGTCTCGAGTCCTTTTGTGCCCACAAGAGATCTAATTCATCTTGAATTCCATTGATTCTTATCTACCGCCCATTTGCTTTGACTGTTAGTAGTCCAGGTTCTTGTAGAGAGCATACGCTTGCAATAAATATTTACATTCATTTTAAACTGCCTGGACTTCTGATTTTCCCATGCTTGACAATTGGACTTTCTTAGCTTTTTCCTTGAAAATATTTGCTTCCCATCCAAGAAGCTTTCTTGGAGGAGAAGCGAAATGTTTTGAAGGAAAAACCCAAGGAAGTCCAGCTGCCTTTGGAAAAAAATCACCTTTGGGACATAGGTAGCTTTGGAGAAATAAAGATGATGAGCTCCAGTTTGGAGCAACAGCTTCACATTTATAAGCCACAGGTGAGCCAAACTGACGACTTCTTCCTTTGGACTCAGACTGGAAGGAGGACAGCCCTGGAAGGGTGAGAATTTACCTACACAATTTGGCACGCTACCGCTCCAGCGCCCTTCTTCCATGCACACACGGCTGCGATCACCTTCTAGATGGTACCCCAGTTGGCAGCTGTAGTGACAGTGAGAATCAATCTTTACCCCATTGGAGCAGTGATATGAGCCGTACTGAAGTGCCGGCAATGTGTGACATCGAATCTCTGCAGAGAGAGAGAGAGAGAGAGAATCTAAACGTTACTGACTGATTTATATCCCACTTTGTAAGGAATTCACGTTCTCTCCAACTGTGGTGAAGCAGACTGTCTTGAGACTGAACAATTGGGCCAGCATGAATGGCAGATGCAAAGAAACCAGGAAGCAGGATAGCATTTAAAAGTACTACAAGTGTGTTTCATGCAAATATACACAAGAATCAAGGCAGCCAAGGTGAATTGGTGCCAGAGAAAAGTCAATGAACTTCAAGGAGGGCTGGATTTCGGTCTCTTACGGCGACGTAGAGATTCCAGACTAATGATGCATTTGACCCTCCCTTCAGGTTCAACCTGGTCATCTACAATGAACGTGAAGCTGGTCCTAAGTACAGTCCAGCATTCTTGTGGCAATACCTCCTTGTTTTTCCGTTCCCTCTTTTCTGGATGCTTTCCACCCAAAGTTAAAGCCTTCGCTTTGCAATGAAAATGTACCATCGGTTCAAGCCTGTTTAGTGTTTCACTCTATAGCTTGGACACCGTTACTAGATACATTCCCTCCAAGATAGTCAAAATTTACTGACTGCCATTTTCATCCAGTTGCCTAGGGCTTAAATCCCATCCTTTTAAGAGCTTGAGGCATGATTTTGGCTCTATTCCAGTTTTTCCAAAAAGTGAATGGGACAATAAAAATTTAGGCCAGCATATTCCTGGAATGATTAGAAAAAGGACTAGTTCAAGTATTTTTCGAAAGAACTGGTTGATCTTGTCCAGGCATTGTGCTAAAGTACAGTAAGATTTTAGATAGCCATAGTGATATCTGTAGTATGTGAATCTGGGCTATTTCCAATAAAATGGAATGGAATAGGAATAGGAATAGGAATAAGAATAAGAATAGAATAGAATAGAATAGAATAGAATAGAATAGAATAGAATAGAATAGAATAGAAGCAGGAGGAGGAGGAGGAGGAGGAGGAGGAGGAGGAGGAGGAGAAGGAGAAGGAGAAGGAGAAGGAGAAGGGAATTAGAACAGAATAGGAAGGGAAGGGAGAAGGAGAAAGAAGGAGAAGAAGAGAATTAAAAGAGAATGGGAAGGGAAGGGAGAAGAGGAAGGGAGAAGAGAGTTGGAAGGGACCTTGGAGGTCTTCTAGTCCAGCCAAATTATGGCTTCTTATAATCCATAAACCAAACTCTTGCCTACTTAACTTGCAAGACCTCAAACTTTGGATACCTCTCTTGGTGGCTTGATGGCACCTACCCAACTGATAATAGATTATCTTGGTGTCAGTGGGGACTGACTTCAGAGGGAAATACTCACGTCTACAGTAGATAATCCCAGACCAGTGGCGGTTCAATAAGCATTTCACAGACCTCGGGCCGATCAGGCGATACCCACGGTTGCAGGAGAGCGCACAGCGTGTCCCCAGGCTGCTGTGGTAATTTCCTCCACGGGGTGAATAGCAGGTAGCCTCCCCGTTGTAAATGATTAGTGGATGACACCACCGAGGAACTAAGGGGAGGAGGGGCGGAGAGAAAGGACCATATGGATTAGAACAGAGGTCCCCAAACTTGGCAATTTAGGCTAGAGACTTCTGGGAGTTGAAGTCCACAAGTCTTAAAGTTGCCAACTTTGGAGACCTCTGGATTAGATCTCTTATGATCTCATGCATTACTTGCTTCTGTAGAACTATCAATGACTCTGCTCCAGCTTTGACAAAAAGACAGAGCTGAAAAACAAGATTTTCTTTACAGTGATGACCAAATCATATTTTCTCATTCTGTGTAGGTCCATTGGGTCCTATGTTATCAATTAATATTAATAATGGATTGTCATTTGGTTCTTGGTATGGCGTAGCTTTGTTTCATTGCAACTTATGCATGGAACAACAATTGGAAAAGGCAGGATGTACTGTACGTACAAGTAAGTAAACAATGGTTCCATTGTAACACTAGAAAAAGAGAGGAAGAATTGTCATGACCATTATTTCCTTGCACTATATCAGTCCTCCATTCAGTTTATCGCCTATTCTGACCAGAAATTCCTGCAAGAGGAGATAACAGAACAGATTAACAGAGTTGGAAGGGACCTTGTAGGTCATCTAGTCCAACTCCCCACTCAAGCAGGAGACCCACACCAATTCTGACAAATGGAAGTCCAATCTCTTCTTGAAAGGCTCAAGTGATGAAGCTCCCACAACTTCTGAAGGCAACTTCTGTTCCATTGGTTGATTGTTCTCACTATCAGAAAATTTCTCCTTATTTCCAGGTTGAATCTCTCCTTGTTCAATTTCCATCCATTGTTCCTTTGGGTACATTGGGAAACAGCTTGACCCCTTCCTTCTCTCTGTGGCAGCCCCTCAAATATTGCAACACTGCTATCCTGTCTCCCCTAGTCCTTCTCTTCACTAGACTAGCCAGGCCCAGTTCCTGCAATCGTTCATCATATGTTTTAGATGATGGATTTGACTGAGTCTTTGAATCATGGCTACAGCTAATCAAGGAGCAAACTTCTGACTACATTATGTAGAGACGTGTTGTAACATAGTGATAAGTGGAAAGCGCTCCCTGCCTTCTTAACAGATTTCTCTCATTCTTCTCTAAAAATGTCCCTGGTTTGAAAACGAAGATATAAAAAATTGACCATAGCTTTAACATTTCCCTAACCATCTGTCCCTCATTGGACATTTCATTTTGAATTGGGAAACCACAGTAAATGACTTTTGTCTGGATTATTAATTTCTTCTCTGAAGATCAGTTCTACGTTTCTGCTGGAACTTTCCAGCCACAAATTGTAGCCACTCATGGTCCCCACAAGATCCTGTAGTTGGCCAGGGAGGTGGTCGATCTAGTGGAAGGAAGGAAGTCTACTTATGGTATTTTTAAGGAACAGTGCTGTCCTGGTCTTCTTCCAAGAAGGAAATTCCAAGTGAGAACTTATATCACCAACAGCTATAGGAGAAAGCTACCCCAACATTGTAAACTTGAGGATAAGACCAGCTTTACGTTTTCAAGAGTCTAAATAATGTATCTCCTAATAGATTTACTTGATGTCAATACCACTTAAAGCAGGGCTGTCAAACTTGATTTCATTGAGGGCCACATCAGGGTTGTGTTTGACCTTGGGGGGCTGGGATGGGTGTGGCCAGGGTGGGCATGGCCAGCTCAACATCATTTTTTGTTGGGGATGCCTGTGGTGGCCTCAGTTCTCTGCCAGTGAAACAGTCTCCCAATCTCCGTTTTCGGCTGGGATGGCCTCCTGCAACCCTCTGCCAGTGAAAACCGAGCATGCGGCCCTCTCAAGTTCCGTTTTCGCTGGCAGAGGGTTGCAGGAGGCCGTTCCAGTCAAAAACAGAGATTGGGAGCCCTTTTTGCTTCAGAGGCACCACGGCAGAGGTGGTATTCAGCAGGTTCTAACCAGTTCTGGAGAACTGGTAGCGGAAATTTTGAGTAGTTTGGAGAATTGGCAAATCCCACCTCTGATTGGAGATTTTACAGTATCCTTCCCCTGCCATGCCCACCAAGCCACACCCACAGAACCGGTAGTAAACCAATTTGAATCCTACCACTGCGACCATGGGCCAATCCTTCGCTGTTTCCAGAGTAGCCCCACAGGCCAGATCTAATCACCCCACAGGCTGGATCCAGCCCACGGCCTTTCAGTTTGACACCCCTGACCTAGAGCATTGTCGCAAAGAGCTTGAAATGGCCACGTCTACCTGCGATTTAATTCCTTGAAATGCAATTATCTCCTGGTGACCCCACACGTTGAGAAATGAACGTACACTCCAACAAGGTGGAAGGACCAGATCTGACCCTGCTGGGGTCTTGGAACAATAAATCTCAGGATGGCAGCAGGTACCTTGATAATCTGGAGCAGGAACACTGGAGGCTTCCGTGAGATACACATCATCAGTTTGACTTTCTTCAGTGGAATATCTAGATCCTGAGAGAGAAAGGGAAACCATAAAACTAGGGAAAGATCTTCCTCAAAATTGCCCATTTCCAGTAGCCATGTATGATTGATTTAAGTGCTGTTGGGGATTGGTGTCACTGAAATGTCTACCTACGCAGAGGAAAGACATAATTTATGAGTCTTGTTGAATAAATGAATTTAATGTAAGGGTTTGGAAATCAACCATCAGCAATCAGTAACTGGAAATCAGGAGATGTTATTTTATTTACTTATTCTATTTATTTATTTGATTTGCCAATCACTTACAAGATAATAGGTATAAGTATAAACATGAGTAAGAATACAGGAAATAGGTATGAATAAATAGGGACAAAAGGACAGGGACAGGAGGCACAATGGTGCACTTATGCATAACAGCAAGATGGAGATTGCAGATATATGAAGCAGGGACCACAATCTTCATCATACCAATGGTAATAAATAATAGGAAGCAGCTAAACTGGGTAACAGGCAACCGAACATGGCCAGACCAGTTGTGAAAAATGCATTAAAAAAAAATCACAGTAATAATGGTTGGTTTTGGATTGGAACCGTTAGTTTGAGCACCTCGCTTCTTGATTTTTTTTTTGCGTACTTTTTTTCCTTTTCAAAACCAAAGGAAAGGAACAAAACCAAAAGTCTTGTTATGCCCATGTTGGACTCTGATTCCAAGGGAAAGGTCAAGCAGCTGACAGGGAGTGGGAGTGTGGCTCCGGTGGCTGTGGAAGAAACTGGGGAAGGTCACAGTCTGGCTGGGCCTTCAGAGGAAGACCCAGGGCCACCCCCTCTTCATCCTAGGGCATGCAGGGAGGAACGGAGAAAGGAGCAGCATGAGTTACGTGGGTTACGGGGGAGAAAAGGGCCCTGATTCCCTTCATTAGCTGCAGCTGGGAAAACAGGATTTAAAAAGGGTGTTTGCGTACAGCACCTTGCTGGAAGCAAAGCGTGAATTATCTTTGTTTGTCAAGTCTTATGTGGGTTCCGGAGTCCTCCCAACTGTGTGTATTTCATTATCTCTGCAATTCCTTATCCTGCCCTGTCCCATTAATTGCTGCAGCGGGGTTTGCGTTAGTTTTTATTTATAGCCTATATGTACTTTGGGTTCAGGCTGAATTTCTTCCCTTTAAAAACTGTTCTTGGGGGAGATTTTTCTCCAGCCAATAATAACTGGACATTGGGGGCCAAGTTAAAGGGACTTTACCTACTTTTGTGACTTTGTTGCTTTTATGCTGCACCCCGGGTCATCACAAATCTTTTACTAAGGTTTTATTAAAGTATTAGGGTTTCATCATTTTGTGCTGTAATCGAGGTGACCTTGTAAAGTTAACCTTTCCACTGCTCGGGGCAAAAGAATAAATGTCATGTTTTATTTTATTTATTTATTTGTCAAGCACGTATTAGATAACAGATATAATTGGAACATGATTATGATTACATGAAATGGGTACAAATAAAAGGGGACATTAGGACAGGGATGGTAGGCACGTTGGTGCGTTTATGCACACCCCTTACAGACCTCTTAGAAATGGGGGCAGGTCAACAGTAGACAGTCTAAGGTTAAAGTTTTGGGGGTTTGGGGAAGAAACCACAGAGTCAGGTAGTGCATTCCAGGCATTGACCACTCTGTTGCTGAAGTATATCCTGCAATCGAGTTTGGTGCAGTTTACCTTGAGTTTGTACCTATTGTGTACTCGTGTATTGTTGTGGTTGAAGGTGAAGTAGTCATTGTCGGGTAGGACATTGCAATGGATAATTTTATGTACTATGCTTAGGTCAGACCAAAGGCGGCGTAGTTCTAAGTTGTCTAAGCCCAAAATTTCAAGTCTGGTGGTATAAAGTATTCTGTTGTAAGCAGAAGAGTGGAGGACTCTTCTCGTGAAATATCTCTGGACTCTCTCAATTGTATTGATGTCCGATATGCATCAATATGTCGATATATATATATCACTGATATGTCGGAGAGTGAAAATAACTATTTGTACGTATTGCTAGTTTCAACAGGAAGCTGTTCCTAGAGCGTATCTTCTCAGAAAAGAAGTCCTGCAAAAATATCATTTTCCCCAGCAACCACTTACCGTAGATTAAGTGCATTCTGATCTATGAAGCCACAGGAGTGGCTTGGAAACAGAGCTAGCTGAGACAGAACTTCAATCTATTCATTCGAACCCACATTGTGGGCTCATGACTCTCCATTGGACTTCTTCCAATGCTTGGAACGGCTCGCTGTGCCAAGGTGTGGTTTGCTTAACCAAAGGTGATTGATCCAGTTGGCTGGATTCACACACTACGCAAACCCACAAACCACCTAAGGGGTTAGCATGTTCTGCAAAACCAGCCACGGGAGGAGAGCTCTTTGTTTATGGATATCCTTTGCTCCTCTAGATGACTCCACAGTGGTGTGGTCCTTAGTCCATGGCATTTCTCTTATGAACTTCATCGATGGAAGACCTAAAAATACTTTTGTGCCATGCCCTGGGTCATCACAGATGCAGTTCATCCTCCATGGCCGGTTCTATTTTCTGAGTCATTACGATTACCTCTTGCAGGAAGTCCTGTGCCTTTTCATCTAATTTTAGCTACACGTGACTGAAATGGGAATGTTTTATTTTTTTGCTGTAAACCCTGAAACTGTGTGTGTCTGTTTAAACCAAATGCCAGATGTTTGGCTTGCTTTGAGAGTCTCCTTGTGTTGCTAAGTGGAGGGACACTGAAACTCGGTATAGGCTGGATGCCACAAACCCTATGGTGAACATTGCAGCACAATTCCGCAAGAGCTACAAAGCATGCTACTTAAACTACTACTACTAAAAAAAAAAAAGATTTGGAAACTCTTGAGAACATGCCATCTTGCTTCATCGGAATAAAAGTACTGTTTTATTGTTTGGGGAATCTGACTGGAATGGGCAGTTTTGTTTTTCTATTTTGTTCTGGTGAAGATGTTCTCCACAGTTCTGAGAGAGGAGCAGATGAACCAGAGAGAGATGAAGAGAAAGTTCTACTTTAGATACTACATGGACCGAAGATCTTAGAAAGTGCATGGCTAGTTCGTTTCCCACTTCAAATTCCTCTAGTATCCAATTTCCAGGCCACTGGCCTCAAGGGAATGTCTGGTGTCTGCTTTACCAGCAAGGAAAGGGTTGAGTCAGCCTTCTTGAGAAATACAGTCGTTGTGTTTGT
The DNA here is from genome assembly GCF_900518735.1 of Pseudonaja textilis. Next base: position 5,216,668 of record NW_020769328.1, on the reverse strand, counting down.
AGAATTCATAAATACAGTTGTCACAGAGTGTCCTCTGTGGAATGCAGAAAGCGGTCTCTCCTCTATGGTTCCAGCTTAGTCTTGGAAGCTATGTGGAAGGCTGAGTTGGGCTGAGTCAAACGCAGGATCTCTTTCTTAAGATTCCAATGAGCAGAGTCAGCCTGCTATGCCAGCAGCTGTTTGTAACACAACTTCAGCTAAGAAGTAGACACAAAAGTCAACATCCCCAGATGGCAGGAAAAGGATAGGGGTGTCCCCGAAGACACACAGAGAGAGTGCTGGAAAATTCTGCTCTCGCCACATAGTTTTTATTCACCGCTACTGGTGCAATGATAACCATAATTTTTGTTCTCATGGATGGACTGAGTCACCGAGGAAGACAAAGCATTTTAAAAATAAAAATCTACCCTTTTAGAGCCAATGAAAAGGACAAATACTGGGCCACATCTGAGACTAGGTGTGTTGAAAATCAGGTGGCATTTTTGGAATAAGTGTGCTCTTTGGTGAAAATAGTGGCTCAGAATGTCTATGGAGGTTGTCTGTCATCCAGGTCATGGTTGTCCCAAAGGTGCTTTTTCAAGAGACAACTGGACTTTCTGGTTTTTATTTGAAGAAGTTTCGCTTCTCATCCAGTTAGACCTGAAGAAGCTTCTTACATCAGAAACAAAACATCTTCAAAGAAAAACCAGAAAGTCCAGTTGCCTCTTGAAAAAGCGGCGGGATAGTGATTCAGAAATCCTATTTTGGTATTTCTGGAGAATTGGGACAGTGTAGCTCTTCTCATCCCACCGACTTGGCAGAGTTTCCACCGAATTCTACTGCGGTAGCAGAAACTTAATCTGATTATTCGGTGAATTGATGAAGCATCATTTAATCAGCTCTCTGTTAATCAGAGGAACACAGCTTGGGTACCAGAGGATAACGGAGCTGCTTTGACCCAGCAAACCCCTTCTTAGTCTAGAAAACTGGGGCTTAAAAGACAGGCATGATCTTTTAATTCTCATGCACGCTGAGCCAAGCAAATTGGCACCAAAGCTTCCAAAACCTGAAGAGGGAAGAAGGGTGGCCTCAAAAATATCTGCTTGTTAGCTGTAGTGACTAAGCAAAGGGATGGATTTTTAATAAGGCACACAGGCAAAATTTGCTAAGGAAGGGGGAAAATGAGTGATTCCCCCCACTCTCTTGGCTTGCGGTGTCTAACTGCTATAGACTGACCATTTGCCAAAAACTCTCTCATTGGCCTGAAGTGAGGCATGGAAACTTTTACAAAAATATAGCATTTGCTCCTGCAACCACAGGAAAGCAGTGGTGTGGGAAGAACTATATTTACTCATCTCAAGAGATAGCCCCAGCCCCATATGCTTATGTGTATCTGTCTCTCTTACCCCGTCAGAGTAGAATTCCAGATTCAGTCTGGGGGCTAAAGAATAAATGATGCCTATTTGTAGCTATCCTTCTGTTGCTTAACTTCTCGAGTTTCTATGATTGGCTCCTTTGGAGCAGAAATCTACCCAAGGTATGTATTCTCCAGGTAGAGGGGCGGTCCTTGCAGAAGGCTAGGCAGAGTTATGTCTCATATATCAATATACTCTCTGTCCCTGTGTAAAGTCAGACAAAAGATTCATTTGCGTTCATCTTGACCCATCCTATTATCCAGCAAGCAACCGGCCGAATCCCACCCCGTCCAGCAAGGAAAAACTACCATATGGACATTGTATTTATATATGCCTGGATTTGCAAGTCCTTCTAAACTGGGATTTGTTTTAACCGTGCTCTGTTAAAATTATGTGGCAATAAGTTTTCACCAGGCCCCAAACAACCAAAATAATTGCACTGCTGTTCCATTATCAGTAACATTATTTCAAGAGGCTTGGGGTGAAGGTGGCGGAGAGGTTGCAGAAATGAGATTAAGGGTCATACATGGTCCAGTTTGTCCACCCTTGGTCTCTGCATCGGCAGCCTTAACAGAATAACAGAGTGGAAAGGATTTTGCAAGAAGGGTTCAAGTACATTTTGGCTTCCTGATATAAGATCTTCTCATCCTGTAACTGATTCAATGGCCATATTAAAATACCCGTCAATTCGATAGATCAGGGGTCGCCAACCTTTTGGACCTCAGAGACCAGCAAACTTGTAATTTTAAATCCCACGGACCAAGAGACCCTGGGAAAATCCCCCCCAAAGTCTCCAGGACAATTCCCCACCCTGTTTTCCTACTGATTGATCATTCTTTATTTGGGATCGCAGGATACCATCTCCAGCTCCATTCTCAGGGGGAGAGAGAGAGAAAGACTTTTGGCTTCATGCAAGGAAAGCAGCAGAAGCAGCAGAAGTCTTTCTTCCTCTCCCCCCAAACTCCGCCAGAAATGAGTCTTTGCCGGTGCAGCCTCTTGGAGCAGGAGGCCTTGCAGGGTCCCAAAGACTCATTTCTGGTGGAGTTTGGGGGAGAGAAAGAAAGACTTCTGCTGCTTTCCTTGCGTGCAGCCAAAAACAGAAGAAGAAAAAAGCGAAAAGAACCAGCCTAGTGGCCAGGCGAGGCATGTGGGGTGCATGGGGCAAGATCCCCCCTCCCCCCTTCCCCCCCTTCCCTCACTACCCCGTGTTGTGCGCAATGCAAGCGACGCAAACCTTGTGTTCCTGCAGGGCATGTGGGCGGCACAGCCTTGTGTTCCTGCACAGCCTGGATTAATTGCTTTGGGGTGTGATATTTCTCTGTGGACCACCAAAATTTTCTCATGGACCAGCAGTGGTCCCTGGCCCACCGGTTGGTGACCACTGCGATAGACCATATGTGAGATCTGATCCTAAGATCAGCTATAGAGGACAGAATAAGAGAGATGGAAAGGACGTTGGAGGTCTTCTGGACGTCCAATCCTAACCTGTGCTCAAGCAGGAGACCCAATACCATTCTGGACTAATGGCTATCCACTCTCCAGTGATGGAGCAACCACAACTTCCTCAGACAAGCCCTTCCACTGGTTAATGGTCTTCACTGTTAGGAAGTTTCTCCTTAGCTTTAAAGATGGTATATACATATTTCTCTCTACATAACAGAAATAGCACCAGGATTGATCCGAATGTGTTATTGGGGACTCCCCAAATACATTGGACTGCTGTAGCCATCCATTTCCCTCTGCAGTTGTGGTTTGTCAGTACTCACCTTCATGCCAGGTAGAGACCACCAATGAGGGCCAAAGAAGCAGGAAGATGAGAGACGCCTCTTGAAACATGTCTACGTTCAGAAGATGGTTGCAGCCAGCAGAGAAATACTAGCACGCCTTGGTGGTTGGTAATTCAATCTAAAACCAAAGGGAGAAAAGGGCTTGAGGTTAATACAAGAGAAAGGCAAGCAGGATGGCTGGGTAAAATATGTTAATTTGGTCTGCACATTTACTCACGGGGCAGAGGTTATGTTTCTTGTGGGAGAAGGGAGGGAGACGTGCAATAATATAAAATAACAGAACTGGAAGGGACCTTGGAGGTCTTCTAGTCCAACCCCCTGCTTAGGCAGGAAACCCTACACCATTTCAGACAAATGGTTGTCCAGTCTCTTCTTAAAAACTTCCAGTGTTGGAGCATTTGCAACTTCTGGAGGCAAGTTGTTCCAATGATTAATTGTTCTCACAGTCAGGAAATTTCTCCTTGATTCTAAGTTGCTTCTCTTAATTCTAAGTTACTTTTTGTCTTTCCCTCAGATGCTTTGGAGAATAGCTTGACTCCCTCTTCTTTGTAGCAGCCCCTGAGATATTGGAACACTGCTATCATCACCTTCTTTTCATTAAACTAGACATACCCAGTTCCAGCAACCATTCTTTATACGTTTTAGCCTCCAGTCCTTGCAAAACCAAGAATCTTTCCTGAAGTTTTTAATATTTTTACCTTTTCAAGTTCTGAATTTCAGGACTTGGCTCTGTGGCTTTTGAAAACAAATCCCAACAGGTCTTGTGGGAGAGACTCCAGATAAGTGGAAGATTACATCTAGCATCAAGCTGTTCTCCTCCTGAGAAAGTAGGAAACCCACTGAGGACCTAAGAGTAGATCCACTCAAAGAATAGATCACTACTCCAAGTTAAAGCACATGCTTACTCCATGCTTAAGGAGGCAGCATGCAAGCAATTGCATTAAATAAATACCTGCATGTAAACAGGAAGGTGTGATGTTTCCCACCTTATGCTAAGGTAGTTTGAAAGGACTTCTCCTATGAAGACGCTGCAAGGGAAAATTAGGGAGCAGAAGCTCAAAAGAAAAAGAAAAAAGCTAAATACAATAGGTCATGATTCCCTTAATTATCTAAAGAGGGAATGCTCTATAAGAATATTAAATCCACTTTCTAAGTTAGCTAGAACCAACTCTTTGCCCAAATCCTGCGATTGTTGATGAGGAGGATCAACACGACTGGATTGCTTAGAACACAATTCTAAACGTATTTGTTTTCCAACAAAATATTTGATCTGCTTCAATGGACATAATTCATTTTTCATTCCTTTTTTTTAAAGTTTCTCCTTCTTATTGCTTTACTGTGAATAACAGAGTATTTTACTGTCCACCGCAAAGCTCACATTAAGCGGCATTGCAAAACTGGCTTGGAAAAAGACCCTTTGTTCTGTTTACATAAATAAATCAGTCTGGCTGGATACAAAGCCCTTTAGATGGATTGTACTGGACATTTAGGGGGAAAGGGAAAACAAAGACTCCGGATTGCCACTGGATTGCTTCTTTCACCTTCTTTCTTCTTCTGCTTTTGGCTGTACGCAAGGAAAGCACCAAGGTTTTTTCCTTCTCTCTCCCAATCCAAGGTGATAAACTCATTCAGCCTCACTACACATCCCTATGTCTAAATGAGTAACACCCACCAAACTCACACTAAAAATAACTATCACATTATTCTCTAACCAGCATCGCCAGGTCAGTGAGTCTTACAAAATACACAATAGCAGAGTTGGAAGGGGCCTTGGAGGTCTTCTAGTCTAACCCCCTGCTTAGACAGGAAACCCGGTACCATTTCAGACAAATAGTTGTTTAATCTCTTCTTAAAAACCTCCAGTGATGGAATACCCGCAACTTCTCAAGGCAAGCTGTCCCACTGGTTAATTGTTCTCAGTCACTGACAGGAAATTTCTCCTTCATTTTAAGTCAGATTTCTCTTTTTGTTAAACTTCCTTCCACAATATCCCAACAGCTTAAAATGCCGTCTTCTGATTTTAACCATACCACCTCTTCTAAAAAAAACCCAACATCATCTGAATGATTGATGAGTTTCTTAAACAAAACAAAAGTTAAACTGCAGAACTTTGCACAGTGAGGGGGAAAAAAAGTGTATTTTTGTCTCTCTCTTACCCGTCTCTTGCAGTTGGATGTGCAGTGATCTCCCTCGGTTCCTTTCTCTCACGCCATCCAGGAAATCCGTCTTAACTCGCCGCAAACTCGCTGCAGAAACAGCCGCCTGTTCTTTGACAGGTCAGGGGGCTGGGCTAATGCTGCCCAGATGTGGGGGCAGCTGAGGCTGCCCAGAGTCTGCTTTAAGGAGGGGGGAAAAAAGAAAGAGAGAGAGAAGTGGCTAAAAGACACACGCTTTCCTAAGAGGCGCACTCAGCTCCAAGGTTGCAAAGGAAGCAGGGAAGGACCGGTTGGGAGTCTTTCCAGATGTGCAGCCTGGAGGATGTCTCGACGTGCCAAGGGAGGGTTGCAAGATCAAAGCGGCCAGCCGGGTGGACGTGTTTCTTCTCTGAACTTTTAAGTGCAATGCTCGCTTCGGTGCCAGCCTGGATTCTTCAAGGGCAGCCACGTGGGAAGAAGGCTTGACAGCTCAGTCTGGTTTGGAAGAAAGTCTAGCGTAGAACCGGTGGCTTTCAGATGTTCCCAACATTGGAGGTTTTTTTAACAGATTAACAGAGTTGGAAGGGGCCTTGCTGGCCATCTAGTCCAACCCCCCCCCACCCAAGCAGGAGACCGTACATCATTTCTGACAAATGGCAGTCCACTCTCTTCTTGTAACCTTCCAGTGATGAAGCTCACACAACTTCCAAAGGCAATTTCTATTCCATTGCTTGATTGTTCTCGTTGTCAGAAAATTTCTCCTTGTTTCTAGGTTGAATCTCTCCTTGATCAGTTTCCATCAGTTATTCCTTGTCTGGCCTTCAGGTGCTTTGGAGAATAGCTTGAACTCTTCCTCCTCTCTGTGGCAGCCCCTCAAATATTGGAAGACTGCTATTATGTCTCCCCTAGTCCTTCTCTTCCCTAGACTAGCCATGCCCAGTTCCTGCAACTGTTCATCTTATCTTTTAGCCTCCAGTCCCCTAATCATCCTGGTTGCTCTTCTCTACACTTTTTTTCTGGATTCTCAACATCTTTTTAATAGGGTGGCGACCAAAACGGGATGCAGGACTCTAGGTGTGGTCTTACTAAGGCTTTATAGAGTGGTATCGTACCTCCATAGATCTTGATTGTATCCCTCTGTTAATGGATCTTAGGATTGCATTAGCTTTTTTGGCTGCTGTTGTACATGGCTGGCTCATATTTATCTGGTTGTCCACTAAGACTCCAAGATCCCTCTCACAGTTCCTGCTATTGAGCCTGGTTTCACCCATTCTATAAGTCTTTTTAAGAAGACACTGCACAACCATTTGTCCAGAATGATATAGAGACTCTTCTGTTTAGGTAGACGGTTGGACTAGACCAGTGGTTGCCAACCAGTGGGCCGGGGACCACTGGTGGTCCGTGAGAAAATTTTGGTGGCCACAGAGAAATTTCACCCCCAAAGCAATTAATCCAGGCTTCATGGGAACACAAGGCTGCGCCGCCCACATGGCCCATGGGAACACAAGGCTTGCATCAACTTGCATTGCAAACAACACAAGGTAGTGAGGGGAGGGGGGAAGGGTGGAGGGGAAGAACTTGCCCCACTCGCCCCACGCACCTCACCTGGCCACTGGACTGCTTCTTTTGGCTTCTTTCTTCTTCTGCTTTTGGCTGCACGCAAGGAAAGCACCAGTGTTTTTTCTTTCTCTCTCCCAAGCTCCACCAGAAATGAGTCTTTGGGATCCTGCAAGGCATCCTGCTCCAAGAGGCTGAGCCATTTTGGCGGAGTTTGGGGGAGAAAGACTTCTGCTGCTTCTGCTGCTTTCCTTGCATGAAGCCAAAAGTCTCTCTTTTTCTCTCTCTCTCCCCCTGAGAACAGAGCTGGAGACGGTATCCTGCGATCCCAAGTAAAGAATGATCGATCGGTAGGAAAACGGGGTGGGGAATTTTCCTGCAGAATTTTTTGGGAGGATTTGCCCAGAGTTTCTGGTCGGTAGGATTTAAAATTATGAGTTCGGTGGGCCCTGAGGTCCAAAAGTTGGTAACCCCTGGACTAGATGACTTCTAAGGTCCCTTCCAACTTTGTTATTCTGTGATGAAGTCACTGCCTCCAACTCTAAGAAGCAGAGGGGAAGGGAGGAAGCCTGGGCAGAAATCTTTATTTATTTGCTCGCTCACTTGTTTATTTAAATGTATTGGCTGCCCAGCTCATTCTGGACAGTGTACAAAACCATAAGAAAAAACAACAATTACCGGAAAACCAGCTAAAAACTATAAACAAACAAGTAGCCCAAGCTGCTGTAAGATGATCTAGTCAAGAACGAAAGAAGGGCAAACGCTGGGGAATCAGGTTGAGACAGGCATCTTTTTAACATCTTAAAGGAGTTGGATTTGGTCGAGCAGGCAGACATTCAACAGGAAGAGCCTGGATTCAGCAGAGGAAGAAGCTGGATTTCGCCTTTCATTCGAGATGGATTTTTACAGCTGTCCCAAAGGTGCTTTTTCAAGAGGCAACTGGACTTCGTTTTTTTTTCTTTTTTTCTTTTGAAGACGTTTCGTTTCTCGTCCCACAAGCTTCTGGAGTTTTTAAGAAGAGATTGGATAACCATTTGTCTGAAATGGGTATAGAGTTTCCTGCCTAATCAGGGGGTTGGACTAGATGACATCCAAGGTCCCTTCCAACTCTGTTTATTCTATTCTATTCTATTCCATTCCATATTTTCTATTCTGTTCTGTTCTGTTCTATTCTATTCTATTCCATATTTTCTATTCTATTCTATTTTATTCCATTCCATATTTTCTATTCTATTTTATTCCATTCCATATTTTTTCTTTTTTATTCTTTTCTTTTCAATTCTCTTCTATTTTTATTCTATTCCATTCCATATTTTCTATTCTATTCTATTCTATTCTATTCTATTCTATTCTATTCTATTCTATGGCGGGCGCCATTTCACGGTGCAAACCAAGCTGCGTTTTTTTCAAAATTAGCCCCTGAACCTGCTTAAACCACGTTTGGTGGGGGGGGCGGGGAGGCAAGAGGTTGGAAAAAGCCGAAGGAGGCTCCTGCCTCCTTTCGGGATATCCCGGAATAATTCCGATTGGGGTTCGGGGTCTTCCGGAAAAGCGCTCGGCCACGCTTGACGTCGGCTTATCCTACGAAGGGGGTCCCTCCTTCGGTATCTTCCGGAGGGGCTCGGCAAATCCGCCCGTATTTGCGATTGGCCGGGAGAAGACGCCTCTTTCTCTCTTTCGGCCTTTTCCGGAAAGGCTCGGCTCGGCTCGTTCCGCCCGGGCCGGCGGCTGGAACAGTCGGAGCCTGGCTTGGTTTTGGAGTGGACGAGCGGCGGGTTCGGGCTCGGGCATGGCATCCCCATCGCGGAGGCTGCAGACCAAGCCGGTCATCACCTGCCTGAAGAGCGTCCTCCTCATCTACACCTTCATCTTCTGGGTGAGGAAGGGTCTAGGGAACAATGGGGGGCGGGGAAGAGGGTCCCTCCCTCGCCCTAGACGGAGGGGCAGGGCAAGAGGGGGGCGTCTTTCTCTCCTTTCCACCCTCACCCCCCCCCAAATTGCCTTTTGCAAAGAGAGGGGGCGCTTTTTGCAAAGAGAAGTGGAGGGCGGGGGAGAAGACTACATGCCCCATCATGTGTAGCACAGCTCAGGATGGGGCTTCTTGGTCCCACATGCCTGGAGGCAACCCGGGCATTGGCTTAGCCCCTTGTGCAAAAAAAATAAAATAAAATAAAACACAATATTCTACTCAGCAGTTTTTGAAACTTGAAAAACTTTTTGAGATGCATGGACTTCAACTCCCATAATCCCTCAGCCAGCTGATTTCTTGAAGCCAGAAGTCTCCAAAGTTGGCAACTTTAAAACTTGGGGACTTCAACTCCCAGAATCCCTCAGCCAGCTGATTTCAAAACAGGGACCCTTGCTTTGACTATGGAGTCAACAAGTTTTTGCATTTCTTAATCAGCTTGTGGCATTCCACCTGAACGCTTTTGGAAGTTGTGTGAATGGAACCCAGCCCTTGTAACTCTGGAGTCATGGCTTAATAAAGGAGGAGGGTGGACACTCAGAGAGAAGTGGTAGCTTCAGACCTTCCTTATTATCCTGCAAACTTGGGAGTTTCCAACCAGAAAAAATCAATAAATAAATAGAGGAAAGGTTATTGATGTGGCGTGAAGGGGGTGTTATTTTTTTAGTTCTCTATCTACTGATGAGATAATCCGGGAGTAATTAGGGTTCCAAGTTCAGCCTCTTATTATTTTTTTCCCTCTGCCCTTGTGCTTGATCCAGAACTTGTTGCAACCTTGAAAGCTGCAGAAAGTTTTGTAAGCTGAACCCAATTTCCACGCAGCAAGAGGACACATCTCCTTCCTCTTGTATTTTTTTAATAAGTTTTTTTTTTTAACTTGAACATATCACCTTCCATTAAACAGCATGTCGTCTGGGTACAAACATCTCCGTGCTATTACAATACAAATTTGCAATATTCATTACATTGGTAATAATTCTCTAATCTTACAATAATAATAATAATAATCAGCACTATAACTCTATTCATTTCTCCCTACTAGAATAGAATAGAATAGAATAGAGTAGAGTAGAGTAGAGTAGAATAGAATAGAATAGAATAGAACAGAAGAGAACAGAAGAGAACAGAATAGAATAGAATAATGGAATGAAGAATAGAATAGAATTCTTTTATTGGCCAAGTGCGATTGGACAAACAAGGAATTTGTCTTTGGTGTGTAAGCTCTCAGTGTACATAAAAGAAAAGATACATTCGTCAAAACCCAAGAATCATAAGGTACAACACTTAATAATTATAGGGTACAAAAAAGCAATCAAATCATATTAGGAAACAGTCAATAAAAATCGTAAGGATACAAGCAACAAAGTTACAGTCATACAGTCACAAGTGGGAGGAGATGGGTGATATGGAGTGATGAGAAGATAAATAGTGATAGTATCTTCTAATGAAAATATAATAGGTATAATCTTAACAATCATAATTATAATATTGTTTACACCTCTATCTTAACATTCTTTATTTCACTAATCTCCATTTATTTCTCACTTCTGTTTTTATTCTCCAGCCATCCCTAAAATAGCTCCCGTGCCATATAATATTCAGTTTGTTCTTTCTCCTTTATGGCAAGCGTTAATCTGTTCATTCTGCACATTCTAATCACATTCTCATCCATAAGGATCTCATCCTATTTCCCCCATCGGATAGAATAGCGGCATAAAAACAAGACTCTCTATCCTACACATACAAAAATAATGTGTATATTTTTCCTTATATTGGGAAAAAAAGAGCATTTAAAAAACGATATTGCGAAGCCCCAAAGCTACACCATCACATTTGCTACGGTGCAAAGAACAAGAGGGGAATTTCCAAGGAGTGAGGGGGCGAGGTGCCCTACGGATTATTATAATCTTCCATTTATTGTCCATTGGAAGTTACAACAGGATTGAAATCATCGGCCATCATCCAATCAGTGCCGAATAAGCTTCTTGGATGAGAAGCAAAACGCCTTGTTGTGGGAGGCTTCATCACTGGTGGCTTTCAAGAAGAAATTGGACTGCCATTGGTCAGAGATGGTGTAGGGTCTCCAGCTTGGGTGGAGGGGTTGGACTAGATGACCTACAATGTCCCTTCCAACTTTTTTTATTCTGTTCTATTATTACCACTTTTCCAATTTTGTGCAAATACTCCTTCCTCTTGTCGATGGGCCTCTGAAAGACCTTCAGGGAAGAGAAAGGAAATTCACGCTGTCCCACTTCTCAAAGGAACGCATATCCTCTCTCTTTCTCTACCTCTTCTTAGATCAGCAATAAAGTTTTTTTTCCCTTGGGGTGCAACCAGCCTGATGAAATACACCCGCAAAAAAGAGCAAAACATCCCGCTGTCCATCAACACCCACCCACGTCGAAATAGGACACTTTGAAATATTTCAGAGAATAGTTTTCGCCAGTCCTCCCTGTGCTTAGTAAACACATAATAACCTCATCGCTTTGATAAGGTTGGACCTTCAAGGAAAGGCCTCAGCTCTGAGGATATAATAAAAGGAATAGTAACCCTCTCCAATAGGTGCCAGGCCCAAGGTCTAGCACCTTTCTACGTTTCTCATTTTTTTTTCAAGTTGCCAGCTTGCTTTGCTAGTTTTTTGGGGTGGGAGGGTATGTGTGTGAATAGCCGTGTGTGGAATGCAGTCAGTAACTATGTCCTTTCCTTTTAACCTTGCTGCTCCAGGCTTTGGATTCAGGTGAGTGTGGCTTTTTCCCAGGGAGCAGCAGAGTCGGATCTATTGAATGCAAGGCGCTGTTGTTTATCTTTGCCTCTTTCCCCAGAAGAGGAATGGAAGGTGATCGGTGTACTGAATGTGGGAATGAGGGTAGGCGGGGAAGCGGGATTTCGGCAGTGGTGTTGGAGGGTGGAACCCCCAAGGGCTTAGCTTTTGAAGGACTTGTGGAAACTGGCTGTAGAGTGAGAAAAATCCTGAGATAGTAGTAGGAAGTAAAAGAGAAAACAAAGCTTCATAGAGGCCGGTTAAATCTGGTTGAACAATCTACTGTGCAATTCAATTGCACGCTTCCCATAGGATGGGGAGCATTGTTGGCCAAAAACTTTTAAAAAGTTAAAGTTTCAAAAAGTAGAACCTCTTTCTGAATCCTTAGCAAGATGACGGGCTCCATAATTTTAGGAGGCAAGGCCATCATGGATTATCAAAGCCGGTTTGGTCTAGTGGCTAAGTCACGAGGCGAGAAACCAGGAGATTTGAGATTTCTAGTTCCATCTTAAACATGAAAAGCCAGCAAGATGACTTTGGGCCAACCACCAGGAGACCGTGAGTTCTAGTCTTACCTTAGCCATGAAAGCTGATTGGGTGTCTTTGGGCCAACCACCAGGAGACCGTGAGTTCTAGTCTCACCTTAGCCATGAAAACCGATTGGGTGTCTTTGGGCCAACCACCAGGAGACAGTGAGTTGTAGTTGTGCCTTAGCCAGGAAAGCCAATTGTGTGACTTTGGGCCAGTCCTCTCTCAGCCCAATTTAGATTGTTGTTGTGGGGGGAAATAGGCAGAGGAAGGGGTATTATATATGTTTGCCACCTTGAGTTATTTATAAAGTGATAAAGACAGGATATAAAATACTATGATAAATAAATTGTACCCAGCCACGAATCTTAAGCAGGGATGTACCTGTTTTGCTTTCTCTTGTGCCACCTTTCTCAGCCCTGTCGGAAAAGATATCTGGCTTTCCTTGATGGAGTTGGCTGAAATGGCAAAACTGACTATTTTGATTAAAAAGAATAGTAATACAGTCTTAGTAGTTAATTTGACAGTGTTGTGGGAATTAGTTGTTTGGCAGAGTGATGGCACGTGGGAAAAAACTGTCCTTATGTCTAGTTGTTCTGGTGTGCGATTCCCTATAATGACATTTTGAAGGTAGAAGTTGAAACAATTTATGTCCAGGATGTGAGGGTCTGTAGATATTTTGACAACTCCCTTTTTGATTCGTGCAGTATACAGGTCCTCAATGGAAGGCAGGTTGGTAGCAATTGTTTTTTTTCTGCAATTCTAATTATCCGTTGAAGTCTTTGTCTTATTTGGTTGCAGAGTCAAACCAGATAGTGTTTGATGGTTTTGAACTTGGGTTGAAGCAGAGCTGATCCGCATCAATGCAAGGGTAGGGTAGAATCACAGAGAATTCTGCAAACAAGGGAAACATCTCCTGAAATGCTGCTCTTTTGACTCACACATTTCTTTCTTCTAACTTTCCAGTTCTCTGGCATCATCCTCCTGGGCGTTGGGATTTGGGGCAAGGTGAGCTTGGAGGTCTACTTCTTTCTACTGAATGAGAAGGCCAGCAATGTTCCTTACGTCCTGATCGGGGCAGGATTGGTGGTCGCTCTGCTGGGCACCTTTGGCTGTTTTGCGACCTGTCGCGGAAGCACATGGATGCTGAAACTGGTAATGGTTTTAAATGGCTTTTGGGTTGAACTGCAAGTAACTGGGTGGGATTTGCAATGTCAGGCCAGGTAAAAATAAGATGCAGGCATGATACTGTTGGTGGCGCACGTGGTTAGAATGCAATACTGCAGGCTACTTCTGCTGCCTGCCGGCTGCCTGCAATTTGGCAGTTTGAATCTCACCAGGCTCAAGATTGACTCACCCTTCCAGCCTTCTGAGGTCAGTAAAATGAGGATCCAGATTGTTGGGGGCAAGAGGCTGATGCTGTAAAGCACTGTGAAGCGGTATATAAGTTTTAAGTGCTATTGCTATTGCCCTTTCTTCCTTCCTTCCTTCCTTCCTTCCTTCCTTCCTTCCTTCCTTCCTT
>NW_020769328.1:5189130-5203008 GCF_900518735.1 Pseudonaja textilis | reverse complement strand
TCCTTCCTTCCTTCCTTCCTTCCTTCCTTCCTTCCTTCCTTCCTTCCCTCCTCCCTCCCTGTGGTTAGAATGCAGTATTGTAAGCTAACTCTGCCAACTGCCAGCAGTTCATTTCCCACCAGCTCATGGTTGACTCAGCCTTCCATCCCTCCAAAATCAGTAAAATGAGGACCCAGATTGTTGGGGGCAATATGCTGACTCTGTAAATAGCTTAGAGGGGGCTGGAAAGCACTGTGAAGCGGTATATAAGTCTAAGTGCTGTTGGTATTCTTGGACTTTCAATGGAAAATTTATATTCTGTATTTAAGTCCAGGACAGAATTTTAACCCAACTATCGTATTTACCGGACTATAAGCCGCTACTTTTTCCCCACTATGAACCCTGCGGCTTGTACAACAACGTGGCTTATCTATAGATTTTTCTTCGCTAACTGCCATCAGGGGGCGCAAAAACGTGACAGATGCAAGAGGTCAATGCAAAGAAGAAGATGCTACAGGTAGTTTTTGGCGCACTCGACGCATATATATCTGCGGCTTATAGTCTGGTGCGGCTAATATATGTAAAAATATTTTTTTTCTTTTAAAATTTAGTGGGTGCGGCGTATATTCCAATGCGCTCTATAGTCTGGTAAATACAGTAGACCATACTTTATGATTTGGCTGGGTTTCTTTCCCTCTGCACAGCGTCTTTGTTATAGCTGGGGTACAGGTATTCCTCAGCTTTTAACAACCAAAGTTACGATGGTACTGATACAAGTGACTAGTGAATTAGCGCTCTCGCTAATGGCTATGGCAGTGTCCCTACACTTGATCAGAATTTGGCCGCTTGGCAACTAGCACGTATTGGTGGCAGTTGTACTGTCTTGAGGTCATGTGGTCGCCATTTGCAATCTTCCCAGCCAGCTTCTGTCAAGCAAAAAAAATTGGGAAGAAAAAAGATTTGCTTAACGGAAGTGGACTTGCTTAACAAATCACTTATGCGTAACAACTGCAGAAATAAAATTGGGAGGGACTCAACGACCGTAACAGAAGTTCTGGTTCCAGTTGTAGTCCTAAGGTAAGGACTTTAGGGAAAAAAAAGTGCAAAGAAGAGCAACTAAGATGATTAAAGGCCTAGAGACTAAAACCTATAAAGAATGGTTGCAGGATTTGAGTTTGGCTAGTTTAGAGAAAAGAAGGCCTGGGGCTGACACGATAGCAGTGTTCCAATATCTCAGAGGCTGCCCCAAAGAAGAGGGGGTCAAATTATTCTCCAAAGCACCTGAAGGCAGGACAAGAAAATAATGGATGGAAATTAATCAAGGAGAGAATTCCAACCTGGAATTAAGGAGAAACTTCCTAACATTGAGACAATTAACCAGTGGAACAGCTTGCCACCAGAAGTTGCAGGTGCTCCCGCACTGGAGGTTTTTAAGAAGAGGCTGGACAGTCATTTGAGATGGTATAGGTTCTCCTGCTTGAGCAGGGAACTGGACTAGAAGACCTCCAAGGTCCCTTCCAACTTTATTCTGGTTGATTAAATTGTTTATTCTTGTACAACAACATTGAGGGTCACGTTGATGTTCTTCATTCTTGTTTTCTGTCCACAGTATGCCATGTTCTTAACCATCATCTTCCTTGTGGTGCTAGTGGCTGCCATTCTGGGTTTTGTCTTCAGACATGAGGTGTGTGCTGTGTCTTCGACAATTTGCTGTTTTAATGGGGTAAAAATGGAACTTCCTGTTATTTTTCCTCAGGAAGTTTGCTGTAAGATCCTCTTTTGTTTTCCTGGAAAACTGTAGCTTGCCAAACAGCAAAGATTCCTGAAAAATCCTTCCAGTAAAGGTTATTTCATTCAGATTTGATCTCAGTTTTTAAAAACACTGTTTCCTAAGAAATTCCCTTCATTTATCTTAAGAGTCCAGCTGGATTGAAGTGGTGTGTAATTTCATAGTAAATGCATTTGGGGATAGGAGTGTGTGTAAAATTGCCTCTAAGTTGTCCAAAACTTCTCTTATGTTCTATAAAATTTCAAAATGTCTTTCCAAACGAGCGTGTCTGACTTGTGACTGACATTTTGCACAGCCAATTTAGGATGGTGTTGTGTGTAGAAAGCGTTTGAGTCCATACCAAAACGCGAATTATAATGTAAAATCCCTCCAGTTCTAAATTCTTTGTATTTTTAGCATCGGCTATGCCTTAAATGTACCAAAATGCCTTTGAAAACCTCTGCTTTGGCATTTTTGCTGTATAAAAATATGTGCAAATTGTCATTTTTTTAAAAAAAAATTAACACAAGAAGGTTGAAACTGACAGAAAATTACCACCACTGATTTGAATCATATCTTGAAATTGACATTTTTCTATTTCTGCAAAGTCTTCTCTAAGAATTTACCATTCTGATATGTTATCGGGCCTTTTCATTCCTCTGCATCTCCCCTTACTTTTGACTCATTCAAACGGCTGAAGTTGTCTTTTGATCAGGTGACGGCCTCACCTACCTGTACATGATGGAGCTTTCTCCCTTTCCTTAAAGATAAAAGATAGTTTTAATAAAAACTATGAAAATGCTGTGAAGCGTTACAATGGGACCAGTGACGACCTCAGCAAAGCAATCAATGATGTCCAGACAACGGTGAGTGGAAACCTTGTCTTTTTCTTCGTGTTTGTTATAACTTACATCCTTTTGGTTTGCTATAATGTATAAACATATAGCTTGTTCTCTCCCCAAAATACTTTGAGGTGAGTTCCTTAAATAAATCTTGAAAAGTAGGGGAAGCAACATTGGTGAAATTGGACCTTTATTTATGGGAACTAGGGAATGAGATCTTACAAGATGAATTTAATTTTTTTTTTTAAAAAAAAGGTTTACCAAAATATTATTCAGTACATTGTAGGATTTTTTTTCCATTTGGAAAGATAACAGGAATTTAGGATAGGTCCTTTGTACTTCCAAACTCCTGCTACAGGATGTGCCATCTTAAGTGTTGGGGAGGTTAATAATAAAATGAATAATCTGGGATCTGGAATTATAAGCAGGCTGTGAAAGATTGAATAGAATAGAATAACAGAGTTGGAAGGGACCTTGTAGATCTTGTAGTCCAACCCTCTGCTGAAGCAGGAGACCCTACACCGGTGATGGTGAACCTTTTTGTTGTGATGTGCCGAAAGCGTGCGTTCTGGCACCCACAATGCAATGCGTCCTGCCCCCCCCCGCAATGCATGCTCAACATCCGCACCTAGCCCTTTTACCTGCACTGCGCATGCGTGCGCCTCTCAGCTGATTTTTGGCCCGTTTGAGGCTGTTTTCTCCTTCCCGGATAGCCTCTGCAGCCCCAGGAAGTTGAAAACGGGCCTTCCGGAAATAGAATAGAATAGAATAGAATGGAATGGAATGGAATGGAATGGAATAGAATAATGGAATGAAGAATGAATAGAATAGAATAGAATAGAATAATGGAATGAAGAATGAATAGAATATAATAGAATAGAATAGAATAAGAAAGAATAGAATAGAATAGATAGGATAGAATAGAATAAAACAGAACAGAAAAAGAATATAATAGAAATTAGAATAGAATAATCTTTATTGGCCAAGTGTGATTGGACACACAAGGAATTTGTCTTGGTGCAAATGCTCTCAGTGTATATAAAAGAAAAGATATATTTGTCAAGGATCTTCAGGTACAACACTTAATAATAGTCATAGGGTACAATAAGCAATCATATCATACTAGGAAACAGTCAATATAAATCATAAGGATACAAGTGACAAAGTTACAATCATACAGTCCCAAGTGGGAGGGGATGGATGATAAGGAATGATGAGAAGATTAATAGTAATGCAGACTTTGTAAATAGTTGGACAGTGCTGAGGGAATTATTTGTTTAGCAGAGTGATGGCGTTCGGGAAAAAACTGTCCTTATGTCTAGTTGTTCTGGTGTGCAGTGCTCTTTAGCATTGTTTTGAGGATAGGAGTGGAAACAGTTTATGTCGAGCATGTGAGCAGTCTGTACGTATTTTCACAGCCCTCTTTCCAAGTTAGAGCACTTCTTGGAAGTCCTGCAACAGGCTATTTGGACATTGGGGCATCCTGTTTTTGGGTGATGGTAGTTTGTATGTCTGGCCACGGTCATCTCGTGCTCCCTTGGTTTTTGCAGTTACACTGCTGCGGGGTAGAGAATTACACGGACTGGAAAACGAGCGACTACTTCAAAGAGAAAGGCATTCCCATCAGTTGCTGCAAACCTTTGGTGAACTGTACAGCTGATGACTTGAAGAACATCACCAGAGCAGGAGGCAAAGTTTACGAACGAGTAAGTGAAGGCCTGCTGATCTTTCTGGGTTTCTCTAGAATCTGGAAATCTGGAAAAATGAGCTGATTCTTCCAAATTTTGGTTTTCTGGCAAGCTATAAGGACCAGGGGCGTGGCACAAAGGCAACACAGTCAAATAAGCAATAAAGAGTCCCTTTATTATCTCCAACTTTGCTCCTAATGTCCAGGTTACCTTCGGCTGGAGAAAAACTCTTCCAGGAACAGCCTTTAACTGTAGAAAATTCAATCCAAAACAAGGTACACACAAACTGTAACTTAAAATCCAAACAAGCAAAGCTGAAGTAATTGACTTGACAGGGCAGCAGAAGGAATTTCAGATTTGAAAGCACAGCAAAACTCACACAGTCGGGAAGACGCCAGGAACACAGATAAGCCATGATGATACCAGATAAATTCAACAATTTGCTGTGCTCAGCTTCCTCTTTTATACACTGTGTTCCCAGCTGCAGCTAATGAAGGGAATCAGGGCCCTTTCCTCCCTTCTGGGAGGCCCATTTTTCGCCCTCCCCAAGCCTTCCTTCCCCCAAAACAGGCCGCGTGGGGACTCCAGGGAGGGGCGGGTGGGCGGGGCCAGCCAAGAGTGGGATTTGGGGGTTCTCCCGAACTGCACAGAATCTTAGCCAGGGGCTCTCCTGAACCCCTGCGAACCCCCAGCAGCCCTCCCCTGAGTGTGTGGCATAGAACGCAAACGCTGGATTGTGAGGAGATCCTGGCCTTTATCCTCCCGACTTCCTGTTGAGCTGAGAAGGGAGCAGGTCTTGGTTGCTAAATCCTTCCAAAGTCCACTGCTCTAAAGCGACAGCACAGAGGGCGCTGCGCAAATATTGACATAACCTGGAGGATCTTTTTGCAAGCCTCCCATCCCGATTCAAAGAACTCGGCATACGATCTTCGATTGAGGTTAAAGTCAAGTCAAGGTTGAAAGGGACTGAGTGTGTTTTCGGTTCCTTGTGGAAAGGCCTCTGCTGGTAGCTCTTATTTCACTCTCTGTCTCTCTCTGTCTCTGTCTCTCTCTCTCTCTCTCTCTCTCTCTCAATAATTTTTTTATTTTTTGTTTCAACAAGCATATCATTGTGTGAACGGTGTGGTTCTGGAGTGTCTTACATATTAAAACAATATTCTTCATATT
Source organism: Pseudonaja textilis (assembly GCF_900518735.1). Next base: position 5,197,564 of record NW_020769328.1, on the reverse strand, counting down.
TAACACAATTGACAATCTTATAAAATTTGATATTAATACACATATTTTGTTAAATTATCCATCTTGATTATTTGATATTACAGTATATTATTTTGTGTCAATCTCCATATTCTTAACATCACTCCTTTTACTACAGACAATATATGAATAATCATATTTGCTGTGTTTGACAAATTATATGTTTCTAATAACAGTTCACAAATTTATATTGAATTATAATTTTCCATTGTTTACCCCTTTTTTAATTTTTAATTATGCATTATTATATATATTTGTTAAAAATCCTCTTTCTAGTCACATTTTGATACAAGTAAAATAGTATTCACCATACTTATGTTTAACAAGTGCAATTCTAATAATAATAATACAGTTGCTTTTATTAAATTGTAATCTCATTAGCTTATGCAATATTTCACTATGTTATTTTTATGTCAGTTAAATTCCACATATCAATCTGGCTCTTGTTTCTCTTTGCAGGGTTGTTTTAGCCTGGTGATACAAACCATGGACTCTGAGATGGGCATTGTGGCTGGGATCTCCTTTGGCACTGCTTGTTTCCAGGTGAGCCTCCCTGAAGAACCGTGCAGGTGGACCTTCACCTGTCCTAACACCTGTGATTTTTTTTTCTGTTTGATCTTTTCTTTTTTTAATTACATTTTTTAATTTTATTTTACAAGCATTCCCTCTTTCATTTAAACAGTGTGTCATCTATACAATAATGTTTCTAATTAATACATGTCTGTTTAACTTTATAATATTTGATAAGTGTGTTATTGATGTCATTGACATAATAAACAGGAATCACCTGAGTAGATAAATGAAAGTACAGAAGTCCTCGAGCCTATCATTTCTGTTGCTAAGCAAGACATTAAGTGAATTTTGCCCCATTTTACCTTCTTGCCACAGTTGTTAAGTGTCATGCTCTTGTTAGAGTTGGACTCTGAGGGAGAGGAGGAACAGCCGACAGGGAGTGGAGGTGTGGCTCTGGAGGTTGTGGAGGAGGCTGGGGAAGGGCAGAGGCCAGCTGGGCTGTCAGAGGAAGAACCAAGCCCATCCCCTCTGCATTCTAGGGCATGTAGGGAGGAACAGAGAAAGAAACAACTTGGCTTGTGAGAGAGGAAGCGGCCATGATCCCCCTCATTGGTTGCAGCTGGGGAGAACAGTATATAAGAGAGACGGTTAGAACACAGCATTGCCAGAAGCAAAGCATGTTTTATTCTGGGCTGAAGTTACCTTGACTGGCATCCTTCTAACAGACTGTGCCTTGTTATCTCCTCGAAGTTGGTAATTACTTATCCTAGTCTGTTGTGGAAATTCCTTTATTGTAGTTTGTTTTGGTTTTTTATTTCACCTGTATCCGCTCATTGAGTTCAGACTGTATTGCTTTCTTTTGAAGACTATTTTTGAATAAGTTTTATCTTCAGCTAAGAATTATTTGAACAGTGGGGGCAACTTAGAGGCATTAAAGGACATTTATTTACATTTTGGATTTCATTACGTTTGTGTTACACTCTGGATCATCACATTAAGTGAATCACCACAGTTTTTAACTTAGTAACATGGTTGTTAAGTGAATCTGGCTTCTCCAATGACTTTGCTTGTCATAACGTCGCAAAAGGGGATCTCGTGACCCTGGGATATGGCAATTGTCATAAAGATGAATCGGCTGCCAAAGCATCCGAATTTTGATCCCGTGGGGAGGCTGCAACGGTCATCAGTATGAAAAATACCCATAAGCCACTTGTTTCAGTGCCGTCGTAACTTTGAATGGTCGCTAAACAAAGCCGAGGATTGTCTGTCTTGATGTTTAGCTTGATGTCATCCGGTTGATGCTGCCTTTCCTTTTCTCTGTTAGTTGATTGGAATTTTCTTGGCCTGCTGCCTCTCCCGGTCCATCACGAGTAACCAGTACGAGATGGTGTAACACTGCAAGACGGGGGAGCTTCGCCCAACACTCCAAGGTATGCATACTTTTGCAATAAGAACCTTTGCATCTTCCATGGCCCCAGGCTGGAAGGAGGGTTCCCTTTTCAAAATCAAAGAAATGGCCCAAATCCAGTTAAATGAATGGAAACATCTGGCAAAGCACAGCACTTGTCAGTTTCCAAAACCTTGCTGGTTACAGTTTGATTTGGAAGGTAGTTTGTCCTTTGAAGTGAGAAACCCTGTGCAGTATCAAGCCAGTTGAAAGGGCAGGCTGCTAATCTATAAAACGAGAGCAAACCTCCCTCTTCTTATTAGCATTGATGTCTGCAAGAAAACAACCAAGCTCAGAGAGCACAAAGAACCCTACAGTCGTCGTCCTCCCCCTCCTCCTCCTCCTCCTCCTCCTCCTCTTATTCTCCTCCTCCTCCTCTTCCTCTTGTTCTCGTCCTCTTTTCTCCTTCTTTCCTCCTCCTCCTCCTCCTTTTCCTTGTTCTCTCCTCCTTTCTCCTTTTCTCCTTCCCCTCCCCTTGTTCTTGTCCTCCTTTCTTCTCCTTTTTTCCTTCTCCTCTTATTTTCGTCCTTCTCCTCCTCTTATTCTTGTTCTCGTCCTCCTTTCTCCTTCTTTCCTCCTCCTCCTCCTTTTCCTTCTCTTGTTCTCTCCTCCCTTCTCCTTTTCTCCTTCCCCCTCCTCTTGTTCTTGTCTTCCTTTCTTTTCCTTTCTCCTTTTTTCCTCCTCCTCCTTTCTCCTTCTCCTCCTCCCTCCCTCCCTCCCTCCCCCTACAACCCTTACTTCCTCCTAGCAAGTCTCCAAGAAAACAACCAAGCTCGGAGCACAGCAAGGTCCCCACATCAAGCCACATGGTCAGTTTATCTTGGTGGGTGAACATAGGCTTGGGCTGGTCTCTGGACCATGGAGGATTGAATTACAGTGTCAATTCAGTCCATGCTGTGTGGAATGATTCTATTGGACCATTGTGGAATTGGGAGATGGGACCTCAGATGTCATCAACCTTTGCAGCATACAGTGAAACCAATAGAACCATTTATGCGAAGTGGCTTCCTGGGGATCATCTTCAGAGATGGAGAACCTGCAAATTCCATTGGTAGACCATTCTACTGTTGCACAGGTCTTAAAAAGATTTTCCTTATACCTAAAAGAAATCTAAGGAGCTGCAACCTGTCCTCATTATTTCTTGGGTACGGCTTTAAGACCCTGGGCCATCAGGTGGCTTCCTGTGCATCTGTTCAGAGTTTCCATAACTTCTAGAAATGTGGTATCTAATATCATACGGTGTCTCCTCTGAGATCAGTTGCGCGCTTGCAATTTTCCGTTGGCTGGGAAGCTGATGACTAATCATTGATTTTTACGCAAAATCAATGGTTAGATGCACTTTTGAGTTCTGCTTTTTTTTCTTCAAAAATGGTTTATTGCAGATTTGGGAAATAACAATAAGGATGGTCATTAGCCACACGTGCATTTTGCACTAAACCTGACACCCAACAATAAGGTGTACACCATTTTTAAAAAACTGATTATTGTGTTCATAGAAGGTCCCACCCCCGTTATGCCTTAATGTGTAATTTCTTGCCATTTAAAAACAACCGTCTCTTAATCTCTTATTTTCTGTTCTTCATTTGCAGGGTTTATCTAAACAAAAAAAAAATGAAGATTTTTTTTTTTTAGGAGCCACTTCCCTGACAGACTTGAGCTTTTGAAAACCAGTTTGATCTGACCGCTGTCTTTGGGAATTATTTGAATTTATTTGAATTATGTTTGAAAGTACCAAGGACAAGGCAAGGAGCTTTTCTGTTGAGATTTAAAACTCCTGAAGACCAGTAGTTTTAAAATAGATATTTTTTTTTAAAAAAAGGGAGGGTTTTCATAGTACTATTAGTTGCTGTGTCATTAATATTCTACGTATTTAAGTGGATGTATTATTTAAATTTATATTAGCCTATTCTTGCTATTGTAGTATAATTTAACCAACAGCTGCCTCTTTTAGTTAAATGTCCGTTTTTTTTTTCTCTTGAATGATGCTTTTCATTCTGGACTTGTCAAATCCTACCCAGAACCAAAGTACCTTCAAAAAAATACCATGAGTGATTTTCATCCAGATCTCCACAACTTCTTAGTTTGGGGCTCAAATTCTGTACTTTGTTTCAGTTGGATCCATTTCTGGAGGCTCCAGCTTGGGATTTTTGCAAACTTGGCAATCTGGAGTTGCCTTCTGACCTTTAGAATTGGCCCCAAGGATTCTCAAATATACCTTATGTGGCTTAATCCCAAATTCCGATGAGAAGTCAACAAATGTTCAGCGAGGACACTTCTCTCCATTTGAATCATCTCCAGAGTGGACCCTACTTTTTGGTAAAGAGATAAATGCTCTTCCTTCCTGGACCCTTGCCTTTAATGGATAGGGACAAGATAAAATAATAATAACCTGTAAGCCCCCAGTGAGATTGTAGCATGTTGGTGGAAGAGATGCTTTAGGTTTTTAGACGGACTCTGGTCCAATTCACAGGATCTCCAAATGGGGTTTGATGGCAGTACACCAGCGAAGCGCCAAGCCGAAGATGGTGGATCTGATGGTTGTTTTTTGAAAACTTTCGGTAATGTTAATCTAGACCCGTGATGGCGAACCTATGGCACGTGTGACGGAAGTAGCAACGCAGAGCCATCTCTGCGGGTGCGCGAACTGTCGCTCCAGCTCAGTTTCACTGTGCATGCGTGCATACCTCCCGCCAGCCAGCTGATTTTCGGGTATCTGCCGTGCATGCGTAGGGGGGAGCGAGGCAGATGCATGAGACATGCACAAGGGGCGGAGGGAGTGCAGGGGTCCCACGCATGTGCAGGGGAGGCTAGCGGGCGCAGGGAGTCACGCACACATTGCATTATGGGTACAGGCACGCGACGTCACAAAGGTTAGCCATCACTGATCTAGACGAACTGATAATGATGAGTTTGTATAAGTTAGTTTCCTATGCAATGGAACGGAATTGCAGCCCCGTCACCAAATAAGACAATTTTTTTAAAAAGAAATGCTGATTTGCAACAGCTGTAAATTGGCCTCCTTCCCTTTGAGGTTTCAATGGGAGAATCGTATAGGACATTAAGGCCCTCACTGGATACGCTTCCCCATATCATGCCAAGCCAAATTTACTATAGGAATGGTAAACGGCTGGTCCACACTACGTGCTAAGTTATAGACGGTGGTTATACAAGGAGTGGAATTTGCACGCTCTGCAAAGCTCAAGCCCAGCCGTCTTGTTGTTTAATGCTACCTGTGAAGCCCAACTTGTGCAATGAGCACTCCAAAAACCTCTTTTTATCCGACAGTTAACTGTGTTTGTATGTGATATTTGCCCAGGGGTTTGGACCATGGTTTATCGAGCGATAATGGTCTTGATTTGTCCATAACACTAAAGCATTACAATCGGGTACCGGCATCATGCGAAACCTTCAACAAAACAAATATATTATGACTTGGGTGTGATGTGTATGGGTAGTCCTTGACTTATAACCACACACACACACACGTTTTAGTAGCCATTTGAAGTTATGGCGCCGAAAAAGTGGCTTATGGCCGTTTTTCACACTCAACGACCGTTCTAGCATCCCCAAGGTCACATGATCAAAAATTCAACTGACTCATATTTATGACAATGGCAGTATCCCCTTTTGCAAACCTTCTGACCAGCAAGGTCAACAGGGAAGCCTGATTCACTTAACAACCCTGCTCCTAACTTAACAACTGCAGGGATCTTGCTTAACAACTGTGGCGTCATCAGAAACGTCATCAAATGGGGGCAAAACTCGCTTCAAGAACAGGAAGCCTCGCTTAGCAACAGAAAGCTTGGCTCCATTGTGGTCATAAGTTGAGGACTATACCCATGCTATTTTCTGAAAGACACTCATGATGATGGTGCAGTGTTATCTTGCTACTCGTCACTTAGTTCTGGAAGGTACAATTAGTACTAAAAACGAGTAGCAAACAAACCATGTGACTTAACGGGTGATGCTTTGGTTTTGCCGGGAAGGACATCCTGTCTGCTTTCGGCTGCTGTCCCCCTTTTCCTACGTCAGGAACCTTTCCAGCCTGGCTGACTTCCTGTCCTCCCTTTGCACCTGTCCTACTCTTCTTACCGCAGAGGATCAAGAACTAAGCCACGAGCACCGAGACACATTTTCGTGTCAAAATGCATCAAGTAGCAAATTTTGGAGCACCGTTGTGCCTAAATTGCACCTACTGCTGTGTGTAAATAAGTAGATCAATAGACAACACCTGGCTTAAATCAAAGTTGAGTTGTGGTCTGGAGAGGAAAAAAAAAATCTCCTCTTGGCCTCCTTTCCAATTTCCTCTGCCCGCCTTTCCCCTTCCACCCCAAAACTGAACGGTACTTTGGTGCTAATTCCTTGCATTCTGAAAACCCTTTCTTTTGGAAGGAGATTTGCTTGGGTCCATGTTCCTTGTCTCAGGGGACAATTCCTGCTCTGAAAACAAATTCAGATTTCAGTAACACTTTTGAAGCTAAGTTGTTGTGATCTTTGTGTCTTTGTGTGTGTGTTTTTAAGACTCAGTGGGAGGGTCCTTGATCTTAGCTGTCACTCTGCATCCGTTTGTGTATCATCAGTATTATGTGATGCTTTGAATATTTCTTTTTTTTCTTTTTGTATTCAATAGAGGAATATTCCTGGACCCATAATAAACCTTTTTTTATTCTGAAAGCTCTTTAAATGCATCACTTGGTCGCCTTTGATTTCTTGCAAACAGTTGCAATTCAGCAAATATTTGATTTCTCTGCTGGTTAACGTGTGATGTGTGTTTGGGGGAACGAATTGCTCCTTTTCTTAATGTTGGAAATAGATACATGCTTGTTTCTAATCTCCCTGCAAGTTAAGATACAGGTAGTCCTCAACCTACAACCGTAATTGAACCTGCAATTTTGGTCATAATCCCTGACAGTTGCAAAGAGAATCATCACATGACTATACCTGACTTTATGATCTGTTTTTGCAGCAGTGAAAGATGTCACAAAGGCGGACACTGTGGTTGTTAAACAAGTCCATTGTTTGGTGTGGGGTAATTTTTGCCAGAAGCAGGAAACTTTTTTGCTTAAGGAAGATCTTAAGATTTTACTTTGCCATTCTTTGCTTACTGACTGAGCTGCCGGTCCCAATTAAGGGCACTAAGCGAGGACTACCTGAATATATATTTTTGGACACATACCCTGAATTGCTGAAATTAATTTGGAAATCTCCAAGGTTTTTTTTTTAAAAAAATACATTTTTGTGGGTGTGGGAAGGATTTCCCGTTGAAACTGCAAAAGCAGTTTGCAGAACGTCCTTCTAGCTTTTTCTGATGTTCAGCTAATACTGTTTTTTTTCCGGGTAAAGGCTGCCCTCTGGCGGAATTTTTAGGAGAATGCTGGTGTCAAGAGATTTCTTGTTTTCAACTATGGGATGCAACGTTTGGCAATAATCTTCTACAGACCCCCAGATGGCCTTTCATTTCCCCTTTTTATAGGGGAACCAATCTGATTGGCAGTTTGTGAAGCAGTTTTAAACCGCTAATGCTTGCATTCCAAAACCTCCACTTTTACATCACAGTGTCTTTTTTTTTTTTTGCTGCATTTAAAAAAACAACAACATTCACTTGAATGCATTGCAGAAAACTTTACGCCGAATAATATATCCGAGGGGCAAAAACATAGAAAAAAAAATACGACCTGGAGAAAATGGATTGCGTAAAGGATACAATTTTGGGGGAAAAGAGTAGAGAGAAGGATCAGGAGATAATTGCATCTGGGCCACCCAAGTGGCTCTTGCAGAAATGTACGCATACAGCGTGCTTAATGGCCTTTTAAGAGAATTACACGCCTAGAAACGTCTACAGGGAAACAGTCAGAATGGACCTTGTGCTGTACTAAGCTGATTTTATTACTTTTGGATGAAGCGTGCTCACACCCGCCCTAGCATCCGGGCTATCCACCAGTTGCAAGGCATGATGGTACGGCAAATCACCCGCCCTCCCTGATAGCAGTAGGGGTACGGGTAGTACCCAAGTAGCGGCTCGCATATTCTGCGACAGTAGCGGTGGGCTCGACGGCAACGGGCGCAGCAGTATCCTCTCTCATCCCAAAGAGGATGGAACTCGAGACCGTGCTCGGTCTAGGGAGGAAGGAACAATGAGCGAGTTAGAAACAATTGTCTCATCATGTTGACCAGTGCAAGCTAGAAGTTGACTTGCCTAAGGAAAAGTTAGAAGTGGGATCCCAATGAGTTCCTATGGCAGGGGTCACCAACTTGGCAACTTTAATAAGACTGTGGACTTCCAAGTCCCAGAATTCCTCAACCAGCCCTGGGTTTCCACTTGGGAATCCATGGGCACATCCCATAGGGCAAGATCTCCAACCTTAGCAACTTTAAGACTTGTGGACATCAACTCCCAGAATTCCCCAACCAGCCATGGGTTTCCACTTGGTGGGAATCCATGGGCACATCCCATAG
>NW_020769328.1:5161600-5189120 GCF_900518735.1 Pseudonaja textilis | reverse complement strand
CAGCCATGGGTTTCCACTTGGTGGGAATCCATGGGCACATCCCATAGAACAAGGATCTCCAACCTTGGCAACTTTAAGACTTGTGGACTTCAACTGCCAGAATTCCACAGCCAACCTAGGTTGCCAAGGTTGGAAACCCCTGATCTATGGGACATGCTGATGAATCCCCACCAAGTGTGAAGAGAGTCTATGGTTGAGGTTATACAAGGAGCTAAGCCAATCAACAAATGCACTTTGGCTAAAGAAACACACAAGTGTGAATTGGGGTATAGCGAACAAGTTCACATATTGATACTTTTTTGATTCTTGCTTTGGTGGCTTATGTTCACTGGTTGCTCATTGGTGAAGCCAAGCAGACTTAATGATTTAACTGCCATGTGTAAACCCAGTTACTGGGACTACATCCGGTTCTGAAGGCAGGAAGGCCAAGGTGATGGATTATATCTATTGTCTCCAAGATCAGCTAGCCATGGTGGCACAGTGGTTAGAATGCAGTACTGCAGGCTATTTCTGCTGACTTCCAGCTGCCTGTAATTTGGCAGTTCAAATCTCACCAGGCTCAAGGTTGACTCAACCTTCCATCCTTCGAAGGTGGGTCAAATGAGGACCCAGGTTGTTTGGGGGAAATAGGCTGACTTTCTAAACGGTTTAGAGAGTCAGACTATTTCCCCCAAACAATCTGGGTCCTCATTTGACCCACCTCGGAAGGATGGGCTGTAAAGCACTGTAAAGTGGTATACAAGTCTAAGTGCTATTGCTAGAGAGACAAGCTAGTCAAAGCTAGACAACCTAGTTCACAATGCTACATCTCTTTCCTGCAACATTTTCCTTTCCATGTCAATAGTTTCTGGCAAGGCCAGGATGCAACATATCCCATCTCTGTTGCAACTATTCTCTTACTCCTCCTTTCATTAATTCCTTCCCCGACTCTTGCTTTCTGGTGCAAACTCATAGCACTCGTCTTTTGGCTACTCTGGCCTCTCCCGTCCTCTGCATTCTTTGAGTTTCCACAATGCTTTGAAAGCAAGAAATGTTGAGCATATTTTCTGAGGGCTGTAGGAGGGGGGCTGCTTAATTGAAGGAGCAGGACTGCCCGGCTCTGTGGAAAAAGATTGCTGAAAATTACACTTGGCTTGGAATCCGGGCACGAAAATGGCCTTGTGACAATAGCCTGGTTTTTCAATTCCGAAGACTTACGTAATCGTTCACTGGTAAATCTTCTTCGTCTAGCTGCCGAGCTTGGCGTTTGGAGCCTTGGCTTTCTTCCTCGCTTAAGGACCAGCGTCCCTGCTGAACATCTGCTTGGTTTCGCTCATCCGTGGGAATCGGGTCCTCATTTCCTTTTTCAAAGTCTAAAATGTTGGGATGATAACAGAATAACAGAGTTAGAAGGGACATCGGAGGTCTTCTAGTCCAACCCCCTGCTAAGGCAGGAAACCCCATACCATTTCAGGCAAATGGTTGTCCAAACTTTTCCTAAAAAACCTCCAGCATTGAACCACCCACAACTTATGGAGGCCAGTTGTTGCAGTGATTAATTGTTCTCACTCACAGCAAACTTCTTAGTTCTCCGTTGCTTCTCTCCTTGAGTAGTTTCCACCCATTGCTCCCAAGCCTTCAGGTGTTTTGGAGAATAGACTAGATAGCATAATCACCCTGCTGCTGCCTACACAGGCTGGTCAGTTCCTTAAGCCAGAGCATCTCTGCTGTTCTGGATTTAATTTTTGGCTTGACTAAGCTCATCCAGCGATTCCAAATGCCACTTCAGAATATGATTGAAAGCATTGTTGGCTTAATGATGCAGAGCCTCGCTGCATTTAAAATATTTCTGGCAGCTTTGCTTGCTTAAAAACTTTCCAAGCAATTTACAGAAATCATCAAGAGAACCATCAAGGCTGGCTGGATGTGCCTGTCTCTGCCCTTGTCAGTTTCAAATCTTTCAGCAAGTTGCCTTCAATTTGATCATTTCAGGCTATTAGGTGGTGTTTGAACCCCACAATTTACCCAGCAAGCAATAGGTGATGAATTCATCCATCCACTTTACAATTCAATGGGTTAGGCAATCCTAGGAAATAGGATTAAACAATGTGGGGGCCTTGGTGGTCTCTGAATTTGGTTGTTTTCTTGAAGACATTTCATTACCCACACTGTGTAACCTAGTTGGGTAATGAAACATCTGCAAGAAAACAACCAAATTCAGAGCACCAAGGACCCCATAATCATCATTCTCTTCTTCTTCTTCCTCCTCCTCCTCCTCCTCCTCCTCCTCCCCCCCCCCATTGATATTACCTAGTTGGGTAATGAAATAACTGCAGGAAAACAACCACGTTCAGAGAGCACCAAGGAGCCTTCATTTTAACCCTGAGCTACAAATATTTTGCTTTATGGGGTCAAACAAGTAAGTCCACTTAGCCGTAATTAAATGTGTTCTGCAAAAATATCTATAAAGTGGGTGGGAGGGAAGAAAGGAAAGCTACCAATACTCCTTGACTTATGACCAGTTGCTTAGGAATGTTCGAAGTTATGACAGACCTCCCAGGGCTACTTATGACCTGCTTCCAAAGTTCTGACGGTTGCCCCCTCCATGCAGTCACATAGCTACGTTTTCCTGCCCTTTAGAAAGAAGGGTGTCGTGGTGAAGGCACCAAGCTAGAAATCCAAAGACTGCGAGTTCTAGTTCTGCCTTAGCCATGAAAGCTGGCTTAGTGGCTTTGAGCCAATCACCAGGAGACTGGGAGTTCTAGTCCCATTTTAGGCATGAAAGCTAACTAGGTGACTTAGTCCCTCTCTCTCAGTCCAATCCATCTCACAGGGTTGTGTTTGTGATGAAAATGGGAGGAAGAAGGAGATAGGTTTGCTGTGTTCAGTTATTATGTCATCTTTGGCTTGGCGCCTCACTGGCGTCCTGCCATCAAAGCACCAGGGAAGGGAAGAGAAGGGAAGGGAAGGGAAGGGAAGGGAAGGGGAACAAGTGGGCAATAAATCTGTATGTGCCTATGGTGGGAATTCAGAAGTGGGGAAGAAGTTGAAGAAGAGCAGAACATTTGGGAATCCAGTGTGTGCCAGGAATCTTCAAGGCCATTTGCCCCGAGAGTGGAATTTCACCAACCTCAACCCTTTAGCATTTCTCAAAACATCTCGGCAACATTGGATTGGCTAAAGACAGACTGGCATTGTGGGTAGGGATGGAGAACCAAGGGGCATAATAGTTCTGCATTGTTGCATGGGAACCTTAGATTCTGCCTGGCTTTTCTGAAACCCATCAATATTTTTCCCATCAACCAAACGGAGTTGAGAGTTTTCCTCCCCTAACAGAACGGACTGGGGCAGGTCTGACATATTTATAAAAGCAAAATGTGGGAATTAAATAACGGGGCACCCATGCTAAATACAAAAAAAAAAAGGATCAGAAAAAGCCCTTTGTGACATTGGATAATGTTCCGGCAGTATAATGTTGAGAGAAGAGCGCCTTACCTCTTAGCAGAGTGGGATGGACCCAATAGGCAGTAACGTTTTTGCAGAGGTCAAACATCTTGGAATCCTTCAGAAAATCTTTGTTTTCAATTGGTTTCTCTCCTGGAACCCAGAGCACTGATTGCTCAAAGTAGGTGATGCCTATTTCCTCTGCCTGCAAGACAGGAGATAGTCTCATGCCATAAGAATTATGCTGGCGCAGCAGTTCAGATCTTCCCTCTCCAGTTTATTATTCTTATTATAGATATATATATTTTTTCTGGGGTACCATTCTTTTTTCCTGGGCTAAAAAACACGGAAGTATGTCACACTCACAAAAAACCAAGGCGTGTTTTCTTGATCCATTAGCCGCCAAACAGAAAAAAATAAATAAAATGGAACTGGAATTCCTGCGATGGGAATGGAAGTGTCTCAGATTCTTGAGGGAATACAAAAATATTTTTTTTTTGTTTCTTTCCCTGACCTTCTCAATTTGCTAGCCTGCCCTGTAACGCGAGAAACATGAAAAATAGTCTGAACTGAAGCCCTTGAAAATTCGGCACACCAGTTTAAGTGTGAAATAGGATGTTTGGATCACCGTGGAAGCAGTTTGGGGTTTTTTTTTGGGGGGGGGGGGTGAGATCGGAAGAAAGGCTTTCCCACCGCAAAACGCTTCTGAAATGATTGAAGCAGCCCCTTTTTTTGGCTGTTTTGCTCGCACAATGCGGCGCTTTGAATTCTGAATGGGGATTGAACTCTTTTTTGAAAAGAGTTCAAATATCCTGAAAATATTTGCATGCTTTTTGAAAGTAGAGAGGTTGCATTTAACTGGCGTGGCTACTTATTGATGGATAGAATTGTAAGATAAAGTTTTTCAGGGCATCTTCCTTTTTCTGGATTTTATTTGCAGTGTGTGACACTATTATAGCTAGGACTGAGTTTACTTTTGGAACGAAAAAATAATCGGAGAGAATTCACAGCCTTGTGAAGCTGAGTTATTATCTTTGAGGCATCTTGTGGGTCTCGTCCTGGGAAGAAATTTCAACTTTCAGACTTAAACAAATGTTGTCCATGCTAAGAATCCGATTTGGGAGAGTCTGGGAAAGGATTGGAGAATAGACATGAAATTATCAAGGGATCGAAGGCAAGTCCCCTAAATGGTAACTCAGCCCAGGTGACAAGTTACCTGGGTGGAAGCATTTCAAATTCCTCAAAAAGCTTCATATGGCTGAAGAAATTCTCTTTTCTTTTCCCTACTGAACTCTGTATAATTCTCGCTTTCTGATCTAGCACAGCTTAATATCTGCCTTTTGAAAGCCACGTAAGGAAGCACACTCTAAAACCTTTGGGCCAGGCCAGTAAATAAATTTCATTTAAGTTAATTCACTGCAGAAATGAAATGAATTCAGTGCAGGTAACACAGAATGGAGAAACTATGGTAAGAATCTGGACTAGCACTGATGATGTTACCTAGTTGGGTAATGAAACGCCTCCAGAAATCAACCAAGCTCAGAGACCACAAAGGCTCCTCATTTCAACCCTGAGCTATAAATATTCTCTTGTTTGCTTCGAAGTTTTTGCACACCAAGTGCGAAGGAAAGCATCATTGGAAAATTCTGGGAGGCTTGGAAAAAAGAGAAGGCCATAAGTCCAATTAAAGGGATTAAACACATTGAAAAACGATCATTGCCATGTGGATGATATTTCACTTATTCTTTCCTTGCTACCCTCATCTCAGCTGGGTTGCGTTTGGCTTTACGGTTGATTCCATCTTCCTTGTTTTAGGGAAGACTCCATTTAGCTTTAGCATATGTTGAATCTCAGTTTCTCTCTCTGGCCTGTGAGTGATTTAAAAACCAATGGGGATTACTCTCCTCTGTCCTTTCCAAGCTGCTATAAATTTGCTCGCCGGCCAGAAACCCTTTATTTAATTCAGCACATTCTTTTCCTTCTGCATACCTCCGGCGCCTCCATCTCCATCTGCGATGCTTCTGGTATCCCTTTAATCTGATTTTGGAGAAAGCATTTGGGATCGCCCATGAAAAAGAGACCAGTTATTCCCTGCAAGAAAAGCAAAAATATAACCAGGTAAAAGGCGGTGGAAGAAACGAACGCAACAGAGGTATATCTGCAAGCCCACGGTAATTCTAATCCAGGATATATATCCATTTTCGGTTGCAGCAAAAGTGGGGCACAGTGAAGTAAATCTTTTTTGGCACTCTATAAATACTTCTATGCACCTCTGATTTGCTGTCTGAATGTAAAATAAATGAAAAAAACAACAAAACAACACTTCGGATTCAGAAGGTTCCGCCATGGAGGTTTTGCTTGAATGCTTTGTATTCTAATAAATATTTTCCCCTTCCTACTGACTTCCTTGTTTTTTAAAACAAATTGGCATTGCCTGTTAGCTAAGAGATTCTGCTATGAATCAAGAAATTCCAGGGTTGACTCAGTCCTGCTTGGTCCACCAACTGAAGTAAGCCGTAATGTTGTTTATTGGCTTAGTGCACAACATAGGTAAAGATAAAGGTTCCCCTCGCACATAAGTTTTGGTCGTTTCCAGCTCTTAGGGGGCTGTGCTCATCTCCGTTACAAAGCTGAAGAACCAATGCTGTCCGAAGAGGTTTCTGTGGTCATCTGGCCGGCAGGACTAAATGCCAAAGGCACACAGAACACTGTTCCCTTCCCACCAAAGGGGTCCCTATTTTTCTACTTGCATTTTTAACGTGCTTTCGAACTGCTAGGTTGGCAGAAGCTGGGACAAGTAATGGGAGCTCACTAGGGATTCAGCAGGGATTCGAACCGCTGAACTGCCGACCTTTCTGATCAACAAGCTCAGCATCTTAGCCACTGAGCCACCGTGTCCCTTCAGTGCACATGATATAAAACTGGCCAATTTGCTTGAGTCCGTGCAAAGAAGCGACACCTTGGATTTTGGCTTTTAAACAAGGTGGGATTATTCAGGCAGACGGTAGCTGAGATGTGAACCAGGCTGACCCGACTCTATCCTGGAAATGGATATACGTACATTCTTAAAATCGTGTATTTCAAGGACTTCCTCACGACCCTTCCCGGTATGAAAGGTCTCCGTCCAGGTGAAGGGATCGATCTTCAGTAATATCTTCTGCTTTTCCATGTTGCTGACAAACATGTGCTCCAGTTCATAAATCTGAAAAACAGATTGGGGAAGAGGATGAATGTGTTGCAGTGGTTGGTCACACAGTACGCTAAGCCTTGGCATGGTTTGGTTAGGGCGGTGGTTGGCTAACCTTTTTGGGCTCCTGTGCCGAAAATTGCATGCACGCTTGTGTGCCAGCACCCAGAAGGCACCCAGAAGGCAATGCACGTGTCCCCCTGCCCCCTGTGCATGCATGCACAATCCACCCCACCGTCCCCTTATCTGCATGGCGCATGTGCACGCTTCCCAGATGATTTTCAGCCCATTTGAGGTCTTTTTTGGCCTCCCAGAGGCTTGAGGGAAGCCTCTACAGCCTTTGGAGGCCGAAAAATGGGCCCGTTTCATCACTTCTCATATTTCTGGAAATACCAGAAGTGATCGTCTCACTCAGCAACAGAAACGTTGGCTTCAGTTGTGGTCCTAAGTCAAGGACTACCTGCCTTTTATTGTGATGTGCTTGTTTTGTTGCCACACGGAGCCATTTTGAACCGAGCAGGCTACAAAGAAGGAAGAAAATACATCATGCCCCTGTTGGAGTCTGAATCCGAGGAGGAAGATGAACAGCTGACAGGGAGTGGGAGTGTGGCTCCGTTGGCTGTGGAGGAGGCTGGGGAAAGGCAAAGTCCGGCTGGGCAGAGCAGGGAAGAGGTAGAACAAGGGAGAGGGAGTTCAGAGGAAGACACAGGCTCACCCCTTCTTCATCCTAGAGCACGCAGAGAAGAATGGAGAAGAGAGCAATGTGGGTTGCTTGGCTTACGGGGGAGGAAAGGGCCCTGATTCCCTTCAATAGTGACAGCTGGGAACGAGAGTTTAAAAGAAATGCATGCTGACTGCAGCAGCTGCTGGGAGCAAACATGAGTTTATTTTGTGTTGACTTTAGTTATCTATGTTCCTGGCAACTTCCCAACTGGGTTGATTTACAGCCATGCCTTCACGTCTGGACTTCTTGCCCCTGCCGTAATGGATTAATTACCTCATTTTGCCTTAATTGGACTTATAGTTACAGTTTTTGTTGACCACATTTTGGACTTGATTCTCTGCAGTCAAAGGCTGTTCCTGGGAGAGTTTTTCTCCAGCCAGAAGGTAACCAGAACATTGGGGGCAAAGTTGGAGCTAATAAAGGGACTCCTACTGATTGTCTGACTTGTGTTGCCTTTGTGCCACACCCCGGGTCATCACAAATATTCTACCCTAACATATTTTCTAGGACAGAATATTTCTTACTAGAAAATATTCTACGCTGGATTCAAACCGGGATCCTTTTCATCTGAAATTCCAGCCTTTTGTTCCATTCGGACCTTTAGCGAATTCTTGAAATTTCACACACCAATAGGTTTCACAGCATGGAAAGTTGAAGGTAGGTTCTTGGGGGGAAAAGCCTCATCAGATAATCCCGGAGGACAGATTGTGCTTTAGGCCAGACCTAGTGGCATCTGAAGACAGACTGGAAAAAAGATCTTGAAATTCCACTCTGTTTGCAAGGAACATTTTTGGGCGGGGGCGAGGGTTATATTTACAGCTGACTGGATTTCATTTTTCTTCGTTTGAAAAAAAGAGTTTGGGTCCTGCTAAAACAGAATTGTGGCCAAGCCCTGAGAGAGGACATATAAGCTTGGAAGAAGAATGGCTTTGTATAAACTCTATTTGCTTCTGAGGCAATAAAGTTGAAATATTCATGGCGTCGTTTCGCTGTTATCCTGAGCAGCAGCAGGAATTTTCTTTATGGCCTGATCACACGGCTCGAGTCCCCGGGAGCCTCTAAAAATATCTCCCCCAAATTGCAATGTTTAATGCATCAGAAAGGGGAGGTGATGAAACGCAGAGGGAGTTGTCATATTAATGAGATTTAATTAGCACAATTCAATGCTAATTAATTGGAAATTAAAATGAAAACGGATTTATTATCCGAGGTGCAATGTTGTTCCTGGCTCGGCTTGAATGTCTGAAGACCGTGACGTGTCATACACAGGACATATGCTGTTCTTTTCACGACAAAGCTTGACCCTCCGAAGCAATCAGAAGGGAGCTTGGAGATCTAGTCCAACCCCCTGCGCAAATGGAACACCCTATATACCATTTTAGATAAGTGGCTGTCCGGTCTTCTCTTAAAACTTCCAGTGCTGAAGCACCTACAACAGGGGTGGGATTCAATGTTTTTTTTTACTGTGGATTCTGTGGGCGTGGCTTGGTGGGTGTGGCTTGGTGGGTGTGGCTTGGTGGGCATGGCAGGGGAAGGATACTGCAAAATCTCCGTTCCCACCCCACTCCAGGGTGTTCTGACTCAAACCCTTTTCCAATAAAATAAACACGAAGCAAAGGGAACAGAAACCTTTTAATGATTCTTATGAAGCCCTGGTTAAAAGGCTGCTGCAAACTACTTTGATAAGCACAAGCCTTGCCAAAACTGTGCGAGGCTGCCAAGAATAACAGATAAGAAATATTTCACAACACAGGAGTCTTCAAATACCAACTTAAGATACTGCAATGTCCACGAGGCTGGAGTTTCAAAATGTCTTTGCTTCCCACAAAGAACGTCCTATTCACAGCTGGCTTTTATCTTCTGGAAGGAGGGGCCATTACCTTGCAGCCTTACTCCCGAGTCACCCGTGCTGCTGCAACTGCTCTTTCCTACGAGCAATCCTTCGTGCACGTGCACTTGGCACAGGCTCCTCGGGAACCTCCTCATCACTGCTGCCAGCCCCCACAATCTCTGAAGGCAGCAATCCACTCCCTAATGGTCCTGGCCTCTCACCTGAGTCCTCACTCACCTCAGCCGTCCGCACCTGCGGCCGGTGAACCACAACACAGGGGGAAGGCTACTGCAAAATCCTATTCACTCCCCACCCCACTAACCTGCTTTCCAGCTCTGTTCTCCTGTGCAGGGCAACCAAAGAAGACCCAGCTGATCAGCTGGGACTCAGGAGGCAGAGGATAGATGGGGGTGGGGCCAGTCAGAGGTGGTACTTGCCAGTTCTTTGAACTACTCAAAATTTCCACTACCGGTTCTCCAGAAGATTGGATAACCATTTGTCTGAAGTGTGGAGGGTTTCCTGCCTAAGCAAGCGGGTGGACTAGAAGACCTCCAACTCTGTTACTCTATATTCTTGGATTTCTTTTCCTTGCAGGAATAACTTTTCAATTAAGGGGGGGCCATCTGTCAACCCTGAAGCTGACCTGGCTGAGGCCATTTTGATGCTTCAGTGTTGCCATACCTGAGCTGAGGGAGAAGGAGGAAGGAATAGAGATAGCTGGGGGTTTTGTAGCCAAAACAAAATACTTTCTCCTGGGAACCAAGGACATTCTCACAGGTGGTCGGAGAGAGGAGGAGTGTAGTTACCAGGTAACTGAGTGGTACCTTGATTGGACCCTATGACTGATTGTTTGGGGAAAGGGGAAAAAATCTTTTAATTAGGTGAAAACTACAGGGACATTCAGAGTCGGTTTTCACCAGCCTGTGCCAATATGATATATCCAATAAAGCTATTCTTTGAGGAACCTACCTGCCTTGGAGTTCTGTTTGCTATGGATGTATTGCTTGGAAGCCATGACAAAAGCATTTTGTTGTGATTTGTGAGCCAAGTCTGTATTTTGGAGTGATGGGAATCAGTATTTCCATATGCAAACCACTGATGCTTATCATCTTACAGATGTCACGGGGCAATTAAAATAAATGGAAGAAGCCTGAAGGAAAGGCTGATATGCTGCGTTAATGGTGGATATCTTCCTCCTGCACTTAACTTCAGCATTTTGGTCTCCAGAATGAAAGTATGAAGCTCCTGTGTTTACTTTTTTTTTTATATATTCTGTATTTACTTTTTGGGACCAGGATGAAAGTGATCTTTTTTTTCCCCTTTCAAATTGCGCTGCTGTCCTTTCTTTGTTGTTTGCTAAAACGACATTTGAAACCAGACTTTCATGCAATTTGTTTTTCCTGGAAGGTGTTACAGATGGCTAAGGAAACAGTAGTTTCCTGATGCTGAGATGCGATTATTTGTTCCACTGGGGTTGATTTAAATCAGGGGACAGGAGCTGGCCTGCTAGATGTAGCGCCACAACTCCCATTATCCTGGACAGCTGGCTGGGGATTGGAGAATTATCTGGAGAGCCGAGAGTCTCCCATCTTTGATTGAAAGCAGTGCCCACATTTGCAATGATACGCTTTGCTCAACCATGCATTTCTGAACTACCCAATTTCCTGGATTTGTATGGAATGTTGAACTCATTTGTGAAAGAGGACAACGTGTCGGGGAAGCTGGAAAGAGGCATGTTGTGTACAATATGAATTAAGGGAATTAAAGGAAGAAGAAAACATGGACTTTGGGACATGCAGTTACTAGAGACGCTTGAGACTGTGGTTTATATCTCAACCTTCTAGGTTTGGAGAAGTTGATGATGGTCCAGGCAGGAGAATAAACCCAGCATAGTGGTACCTCCGGCTTCAAAATTTGTCAAATTTGGGACTCAATGCATTTTGACACAAAAATGTTGTCCCGGCACTCATTGTTCGTTTGGTAGTTGATATGATAGAGTAGGAGGAGGGTGATGGCCGCAGAGAATGGACAGGAAATCAGTCATACCAGGAATGTCACTGCAAAAGGAAGTTGTGGAATGCCTCAGAGAGTGGACAGGAAGGTCACTGACAAGAATAGAATAGAATAGAATAGAATAGAATAGAATAGAATAGAATAGAATAGAATAGAATAGAATAGAAAATATGGAATGGAATAGAATAGAATGGAATTAGAATAGAATAGATTTAGAATTAGAATTAGAATAGAATTAGAATAGCATTATAATTAGAATAGAATAGAATTATAGAATAGAATAGAATTAGAATAGAATAGAATAGAAAATATGGAATGGAATGGAATAGAATGGAATTAGATTAGAATTAGAATAGAATTAGAATTAGAATAGAGGAGAGGGGAGAGGGGAGAATAGAGAACAGAATAGAATTAGAATAGCATTATAATTAGAATAGAATAGAATTATAGAATAGAATTAGAATAGAATAGAATTAGAATAGCATAATTAGAATAGAATAGAATTATAGAAAAGAATTAGAATAGAATAGAATAGAATAGAATAGAATAGAAATAGAATGCAACAACAGAACAGAGCAGAATTTCTTTTTTTAAAAATTTTTTCTGGCACCTACATGGGTACACCAAGTTACCAAGACAGTCTCTCCTCTCCACGAATATCCCTGGGGGTTGCAGGCATCTGGAATGAAAATGGTTTTTGCAGTCCTGCCTCCCAAACAGCAGGCAGCTTTATTGGAAACAGATGCTGGCCTTGGACAGGGAAGCCATCAAAGGCAGGACCGCACAGCCAGCCAACCAGCTTTTGGCCGGCGGACATTTCTCGGCTGCCTTTAAGGACAGTAGCAGAACTGACTTGAGAATGAGTTCCCAAAGAACATCCTCTCCCAAATCTATTCCACTGTCCGTGCCTTTTTTTTTTTAATCAAGAGCAGCGTCACTTCAGAAACAACCTGCAGGATTATATGATATTTTGGGTGCACGTGCGTACATTGGAGAGGCCACCTGTGGAAAAATGGCTAATTAAGTGATGGGACTGCAGTAGATTTGATGTCCAAAGTGAACCTTGTATTTATAAATGAAATCGGATGCAGAATTCAGGTCTATCTGGAAAGTATTCCTGGTTAATTATTTGCTCTATAGATTTTGTGCTCCAGTCTAAATTGGGAGGTTTCTACATTTAGAGTTTGGCAACTAGTATTTCATCATTCAATTTTCCCGGCAAAATCTATTCTCTCAGTGAAAAACTGACTCCCATTCAGCCAGAGAGTTTCTGTGGCTGAGGGTAGATTAGAACTCAAGTCTTTCTAAGCAAACCCACTTCCTTAACCCCCATATCCCACAATGCTGCGTTGAGGTGAGAAACAAAGTGGATATATGTATTTGGGGGTGGTATTGGCAGAAAGCAATTCTTATAATTATTCCATAAAATGACTGAATAAATATGGAAAGTTCTCAGCTCTTTCAGCTACAAACTCATGAAAGTCCAATTTAAACTGGCTAGAGATGAATCATTTCCCCCCCCAAAACAAACGACTTCTTTAACGCGTGGTGGAGTGGGTTTTTCCTCCAGTTCCTGGCGATTAATTGAAACAAAATGGAAAGGAACTTCTCACAATTCAGTGTGCTAGGAAAAGGAATCACTGCCTTTCCACAGCTAAAATCCGCTGCCAAAAGAAACAGCAGCGCAACATAAAACTTTGACAGGTTTTTCCGCTTCATTTTAAAGTGTGCAATAGAAATATCCAGTTTCCCCACCCCACCTTTAAAATATCTCCTCCATATAATCCTGAGAATAGAACTTACCTTTTGAGGAGCAGGTTTCCAAAAATAGGAGATACCCAGAATGGTCAAGGTGAGGGAGAGGAACAGAAGGAAGGTTAAAACAGCCCAAATCTGGACTCTTTTGTAGAGCCCTTTCTTGTTGGAGTAAGTCTGAAAGGAGGAGAGAGATTGTGAAAGTGTCAGACAAGTCAATCAATAGAATTTTAGAATTATAGGGCTGGGAGGGACTCTGGAGGTCTTCTAGTCCACCCCACCCCCCCCACTCAAGCAGGAGACCCTACATCACTGCAGGCAAATTGGCTGCCCAATCCTAGACTGCACTAACAGAAGGATAGAATCAACATCGTGTTGTGAAGTGTTAATACCACTCTATCAAGCCTTAGTAAGACCACACCTAGAGTCCTGCATCCAGGTTTGGTCACCACACTATAAAAAAGAGGTTGAGACTCTAGAAGAAGTGCAGAGAAGAACAACCAGGATGATGAAGGGACCAGAGACTCAAACATACGATGAACGGTTGCAGGAACTGGGCATGGCTAGTCTAGGGAAGAGAAGGACCAGGGGAGATAGGAGAGCAGTCTTCCAGTATTTGAGGGGCTGCCACAGAGAGGAGGAGGGGGTCAAGCTATTCTCCAAAGCCCCTGAAAGTAGGATAAGAAGTGATAAATGGAAACTAATCAAGGAGAGAAGAACTAAGGAAAATTATTTCTGACAGAACAATTAACTAGTAGAAGAGCTTGCCTTCAGAAGCTGTGAATGCTCCAACGCTGGAAGTTTTGAAGAAGAGATTGGATAAGATTTGTCTGAAATGGTATAGGGTTTCCTGAGCAGGGGGCTGGACTAGAAGACCTCCAAGGTCCCTTCCAACTCTGTTATTCTATACTGTCTTATTTAAAGCCTCCAGGGATGGTACACCCTCCACCTCTGAATTCATCTGTTCCACTGATGAATTGTTCTCACTGCCAGCCAATGTCTCCTCGCTGATGGGGCACCTGCATGCAGAAAAACCACCAAACAATCCCTCTTTGGAGGCGCGCACACCCAGGTCTTGCCCTCCCACACCCCAAAGAAGGGTCAAGTAACGGACTTACGCCATCCTTGCAGAATTCCTGGGGCCCCTCCGGGAGCTGTTTCCCCATGCTGCTTCCCCCTTGAGTGTCAAATCTCTCTTTTATGTCCCAGAGAGTGGGATGGTTGAGACGCTGGGACTGGGGTGGAGTCACGATGCTTTCGAATCCTCCCTGAGCAGACTGGAGGGCTTCCCTCTTTTTTTGGGGGGGGGGGGGGGTCCCTCCAGCTGGCTAAATGTGTGGCATTGCCACAGCCAACTCTGCAAAACGTGCAGAAGGAGAGGGTGCGTTTCAGATGGAGACAAGGATGCTGTTTCTTTTCCGAGTTGATCCTCCTTGCAAGCCTTTTTTTTTTGTAACTTTTTTATTTTATGTTTAAAACATACGTCAATATCATTTCGTGGATGGTGTGGTATCTGAGTGTCAACCATTTTGATACAACAGCAACAATCTGTCTCTAGATAAAAGTGAAATACCACTCATGCATCATCACTTAATCTCCAGAACCGTAAAGCCTACAAACTTAAAATTTGGCACCTATGTTCCTCTTGGCTTCTAGGTGCTCACTAAGAAAGGATTTTTTGAAATGACTATCGTAGCATTAGTATTTCCTATATCATTATTATTAACACGCTCTGATGCTAAAGAATTCTACTCCCCCTCCCCACCTGAAAAGAAATCTGTTCCAAATGCAAAACACAAGCAGAGGAGAGGAGTTTCCTTGTTTGTTTTAGTTTCACAGCAACAACCAGCTTTAGTACAGAACAGTTGAGCTAAGCCATGCCCAGGCTCCTTGCTGTCTTTCTTGCTCACACAGCAAATACTGTTTCAGTTTCCAAACTGCCCTCACTCTCTCACACACTGACAGGATGCTAGCCAGATGAATACCTATGGATGCTGGTAGGCAGAGGCAGAATTTTTTTCTCCTTATTTTCCTAAGCCTAACCACATAGCCAAGCATGGGTATCGAGCTAGTAATACAATAAGCATTACTAAATTAATCCAACTTGTGTAGTCTAATGTTGTTATACATAACTACATCGGCACACAATCCTTCATTTTTCAATTATTAATATTTGCTACATCCTTCTAATAGTAATAGCATTATTTTTGAGCATCCTTTTTCAAACTCTGATCTTAACCTGTAATATTCACTTTAGATGTATTAAGTAAAAGTATGTATAACAATATTGCCCCATTTCTAAATTTGTTTATCTATTCTAACTTTTAATACGGCCAATCTTAACAATTACTACATTGATCTAATGTTGTTATTACATAACTGTATCAGCACATAATCCTTCGCCTCCTGGAAACCAGCTGCCATTTTATTTCCAATGCTAATTCCTTCTGGGGTTTCCATCTCCTTCTGAGCTCGGCAATTGTCTCATATTTATGACGTGTCCTGGAGTCACATGATTACCTTCTGACCAGCAAAGTCAGATAACAGATAATCAGAGTTGGAAGGGACCTTATAGGCCATCTAGTCCAACCCACCACCCAAGCGGGAGACCCTACATCATTTCTAGCAAATGGCACTCCAATCTCTTCTTGAAAGTCTCAAATGATGGCGCTCCCACAACTTCCGAGGGTAACTTCTGTTCCATTGGTTGATTGTTCTCACTGTCAGAAAGTTTCTCCTTATTTCCAGATTAAATCTATCCTTGTTCAGTTTCCATCCATTATTCCTTGTCTGGCCTTTGGGTGCTTTGGAAAATAGTTTGACCCCTTCCTTCTTTCTGTGGCATCCCTCAAATATTGGAAGACAGCTATTATGTCTCCCCTGGTCCTTCTCTTCACTAGACTAGCCAAGCCCAGTTCCTGTAACTGTTCTTTATATGTTTTAGTCTCCAGTCCCCTAATCATCCTGGTTGCTCTTCTCTGCACTTCTTCTAGAGTCTCAACATCTTTTTTTTAGTGTGGTGACCAAAACTGGATGCAGTACTCTAGGTGTGGCCTTACTAAGGCTTTATAGAGTGGTATTAGTACCTCCCTTGATTTCGATTGTATCTCTCTGTTAATGCAATTTAGGATTGCATTAGCTTTTTTGGCGGCTGCTGCACACTGCTGGCTCATATTTAGCTGGTTGTCCACTAAGACTCCAAGATCCCTCTCACAGTTCCTGCTATTGAGTCTGGTTTCACCCAGTCTATTATATGTGTCCTTTTGGTTTTTCTTGCCTAAGTGTAGGGCTTTACTTTTCTCTACATTGAATTTCATTTTGTTAGATAGGGCCCAGTGTTCTAGTCTGTCAAGATCCATCCATGGATCTTGAGCCCATCTTCTTAAGTGTTAGCTATTCCTGCCAGCTTAGTATCATCTGCAAATTTGGTAAGTTCCCCTTTTATTCCTAAGTCAATAAGGAAGCCAGATTCACTTAACAACCGTTTTACAGGTAGTCCATGATTTATGACCACAATTCAGTCCAAAATTTACCTTGCTAAGCTGAGACAGCTGTTCAGTAAATTTTACCTCATTTTACGACTTTTCTTCGCAGTTGTGAAGTTAGTCACGCGGGTTCTTAAACGAATCTGGCTTCCCCATTGAGTTTGCTTGTCAGAAGGTCTCAAAAGGGAATCGTGTGACTCCCGGGAGGCTGCAACCATCATAAGGTATGAATGAGTTGTTCTGAGTGTCTGAATTTTGGATCATGAGGAAGCTGCAACGGTCGTAAAGTGTGAAAAACTCATTTTCTTTTTCTGTGCCCTTATAAATTTTGAACGGTCACCAAATGAACTATTGCAAGTCGGGGATTACCTGTACTAACTTAACAGCTGGAATGATTCACTTAACAACAGTGGCAAGAAAACAGTCATAAAATGAAGCAAAATCCACTTCATGAGGGTGAAGGTGTAACCTGGAAATAAGGAGAAACTTTCTGACTGTGAGAACAATTGACCCATGGAGCAGAAGCTACCTTTAGAAGTTGTGGGAGTTTTACCCCTGGAGGCTTTCAAGAAGCAACTGGACTGCCATTTGTCAGAAATGATGTAGGGTCTCCTGCTTGGTCGGGGGGGTTAGACTAGATGACCTATAAGGGCCCTTCCAACTCTGATTATCTGTTATCTGTGACACTTTGGGCTCAATTGAGGACTACTTGTGCAAGCGTCGAAGAGATCTTAACCATAAGTGTTTGTTTATGGAATGATTTTGTTTATTATCTTCAGAATATTCTAGAAAGTCTTGCCTAGTGGTTAGTAACTTCTTCCAACCCTTATCTTGTTCTGTGCTGGAATCAAGACAATCCTATGGATGTGTGGATGGTGTCCTCTTGTGGTCGGTGGTGGAACAGCAAGTAAGACATCTCAATAACCTTTCCAACTTTCTCAGAGGTGAACCGCTATACGCATTTCGCTGTAATCCTTAAGAGGGTTTCAGGATAAGATTTTGCTAATCTGCTGGTTGGCAGCCCATAATCTTCAATGGAAATGAGGGGATTATGCCATGTGGGATTTCTAAAGGGGTGTTTTCCAGATGCGTGAGGCTTCTCAAAATTCTCCTACCAACATAGCCTTGGGATACAGATGAAAAAAGGCAGTGGTTTTAATTGCTTTGCACAACCCAAAGTCGGCTTTTCAGAAAGCAACAGTTTGCAACAACTATTTGTGGGCGATTAGAAATACTGATATCGTTGCTACCCTCCTCAACTCCAAATTTAAAACCTTGATAAAATTGGGAGAAGGCTACGAAAATCTAGATTCAGGTTAAAGACATAAAGACATAACGATTGGATATTGGGTTTGTCATCAAAAAAGCACAACAAAGAATGTTCTTTCTGCACCAACTCAGAAAGCTCAAACTGCCCAAGGAGCTGCTGATCCAGTTCTACAGAGGAATTATTGAGTCTGTCATCTGTACCTCTATAACTGTCTGGTTTGGTTCTGCAACCCAACAGGACAGACATAGACTTCAGAGGGTAATTAGGACTGCAGAAAAAACAATTGCTACCAACCTGCCTTCAGTTGAGGACCTGTATACTGCATGAGCCAAAAAGTAGGATGTGATAATATTTACAGACCCCTCACATCCTGGACATAAACTGTTTCAACTCCTACCCTCAAAACAACGCTATAGAGCCCTGCACACCAGAACAACTAGACACAAGGACAGTTTCCCCCAAATGCCATCACTCTGCTAAACAAATAATTCCCTCGACACTGTCCAACTATTTACAAAGTCTGCACTACTATTACTATTAATCTTCTCATCACTCCTTATCACCCATCCCCTCCCACTTGTGACTGTATGACTGCAACTTTGTCGCTTGTAGCCTTATGATTTATACTGACTGTTTCCTAGTATGATTGGATTGCTTATTGTACCCTATCACTATCATTAAGTGTTGTCCCTTATGATTCTTGACTCTTGACGAATGGATTCCCCCTCCCCAAAATGGCTGAGATCGTTAGAGCCCTGTTGCAACGGCGTGGAAAAGCTGCTTTCTGTGCGAGCAGCATTAGCAGATAAATAGTCCTCAGGGACCGATTACGACCAGTTGACTTCAACAGTAGGTCAGTGCAGAGCTGAGGAGATTAGACGTGACTGCAGGGTGTGCAAAAGAGAGCAGTCCATGTGTGCGAGCCGTGTACGCAAACAGGCGTGCTGGACTTTCGCTTGGTGCTGGGGGGGAAAATCCCTGGGCATTATTTTTTCCCTAGACTTATTTTCTGGGTCATATAACTTTTCATAATATTCTTTAACTCTTTTCTTTTTATGGGCTCTTTTTGGAATTGGGTATGTCCCTGGTCATTTTGCTGGGGAAAATCAGAGTTGCTTTGCCTTCCAAATCTCTTAGGAGATTTACAGTGGTTGGGATTCAAATTTTTTTGCTACCGGTTCTGTGGGCGTGGCTTGCTGGGCATGGCTTGCTGGGCATGGCAGGGGAAGATTACTGCAAAATCCCTATGCCCTCCTCACCCCATTAACCTGCTTTCCAGCT
This sequence comes from Pseudonaja textilis, assembly GCF_900518735.1. Next base: position 5,170,151 of record NW_020769328.1, on the reverse strand, counting down.
CCGTTCTCCTATGCAGGGCAACCAAAGAAAACTCAGCCAATCAGCTGAGACTCAGGAGGCGGAGAATAGATGGGGGTGGGGCCAGTCAGAGGCAGTATTTGCCGGTTCTCCAAATGACTCAAAATTTCCTCTACCAGTTCTCCAGAACTGGTAAGAATTGGCTGAATATACCACCTCTGGTGATTCAATTCCAAAGGTTCCTCATCCTTTTTGGGGGGAGGGAGGTTACAGGCAATCCTTGACCAAATGACCACTGTTAGGATTGAGGAAATTCACCGTGAAGAGGTGTGGTTTGTCCAGTGAGGCATCAGGAGACCGCACCTGATTTTAAGACCTGTTTTCGTGTTAAGCAAAATTGCTGCGGTCGTTAATTCACATGATCATGAATGGGAAATAGGGTGTAGGATCTCCTGCTTGGGTGGAGGAGTTGGACTAGATGACCTACAAGGTCCCTTCCAACTCTGTAAAGTCTGTAATCCAAACTTTTCCATTTGTTGATTGTTCTCACTGTCAGAAAATCTCTCTTTATTTCCAAGTTGAATCTCTCCTTGTTCAGTTTCCATCCATTATTCCTTGTCTGGCCTACAGGCACTTTAGAAAATAGCTTGAGCCCTTCTTCCTCCCTGTGGCAGCCCCTCAAATATTGCAAGACCTCTATCATGTCTCCCCTGGTCCTTCTCTTCCCTAGACTAGCCAGGCCCAGTTCCTGCAACTGTTCATCGTGTGTTTTAGCCTCCAGTCCCCTCATCATCCTGGTTGCTCTTCTCTGCACTCTTTCTAGAGTCTCAACGTCTTTTTGGTAGAATTGATAGAGCATCTCCTGCTCTAGCAGGGAGTTGGATTTAAAGGTACCTTTCAAAATTGGTTATCCTGCCTCCTGTAGGGGATCATCTGCTTAGTGGCCATGGCACTTAGCAACCGTGTTCCCGATTCCAATTGTGATCTCTTAAGTGAGGACTAGCAGTATCTGTTGGAAACTCTATCCTGTTCCCAAATGATTACAGATTAACCTGGGTGGAAGGGACCTTGTAGGTCATCTAGTCCAACTCCCCCGCCCAAGCAGGAGACCCTACGCCATTTCTGCCAGATGGCAGTCCAGTCTTTTCTTGAAATGTGTGAATGAAGGCACGGAGACTCAAAAGATTGACTTTCATCGTCTCTTGGATGTCTCCTTTATGGATGTTTCATGATTTTTTATGAAACAAAGCTTTTAGGGATTGCAAGCTGGCAAATGGTTGCACTTTGGGAAAGGCTTACGAGTTGAAACTGTTTCCTCTCCACTTTCCTTTTGGAGGGAACGATGATTTATCTGGCCGTATTAATGATGTGTTTACTTTACAAGAGAATGGAAAGCGTAATTACGAAAAGTGATTTTGGCTGTTGATGGCCATTGGCAGGAGGGTCTTGGAACCTTTTAGTGCTGTGTCTAGAAAGGTGTTGCATTTACCCGAATCAGTGCAAGATAGATAGAGAGAGATATATTTCTTTCATTCTTTTACTTAAAAAAATGAAATAAAAGAAATGTCAGGGATTGTAACCTCACTGTAATAGAATAAAAGCCACTTTTGCAGGGAAGAAGGAACGGATGGGCTAGCTAGTGGAAAGGCAAATGGGATGCTCTTATATTTTCCTTTCCTCCTTTGAAAAAGGCAAACTTAAATAATGACGGAAGGATATATCTAAATTTGTATGATGGGAGAAAAACCCTCGTGTTAACGATAAGGTATTACAAAGTGCAAAGGAAAGAGAAGGATTGGCTCTATAAGATTGGAAATGGCACTTTTGCTGCCTGTTTAGCTTGGATGAATGAGAGATTAAGAAATAGAAGGCTATTGTAAGTTTGAAGGATATGATCTAAAATTTGGATGGCATGGATCGTTATGGAATGACAAAACTAAGGTTAAGGTAGATTTCCAAAAATTGTTTTGTTAGGCAGGCCATTTGTAGAGTATGGAATAAATATAAATCTAGTTTGTGCACAAGAAGCATTTGATGATAAGCAAACACAAATGGTTAACTTATTGTGATGTACTGCAATTCTTTCAAAGGAAGAAACCAAGATAAGATCTGATAGCAGAAGGATATGCATGTTAATAGTTTTTTTTCTATCAGATTGCATACAAATAATTACACTAATTCAAAAGATTTTAAAGACAATTGAAACTAGAGACTTTCAGGATTAATGGACGGACAGCTAGGTATCTTTTTTCCTCATGAAACAGGAAAAAAGTGCACTTATGATTTGTGGTTTTGATGATTAGAAAAAAAAATGGATAATAGAAAAAAGTGAGCCTTTCTTTTTTGCAATTGTAGAGCGAAAGATAACTTGATAATCATACTTACATTTGCTGCAAAAAATATCAAAAGCTTTTTTCTTTTTCTTTTTATCTTTACTTTCTACACTTCTTTGTTTCTCATTTTCTTTTTTAAAATTGTTGTAAGTTTGTATTGGTTTTTATGTCCTATTTTAAACTTTTAACAAAAAAATTATAAAGTATATATATAAAAATGGCGCGTTTCAATTGATTATATGGTTGTGAAAGAAAAGAAGATCAGAATAGTAAAAGCTGAGGTTTATTTCCTTTTTCCCCTTCATAAAAACAGTCCCTGGAGAAACAGGAAATGGATTTTTGATGATTTGGAGAGGAAAAAAAAATGGAAAATCTCCTTCAAGTCGAGATTGAGCCCCTTGATGGCTTTGTCTACATCACATGATTAACTAAGTTAATTATGCGAGGAGAAATTCCGGTATCATGCAATTTCCCTAACTCAGTTAATTAGCTCCAAGAGCTATCTTGGAAGGAATTAATGTTAGCTAACATTGGACAGGTATTATCTCTTCTTGATTGACAAAATGCTAGAGAGACCCTATGAAAACCAAGCTTCTCTAAGAACTCAATCTCTGTTATCTTTTGCCTCCGTTGGCTAGGATGTACACGTGCTTAAAAGAGAATAAAGGGGAAGGGTGGATTAGCCTCCCAACCCTACGGGAGTGGCTGTTTCTTTTAGGAAGATAAATGACCCTGGAGACATTTGGGAGAACTGATATTTTAGGGTGTTCAGGTTAGAAGGAAATTAAGTGAGGTCAACAATAGATACGGAGCTCTACAGAGTGAAGGAATCCAACTTAATCTCATGAGTGGTCTCTTGACAGGAAAGCCACTTGAAGAGACTAGAACTGTCATGATGAACCTATGGCACACGTGTCACAGGTGGCACCCAGACACATTTGTGCCAGCACATGAGACACGGGCAAATTTACCTCATTGCGCATGTGCGCACCTCACAGCTGATTTTCAGCTGGTTTGAGGCATTTTTGGCCTTCCAGAGGCTTGAAAAAAAGCCTCTGCAGGCCAAATAGGCCCATTTAGTCACTTCCTGGAATACCGGAAGTGATGAAATGGGCCTATTAGGCCTGCAGAGGCTTTTTTTCAAGCCTCTGGGAGGCCAAAAAAGGCCTCAAACCAGCCGAAAATCAGCTGTGAGGTGCAGTGCAGGTAAGGGGGGGGCATGGGTGATTGCACGTGTATGCACAGGGCGTGGCAGGGCGCACTGCCTTCTGGGTCCTGGCATGTGAGCATGCGAGCGCCAGCATCCACACAATTTTTGACACAGGAGCCCAAAAGGTTAGCCACCACTGGACTAGAAGCATTTCAAATGTGGATTTACAGGCGGCTGTTATGTATAAACTGGGTTGACAAAATCAGAAATAAGGAGATGACAAGCTGCCTGGGAAAGCCAAGGGAAATCATTAAAACCATAAAAAAGTGAAAATTGGAATATTTTGGACATGTGAAGCAACACCCAGAAAAATACGGCACCCTTCACTTCATCCTCCAGGGAAAGATTGAAGGCAGAAGATCCAGGCAGAAGAAGAACAGCATGGCTTCAAAATCTAAGGGACTGGTTTGGACAAAACTCAACTGCCCTTTTTCGTGTGGCTGTTGATAAAAGAAGAAGAAGAAGAAGAAGAAGAAGAAGAAGAAGAAGAAGAAGAAGAAGAGGAGGAGGAGGAGGAGGAGGAGGAGGAGGAGGAGGAGGAGGAGGGAGGAGGAGGAGATGACGATACCATCTTGCGATCTGTGAGAAAGGTGGAAAATTAAAACACAGATAAATGAGTAAATGTTGATAACAATTCTCAAAGGACAAGCTTTTCCTTGGAAGTAAGACCCCAGAACTACAACTGATTTTTAACCTGGATAAGCCTGTCGCCCAAGATTGCGATTTTAGTCACACTTCCTAGAATGAAGGTTCAGTTCCAGTCAGCAAAGCTACTGCTTCCTAACCAGTTTTGGAAAAGAGGATTTGCTTGAAGTAAACACGCATCAGACTGGAAAGTTACTTCTGAGTAAGCCTACCGGAGGTTGGGCTGTAGATGAATACCCATAAAAGGGTCATCATGAGATTAAGTTGGATTCCTCTAAATGAAGGTAGTTAGGCTGGATTTCCAGGGATTAACTTTAAAGACAGATGGAGTACAATAAACTGGGTAATTAGGCCCGATGGATCAAGGAGCAATTTTGGAAAAAAATTTTTTTTTCCAGGCAGGCTGTTTACTGCATGTTGAGGCTTTGTAATTCATGCAGGGCTTCCAAAATAATTGTTAAGAGGCTCTTTAAAAGCTTTAAAAGGGGTTTGGAGAGTAAGGGGCAAATTCACAAGGGCTGCTGCAGCAGACGGAAAAAGAAAAATCTATTGAATTCCTCTAATATTGCTCCTCATCTGTGTTTTCTAATAAATAGTGGAATAGGAAATAGCTTTTTAAGAGGAGATTGTCAAAGATTTGGCTTGGCAAAAACACACACCGTGTAATTTTTTTGTTTTTGTAGTTTGCAAATGATGTGATTAAAGAAATATAATAGTAGGTAAGAAAGAGATGGAGGTGTAGAGAGGCATTTTTCCCCCCACCCCAACCTCTTTCCCCAGTAATATTACGTGCTTTGGCCAACTGTTGTGCCTCTCATCCAAAAACACAATTGCCAGCTGTTGATGAATGACCCCTTTGGAATGTGTAATCCCGGGCTATTGAGATAGATGGCCCTCAGAGGTTCTGCAAAAGCTCCCACGGAGTTGCACTTTTTAACATAACCAAAGGGGAAAATGGGTTAGGTCCACGGGTGAGATCTCTGTTAAAAGTATTGAGTTTGAGTCAACAAATGGCCTGGACAAATTCCTGCAGTTTGCTGGGCAACATTTTCAGGAATGGTTCACCAATATTGCCTTCTTAGGCTGAAGAGAGAATGACCGGCCCCAAATCACCCAGCTAACTTCCATGCCTAGGACAGGAGCTGTTCAATTAAGGTTCAAATTTAATTGAAATTGCATTTATGGCAAGTCTCTTCTGGTCTTACTACTGTACTGTACTGGAGGACCTGTTTTTCCTCTCCTCTCCCTCTCTCTCTTCTGGTCTTCCTCCTCCTCCTCCTCCAATTGCCATAGCTTTATAGCAGAAAGGGTGAACAAAGCTGACTCCTTTTTTTCAGAGAAACACAGATGGGATGCATTCACACCAGTGGCAGGCAATAATATGCAGTGAGAGGTTAAAATATGTCTTGCACAACAGCCTTCCCCGATATTTTCTGTCTTAAATCAATGGGCAATATGTTTCCTTTTAGAGCATTCTCTCTCTCTCTCTCTTTTAATCATTCAGCTGGCTGGAACAGAACGTATTTGTGACTAAACACGCAGGTGGAATGTGCAACATTTGCTTTGCATGTTGTATGTTCAGAATCTTTATCTTAGTACTCCTTAACAGTTTCCCTCGAAGACGGAGCAAAGCTTCTATGCTGAGATTGAAAGAGAGGGAGTTGATTCTTCATACTTTTTTTCTTTCGGGTGAGAATGTTTTCCTAAGGAAGACTTGGAAACAGAGAAATTGTGGGATGTTCCAGATGTGGGAAAACTCTTAGTATCACCATTTGTACCTTCCCAGGAGGAGAACGTAGTTCAAGGATCTCTATGCTTTTTTGAGTCCACACAAATATGGAATTTTTATAACTCACCAAAGGGTAAAAATTCTGGGCGAAGTATGCCCAACCCACAAGATAATGAGATGTGACCAGTTGGATAATATTTATTGATTGATTGATTAGCCCTTGAGTCATATCAAAGTGCAGAGTTCCAGAAACAAATTATTACTAAAATTTGATAAAAGCAATTTAAAATGGAATTGGATAAAATTACAGTCTAAAATGAAATTGGAATAAAACACAATACTTTAAGATTTAGATAAAATATGACAAAATCCAATGTCACCCCTACAATCTACCCCAATCGGTCCCACATATGCAAATCTCAACCGAACCATTTTACTTAAGTACTGTGCTGTGTTAAATGTTATTTTCAGATTCTGGCCTCACAAAAGGGAAGTTGTTTTGATATGGGGATCCCAATGGGCCACTTGGATAATATCCATTTCCTCAATTGCAACTTGCTGAGGTTACTCTCCAGTGCTCCTGCGGTTCAGATAAACTGTATGGGCTTATTGGTTGAAAAAGGCTGAAATCAGCCTGGAAAATGGGTAAGGGAGAAACGGGGAGCCTCCCAGCTATAATTTTTCGGGAGGAAAGCCAAAAATCTTGCCCCTGAAATCATACTCCATTTTATTGACCAAATATTTGGGGATTATCTCAGAGGGCTTATCGCCAGCATCTGGGCTGTGGTTTAGTTGTTCCTGCATTCAGTTTAAACCCAGCCAACGTCTTTGTATGTAAGTCCAGTGTCTTTGCAGCTATATCTCCCATTTTATCTTTGAAAGCGAAACTTTGCTGCAGAGAGCTTTGAACATTTTTCAGGAATTCAAGTGTTGAATTTATTCCTGGGTCGCTGCTGTCTAAAAAGATCTTTTTCAAATGGCCAAGAACACGCTTTCATTTCCTACGCTTTTCAAAGGCTGAAGTGGTTGCCTTTGCTTTTAAGGAAAAAAAGATTAATTCTAGAGGGTGCTCCAGTGGAAATGTTCTGTGTGCCAAACATATCAGAAATAGGGAAGGTTAATTGACTTGGAAACAGATCTTGGGCACCCGTTAGGAAGCGACAGTATGTGGGGTATGATTACTTCATTAGCAATAGCACTTAGCAATAGCACTTAGATGTATATACTGCTTTACAGTGCTTTTACACTCTCTCTAAGCAGTTTACAGAGTCAGCCTATTGCCCCCAACAATCTGGCTCCTCATTTTACCCACCTTGGAAGGATGGAAGGCCGCCGAGTCAACCTTAAGTTGGTGGGAATCAAACTACCAGCAGTGGGCAGAATTAGCTTGCAATACTGCATTCTAACCATTGGGAAGGGAAGGGAAGGGAAGGAAAGAGAAGGGAAGGAAGGAAGGGGAAAAGGGAAATAGCTCTTAGACTTATATACTGCTTCCTAGTGCTTTACAGCCCTCTCTAAACAAAAGGAAGGAAGGAAGGAAGGGCTCACTTATATACCACTTCATAGTACTTTACAGTCCTCTCTAAGCAGTTTACAGAGTCAGCATATTGCCCCCAATAATCTTGGTCCTGATTTTATCCACCTCAGAAGGATGGAAGGCTGAGTTAACATTAGAAAGAAGAATTGTGTCAGGGTTTGGGTGATTGCCCTAATTAAATCAGGAGACTTTATCTGAGGGGTTTTATCGGAGGCTAAAACTCCCTAGTAAGAAACTGGGGCCTGGGAGCTCATGATGAACCCTCTTGGTAAGTTTTTGACTATGCATTTGCACACTTCTTGCATTTCCTGGGGTGTCATGGTTCTACCATTACCCAAGATGCCTCTGATAAGGGTAGTCTTTCCACTTGATTAAATATTGGAGTTGACAAGTTGATCTGCATAACAAGAGTTAAGCCTATTGTACAGTGTGGGTCAGGGGGCAGGATTTTCAGTCAGGGTGGGCATCTTGGTCTCAGGGGCCATGAGAATTTGAAGGCCTCTTGTAGGGACACGCGTAAAGCTTTCTCCATGGTGGGCGGGGACCATCCTACAATACCCAACTGCTGGGGTTTTAGCAACTGTTCTGGTTGCTTTCTACTCTCCGGCTTCCTAGATTGCAGGACTGGGCAGCTCAAACCAAGGAAGTTCCTAGAGGTTCCCTGCTACACCGGAGGGCACATATAAGCATCTGTAACCTGATAGCAAGAAGAAAAAAAAACTGTAACATCTAGCAAGAAAAACTCAAGAGCTTCTGATTAAATGCAACTCCCCTCTTAGTCTTATCAACTAGCAGAAAAAGAGCTTGCTACAGGTTAGACTGGGTTCCTCCAGGAAAGAATAAGAGAAACAGCGTATTCCAGGCTAGCTGATTTGCAGGATGGAATGAAGAATCAACCAGGTGTAGGCTTCTTCTTAGGAGAAGAAAGAAAGAGAAAGAAAGAAAGGAAGGAAGGAAGGAAAGGAAGGAAGGGAGGAAGGAAGGAAAGGAAAGGAAAGGAAAGGAAAGGAAAGGAAAGGAAAGGAAAGGAAAGGAGGGGGAAAGGAGTAAGCCGAATACTCCCTTCCTTTTTCTTTCTTTCTTTCTTTCTTTTTCTTTCTTTCTTTCTTTCTTTCTTTCTTTCTTTCTTTCTTTCTTTC
>NW_020769328.1:5149753-5161590 GCF_900518735.1 Pseudonaja textilis | reverse complement strand
TTCTTTCTTTCTTTCTTTCTTTCTTTCTTTCTTTCTTTCTTTCTTTCCATTCCTTCCCTCCCTCCCTCTCTTTTTCTCTCTCTTTCTCTCTCTTTCCCTTCCTCCTTCTCTTCCTCTCTCCCCCTGTCCCCCTCTTCCTCTCTTCCTCCTTTTCCCCTCTCCTTGCCTGGTTCCTTTCTCAATTATTTTTCCATAATGCTCCGTCTCATTTTTTGGACGAGGCTTTTTACCTATTGTTCTTTGTTTACCCTTGCTTTTCAAACCCAACCCTTGTTTCATCATCTGTGTTTCTCTGTTCAGCACTCTGTCTATTTTCTTAATAAAGTAAATGCTGTCTCAAACAGGCATTTCCTTTGTACCTAGGGGGCTGTAATCTTGTAACTTGCCTCAGATGGCCGGAGCCTTTGAAAATTGACTACCGGGTGCAGTGCTGAAAATACCTTGGGTGCTTTCTTTTATTAACAGAAAAAGAGAAAAGCATTTTCCTTATTTAAGCCTGACTCATATCTCCTTGCTTAATGGGGAAAGAAAATAGTCACTCTAGGGTGTCCTGGTTACATGGAGAGGAGGCCTGTTGAGGAGGGGAGGGGATGAGATTTGCCCTTACAGAAGCTTTTCCCAGCATAGGAAAAGCTTAGCTGCTTTTTTTTTTCCTGGGCTAATGAGGACATTTCTAAACAACGCACTGGATTGCAGTGTCTACCAAATTTTATTTTTTCTACGAATGCCTACGGGGCCCATAGGAAGCCTTGACAGCAAAGGTGATGCTAAAGATTGAAGCCAATTTACATTTTATCTATATCCTCAACTTGCAACTAGTCACTTAGGGACCATTCAAAGCTATAAAGGCACTGGAAAAAGTGACTAATGACCGTTGCAGCATTTCCCATGGTCACGTGATCAAAATTTGGGCGGATTTAACAATGGTGGCAGCATCCTAGGGCCATGGGATCTGCCATTTGCAGCCTTCCCAGACAGCTTCTGACAAGCAAAGTCAATGAGGGAAGTTGGCTTTGCTTAACGGCCGCATGATTCACTTAACAACTTCACTTAATGACATTGGCAACAAACATTGTAAAAGCAGGCATGGCTCATTTAACAATCGCTGCACTTAGCAACAGAAATTTTGGACCCAATTGTGATTGCAAGTTGAGGACTCTCTGTCTCTGTCTCTCTCCTTATCCTTATCTCCATCTCCATCTCCATCACCTTCTCCATCTCTATCATCTCTGTCATCTCTCCCTCTCCCTCCCTCTCCCTCCCTCTCTCTCTCTCTCTCTCTCACACACAGAGATGATTGGGGACATGAGGCTAAAACATATGAAGAATGATTGCTGGAATTGGATCAATCTAGCCTAGTGAAATGAAGGAATAGGGGTGACATGATAGCAGTGTTCCAATATTTGAGGGGCCACCACAAAGAAGAGGCTATCAACCTATTCTTCGAAGCACCTGAGGGCAAGACAAGAAGCGATGGGTGGAAACTAATCAAGGAGAGAAGCAACTTAGAACTAAGGAGAGATTTCCTGACAGTGAGAACAATTAACCAATGGAACAATTTGCCTCCAGAGATTGTGAATGCTTGGAAGTTTTTAAAGAAGAGAGTGGACAATCATTTGTCTGAAATGGTATAGGGTTTCCTGCCTGAACTGAGGATTGGACTAGAAGACCTCCAAAGTCCCTTCCAATTCTGTTATTCTCTCTATGTGTATGTCTATATATCTATGTCTATCTCAACAGAACAGAATAACAGAGTTTGAAGGTACTTTTGGAGGTCATCTAATCCAACCCCGCTGTTGAAGCAGAAGCGTATCATTCCAGACAAATGGCTGTCCAAACTCTTTCTAAAAATTTTCAGTGATGGAGTGCCCATAATTTCTGGAGGCAACCTTGGTTAACTGGTTAATTGTTCTCACTGTCAGGAATTTTTTTTGTTAATTCTAGGTTGGTTCCCTCTTTGATTCATCTCCCTCCATTGCTTCTTGTCTTGCCTTTAGGTGCTTTGGAAAATAGGTCTCTATCTCTATCTCTATCTCTCTCTTTCTATCTCTCCCTCTCTTTCTCTTCCTCTCTTTGTACAAGGTGAAGCACAAAGCTCAAGTGGTAGCAAAACAAAAAACAACAAAACCTGCCCACTGGCACGAAATCGCTAATCCCAGTGTGATTAATGGATGATGGCAGGAGCTGATGTTTAAACAATGCAGCAAGACCACCTGGTGGAGTAGACAACCTGTGTTCTCACAAAGATTTGAACTCTACTTTTCACAATCCATTGCCATTGACAATGTAGCCTGGAGCTGACAGACCTTGAAACCCAAAGAGATGGGGGACACGTCCTTCATTTCAACTATAACACACCTTGCTGGAAACGCAACTCTTGTCATGTTAGGTTAAGTTAGCACCACGGACAGTTCCAATGTGAGAAACATTTAGCATCTCAGGAAAGCGAAGCCTTTTCTTATTTTTTTAAAGAGCCAAGTTGTACCAAGTCCCGAACTCCATATCCAGCTGGTTCCTTGAGGGACACACTCTATGCATAGCTATGGGCCCTGAGCAGTCTGAATCAGGAGGTTGTCCATTAATCAGGGCTGTGGCTTGATCAGGATGATGGGATGTGGGATGTCTCATGGTGTGATGACCCAAAGGGGTGTGGCACACAGTCAGATAATCAGTAGGAGTCCCTTTGTTAGCTTCAACTTTGCCCCCAATGTCCTGGTTACCTTCTGGCTGGAGAAAAACTCTCCCAGGGATAGCCTTTGGCTGCAGAGAATCAAGTCCAAAACGTGGTCAACAGAAACTGTAACTATAAGTCCAATCAAGGCAAGATGAGCTAATTAATCTGGTAGGGCAGGAGCAAGAATTCCAGATGTGAAGACACGGCAATTAATTCAACATGGTTGGAAGGACGCCAGGAACACAGATAAGCAAAGTCAACACAAGATAAACTCACATTTGTTCCAAGCAGCTGCCGCACTCAGCATGCATCTCTTTTAAACTCTCTTCCCAGCTGCAACTAATGAAGGGAATCAGGGCCCTTTCCTCACCCATAAACCATGCAACTCATGTTGTTCCCTTCTCCATTCCTCCCTGCGTGGCCAAGGATGAAGAGGGGGGTGGGCCTGGATCTTCCTCCGAACTCCATCTCCCTTGTTCTACCCTGCTGTGCCCAACTGGACTTTGCCCTTCCCCAGTTTCCTCCACAACCAATGGAGCCACACTCCCACTCCCTGTCAACTGTTCACCTTCTTCCTCAGATTCAGACTTTTGACATGGGCATGATACATGGTATGGCTGAACTGAGGGAGCTACTGGGAAAACTCCCCGGCAGGATGTCTGTAGAGATTCTCAGTCATCCAGGTCATGGTTTTCCCAAAGGTTCTTTTTCAGGAGACAACTGGACTTTCTTGTTTTTTTTCTTTTGGAAAAAAAAAAGGATATAAGAGGAATACCAGATCCCAAGGGAGGAACATGGGAGATTGATCGAAAAGTTAATAAGAATTGAAATACTATGAAGGACAAGAGATGATGGATAGATACAGAATAATGGGATTTGTCTTACTAAAGATTAGAAAATAGAGTTAGAAATTAAAAACTGGGAAAAATTTATTATGCATACTGTCACATGTTATAAGTTACCACAACTACTACGTATATGTAAATGTTAGAAGCTGAAAGACTACTACTATGTATGCTTAAATAGTAACGGGTAAAGAGATGATGGATAGATACATAATATTTCTTAATATGGGAATTGTTTTATTAGGGAATTAGAAAAATGAGGTAGAAAGTAGAAACGGGGAAAATATTACTATGGATACTGCTACAAAATACAATACCTTATAACTACAATGTACACATAAATGTTAGAAGTTGAAAGATTATCATGTGTATCTAAATAGTATTATTATTGCTATTAGTATTTTGTGTCAAGTAAATTGATCCAGACAATGTACTGCTCACTAAGTACTCATATATGTTAAAGAAAAAACCATAAATAAAATCATTAAAAAAAGGAAGTCCGGTTGCCTCCTGTAAAAACACCTTTGTGATTTCCCACAGGACAGGAACAGGGACATAAAAAACTTTAAGCCTTAGGTATGTTGGGGGATGTGGTGGCTCAGTGGATAAGACGCTGAGCTTGTCGGTCAGAAAGGTCGGCAGTTTGGCGGTTCGAATCCCTAGCACCACATAACGGAGTGAGTTCCCGTTACTTGTCCCAGCTTCCGCCAACCTAGCAGTTTGAAAACACGTAAAAAACGCAAGTGGAAAAATAGGGACCGCATCGGTGGGAAGACAACAGCGTGTGCCTTTGGGTGTTTAATCATGCCAGCCACATGACCACGGAGACGTCTTTGGACAGCGCTGGCTCTCTTTGGCTTTGTAATGGAGATGAGCACCGCCCCCTAGAGCTGGAAACAACTAGCACGTAGGTGCGAGGGGAACCTTTACCTAGGATGGACCAGAGGCTGATGGGAATATTTGAGAGATGGTACTTCCCTGTCCCCCCCCTCCCCCCATAAACAAGTTCTTGTTTTTGAATTATTTAGTACCGGGTGGAACTATGACAAAGTTGCTGAAGGTGGGATTCAAATGTCAAAACTATAAATGTCCTAGGAAGCGGTTCTGACAATTCTGCAGAAGTTAAAAGCCAGAGGGGAGGGGAAAAAAAATAGCAAACCCAAGGAATTCCCCTTTAAATGACTTTCATTGCTCTGCTCTCATCTTGTGGGCTTGTTAACTTCTACCAGAAATCACTAACTCATCATATAATAGGTCAGGTTTTATTATGTCAGCTGAGGAGTTCTTTGAGTTGAAAGCCTGTGCGCTCTTTGAGGAAAAAAAGAAGGAAGACTGAAAGCCCAACTTGAAATTCTTATCAACATTATTATTGTCTTGTTTTGGTCATGGGGGCTTATGGCTTGACTCGGGCTGTGATAAGATTCCATTAGAGAACTGTGGGTGGGTAGAATCTTAGCTTGAAAACTGAGGCCAACCTATTGCGTAGAGTTATTGTTGAGGGGATGAAACAAAGAGAATGTTTCATGAATCTCATCCTTTAAGAACAGACTGCCCCCTGAGACCTTTCCTTTGTTTTATTAAATTGAGAGACTGCCTGACCCCAAAAGACTTGGAATATGGACAATTGTAAAACATAAGAAAGCCACAAAAAGGAACCACGCAGCATATGTCCAGAAAAAAAAAAACATACCATGTAACAGGAAAAGCCACAGAAAAAACTACCCCAAGGCCTTTATTTGTTTACAATTGTTGGAAACCTCTGACTTCTTTTCATGACACATTTACTTATTTAAGAAAAATTATTTGGCTGCCCAACTCACTCTCAGGGACAATTAAGATTGTTTTAGTATGAAAACCATAGGGCAAACAATATCACTTAGACTTATATACTGCTTCACATTGCTTTATAACCCTCTCTAAGTGGTTTATAGAATTGGCTTATTGCTCCTAATAATGTGGGTCCTCATTTTACCAACCTCAGAAGGAGGGAAGGCTGAGTCAACCTTGAGCCGGTCAGGATCAAACCGCTATCAGTCAGCCTGCAATACTGCATTCTAGCCACTGCACTGCTCTTAAAAGGCTTCATGTAGACCTTTTTTTTAATAAAAAAAATCATTCCTCCCTCCAAAATAATGAGAAATAATTAAAACTCCTGCCCTGCTATGGCCCTTAGTCTTCTAAAATTTTAAACTTTTTATTATTTCACTTTTAAAACCACCCAGTTCTATGGTGACTCTGAGTGGCTCACAATTAAAACATTAAAAGGAAACAATGTCCATTAAAGAAGAAAAAAAAAAACTACAGTCAACTGGGAACAGAGCCAAAACCCAAAGAAACTCAACCACCATCCTAACCCAAGACAAAGTTGGTCTTTTAGAGCCACTCAGAGTTGTTTGATACAAGATGGTCAGCAAATCAATTTCATAATAAATAAATACATTTGTGAAATATGCACTGGATGGGAGCAATATTGGACTCCAGTGTGAGATATAATTTCAGATCAACTCGTTGTTCTAGAAGAGCAATGTGGTATAAATGTCATAAGAACCTAACTAAAATGCCAGCTTAGGGAGTGTCAAACTCTTCTCCAAGTTGGCCAAGCTCCAGGAAGACGTCCCCGAAGAGCAAAAATAAAGCTGGATTTTCACCAAGACAAGATGCACAAGAGCCAACAAAGAAGGACAAATTATATGACACCGCTGAAAGCTTTTGTGGAAACCAGGGATTAAAACACGGGTTGCTGTGGGAAGAATGTGTTGATTTTTCTGCCCATCTTTAATAAGTCTTGGCGACGGGGCGGGTGGGAAGCAAGAGGAACAAAGAGGATGAAATAGTTTTTCAAAAAAGGCCAACAGCTCTGAAAGCAGCAAAGACAAGGAAACAGACAGACAGATGGCTTCATCTTTCTTTCTTTTTGGTGGACAAGATGAGCCCAAGGCGAGTTCAAAGCCCCTTGATGGAGTAGAGAGCCTGATTGGGTAGGGGATAGAAAGATGAAACCCTCAACAAAGAAGAAAAACCCTCTAGCATTTGTGAGTGTTGCGAGATGCATATTGATGCTAAATTGGAGCTTATTTAGTGAAAGCTGGGCTACCATCTCAGCTTGAGTTCCTGGAGATCAAAGCCTAACTCTCATCCTCCTTTCTCCTGTCTGGGGAGAAATTGGGGAAGAGAAAGGGCATGTCAAATAGAAGCGAATGGAAATGGACTCGCCAGCTCTCTTTTAACAGAAGCTAATGCTCAGTCTGCAAAGGTGGCCTGTATCAAGTCTAATTTCCCCCATTCCCGCAGTTTCCAAGGTGTTTTAGGCATGTATTTTTAGTGTGAAATGCAAAGCACGTAACATTATATACCCCTCCTGGAACTCACGGGCTAGAATTGTGCCAGCTATCAAACTTCACAGGACTTTTAGTTGAGCTCACAAAAAATGGAGTTGAGGTTCTAAGGCGGGCGGTGATGTATTTATTTATTTCGTGTCCAGATCAAACCTGAAATTGCCAAAATGGAGGGCACCTTTTTGGCTTTATCGTTGGCCAGAAACAAAGGACTTTCGATGCATTTTACTGGTAGCAATTGACAGACCAACAAATGGGCCGGATTCGGTGTCTTGTCATACTCGCAAAGCATGTTGTTATTCCGCAACAACCTCCCACTTGACCAATTTTGTTTTACGCTTAGGTAATGCCATCATTAACCTATTCAATGCCCTCCAAGTAGCTTAGGGGAGGGATATCAGTTCCCTCAGCCACGTTCTCTTCTGTGATTATTCCCCGATTGCCCTGACAGGCATGATTGACTTACTTCAGTTGTTGAATTTCAGTCCTGTCTTTCTGACAGGACCTCAAGGCATTGACAACCCCACCCCCAATTCAGCAGCCCTGCATGATGGGCTGGCACAAAAGAGTCCAGGTCAGGAACTAGAAATCACAAAAACGACCAGAAGCCTACTTCATAGATAAAGGCTGCAATAGCAGAACTTTGAAATCTTGTTTCCTCTTCCCTCTCTTTTATACCAAAGAGAATCATGACAAGTCAGACTTGTGTTTCTTTCTCACCTTTTCCTCTTTTCATGTTTTACTAATAGCTACTGAATATTTCCATCCTTATTGTCTTGGTAGTCCTCTAAAGAGAGTGACCGGTCCAGAGTTATTTAGTGAGTTTTCATGGCGGAGATGGACTTGAACCTGAGTTTTTCAAGATCTCTCGACTAAAATCTTAAGCACTAAAAATGGAAACAGCATCTTTTGTGATGTGAATACAAGACTTTCTAGCTTGATGAAGAAGACATGGTTAAAAACAATGGGCCTTAAAAATTCATATATGGAAGTGTTTGAGCTCTAAACAGGCTGCTATGCCAGAATGACAGCTGAGTTCACACTTCGTGCTAAGCCAAAGTCTGATTTATTTGTTTTTTGCATATCTTATTGTTTGGCTCTAGCTACAATAAATTGCAGTCCATCATTTATGGCTTAATGTGTTATGCAAACTCAATGAACTGTAGTTTCTTTAGCAAGCCATTGCTTGGTTGATGTGTGAGTCCAGCTGTTTAGAGCAGTGTCCAAAAGGAAGACTCAGATCTGAATGCTTTGCGCCAGTCTGTAGCTCAATATATTTCACATCTATTACTAAGGTTCATAAACAAGAATTTGCCTGAATTACCTCTCACTCAGATAAGTCATTTGCTGGATAATGCTCAAAAGAAAACATTAACCTTGTCTTCATCTACGTTGCTAAGGAAGCTAATGTAGTTTCATTCACACCATTAGGAGGAAAATCCGAAGATAATTTTATTTTTTGCATTAAAAAAGTCAACTGATGAGAAAGAAAAGTTGAGATAGGCATGGATTAAGCTTGTTGGCATTTGGAGGAATTGTAGTTTCACATATCTGGAGGGCATCCATTTTAATTTCTTGCACCAGCCCTGAATGGCATCACTTGACCAGAAAAATCCAAGAATAAAACTTCTAATTGCAATCTGTGCTTTCTCTTCTCCAGACTGCAGTTTTGCAGTTGGAATAGAACAGAATAACAGAGTTGGAAGGGACCTTGGAGGTCTTCTAGTCCAACCCTCTGCTTAGGCTGGAAACCCTGCACTACTTCAGACAAATGGTTATCCAATCTCTTCTTAAAAACTTCCAGTGTTGAACTTCTGGAGGCAAGTTGTCCCACTGGTTAATTGTTCTCACTGTCACGAAATGTCTCCTTAATTCCAGGTTGCTTCTCTCCTTGGTTAGTTTCCATCCATTGCTTCTTGTCCTGCCCTCAGGTGCTTTTTGGAGAATAGCTTTGACTCCTTCTTCTTTGTGTTTCCACTGTTCTTTCTTGAGGTAGGACATAATTTGTGAATTCTCTCCTTGGATCTTTTAATGTAATATTCTAGAATGATTACTTCCCTCCTCCCAAGCCAGATTGTCATCACCTACTTCCCAAGAACCAGATCAAACAGCCAAGTATTTTGTTCCTCCAGGCCTACACCTGGATTGTGGCAGGATTGGCAACCAGGCATGGAAGTCATACCTTGCCAGGAACCGAGACTAGCCTGAACCCTCAGTGGAAGTTGTTGGCCTCGCATCTTTCAGCAGGGTGGTTTGTACGCTTGCTGGGAAGCCAAAACCAATCCTTGCAGACAATTAATCACAGGCTTGGAGCAGATTCCGGTCCAATTGTTGCGGGGTAGTGTTGATGCCAATCCTGGAGAAGTTGGATGAGTTTGTACAGATATTGATGAGTTTTGATGCTAGCTCGTGATAGCTCCTTGGTGAGAAAGAAGCAAGGAAGATAAATTTCTCTATCTACACTTAATCTTCGGGAGTTTTCTGAGTTGCTGCCCGAACTAAACCGAGTCAAAGAGCAACAGAGCTATCACAGAAAGAAGGGATTAAAAAAACAGAAGGGTCTGATCGGGATCAGAAGTCTCACCTTTGAAATCTGAAGGGAAAACATTCTGACTTATGCTTTCTATATTTTAAAATATGCTTTGAAGGTGAGTTGGGGAAAAAAAATCAAGTAACAGCAATAGCACTTAGGTTTGTATATTGTTCACAGTACTTTACATCCCCCTTTAAGCAGTTTACAGAGGCAGCCTATTGCCCCCAATAAACTGGGTCCTAATTTTACCCAATC
The DNA here is from genome assembly GCF_900518735.1 of Pseudonaja textilis. Next base: position 5,151,948 of record NW_020769328.1, on the reverse strand, counting down.
TCGGAAGGATGGAAGGCTGAGTCAACGGTAAACAGGTATGGATGGATAGGTGGATAGGGAAGGGAAGGGAAGGGAAGGAGGGAGGGAGGGAAGGAGGGAGGGAGGAAAACTGCCATAGCACTTAGACTGATAAACCACTTCACAGTACTTTACAGCCTTCTCTAAGTGGTCTACAGAGTCAGCATCCTGCCCCCAACAATCTGGGTTCTCATTTTACCGACCTCGGAAGGATAGAAGGCTGAGTCAACCTCTAGCTGGTGGGAATCGAACTACTGAAGTAGCCTGCAGTACTGCATTCTAACCACTGTGCCACCACTATCTCTGTACATTTGAATTTTATTCTTTGGATTCCGAGTTGGAGAACTCAGCTTAGGTGGTTAGTTTATGGATCTGTGGCGTTAGCCGGAACCAATTATATAAAACTATGGTTCAGTTAAGCATTCATATAACCTGTGAACACATTCTTTGTGATGTGGAAATGAATAATATGGTGAAAGGCAGGAGCTTTCAGCTCAAGGACTAGAGTTTTGGTTAGAATTATAATCCATACTATTGAATTATAATCCAATGCCATCCATAATATTGATTAGGTCAAAGATCAGCAAAATTCAGGAGAATAAGACCAAACAAAAATTGCTTCTAATTTTTAAGTGGATAGAATTCAGACTAAGCTTGGCATATATGCCAATGGGTGTTTGAAATCTTTCAAGATTCTTGGTGGAAGTGCCAAGCCATAAAACCTACTTGGCCCAATATTAGTTCCTGTGTTCCTGTAATGTGGAGGGGGTATGAACTAAATACCATATTAACTAAATGAATTTATAGCTGTGTGTGGCAGCCAGAGAGAAACAGGCTAGGCCTTCAACTCTCCAACTTCATTGTCAATGAATCTAGTACGCTGTATAAAATTGGCCTCTGTTTTTGGAAAAACAGAGTTCAGAAGGGAACAATTGACAGCAGAGAACTGGTGTGATGAAAGGAGGGCTTATATCACTTCCACTCTTCTGATTCTCTCCAAAACATTGTTACCTGAAGCTCTTTTCTACCCTTACTGCTCCGGGCTGACTTTTGTTGAGAAAACAGTGTTGGAACTTAACAGTAGCTGGGGATAATTTGGAGCTCAAAGCAACCAGTGGTTGCACACTCTCTCTAATCCTTTTCCCTCCCGAATGACTCAACCTATCATAAAACTAAGTGGCTACAAGTATTTAGAGAAATATGCCATCTGGCAAATGGTGGTTGCCAGGGTTTGACCCACATCATCTTGAAATGCATTTCCAGTTAAGCCCATGTTTTTTGCACCTGTTTCACCATCCTTTACCACCAGTGGTGGGGTTCAAATTTTTTTTACTACTGGTTCTGTGGGTATGGCTTAGTGGGCGTGGCTTAGTGGGCGTGGCCAGGGAAGGATACTGCAAAATCCCCATTCCCTCCCCACTCCTGGAGGAAGGTTACTGCAAAATCCCCACCCCACTAACCTGCTTTCCAGCTCCGTTCTCCTGTGCAGGGCAACAAAAGAAGACCCAGCCAATCAACTGGGACTTGAGAGGCAGAGAATAGTTGGGGGCAGGACCAGTCAGAGGTAGGATTTGCCAGTTGTCTGAACTACTCAAAATTTCCACTACTGGTTCTCCCTGTTGCCCCAGTCCAAAATTCAGGGTTTATTTAGCTTTCCTGAGTCCAAAGAGCATTATGACAGGAGTTCACCATGTTGCTTTTTGTCCATTTTTGCTAAAAGCAGTGCAAATTGGCTGTTCTATTCAATCCGCTGCAGTGCCTCCCAGATGAAATGGCCTGCCTGCTCCATCTTTCCAGCATGGCTGTGATCTCTTTTATTTTATTTTCTGACTTTCAAGGGGGAATGTCAGAGCTATCTGTTATTCAGGAGAGGAGAAATTGGTGTAAAACCAAAAGAACTCCTCAACCCCCCCTCCCTCCCCAAACCCCCACAGCAGGCCAGGATTTAGCCCAAGTCAGGTAGAACTTGACGGATTGATCTCTTCTTCCTTTGGAAAAAAAAAGGCAGCATCGAGGTAAGTGGCTGGGGGCAGCCGTTTGTGTGCACACCGCGTGACTTCTCTGGGCTCAGAGAATTGCTTTTATTTGATTGATTGACTGATTGGAGTGTTTAGATCTGATCGACAATTGCAGAAACCTTCCAGAACGCTTGCAGAAATCACCGCAATAAGCTTTTA
>NW_020769328.1:5133681-5149653 GCF_900518735.1 Pseudonaja textilis | reverse complement strand
ATATATATATAAATAAAGGCATGAAGTGGAAGGAAAAATGATAGGGAAGGAAAATGACCACAAGGAAACAGACAAATAGAATAGCACTTATATACCGCTTCATAGTACTTTACAGCTCTCTCTAAGCATTTTACAAATTTAGCAGATTGCCCCCCCAACAATCTGAGTCTCCATTTTACTGACCTCGAAAGGATGGAAGGCTGAGTCAACCTTGAGCCAGTCAGAATTGAACTCCTGGCAGTTGGCAGAATTAGCTTGAAATACTGCACTCTAACTTGTACACTGCTACGGCTTATATCGCAAGAGCAAGAGCACTTAGACTTATATACTGCTTCACAATGCTTTACAGCCCTTTCTAAGTGGTTTACAAACACAGCATATTACTCCCTCAGCAATCTGGATCCTCATTTTACCGACCTTGAAAGGATGGAAGGCTGAGTCAACGTTGAGCCAGTCAGAATTGAACTGCTGGCAGTTGGCAGAATTAGCCTGCAATACTACTTTCTAACTATTGCACACCATGGCTCATTTTTTCGTGTTGGCAATAAGCCTTTTAGGATGGATAGATCATACCCTTCCTTAGAAGGCAACTACTGTTGACACCTTTGCTGAGAACCAATAAACAACTCGTTTGGCTGGTAATAACTGGAAGTGGGCAGGGTTTTTTTTTTTTCATCTTCTGCTTTCTTTTCTCAAAAGGCAATTGATTTTATAAATGAGTATTAGGAATCTGGCAAAACCTCTTCCACCTCTGATGTGTTTCTCTCATATCATCTTTCCATCTTGGAATACAGTGTGGTGCAGTGGTAGGATTCAATTTTTTTTTACTACTGGTTCTGTGGGCGTGGCTTGGTGGGTGTGGTGTGGCTTGGTGGGCGTGGCTTGGTGGGCATGGCAGGTGAAGGGTACTGCAAAATCCCCATTCCTTCCCTACCCTACAAACCTGCTTTCCAGCTCTGTTCTCCTATGTAGGGCAACAAAAGAAGACCCAGCCAATCAGCTGGGACTCGGGAGGGAGAGAAGAGATGGGGACGGGGCCAGTCAGAGGTGGTGTTTGCCAGTTCTCTGAACTATTCAAAATTTCTGCTACCAGTTCTCCGGAACTGGTCAGAACCTGCCGAATACCACCTCTGGTGTGGTGCTATGGTTAAGATATTGGGCTGTGATGGTTTTTTTTTTAAAAAAAAACCAACTGGACAACTTTCAGATGTGTGGACTTCAACTCCCAGGATTCCCTAGCGAGTACTGAAGTTCACATCCCTAAAAGTTGCTGTGATAGAGAAACATTGTGCTAGGGCCTGTGGAAATTCAGATTTATATCCATTTCAATTGTGGAACTTCTCAGGGTGACTTCAGGCCATCCAAATTTCTGAGGCCAACCTAGGAAAATTGTAAGGAAGGTTTGCTATAGATTAGCCTGTGGAAATACAAACGGGTCACCCATCTGATGAAGAAATAAATATTTCACGTTTACACGGGTTAGAATGCGTGATTAGGAAAAGCAGTTTGAGGATTCTGTGGTTAGCTGTCATGCCCCTGTTGGAGACTGACTCCGAGGGAGAGGAGGAACAGCCGTCAGGGATTGGAAGTGTGGCTCTGGAGGTTGTGGAGGAGGCTGAGGAAGGGCAGAGGCCACCAGGGCAGTCAGAGGAAGACCCAAGCCCATCCCCTCTCCATCCTAGGGCAGGCAGGGAGGAGAGGATAAGGGAGAGATGTGAATGGTGCGGTCTATGGGGGAGGAAAGGGCCTTGATCCTCTCCATGGGCTGCAGTTGTGACACCTGGTTAAAAGGACGGACATGCATATGGGCCAGTGCTGGAAACAAAGCATGGAAATATCTCTAGTCTGTTGTTCCTCTCTGAGCGTCCTTTCCCAGTGTGTGTTCTGATGTCTGTGGACGTCCTCAAGCCCTTTATCTTGCCTGGTTCCCTTATTCGCTTCAGTGTGGTTTGTGTTGTTTTTACTCTTTATAATTTATAGGCAGTTTTAGTTTAAATGGCATCCCCTCCTTTTCGTAACTGCTTGTGGGGGAGTTTTTTTTGTCTCCAGTCAAGGATATTTGGAGCTTTGAAGCAAAATGAAGGAATAAAAAGGACTTCACCTGTTTTTGTGACTGCGTTTATTTTGTAACCCACCCTGGGTCATCACACTAGCATTGTGAAATTGGAATTCGGTCTTTTTGTTTGTGGCTCAGCTTTGTGGGATAGAGGCATTTCATGATTTATTCACTGAACCATGATCAAACAATAGCAACGGTAGCTGGAAAAAAAAAACTCTTTGCAGTGAGTCTGATATCCCAAATCAGCTCGGTAATTTTAGGAACTGGAGCAGAAAATCTCATTTCTTGGCTCCCTTCTCCAATCATAAAACTACAATATTGACAGATTCAAACAACTAAGAATTTTCTGCCCTTGTTTTTGCCAAACTGCCATTTCTCTGTGTAAGAGGCTCACACCCTGTATATGCACAGGATGTTTCTTTTCAGGAATAAAACCGTTTTGGGTTCTTTTTCCCCTGTTTTCTTCCAAGATGATGTTTTTCCTTCTCCTGAGTTTTTAACCCTCTTTTCTGACCCAATAAAATTGCATCTTTTGAGGGGGTTTATTGACTGACTGGACATATTTAATTCTTCAAGGTTAGAAGGATACAGATGTGCAGGGTGGGGATGACGGGATGACATAATCCATACCCAACTGGAAGACATCAGACAAGGGAAATCTCACTAACACATCCTGTACTAATTCGTTTTGGGGTTGTTGTTTTTTTTGCACATCTCCCATTGCAGTTTTTAAAGCAACAGACGCTTTAAAATAAACTCCCATCTGTTGACCACTAGCTGACTCTTCTCTTAAATTTGAACATTTCCAAATTAGAGAGATTTGTTTTTGATAGGTGATGAAAATAAGCGCAAACCATAGTTTGGAAAACAAAGACATATTTGCATGCATAAATAAGTAAATAAATAACAGAAAACAACTCAACTCTAGTAGTGGAGTTAATTAAAGAATTGGGGTTTCTTTTAGAAGCGATATTACAATGAAGCCCTGGAGTTTATTAGAGCCTTCCTAACATATGGTCAGTTCTTTCGCCAGATGCAATTTGTTTGCCCTGAAGATGTCAAATTATTCAAAATAAATGAGCGATTCCTTGATCATGTAGCTATCCATGTCAAAAATACAGGGTGTCATGGATCAGTTTGCAATTCAGAGAACAAATAGTCTGTATGAAAGTAGTCTGTATGATGAATTACTCTGGTTCTGTCTTCTTCAACACGAGTTTCAACCAGCAACATTCTTTGAAGAGGGGATGAAGGAGCAGAACTAAAATTTGAGCAAACAGAAGTGTGGCCAGTGAATAATTATTCATTTTGAATGAATGTCCAGGTTAGATGGATTGCATCCTAGGACCTGAAGCACAGGTGGTCCTTGAGTTAGAGAGAGAGAGAAAGAAAGAAAGAGAAAGAGAGAAAACGAGAGAGAGAGAGAGAGAAAGAAAAGAGAGAGAGAAAGAAAGAGAAAGAGAGAAAGAAAGAAAAAAGAGAGAAAAAGAGAGAGAGAGAGAAAGAGAGGAAGAGACAGAAAGAAAGAAAGAAAAAAGAAAGAGAGAGAAAAAGAGAGAGAGAAAGAGAGAAAGAAAGAAAAAAGAAAAAGAGAAAAAGAGAGAAAAAAAGAAAGAAAAAAGAAAAAGAGAAAAAAGAGAAAGAGAAAGAAAGAGAAAAAGAGACAGAAAGAAAAAAGAAAAAGAGATAGAGAAAAAGAGAGAGAGAAAGAGAGAAAGAAAGAAAGAAAAAGAGAGAAAGAGGAATGTGCTACAGGCAGTCCTCGAATTATAACAGTTCATTTAGTGACCGTTTGAAGTAACGGCCCTGAAAAATGTGACTTATGACCATTTTTCACACTTATGACCACTGCAGCATCCCCAGTCATGGGAATAAAATTCGGATGCTTGGCCACTGATTCATATTTATGACAGTTGCAGGGTCCCACAGTCACGTGATTCCCTTTTGCGACATTCTGACAAGCAAAGCCAGATTCACTGAACAATTGCAATACCAATTTAACAATTGCAGTCATTCCCTTAACAAACATGGCGAGAAAAGTCACCAAATGGGGAAAAACTCACTTAGCAAATTACTCACTTAACAACATAAATGTTGGACTCAATTGTGGTCGCATGTTGAGGACTGCCTGTAACTTGCCAATCATCTGGCAGGATCTTTTTTTAAAAATATTTTTTTAAAACAAATCCATCTTCCAATTATACAGTGTGTCGAGTAGAAAGATGAGAGAAATCAGCAGAAAATAACAGCAAGAAATTCCACAAAAACAAAAGCAACAACAATAATATCTTTATGATGCTCTTAGTCCAGAACAGAAATAGTATTACAAGGCTTAACAAAATATAATAGTATACTTGGCAAATGTCGGCTTCTATACATCTTTTCACTCCCAGGGAGATACAGTTACACGTTGGCTTCTTGTGCAAAAAAGCAAATAAAATAAAATAAAACTGCTGCTAAGTAAGTTATTGCTAGACCCTGTCAGTCAATAAATAATCAATATACGGTAGAAGATGTTTGTATGATCTGGGAAATTAGTTAATAAAACCCGAATTAGTCTCAGTGGAGAATCAGGATTACAGCGTCAAAAGATGTGTTTGATTTTGTCTTGTGTTCCCCGCTGTGTTGGGAAATAATTTCTGGGAATTTCTGTCGAAACATGCAATTTTCTTCATTTAGGAAATAGAAGTCAATTCACAGATACAGAGTGGGGATTCTCTGTCTTGGCAATAATATTTGTGAAAAAGATCTTGTAAAGTTGAACACCACCCCGAATATGAGTCAGCAGTGTGGTGGGACTGCAAAAACACTGTTTAAACGTTATTAACTTTTAATATTTAATGTTTTAACATTTTAATTGTTTTATATTGCTGTGTTTCGATGTTAGAAGCCAGCCAGCGAGATGGGTGGCACATAAATGTAAGTGCTATTAATATTAAATATATATTAATATTAAAATGAATTAAATAGCATTAATAGAAGCATAATTTCACAAAGTATATGAAATATTAGCTCCACTCTTGGTTAAACCACATCTCAACGTAGTGCCCAGTTCTGGAGACTATATTTTAGCAAAAAATTGGACAAAGTAAAACGGGCTTGAAGAAGACAGTGGCGATGATCAGCAGGCTCGAAATCAGTTCTATGATCCAAGTTGCGCTATTTACTTTTGAGAGAAGAAGTGAACAGGAAATATGACTGCCCTTTTCAAATTTCTGAAGGGAAGTCCCATTGAGAAAGAAGCTTGGACCTTCATCCATCATCCCACTCTGAAGGACGTGGAATAATAACTTAAGCTACAGGAAAGCAAATTCTAATTTAATTTACAGAAAATTTGCAGGCAGGAAAAAGCAGCTTGACGGTAAAGCTAATTACTCAAAGAAGCAGCGCCCTTCCCATCACAAAGTGTGAGAGAACCATTATTGGTTTGAAAGGCTGTGCATACTCGACAGGCAATTGAACTGGGTACCCTCAATGGCCCTTTCCAAGTTTATTATTCCACATTTCTACCCTGTTTCCCCAAAAATACGACCTACCCTGAAAGTAAGTCCTAGCTTGATTTTTACATGTGCACCCGATATAAGCCCTACCTCCCAAATAAGCTCTAATTAAGATGCTGCCCACTCCAGAGTGCATGGGTAAAAATTAAGCTAGGGTGGAAGATGGGAGGGTGGAGCTGCCCTACTACTTACCTTTGGACAGTTGTAGCCAGGCCTGGCACACCCTGGCACCTGCCTTGCTGGCCCATTTCTTCTGCAGCCAGCGAGGCTGACAAGGCTTTCCTGAAGCCCTCTGTAGCTGAGAACAAACTCTGGATTGATCCAGAGCTCTTTATCAGCTGCAGAGGCCTTCAGAAAAGCCTTGCCGGCCACAGAAGAAGGAGTTCCCGAAGGCCTCTGACAGCGAAAAGGAGGTTGCGGGTGACACATGCAAGCGAGGTTAGTCAGTGGATGATGTCCCCTGAAAATAAGACCTGGTGCCTTTTTGGGTGGCAAAAAAATTATAAGACACGGTCTTATTTTTGGGGAAGCACAGTATGTTCTCATATGTAGATGCGTGCACACACGTTTTGCAAATTCTAAGAGTTGAATGTACTCTATTATGAAAACCCACCATTGTAATTTGCCAGCTGCTGATTATAGATTAGGGCGGTGTTTTTTCAAACTTGGCAACTTTAAGATAGGTGGACTTCAACTCCCAGAATTCCCCAGCCGGCATGTAACACGGGAGTTGAAGTCCACCTGTCTTAAAGTAGCCAAGTTTGAAAAAAACACCACCCTCACTCTGATGTCGTATGCTGGCTGGGGGAAATTTGGGAATCCACCTATTTTAAAGTCGCCAAGTTTGAAAAAAAACACTGCGTGAGAGTATTAAATAAATGTAGTCAAGGGTGATTTGTTTTCCGTAAACGTGGTTGAAAGAGGAACCAGCTGATGATATGCAAAAGAAGTTCAAATGGGTCATTTAAAATTCCCTGGACTGACAGCGCAAATTCTAGCCTTGTGACTAACATCCCTTTCAGTGGCATCAGAGTCCAACTTCTTGGCTGCTGAGCCAACATCCTTGGCTGGTTGCTAGGCAACCGGATGCTCCTGCTGGGTGTAAAAAGGAAAAAAAAAAAAGAAGAAAGAAAAACAAAACAAGAAGCGAGTTCTTCTTCTTTAGTCTGTCACTTCTTTCCTGTGGTGGAAAATAAACTCTACGATAATAGCTATAAGTTGTGTCCTTGTTATAAACAAGTTTTCCGGGCTTTTGTAAAACTAATGATCTTCCCAGGGAGAAGAAGGGGCCACTTAAGAGATCAAACCCCGAATCTTTACTTATCTTCGGTGTCTTTATTCTTAGCCCCAATTTCGGCTAGTTTGTAAACTCGTTATAGTTTTGTTTGTTGTTTCTTCCTTTCCCGCCTCTCTCTCTCTCACCCCAAGTTTATCTGGACCGGTAATGGGATTATTAATCCATTTTGCTAGCAATGTATGCACACATTGAATAAGGCCGGCTGTATAACGGGGGAGGCGAGCTTAGTTCCAAAGCTGCTAAATCTATTTTGAGTAGCAAAGTGGATGTGGTATTAATGGCTCCAGCTAAACCCATCCTGATTAGGGGTGGAGAACATCAGATAATGAACAGGCTGACAAGTCACTCCAGCTTGGATCCTTAACTGGATCTAGCAGCTCAAACGTGCCAGAAAACTGGGATTAAACAGTTATCTCCCAAAGACATCGCTCTGATCCCTGCAATTTCATAATAGCAGTGGTGTCCTTTTGCGTCAGGACTGGGAAGCTTGGCAGCCTTCCCCTTTAGTCAAGGCCGTTTTTATTGCCAGAAACAAATTCAGGTCAGTTGTTGATAGTGTAATTAACACAAGGGCTATCATTACATGAAACTATGGGACTTTTCAGAATGAAACTAGAAAGGGGGAAAAAGGGTTCTTATCCATGTAGGACATTGGTGGTAGCAGACATGATTGACTCAGCCTAATGCTTTTCAACCTTGGCAACTTCAATTCCCAGAATTCTCAGACAATTTTCGCTTGGTGCAAGATCGGAGCTGTAGGGCGGATGAGGAAAAATCTCCCACTTGAAAGCATTCAGGACTTCTTGAGTGCCGTAGTTCGGCCATTTTTAATCTTAATGCACCATTGGCACACTCCACCTTCAGTGATGATGTTGTCCCCGTACACTTCACACAGTTGCCGAAAAATTTCAATCGGTTTATGTTTTTTTGCCAACAAAAACCTTGTCACTGATCGCAAAACTCGCGGGATTTTCGATTGCAGCACACATTTCAAACATTTGCTGTGAAATAACGGGCAACGATACGAACCTCCCACTAGCATGACTAGCTGTAGACTGAGCGGTGGACGCACAGACCAAAGATGGCCATGCTAGCTCCACCCCTTCTTGCTACAGACGAAAACGTAATCTATTTTGTGGATAGCCCTTGTACATGGGAGTTATATGTTAACTGCATGGGTAGACTTCAGCTCCCTCCCTCCCCCCACTCTGGCTGGGGAATTCTGGGCATTGAAGTCCACAGATTTAAAGCTGCCAAGATTTAGGAACACGGAACCCAATACTTTAACTTATTGATTATTCCTAAATGGAATACAGGCCTTGACATTCCAAAAAAAAATATTGGTATTTTCCCCGGGTTAGTCAGCAAAGACCAAACTTGATCCTTGATTTAGCCATGACAATTTGCTTTGAAAAAGACTTTCTATTATTACCCTGGCTGCTTTCGTCTGAAATAAACAGCAGATAAGATGGCTCAAGGACTGTTTGATTTAGCCTAACCCAGCTTCGTGCATCTTTACTGTTAGACTAAGTAAGGTTCTTTTCTTGCATAGTTCTTGTGTTGCCTACAGGATCCAGGAAACAGGATGGATTCATTTCTGAGAGTTTGCATTTTCACGACTGTGCAACCCAAGAAGAATGAATGCATCCCTTGGTTTGCTCCCCTCTTGATAGTTTTCTGTAGGTTTTCTTTGGTGGCTTCCCACTTTTGCTTCAGTTAGCACCACCGATGGGCCCTGTAGCTCCTATGTTTCATCTCCAGGTATTAAAAGCCATTATTGGAAATGCATTTGTGTGGCTGTCCTAGATTCTAATCTCCCTTGGCCTGTTTGTATTAATTCCCTTCCCTCTCCAGTGTTCCAAAACACTTCCCCATTTACCATCATCTGCCAAATTCATTAACATGTTGTTTACACTCTCTCCCAGGGTCATTAATGAAGGTATTAAATAAGAACAGGCCAAACCCAGCTCCCCACAACACCCTGTAAATGCTTCCCCCTATTTCTAATTACCTTTGTTTATGACCCTTCAGATAGTCTTCAACCCACCGGGTGCTCATCAAGTGATCGGAATTAATTTTTCAAGGAAGGCTTTGCGCCACATAGTAGTGATTAGCTGGCTGATTCTTGTTATATCGCTAATAGAAGGTTCTTTCTTTCATGGCTGCTCTTCCCCTCCTGTGATTTGCCAGCTGCTTCTTCCTGAAAATCTGGTGTAACAGGAACTGCTTCAGACTAGATTTTTACGATGTAAAAAAGGATGGTGAGACTCTAGAAAGAGTGCAAAGAAGAGCAACAAAGATGATTAGGGAACTGGAGGCTAAAACATATGAAGAACAGTTGCAAGAACTGGATATAACTAGTCTTATGAAAAGAAGGATTAGGGGTGACATGATAGCAAAGTTCCAATCTCTCAGGGGCTGCCACAAAGAAGAGGAAGTCAAGCTATTCTCCAAAGCACCTGGGGGCAGGACAAGAAGCAATGGGTGGAAACTCATCAAGGAGAGAAGCAACTTAGAATTAAGGAGAAATTTCCTGACAGTTAGAACAATTGATCATTGGAACAACTTGCTTCCAGAAGTTGTAAATGCTCCAACACTGGAAGTTTTTAAGAGATTGGATAACCATTTGTCTGAAGTGATGTAGGGTTTCCTGCCTAGGCAGGGGGTTGGACTAGAAGACCTCCAAGGTCCCTTCAAACTTGGTTATTCTATTCTATTCTAGATTTCAAATTAATACCATGCTGCCACTTGTCCTCTGGTTTCAGAGGCGTTTTCCTGTCCCCGTGGATGAGACTTCATTTATCCAAAGCATGGTCTTTGGGATATCTATGGATAACACCATTTCTTGTAGGATCCAGTCGGAGCTGATCCCCAGGACCATTGATTAGGGTTACCAAACTGAGATCCTGCAACCTTATCCTGGGACACGTGTATTTCCCATAATTCACAACACTACTTTTTTGTTTCAACTTGGTTTGTTAGTACATTTGTGCAGAATACATGTAGCTCAGCATTAGAGTGTTGAGTTTTAGCAACCCGTTGAGCTTGCTTTGAAGTTTTCTTTTTTTCCCCAATTTTTTTATTTGTTTTATTTATAGAACACGTAAAAATTCAATTTCAATCAAACAGTGTGTTGTCTGGGTACAATTATGTTAAGGAAATCATAATCAAAATGTTGCTTGCTTTGAGTTGAAGATGTTCCCTGGATATGTCATCAAATGTCTGTGAATGAAAAACCAAGCCCAGAGGACTCTTAGGATATGCAGAATTTTATTGTCGCCACATAATGGAAATTTCTCTTTCTCCCCACTCCATTAATTATAGCCTCCCTGGCTGCCCACTCTTCTCTGTCTGAAAAAGATCCTTTATAACACTATTATAACACTAACAGGTCTTCCATATTGTGCATGTCGGAAGGAGAGCTGAGAGAATAACTACAGACTCTTCACATCCTCGACATAATCTGTTTCAACTCCTCCCTTTGGGATGCTGCTCTAGGGCATTACATGCAAAAACAACTAGACACAGGGACAGTTTTTTTTCCTACTGCCATCACTCTGCTGAGCATCTAATTCTCACAGTGCTGTCTTATGTCTAAGGATATTTACCCATGTAGTATGGCTGTGTTGTTGTTGTTTTTGTGTTCTCCTTCTCCTCCTCCTCCTCCTCCTCCTCCTCCTCCTCCTCCTCCTCCTCCTCCTCCTCCTCCTCCTCCTCCTCCTCCTCCTCCTCCTCTATTACCTCCTCTTATTGCTATCCTTATAATTATTATTACCCTGTAGCTATGCATATATACTGAGAGCTTCTGCACTGGAAGCAAATTCCTTGTGCATCTAATCTCACTAGTACAAATAAAGTTTATTCTATTCTATTCTATTCTATTCTATTCTATTCTATTCTATTCTATTCTATTCTATTCTATTCTATTCTATTCTATTCTATTCTATTCTTAATCCTATTCCTATTTTTATTCCTAATCTCTCTTCTCTTCTCTTCTCTTCTCTTCTCTTCTCTTCTCTCCTCTCCTCTCCTCTCCTCTCCTCTCTCCTCCCCTCCCCTCCCCTCATGAAATACAAAGTCCTGCCAATAGGAATAGAACAACTGTGGCAAAAAAGAGCAAAGATGGTACCATTAGTGATAGGTGCCTCAGGTGCAATCCCCAAACACCTGGAGCACCACTTGAACACCACTAGCATGGACAAAATCTCCATCAGTCACTCTGACCTCTGCCGTCTCTAGGTGGCATGGTTTGAAGGCTTCAGTCGGCCTTGTTTTAAATAATCAATACCTTAAAAGAAAGACACAAAATCAAAACAATCCCATTGATTGCGATCTGTGCGTGGATATTTGATCAATCCCTCTCCTTAAGCACTCATAAATGTGACTCTGCCTCACAGGGAAGAACCTTTCAGGATCGGTGATGCCCGTTGAACATCAAGGCTGAAAATGCCTGACAGACAGAAGTTGCAAATTCAGAGTTGCATCCGGATCTGAGCTAATGAACTGCAGAATACTAGGGAGAGCTCCTGATTGTTTACCTATGTTTGCTGCCTTGTGTAAATCAAAAATCCTCTGTACTCAGCGCCATTCTTTGGCAGCCTTATTTTCATTTAGCGTTCGGTTTAAAAACCCAAAGAAATACATAGCAAATGGGGGCCGATAAACCTCCTTGTAAAAAATGTACGATGTGGTTGAGGGATCTCTTCCAGCTCTGTTTAACTTTTAAAAAGTCTGGCAAGCGCATGGTTTTTTTGCTGAAAGACGTCCTGTATTCCCTTATCCAGCTCTTCTTAGAATGATCATGTATCCTGCAGCATTGCTGTTAAGTGCCCTGGAAAATAACCTTCAATCACTTTGTACATTTCTTTCTCAAGTGAGATTACTTTTGCAGTCTCTTTGGATAGTGTTTTGGAGAAAAGGACAAACATTACCCGGTCTGCATGTACCACCACAAAGGATTATGCGGGGATCAAATTCTAGAACAATTTGGACCAGACTTCTCATCCATAAAGTAGAATATTTGTAGCTCAGGGTTGAAATGAGGAGACCTCAGGTGCTCTCTGAGCTTGTCGGTTTTCTTGCAGATGCTTCGTTACCCAAATTAGGGAACATCATCCATGCTAGAAGGGAGTGGGAGAGGAAGAGGAGGAAGAAGAGGAGAAAAAGGTCTGTGGGGTCCTTGGTGCTGTCTGAGCTTGGTGGATTTGGGGCAGACGCTTCTTTACCCGAACTAGAGAACATCATCAGTGCTAGTCCAGAGAATTCTTATCACAGGTTTGTATGGGACCTTGGAGGTCTACCTATCTAACCCTCAGGTGTTCTGCTACCTCTGTAGTAGCGATTATCTTTGAAATGCACACAGCAACTCCCGAGAAGCAGTTTTTTTGTCCAAACTGTGAGACAGTGAGGGTGTAAACGTGTCAAATCACTCACTGCTCACCTCTGCCACCCATTCTCACAAACTCAGGTTTGCTCGGCTTCTCTCCACCCAGCTAAAGTTCTCTCTTTCCTAGTTTGGCACCAAACGTCTTTGGGAAGTCGCAATGTCTCAATTGCAATATACAAAGATATATTAGCCTCAGCACTTTTGTAAAGATTGCTGAGATTGTATGTACGTGAAGCAAAGTACTTTTAAGTGGTCTAAATAAAGCGCTAGGGGATGCATTGGGGGAGACCATGCTTTGCATTGGTTCAGAAACAAGAGCAGAAATATATTGGTTAAGTTCTCTCAGGCCAAAGAGCTTTCTCTTGTATATCCCACATCGCTTAAAGTCCCAGCACAAATGTTCTGGGGCGTATTCACCGATATTTTCTGTGCTTCTTTATGTTTAAAATTCCCAGGAAGAGCAGGAGATTCCTCTTTAAATTAAGGAAAATCTTTAAAGAGATTCCTCTTTAAATTAAGGAAAACAAAAGGTTCATAGCATTTCAACAAATGCATCCCTTGAATATCCAGATATCAATGGGTATTCATAAATAGCAATTGCACTTAGACTTATATACTGCCCCACAGTGCTTTTACAGCTCCATCTAAGTGGTTTACAGAGTCAGCCTCTTGCCCACAGCAATGTGGGTCCTCATTTTACTGACCTCGGAAGGATGGAACGCTGAGTCAACCTTGAGCTGGTCAGGATCGAACTGCTGGCAGTGAGCAGAGTCAGCCTGCAACACTGCATTCTAACCACTGGGAAGGAAGGAAGGAAAATAGCATTTAGACTTATATACCGCTTTACATTGCTTTACAACCCTCTCTAAGTGGTTTACAGAGTCAGCCTCTTGCCCCCCAACAACCTGGGTCCTCATTTTATCCACCTCGGAAGGATGGAAGGCTGAGTCAACCTTGAGCCTGGTGGGATTTGAACTGCCAAATTGCAGGCAGCCGGCAGTCAGCAGAAGTAGCCTGCAGTACTGAATTTTAACCACTGCGCCTCTTAGTGAAGAAGGGTCCAACAAGCCCTTATTTAGAAATAAAACGGACACTTAAAGTACAAATTAAAAATAACATAAAAATGTGCAATAATTCTTCAGTTTCTACCTTGGAATCCACTTTGGTTTTGCTTTTCAGAAGGTTGCAAAAAAGGGATCACAGGACTCCAGGAGCCTGCAACTGTCACAAATATGAATCAGCTGCCAAGCCTCTGAATTTTGATCACATGGCCATTTGAATGCTGCAATGGTCATAAGTGTGAAAAACGGCCCTAACTCCCTTTTTTTCAGTGCCATTGTAACTTGAAATGATTACTAAATAAATTGTTAGAAGTTGAGGACTGCCTGTAACACATTTCTCTCTCTCTTTCTCTTTCTTTCTCTCTCTCTTATTCTTTCTCTCTCTCTCTCTTTTTCTTTCTTTTTTCTTTCTCTTTTTCTTTCTCTCTCTCTCTTTTTTCTCTCTTTTTCTTTCTCTCTTTCTCTCTTTCTTTCTCTCTTTCTTTCTCTCATCTCTCTCTTGTCTCTCTTCCTCTCTCTTTCTTTCTCTCGTCTCTCCCTCTCTCTCTTGTCTCTCTCCCTCTCTCCCCCCTCTCTCTTCCTCTCTCTCTCTTTCTTTCTTTCTTTCTTTCTTTCTTTCTTTCTTTCTTTCTTTCTTTCTTTCTTTCTTTCTTTCTTTCTTTCTTTCTCTCATCTCTCTTCCTCTCTCTCTTTCTCTCTCTCTCTCTCTCTTTCTCTTCCTTTCTCTCCCTAGACTGAATCAGGAAAAAAGCTTATAACCTGATCAGTTGCTGTGTAACATTTAAGTGGTGCTTGAAGATGGCTGGCGGCTCGCCCATAAAATTATCCAATTTCTCCCAGAGGCTTTTGGCCACTAGTTCTCCAGGTCGAACTACCAACGAGTAGCAGAGAGATTCTGTTCTAGGACTCCCAAGAACCTGGCTGGGGAAGCTTTGTGAGGCTCAAGTGAGCACAGTATATACATAATGGTCTGAACTCTGAAGCAAGCGAAACCCAGGCGGTGCCACAAGCTGCAGCTAGATGTCCTCCTTGCGTCTTTAAAAGAGTCTGTGTCCAGCTTTTCTCCTTTGTGCTTTCACAGATAGAGATGGCCAGGGAGAAAAAGGAGGCCGCTTCTGCAGCGTTCAGGCCCCTCCTGTGCACAATAGGTTCGTTCCTTCTTTCACTGTCAATTTCAGTTCCGAGGGTTCTGCTTCAAGTGACCATTTGGTCGATACGGTTATTAAAAACATAATATAAACTGATGAGAGGGGAAGGGTTGTAATTACTCAAAGATAACGACGGAAGTGGAGATCTGTGGGATCCATAATTGGATCTTGAAGTTAGATACAGATGCAGATTAACAGAGCTGGAAGGGAACTTGTGGGTCATCTAGTCCAACCCTCCCTGCCCAAGCAGGAGACCCTACACCATTTCTGACAGATGGGAGTCCAATCTCTTCTTGAAAGCTTCCAAGGATGAAGCTCCCACATCTTCCGAAAGCAACTTCTGTTCCGTGGGTTAGTTGTTCTCACTGTCAGAAAGTTTCTCCTTATTTCCAGGTTGAACGTCCCCTTGATCAGTTTCCATCTATTATTCCTTGTCTGGACTTCAGGTGCTTTGGAAAATAGCTTGACCCTCTTTTCCTCTCTGTGGCAGCCCCTCAAATACTGGAAGACTGCAATCGCGTCTCCCCTGGTCCTTCTCTTCCCTAGACTAGCCATGCCCAGTTCCTGCAACTGTTCATCGTATGTTTTAGTCTCCAGTCCCCTCATCATCCTGGTTGCTCTTCTCTGCACTCTTTCTAGAATCTCAACATCTTTTTTTATAGTGTGGTGACCAAAACTGGATGCAGTACTCTAGGTGTGGTCTTACTAAGGCTTGATAGAGTGGTATCAGTACCTCCCTTGATCTTGATTGTATCCCTCTGTTAATGCAACTTAGGATTGCATTGGCGATTGGGGAGAGCCCTGCATTAGATCTGTCCACATGAAATTCAGGGCTGGGGCTGCCCCTCGGATGGAGAAGCAGAAGGCAAGAGATGGAATATTTTGGAGCGATTGTTTTTTTCTAAAAAAAACCCCAAGAGAATGCCTTCCTTAGTTGGTTAACCAGTTCTTCAAATTGAGCTAAGTGTGTCAATCAAAGGGTTGCTTTTTGGAGGCATCTGCTGCAGCTTCTAATGTAAGTTACACCTGAGTAGGATGCTTAGAGTGCCAGGTGTTGTTTCTATTTCAGATTTTGCTGTCTGTAGCTGCAGAGGAAACTTGATAACAGAGAGAAGGGTAGGTGGTAAAAATGCTTTCTCAGATTATTTTTAGAGAGAGGGATTACAGTTGTTTTGCATATCAGGGTGGGCTCTAAAAGCAGAGAAGCGGGCCTTTTAAAAAAGTTGGTAATCTTATTCCTTTTGTGTGTGTGTGTGTGTGTGTGTGTGTGTGTGTGTGAAGGGATATTTTGTTTTCAAAAGGAACTAAGCTGTTCAGAAGCAATGGAGTTGAAAATGGAATCTCGGCGGGCATGACATATTCATGAGAAGGTGCGAAAAGTTGGATTTAATTCCCTCTTTTATCCACAGGGTTAGCGGTGGTTTTGTGCCTGGCTCTATCAGGGCCAGAAAAGATGGCTTGGAAAAACATTTCAAACTTCTGGGAGAGCAGGAATTCGCCCATCTGGCTTGCGAGCAAGAT